>JARGYO010005562.1:15380066-16594233 GCA_029206835.1 Rana muscosa
GGTGCTGCTGAGAAGAAAATATAGGAGCTCTGTTTGCTGCCACTAACACACTAGAAGTCCTATGGGTGCTGCTGAGAAGAAAATATAGGAGCTCTGTGTGATGCCACTAACACACTAGAAGTCCTATGGGTGCTTCTGAGATGAAAATATAGGAGCTCTGTGTGATGTCACTAACACACTAGAAGTCCTATGGGTGCTTCTGAGATGAAAATATAGGAGCTCTGTTTGCTGCCACTAACACACTAGAAGTCCTATGGGTGCTGCTGAGAAGAAAATATAGGAGCTCTGTGTGATGCCACTAACACACTAGAAGTCCTATGGGTGCTTCTGAGAAGAAAATATAGGAGCTCTGTGTGATGCCACTAACACACTAGAAGTCCTATGGGTGCTGCTGAGAAGAAAATATAGGAGCTCTGTGTGATGCCACTAACACACTAGAAGTCCTATGGGTGCTTCTGAGATGAAAATATAGGAGCTCTGTGTGATGCCACTAACACACTAGAAGTCCTATGGGTGCTTCTGAGATGAAAATATAGGAGCTCTGTTTGCTGCCACTAACACACTAGAAGTCCTATGGGTGCTGCTGAGAAGAAAATATAGGAGCTCTGTGTGATGCCACTAACACACTAGAAGTCCTATGGGTGCTTCTGAGAAGAAAATATAGGAGCTCTGTGTGATGCCACTAACACACTAGAAGTCCTATGGGTGCTGCTGAGAAGAAAATATAGGAGCTCTGTGTGATGCCACTAACACACTAGAAGTCCTATGGGTGCTTCTGAGATGAAAATATAGGAGCTCTGTGTGATGCCACTAACACACTAGAAGTCCTATGGGTGCTTCTGAGATGAAAATATAGGAGCTCTGTTTGCTGCCACTAACACACTAGAAGTCCTATGGGTGCTTCTGAGAAGAAAATATAGGAGCTCTGTGTGATGCCACTAACACACTAGAAGTCCTATGGGTGCTTCTGAGAAGAAAATATAGGAGCTCTGTCTGATGCCACTAACACACTAGAAGTCCTATGGGTGCTTCTGAGATGAAAATATAGGAGCTCTGTTTGCTGCCACTAACACACTAGAAGTCCTATGGGTGCTGCTGAGAAGAAAATATAGGAGCTCTGTGTGATGCCACTAACACACTAGAAGTCCTATGGGTGCTTCTGAGAAGAAAATATAGGAGCTCTGTGTGATGCCACTAACACACTAGAAGTCCTATGGGTGCTTCTGAGATGAAAATATAGGAGCTCTGTTTGCTGCCACTAACACACTAGAAGTCCTATGGGTGCTGCTGAGAAGAAAATATAGGAGCTCTGTGTGATGCCACTAACACACTAGAAGTCCTATGGGTGCTTCTGAGAAGAAAATATAGGAGCTCTGTGTGATGCCACTAACACACTAGAAGTCCTATGGGTGCTTCTGAGATGAAAATATAGGAGCTCTGTTTGCTGCCACTAACACACTAGAAGTCCTATGGGTGCTGCTGAGAAGAAAATATAGGAGCTCTGTGTGATGCCACTAACACACTAGAAGTCCTATGGGTGCTTCTGAGAAGAAAATATAGGAGCTCTGTGTGATGCCACTAACACACTAGAAGTCCTATGGGTGCTTCTGAGATGAAAATATAGGAGCTCTGTTTGCTGCCACTAACACACTAGAAGTCCTATGGGTGCTGCTGAGAAGAAAATATAGGAGCTCTGTTTGCTGCCACTAACACACTAGAAGTCCTATGGGTGCTGTTGGGGTGCAATGCTGTGCTAACAGCACTGCGGTTGGTACTACTGCAATACTGTACTAACAGTAAGCACGCACCAGACTAATCCCCAGCAGCAGCTAATAACACACTAACTGTGCAATCAGCAGCAATGAACGATCAATGACTTAGGTAGCAATGGTTTAGCAAAGAAATAGCCAATGGTTTAGCAAAGAAGAGCAAATCTTTCAGTATCAAGCAAAGACAGAATCAGCAGACTGATCTCTCCTAAAGCCGTAACTCATGTGACCGGGGCCGACGGCGTGGCGGCCTTTTAAATGGTGGGGCGTGTACTAAAGCCCCTGAGCTGTAATTGGCTACAGGCGTCCTGCCTGTAGCCAATTATTGCTCTCCGAGTTTCGGGCGCTGTGATTGGCCAAGCATGCGGGGTCACAGTGCATGCTTGGCCAATCATCAGCCAGCAATGCACTGCGCCGGCCGCGCTGGCCGCAATGCATTGCGGGGCCGCTCGCATCACACGAATGTGATGCGAACGGCCCAAATAGTTCTGGGCTCGCTGAGCGAGCGAACGCCCGGTGCTCGATTCGAACGTGGGTTCGAATCGAGCACCGGGCCCATCCCTAGTGATGATCTATAGTACATCAGTGATGATCCTCAGTACATCAGGGATGATCCATAGTACATCAGAGATGGTCCATAGTACATCAGGGATGATCCATAGTACACCAGTGATGATCCATAGTACACCCGTGATGGCCCATAGTACATCAGTGATGATCCACAGTATATCAGTGATGATCCACAGTACATCAGTGATGATCCTCAGTACATCAGTGATGATCCACAGTACATCAGTGATGATCCACAGTACATCAGGGATGGTCCACAGTACATCAGTGATGATCCACAGTACATCAGTGATGATCCACAGTACAAGTGATGATCCATAGTACATCAGTGATGATCCATAGTACTCCAGTGATGGCCCATAGTACATCAGTGATGATCTATAGTACATCAGTGATGATCCACAGTACATCAGTGATGATCCATAGTACACCAGTGATGATCCATAGTACATCAGTGATGGCTCATAGTACATCAGTGATGATCCATAGTACATCAGTGATGATCCACAGTAAATCAGTGATGATCCACAGTGCATCAGTGATGATCCACAGTACATCAGTGATGATCCACAGTACAAGTGATGATCCATTGTACATCAGAGATGATCCATAGTACACCAGTGATGATCCATAGTACACCCGTGATGGCTCATAGTACATCAGTGATGATCCACAGTACATCAGTGATGATCCACAGTACATCAGTGATGATCCTCAGTACATCAGTGATGATCCACAGTACATCAGTGATGATCCACAGTACATCAGGGATGGTCCACAGTATATCAGTGATGATCCACAGTACAAGTGATGATCCATAGTACATCAGTGATGATCCTCAGTACATCAGTGATAATCCATAGTACATCAGTGATGGCCCATAGTACATCAGTGATGATTTATAGTACATCAGTGATGATCCACAGTACATCAGTGATGATCCATAGTACACCAGTGATGATCCATAGTACATCAGTGATGGCTCATAGTACATCAGTGATGATCTATAGTACATCAGTGATGATCCACAGTACATCAGTGATGATCCATAGTACACCAGTGATGATCCATAGTACGTCAGTGATGGCTCATAGTACATCAGTGATGATCCATAGTACATCAGTGATGATCCACAGTACATCAGTGATGGCCCATAGTACATCAGTGATGGCTCATAGTACATCAGTGATGATCCATAGTACATCAGTGATGATCCATAGTACATCAGTGATGATCCACAGTACATCAGTGATGATCTATAGTACATCAGTGATGATCCTCAGTACATCAGGGATGGTCCATAGTACATCAGAGATGGTCCATAGTACATCAGTGATGATCCATAGTACATCAGTGATGATCCACAGTACATCAGTGATGATCTATAGTACATCAGTGATGATCCTCAGTACATCAGGGATGGTCCATAGTACATCAGAGATGGTCCATAGTACACCAGTGATGATCCATAGTACACCCGTGATGGCCCATAGTACATCAGTGATGATCCACAGTACATCAGTGATGATCCACAGTACATCAATGATGATCCTCAGTACATCAGTGATGATCCACAGTACATCAGTGATGATCCACAGTACATCAGGGATGGTCCACAGTACATCAGTGATGAACCACAGTACAAGTGATGATCCATAGTACATCAGTGATGATCCTCAGTACATCAGTGATGATCCATAGTACATCAGTGATGATCCATAGTACACCAGTGATGGCCCATAGTACATCAGTGATGATCTAAAGTACATCAGTGATGATCCACAGTACATCAGTGATGATCCATAGTACACCAGTGATGATCCATAGTACATCAGTGATGGCTCATAGTACATCAGTGATGATCCATAGTACATCAGTAATGATCCACAGTAAATCAGTGATGATCCACAGTGCATCAGTGATGATCCACAGTACATCAGTGATGATCCACAGTACAAGTGATGATCCATTGTACATCAGAAATGATCCATAGTACACCAGTGATGATCCATAGTACACCCGTGATGGTCCATAGTACATCAGTGATGATCCACAGTACATCAGTGATGATCCTCAGTACATCAGTGATGATCCACAGTACATCAGTGATGATCCACAGTACATCAGGGATGGTCCACAGTATATCAGTGATGATCCACAGTACAAGTGATGATCCATAGTACATCAGTGATGATCCTCAGTACATCAGTGATGATCCATAGTACATCAGTGATGGCCCATAGTACATCAGTGATGATTTATAGTACATCAGTGATGATCCACAGTAGATCAGTGATGATCCATAGTACACCAGTGATGATCCATAGTACATCAGTGATGGCTCATAGTACATCAGTGATGATCTATAGTACATCAGTGATGATCCACAGTACATCAGTGATGATTCATAGTACACCAGTGATGATCCATAGTACATCAGTGATGGCTCATAGTACATCAGTGATGATCCATAGTACATCAGTGATGATCCACAGTACATCAGTGATGGCCCATAGTACATCAGTGATGATCCATAGTACATCAGTGATGATCCATAGTACATCAGTGATGATCCACAGTACATCAGTGATGATCTATAGTACATCAGTGATGATCCTCAGTACATCAGGGATGGTCCATAGTACATCAGAGATGGTCCATAGTACATCAGGGATGATCCATAGTACACCAGTGATGATCCATAGTACACCCGTGATGGCCCATAGTACATCAGTGATGATCCACAGTACATCAGTGATGATCTATAGTACATCAGTGATGATCCACAGTACATCAGTGATGATCCATAGTACACCAGTGATGATCCACAGTACATCAGGGATGGTCCACAGTACATCAGTGATGATCCTCAGTACATCAGTGATGATCCATAGTACATCAGTGATGATCCATAGTACACCAGTGATGGTCCATAGTACATCAGTGATGATCTATAGTACACCAGTGATGTTCCATAGCACGTCAGTGATGGCTCATAGTACATCAGTGATGATCCATAGTACATCAGTGATGATCCATAGTACATCAGTAATGATCCACAGTAAATCAGTGATGATCCACAGTGCATCAGTGATGATCCACAGTACATCAGTGATGATCCACAGTACAAGTGATGATCCATAGTACATCAGTGATGATCCTCAGTATATCAGTGATAATCCACAGTACATCAGTGATGATCCACAGTACATCAGGGATGGTCCATAGTACATCAGTGATGATCCACAGTACATCAGGGATGGTCCATAGTACATCAGTGATGATCCAAAGTACATCAGTGATGATCCACAGTACAAGTGATGATCCATAGTACATCAGTGATGATCCTCAGTACATAAGTGATAATCCACAGTACATCAGTGATGATCCACAGTACATCAGGGATGGTCCATAGTACATTAGTGATGATCCTCAGTACATCAGTGATAATCCACAGTACGAGGGGCGTGGCCAGCAGCCGAGGAGATGGCAGCTTGAGGAGAGAGCTCCTGAAACATCCAGACCCATCTAGCGACTACAAGCGACATTAGAGAGTACCGAGCGGCGATATAGATAGCCTGCACGTTTAGCTACTATCCGGTGCCAAGATGTATAAAAGAAAACCTGGGAAAGGCCCAAAAAAGCTCATGGACTTCTTTGGCCTAGCAGACGAGGAAAGGCCTCAATATGGCGGCGCAACACGAGACACGAGGCGAGGCCGCGGCGGAAGCGGAGCTCCAAAACAGGATCGGAACTTCCAAGCATCCTCACCAGGGCACAGCAGCAGATCATCCCCAGCAGCATCTCCGGTACACAGCCCACAGAAGGCATCGCAGAAGCGATCGATGGGGCACACATACCCAGGTGAGCTTGGGAGCCATGACACCTCACAAGACAGTACTAAGGAATTTGTGGAACAACTCCATGACTTCCCTACCCTGGGCCAACCATTGACTGATACAATGATGAAAGAGATGCTGGTCACTTTGAGGGGCTCACTACATAGGGACATGCTGGAGTGCACAACCCAGCTGAAAGCTGATGTTGCCGCTATTGGGGAAAGAGTGTCTCATACTGAGGAAAAAATGGGAGACTTTGCTGCGGCACATAACGAACTGGTAGATGCATACAATGGGGCGGAGGATGAAATATTAGCGATTAAAAACAAGATGGCAGATTTAGAGGACCGGGCAAGGAGAAATAATGTTAAGCTGCGGGGAGTGCCAGAATCCATTATGCCAGCAGACCTCCGGAAATATGTACAGCAATTTATCTCCGCGCTGCTGCCGGAAACACCGGAGAGGGAGGTGATTGTAGATCGAGCACACCGCTTGCCTAAACCCAAACATCTACCAGACAAAGTGCCGAGGGATGTGATAACACGTATTCACTTCTTTCATGTGAAGGAAGACCTGATGAGATACAGCAGGAAAAATTCGCCGCTGCCTGAACCATATTCAGATATATCAGTGTTTTCTGACATTTCACAGCATACTATGTTGGCCCGTAAGAACCTCGCCACCCTGACCAAACTATTCCAAAATCACAAAATACCCTACACGTGGGGATTCCCGACAAAAATTATCATAACCAGAAATGACAAGACTTATGCTATATCTAACTTGGATCACAGTCTTAAATTAGCCAGGCAATGGAAACTACTCCCAGAAGAAGAAGAGGAAGTCCCTGGTGCCTCCAACAATCAAAAAATCCCCATGGAGTGGCAAAAGGTCTAACTAAGGGAAGGTCATTGTGCACAAGCCCTCACACTCTCTTTACCCAGAATTTGTACTGGGTCTGGTTGTTGGGGAGCATTAACCCCCTTAGTGTTCTGATGCGAAAGTTTTCGTGCACAGTGACATGTATCACTCTTTTTATGTGTTCTTTTGTTTCTTTTTCTGTTCTGTTTTCTTTTTTCCATGTACCAGCAAACTATGAAGAACTGTATGTCTACAACCCAGAAATGACCTTAAGCCTCTACATACTACAAATGGACTTCGGTCTCCAAAAATCCGTCCTTTATCCTATGCTGCTACCTTCGGGATGTCCACCGGCTAACTATGATATGCTTCAGTTCAAAATTCCAGGTAGGATCTATAATCTTCACGGAATGCATACAGTATTATGTACCCACCATCTCACTTCTTATCCTGCACTACCATCTAGGGGCCAAAGTAGAGAATTGCACATCTTTAATGGTTCTTGTTTGCAACATTTAGCATTACCCAAAGGTTTTGAAAATGACTATTAAGGTGGTATCTCTTAACGCGCATGGACTCAATAGCCCATATAAGAGGAGGGCCATGTGGCAAGAAGCGAAAAAACTCAAAGGAGATATTATATGTATCCAGGAGACTCACTTTGCACGGGACAAACAACCCAAATGCTCAGACCCCCTTTTTCCTCATGTCTTTCATGCCTGCGGTCCAAAAAAGAAAAAAGGCGTGCTGATCGCCATTCATAAATCATCGATAACAAAGGCAGGTTTCTTATATTGGTATGCGAACTGAACAACGTGGTGTACACGCTGGTAAACCTCTATGCACCCAATACAGGACAAGCATCTTTCTTAAAGGCTTTGCACAACAAAATTAAAAAACATAAGAAAGGAGCACTCCTCCTATGCGGAGACTTTAACTGCGTGGTGGACAAGACCATGGACTGTTCTTCTCCCCATACTGCACGTAGATATGAGATGAAACAGTTCCTAGCCACAGCAGATCTGTATGATACTTGGAGATGTGCCAATTCATCTGAGAGGGACTATACCTACTACTCCACCCCTCACAATTCCTACTCCAGAATCGACTGTATTCTATCTGATCTCACCCTTTTGAAAAGAACCAAGGAAGTGAAAATTCACACAATCACATGGTCGGACCATGCCCCAGTGTCAATTATTTTGGAGGAGCAATTTACCTGCAGCCCCTCCTACTTATGGAGGAAAAATCTTACGTTGCTCTCTATTCTGACTCAAGTAGCACAAATCTCTAAATTGTTAGTAGAATATTTCCAGCTTAACTGCAATGAAGAGGTGAATGCTTTATATGTATGGTGCGCTCATAAGGCGTATAGTAGAGGGTTATTGATCCAAGCGGCAGCTAGGGAAAAGAGACGGAAAGCTAAACATCTTAATGATATACTCCAAAACCTTGCCAGAATAGAGTCCTCCAATAAAGCACACCCCTCTCAAGCTACGCAAGCAACTCTATTGGAGTGCAGGAATAAGCTTAGACTTGCCATGCTAGAAGACCATACTGCTTCCCTAAATCGCTTTAAAGCAACATACTACTCCCATGGTAACAGGGCGGGCAAACTTTTGGCCAATTATATTAGAAAGAGACGACAAAATTCCAAACTAAATTCTATTACAGACCCCCATACGGGGCAAGTAGTATACCATCCCCAAAAAATAGCCAACGCATTCCAAAAATACTATGGAGATTTATATAACCTTGATAAGGACCCCACTACCATACAACCTAGCGAAGAATCAATAAACAAGTTCCTAACCTCAGTCAATTTACCCAAATTAGACGCAGAGGCCCTGACTTCCCTTAATGCCCCAATCACTGAACAAGAGATACTGAAAACCATAAAAGCTCTCCCTAAGCATAAATCCCCGGGGAGTGATGGGTTCTCTGCTGAATATTACCAAACTTTCGGAAATATTTTAGCCCCGCATTTACAAAAGATGTTCACTTTGGCTGCTACTTCTGTCTCTTTTCCCGATAAAATGCTGCAGGCAACAGTGGTAGCTCTCCCTAAACTGGGGAAAAAGCCGAATTGCCCTCAAAACTTCCGGCCTATCTCGTTGCTTAATACAGACCTAAAAATCTATGCAAAGATTATAGCTAACAGGCTATCTTTGGTTACTCCCCAGCTGGTTAAATCAGACCAGGTGGGGTTTGTGAAGGGGCGTCAAGCCCCAGACGGTACCCAAAGATTGTATAACCTGTTGCATGTTGCAGAGACTCGCAGGGCCCCCACTGTGATCCTGACACTAGACGCCGAGAAGGCGTTTGACAGGGTGCACTGGGGGTTCCTGGGAGCAACTTTGCAAAGGTTCGGGATAACAGGTTTTATATATTCAGCAATTTTAGCGCTTTATACTACACCTTCGGCAAGAGTGTTCACTTCAAATGTACTATCCGATACATTTAGCATCACTAATGGTACCCGCCAGGGATGCCCTCTTTCTCCATTGATCTTCACATTAATGATGGAGCCCCTGGCGGAGGCCATTAGGTCATGCGACTCAGTGTCTGGCATTGAGGTGGGGGGTTACACCCACAAGATAGGACTGTTTGCAGATGACGTGGTATTGACTTTGACAAACCCAGCTACTTCCTTAGAAAAAGTACAGGAGATTCTGCATACCTTTGGGTCAGTGTTGTGAGGGGGTTAGCTCGGCAGCGGGTGTGTGTGACCCCCCCGGGATGGGCTCCCCACACAAAAACAGGCCCAGCAAACGGAGGTTGTGGTTTTCAAAATCAAAAAGGTGCGGTTTATTTTCTATTTACAGTGACAAAACACAGCAAAGCAAAAGAAACATAAACAAAATAAATCCTGGTCAACTTGACCTCTGACTAAACATACAGGTTTCCTAACTAACAACTGGGATCAGCCTAGTGCTGTCCTAGTCCCTAAGTCCCTGGTTTTAAATGTCCAAGCAAATAGCCACACAGGCGTTGTCTCACCGCACAGGGGTTCACTCTCCCTAGACAGTCCACACAGGTCTGGGTCCAGGCATGAGCAAACATCTAATGAAGCTGGGAGTTCTTATAGAGGCCTAAATGAGCTGACAAGCTTCAGCTGGTCTCATCAACTCCCTGTCTGCACGACGCCCCACACTCTCCCTAGAGGTATGAGTCATCCATGAGCCCACTAGCCTCAGCTGGGCTTATACAACTCTCCACCTAGTTGTATAAGTCGGCGTAAAGCCTGAATCTGGGCGAAATATATCTACCCCCCTGGATGCAACCAGGTGACTTTACCTTCCTGCTGTCACAGTGTCTTACTACAAATTAAATCCTACCAAATCATCTATCTTACCCATAGGTGTGTCGAAGAAACTGAAAGACCAACTCAAGGCAAATTTCCTTTTCAGTGGGTCACAAATAATCTAACGTATTTAGGGGTCACGTTGGCATCCCCAACATCATCTACATACGAAGCAAATTATCCCAAACTGATGAGTACAATTAAACAGGATATCCAACATATATCTAAGCTCGAAATCTCATGGTTGGGGAGGGCTGCTGCATTAAAAATGACTGTATTGCCAAAGATAATATATTATTTTAGGACAATACCAATAACAATACCCGAGAGATTTTTCATAGAGGTAGACAAGCTATTTAGGAAATTTGTCTGGGGAGGGAAAATGGCTAAGATCTCTTATTCTATCTTGGGGAGACACAAAAAAAAACGGGGGAGTTAATTTTCCCAACCTTAGAAACTACTATTGCGCAGCTCGCCTTGACCAGACTAAAATGTGGTTTGAGCAGACCTCCGACAAACTATGGGTCCAGATTGAGAGGAGTGTGGTAGGCGGCAAACGGCTGCCTGCGCTGCTGTTGTCGAGCTTGACCCATATGACCCTCCACTACAAGACATGCCCATCTATAGAGGCAACCCTGACAGCATGGAAGAAGCTTCACGCTACTTTACCTTCAGAACAACTGGAATGCTGCAGGGACTTCCCTCTACAACTCTATGAGTATTTAATCCCTGACATAGACACTAAATCCTGGGTAGATAGAGGATTTCTAACATATAAGGGGGTGTTAGACAAACAACAGGAACTGGCCTCATATTCGACATACAGACTCAACCATTTTCACGAAAAGAACCCGGGGGTGTCCTATTGTGTCCATAGTGAAACATGGGCATATATGGAAACTTACAGTGAGGGAGCCAAAGGCCTTTCAGGGTTCTACTCCGTACTACAATATGGAGGTGGTTTTAAAAAAACTACAAATATGGTAAATTGGGAAAAGGACATGGGGACTCCTATCTCGCAGGTCCATAGTACACCAGTGATGATCCATAGTACACCAGTGATGGTACATAGTACATCAGTGATGATCTATATTACATCAGTGATGATCCACAGTACATCAGTGATGATCTATAGTACATCAGTGATGATCCACAGTACATCAGTGATGGTCCATAGAACATCAGTGATGATCCACAGTACATCAGTGATGGTCCACAGTACATCAGTGATGGTCCACAGTACATCAGGGATGGTCCTCAGTACATCAGTGATGATCCACAGTACATCAGTGATGATCCACAATACATCAGTGATGATCCACAGTACATCAGGGATGGTCCATAGTACACCAGTGATGGCCCATAGTACACCAGTGATGATCTATAGTACATTAGTGATGATCCACAGTACATCAGTGATGATCCACAGCACATCAGTGATGATCTACAGTTCATCAGTGATGATCCACAGTACATCAGTGATGATCCATAGAACCTCAGTGATGATCCACAGTACATCAGTGATGGTCCACAGTACATCAGTAATGGTCCACAGTACATCAGGGATGGTCCATAGTACATCAGGGATGGTCCATAGTACATCAGTGATGATCCATAGTACACCTGTGATGGCCCATAGTACACCTGTGATGTTCCATAGTACATCAGTGATGATCCACAGTACATCAGTGATGATCCACAGTACATCAGTGATGATCCTCAGGACATCAGTGATGATCCACAGTACATCAGTGATGATCCATAGTACATCAGTGATGACCCATAGTACATCAGTGATGATCCATAGTACACCAGTGATGATCCTCAGTACATCAGTGATGATCCATAGTACACCAGTGATGGTCCACAGTACATCAGTGATGGTCCACAGTACATCAGTGATGATCCACAGTACATCAGTGATGATCCACAGTACATCGGGGATGGTCCACAGTACATCGGTGATGGTCCACAGTACATCAGTGATGATCCATAGTACATCAGTGATGATCCACAGTACACCTGTGATGATCCATAGTACACCAGTGATGATCCATAGTACACCAGTGATGGTCCACAGTACATCAGTGATGATCTATAGTACATTAGTGATGATCCGCAGTACATCAGTGATGATCCACAGTACATCAGTGATGATTAACAGTACATCAGTGATGGTCCATAGAACATCAGTGATGATCCACAGTACATCAGTGATGGTCCACAGTACATCAGTAATGGTCCACAGTACATCAGGGATGGTCCATAGTACATCAGGGATGGTCCATAGTACATCAGTGATGATCCATAGTACACCTGTGATGGCCCATAGTACACCTGTGATGGCCCATAGTACATCAGTGATGATCCACAGTACATCAGTGATGATCCACAGTACATCAGTGATGATCCTCAGTACATCAGTGATGATCCACAGTACATCAGTGATGATCCACAGTACATCAGGGATGGTCCACAGTACATCAGTGATGATCCATAGTACACCAGTGATGATCCATAGTACACCAGTGATGATCCATAGTACATCAGTGATGATCCTCAGTACATCAGTGATGATCCTCAGTACATCAGTGATGATCCATAGTACATCAGTGATGATCCATAGTACATCAGTGATGATATATAGTACACCAGTGATGGTCCACAGTACAGCAGTGATGGTCCACAGTCCATCAGTGATGATCCACAGTACATCAGTGATGATCCACAGTACATCGGGGATGGTCCACAGTACATCAGTGATGATCCACAGTACATCAGTGATGGTCCATAGTACATCAGTGATGGTCCATAGTACACCAGTGATGATCCATAGTACACCAGTGATGGACCATAGTACACCAGTGATGGTCCATAGTACATCAGTGATGATCCACAGTACATCAGTGATGATCCTCAGTACATCAGTGATGATCTTCAGTACATCAGTGATGATCCTCAGTACATCAGGGATGGTCCATAGTACATCAGGGATGGTCCATAGTACATCAGGGATGGTCCATAGTACACCTGTGATGGCCCATAGTACACCTGTGATGGCCCATAGTACATCAGTGATGATCCACAGTACATCAGTGATGATCAACAGTACATCAGTGATGATCCTCAGTACATCAGTGATGATCCACAGTACATCAGTGATGATCCACAGTACATCAGGGATGGTCCACAGTACATCAGTGATGATCCATAGTACACCAGTGATGATCCATAGTACACCAGTGATGATCCATAGTACATCAGTGATGATCCTCAGTACATCAGTGATGATCCATAGTACATCAGTGATGATCCATAGTACATCAGTGATGATATATAGTACACCAGTGATGGTCCACAGTACATCAGTGATGGTCCACAGTCCATCAGTGATGATCCACAGTACATCAGTGATGATCCACAGTACATCGGGGATGGTCCACAGTACATCAGTGATGGTCCATAGTACATCAGTGATGGTCCATAGTACATCAGTGATGGTCCATAGTACACCAGTGATGATCCATAGTACACCAGTGATGGACCATAGTACACCAGTGATGGTCCATAGTACAACAGTGATGATCCACAGTACATCAGTGATGATCCTCAGTACATCAGTGATGATCTTCAGTACATCAGTGATGATCCTCAGTACATCAGGGATGGTCCATAGTACATCAGGGATGGTCCATAGTACATCAGGGATTGTCCATAGTACATCAGGGATGGTCCATAGTACATCAGTGATGATCCATAGTACACCCGTGATGGCCCATAGTACACCCGTGATGATCCACAGTACATCAGTGATGATCCACAGTACATCAGTGATGATCCACAGTACACCAGTGATGATCCATAGTACACCAGTGATGATCCATAGTACACCAGTGATGGTCCACAGTACATCAGTGATGATCTATAGTACATTAGTGATGATCCACAGTACATCAGTGATGATCCACAGTACATCAGTGATGATCCACAGTACATCAGTGATGGTCCATAGAACATCAGTGATGATCCACAGTACACCAGTGATGATCCATAGTACACCAGTGATGATCCTCAGTACATCAGTGATGATCCACAGTACATCAGTGATGATCCATAGTACATCAGTGATGATCCATAGTACATCAGTGATGATCCATAGTACACCAGTGATGATCCATAGTACACCAGTGATGATTCTCAGTACATCAGTGATGATCCATAGTACATCAGTGATGATATATATAGTACACCAATGATGGTCCACAGTACATCAGTGATGGTCCACAGTCCATCAGCGATGATCCACAGTACATCAGTGATGATCCACAGTACATCGGGGATGGTCCACAGTACATCAGTGATGGTCCATAGTACATCAGTGATGGTCCATAATACACCAGTGATGATCCATAGTACACCAGTGATGGCCCATAGTACACCAGTGATGGTCCATAGTACATCAGTGATGATCCACAGTACATCAGTGATGATCCACAGTACACCTGTGATGATCCATAGTACACCAGTGATGATCCATAGTACACCAGTGATGGTCCACAGTACATCAGTGATGATCTATAGTACATTAGTGATGATCCACAGTACATCAGTGATGATCCACAGTACATCAGTGATGATCCACAGTACATCAGTGATGGTCCATAGAACATTAGTGATGATCCACAGTACATCAGTGATGGTCCACAGTACATCAGTAATGGTCCACAGTACATCAGGGATGGTCCATAGTACATCAGGGATGGTCCATAGTACATCAGTGATGGTCCATAGCACACCTGTGATGGCCCATAGTACACCTGTGATGGCCCATAGTACATCAGTGATGATCCACAGTACATCAGTGATGATCCACAGTACATCAGTGATGATCCACAGTACACCAGGGATGGTCCACAGTACATCAGTAATGATCCATAGTACACCAGTGATGATCCATAGTACACCAGTGATGATCCATAGTACATCAGTGATGATTCATAGTACATCAGTGATGATACATAGTACATCAGTGATGATCCATAGTACACCAGTGATGATCCACAGTACATCAGTGATTGCCTATAGTACATCAGTGATGGCTCATAGTATATCAGTGATGATCCATAGTACATCAGTGATGATCCATAGTACATCAGTGATGATCCACAGTACATCAGTGATGATCCATAGTACACCAGTGATGGTCCATAGTACATCAGTGATGATCCATAGTACACCTGTGATGGCCCATAGTACATCAGTGATGGCCCATAGTACATCAGTGATGATCCACAGTACATCAGTGATGATCCTCAGTACATCAGTGATGATCCTCAGTACATCAGTGATGATCCTCAGTACATCAGAGATGGTCCATAGTACATCAGGGATGGTCCATAGTACATCAGGGATGGTCCATAGTACATCAGTGATGATCCATAGTACACCAGTGATGATCCATAGTACACCCGTGATGGCCCATAGTACACCCGTGATGGCCCATAGTACACTCGTGATGATCCACAGTACATCAGTGATGATCCACAGTACATCAGTGATGATTCTCAGTACATCAGTGATGATCCACAGTACATCAGTGATGATCCACAGTACATCAGTGATGATCCACAGTACATCAGGGATGGTCCACAGTACATCAGTGATGATCCATAGTACATCAGTGATGATCCATAGTACATCAGTGATGATACATAGTACACCAGTGATGGCCCATAGTACATCAGGGATGGTCCATAGTACATCAGTG
Source organism: Rana muscosa (assembly GCA_029206835.1). Lineage (NCBI taxonomy): Eukaryota > Metazoa > Chordata > Amphibia > Anura > Ranidae > Rana > Rana muscosa. The sequence continues at coordinate 15,396,177 of JARGYO010005562.1, forward strand.
ATGATCCATAGTACACCTGTGATGGCCCATAGTACACATGTGATGGCCCACAGTACATCAATGATGATCCACAATACATCAGTGATGATCCTCAGTACATCAGTGATGATCCACAGTACATCAGTGATGATCCATAGTACATCAGTGATGATCCACAGTACGCCAGTGATGATCCGCAGTACATCAGTGATGATCCACAGTACACCAGTGATGATCCACAGTACACCAGTGATGATCCATAGTACATCAGTGATGATCCATAGTACACCAGTGATGGCCCATAGTACACCAGTGATGGCCCATAGTACACCAGTGATGGCCCATAGTACATCAGTGATGATCCACAGTACATCAGTGATGATCCACAGTACATCAGTGATGATCCTCAGTACATCAGTGATGATCCACAGTACATCAGTGATGATCCACAGTACATCAGTGATGATCCACAGTACATTAGTGATGATCCACAGTACATCAGTGATGGTCCATAGTACACCAGTGATGATCCATAGTACACCACTGATGGCCCATAGTACATCAGTGATGATCTATAGTACATCAGTGATGATCCACAGTACATCAGTGATGATCCACAGTACACCAGTGATGATCCATAGTACATCAGTGATGATCTATAGTACATCAGTGATGATCCACAGTACATCAGTGATGATCCACAGTACATCAGTGATGATCCACAGTACATCAGGGATGGTCCACAGTACATCAGGGATGATCCACAGTACATCAGGGATGGTCCACAGTACAACAGTGATGATCCATAGTACATCAGTGATGGCCCATAGTACATCAGTGATGATCCATAGTACACCAGTGATGATCCACAGTACATCAGGGATGGTCCACAGTACACCAGTGATGATCCACAGTACAAGTGATGATCCATAGTACATCAGTGATGATCCTCAATACATCAGTGATGATCCTCAGTACATCAGTGATGATCCATAGTACATCAGTGATGATCCATAGTACACCAGTGATGATCCATAGTACACCCATGATGGCCCATAGTACATCAGTGATGATCCACAGTACATCAGTGATGATCCACAGTACATCAGTGATGATCCTCAGTACATCAGTGATGATCCACAGTACATCAGTGATGATCCACAGTACATCAGGGATGGTCCACAGTACAAGTGATGATCCATAGTACATCAGTGATGATCCTCAGTACATCAGTGATGATCCATAGTACATCAGTGATGATCCATAGTACACCAGTGATGGCCCATATTACATCAGTGATAATCTATAGTACATCAGTGATGATCCACAGTACATCAGGGATGGTCCATAGTACATCAGTGATGATCCATAGTACACCTGTGATGGCCCATAGTACACCTGTGATGGCCCATAGTACATCAGTGATAATCCACAGTACATCAGTGATGATCCACAGTACATCAGTGATGATCCTCAGTACATCAGTGATGATCCACAGTACATCAGTGATGATCCACAGTACATCAGAGATGGTCCACAGTACATCAGTGATGATCCATAGTACACCAGTGATGATCCATAGTACACCAGTGATGATCCATAGTACACCAGTGATGATCCATAGTACATCAGTGATGATCCATAGTACATCAGCGATGATCCATAGTACATCAGTGATGATTCATAGTACACCAGTGATGATCCACAGTACATCAGTGATGGCCCATAGTACATCAGTGATGGCTCATAGTATATCAGTGATGATCCATAGTACATCAGTGATGATCCATAGTACATCAGTGATGATCCACAGTACATCAGTGATGATCCATAGTACACCAGTGATGGCCCATAGTACATCAGTGATGATCTATAGTACATCAGTGATGATCCTCAGTACATCAGGGATGGTCCATAGTACATCAGTGATGATCCATAGTACACCAGTGATGATCCATAGTACACCCGTGATGGCCCATAGTACATCAGTGATGATCCACAGTACATCAGTGATGATCCACAGTACATCAGTGATGATCCTCAGTACATCAGTGATGATCCACAGTACATCAGTGATGATCCACAGTACATCAGGGATGGTCCACAGTACATCAGTGATGATCCACAGTACAAGTGATTATCCATAGTACATCAGTGATGATCCTCAGTACATCAGTGATGATCCATAGTACATCAGTGATGATCTATAGTACATAAGTGATGATCCACAGTACATCAGTGATGATCCACAGTACATCAGTGATGATCCACAGTACATCAGTGATGGTCCATAGAACATCAGTGATGATCCACAGTACACCAGTGATGATCCATAGTACACCAGTGATGATCCTCAGTACATCAGTGATGATCCACAGTACATCAGTGATGATCCATAGTACATCAGTGATGATCCATAGTACATCAGTGATGATCCATAGTACACCAGTGATGATCCATAGTACACCAGTGATGATTCTCAGTACATCAGTGATGATCCATAGTACATCAGTGATGATATATAGTACACCAGTGATGGTCCACAGTACATCAGTGATGGTCCACAGTCCATCAGTGATGATCCACAGTACATCAGTGATGATCCACAGTACATCGGGGATGGTCCACAGTACATCAGTGATGGTCCATAGTACATCAGTGATGGTCCATAGTACACCAGTGATGATCCATAGTACACCAGTGATGGCCCATAGTACACCAGTGATGGTCCATAGTACATCAGTGATGATCCACAGTACACCTGTGATGATCCATAGTACACCAGTAGGGATGAGCTTCGTGTTCGAGTCGAACATACGTTCGACTCGAACATCGGCTGTTCGATCGTTCGACGAAGATCGAACGATTTGGGCCGTTCGCGCCAAATTCGAGTGACGCGAACGGCCCACAATGCACTACGCCATCGCAGTGTCATCCAGGCGCTGTGATTGGCCAAGCATGCACTGTGACCCCGCATGCTTGGCCAATCACAGTGCCGGCAGCGAGGAGAGCAATGATTGGCCACAGGCAGGATGCCTGTGGCCAATTATTGCTGAGGGTGTTTAGTACACGCCCCACACTATAAAAGGCCGCCAGCACGGCGGCCTAGTGTAGTGTGTTCCGGAGCAGGGATAGAGCAGCATAGGCAGGGACAGTGACTGTTATTTCTTTCTTGCTTAACCTGGATTCCTTTAGTTTAGGGAAAGAGAAGGATAGGTAGGGAGAGTGTCAGTGTGTTTTGTGCTTGTGCTATAGTGTGCTTAAAAAAAACATTTATTCTAGGGACAGAAAACTGTAGGTAGGGACAGTGTCAGTTTCTTTCACTCTGCAAGTCCTTGTTTCCAGGGACCTGGAAGGACAGTGAGTGAATTGTCCTTGTGCTATATTGTGCTTAAAAAAACATTTATTCTAGGGACAGAAAACTGTAGGTAGGGAGAGTGTCAGTTTCTTTCACTCTGCAAGTCCTTGTTTCCAGGGACCTGTAAGGACAGTGAGTGAATTGTCCTTGTGCTATATTGTGATTAAAAAAAACATTTTTTCTAGGGACAGAAAACTGTAGGTAGGGAGAGTGTTTTTTTTCTTTCACTCTGCAAGTCCTTGTTTCCAGGGACCTGGAAGGACAGTGAGTGAATTGTCCTTGTGCTATATTGTGCTTAAAAAAAAACATTTTTTCTAGGGACAGAAAACTGTAGGTAGGGAGAGTGTTTATTTTCTTTCACTCTGCAAGTCCTTGTTTCCAGGGACCTCTAAGGACAGTGAGTGAATTGTCCTTGTGCTATATTGTGCTTAAAAAAAACATTTATTCTAGGGACAGAAAACTGTAGGTAGGGAGAGTGTCAGTTTATTTCACTCTGCAAGTCCTTGTTTCCAGGGACCTGGAAGGACAGTGAGTGAATTGTCCTTGTGCTATATTGTGATTAAAAAAAACATTTTTTCTAGGGACAGAAAACTGTAGGTAGGGAGAGTGTTTTTTTTCTTTCACTCTGCAAGTCCTTGTTTCCAGGGACCTGTAAGGACAGTGAGTGAATTGTCCTTGTGCTATATTGTGCTTAAAAAAAACATTTATTCTAGGGACAGAAAACTGTAGGTAGGGAGAGTGTCAGTTTATTTCACTCTGCAAGTCCTTGTTTCCAGGGACCTGGAAGGACAGTGAGTGAATTGTCCTTGTGCTATATTGTGATTAAAAAAAACATTTTTTCTAGGGACAGAAAACTGTAGGTAGGGAGAGTGTTTTTTTTCTTTCACTCTGCAAGTCCTTGTTTCCAGGGACCTGGAAGGACAGTGAGTGAATTCTCCTTGTGCTATATTGTGCTTAAAAAAAACATTTATTCTAGGGACAGAAAACTGTAGGTAGGGAGAGTGTCAGTTTATTTCACTCTGCAAGTCCTTGTTTCCAGGGACCTGTAAGGACAGTGAGTGAATTGTCCTTGTGCTATATTGTGATTAAAAAAAACATTTTTTCTAGGGACAGAAAACTGTAGGTAGGGAGAGTGTTTTTTTTCTTTCACTCTGCAAGTCCTTGTTTCCAGGGACCTGTAAGGACAGTGAGTGAATTGTCCTTGTGCTATATTGTGCTTAAAAAAAACATTTATTCTAGGGACAGAAAACTGTAGGTAGGGAGAGTGTCAGTTTATTTCACTCTGCAAGTCCTTGTTTCCAGGGACCTGTAAGGACAGTGAGTGAATTGTCCTTGTGCTATATTGTGATTAAAAAAAACATTTTTTCTAGGGACAGAAAACTGTAGGTAGGGAGAGTGTTTTTTTTCTTTCACTCTGCAAGTCCTTGTTTCCAGGGACCTGTAAGGACAGTGAGTGAATTGTCCTTGTGCTATAGTGTGCTTAAAAAAAACATTTATTCTAGGGACAGAAAACTGTAGGTAGGGACAGTGTCAGTTTCTTTCACTCTGCAAGTCCTTGTTTCCAGGGACCTGGAAGGACAGTGAGTGAATTGTCCTTGTGCTATATTGTGATTAAAAAAAACATTTTTTCTAGGGACAGAAAACTGTAGGTAGGGAGAGTGTTTTTTTTCTTTCACTCTGCAAGTCCTTGTTTCCAGGGACCTGTAAGGACAGTGAGTGAATTGTCCTTGTGCTATATTGTGCTTAAAAAAAACATTTATTCTAGGGACAGAAAACTGTAGGTAGGGAGAGTGTCAGTTTATTTCACTCTGCAAGTCCTTGTTTCCAGGGACCTGGAAGGACAGTGAGTGAATTGTCCTTGTGCTATATTGTGATTAAAAAAAACATTTTTTCTAGGGACAGAAAACTGTAGGTAGGGAGAGTGTTTTTTTTCTTTCACTCTGCAAGTCCTTGTTTCCAGGGACCTGTAAGGACAGTGAGTGAATTGTCCTTGTGCTATAGTGTGCTTAAAAAAAACATTTATTCTAGGGACAGAAAACTGTAGGTAGGGACAGTGTCAGTTTATTTCACTCTGCAAGTCCTTGTTTCCAGGGACCTGGAAGGACAGTGAGTGAATTGTCCTTGTGCTATATTGTGATTAAAAAAAACATTTATTCTAGGGACAGAAAACTGTAGGTAGGGAGAGTGTCAGTTTATTTCACTCTGCAAGTCCTTGTTTCCAGGGACCTGGAAGGACAGTGAGTGAATTGTCCTTGTGCTATATTGTGATTAAAAAAAACATTTTTTCTAGGGACAGAAAACTGTAGGTAGGGAGAGTGTTTTTTTTCTTTCACTCTGCAAGTCCTTGTTTCCAGGGACCTGTAAGGACAGTGAGTGAATTGTCCTTGTGCTATAGTGTGCTTAAAAAAAAACATTTATTCTAGGGACAGAAAACTGTAGGTAGGGACAGTGTCAGTTTATTTCACTCTGCAAGTCCTTGTTTCCAGGGACCTGGAAGGACAGTGAGTGAATTGTCCTTGTGCTATATTGTGATTAAAAAAAACATTTATTCTAGGGACAGAAAACTGTAGGTAGGGAGAGTGTCAGTTTATTTCACTCTGCAAGTCCTTGTTTCCAGGGACCTGTAAGGACAGTGAGTGAATTGTCCTTGTGCTATATTGTGATTAAAAAAAACATTTTTTCTAGGGACAGAAAACTGTAGGTAGGGAGAGTGTTTTTTTTCTTTCACTCTGCAAGTCCTTGTTTCCAGGGACCTGTAAGGACAGTGAGTGAATTGTCCTTGTGCTATATTGTGCTTAAAAAAAACATTTATTCTAGGGACAGAAAACTGTAGGTAGGGAGAGTGTTTTTTTTCTTTCACTCTGCAAGTCCTTGTTTCCAGGGACCTGTAAGGACAGTGAGTGAATTGTCCTTGTGCTATATTGTGATTAAAAAAAACATTTTTTCTAGGGACAGAAAACTGTAGGTAGGGAGAGTGTTTTTTTTCTTTCACTCTGCAAGTCCTTGTTTCCAGGGACCTGTAAGGACAGTGAGTGAATTGTCCTTGTGCTATATTGTGCTTAAAAAAAACATTTATTCTAGGGACAGAAAACTGTAGGTAGGGAGAGTGTCAGTTTATTTCACTCTGCAAGTCCTTGTTTCCAGGGACCTGTAAGGACAGTGAGTGAATTGTCCTTGTGCTATATTGTGATTAAAAAAAACATTTTTTCTACGGACAGAAAACTGTAGGTAGGGAGAGTGTTTTTTTTCTTTCACTCTGCAAGTCCTTGTTTCCAGGGACCTGTAAGGACAGTGAGTGAATTGTCCTTGTGCTATATTGTGATTAAAAAAAACATTTTTTCTAGGGACAGAAAACTGTAGGTAGGGAGAGTGTTTTTTTTCTTTCACTCTGCAAGTCCTTGTTTCCAGGGACCTGTAAGGACAGTGAGTGAATTGTCCTTGTGCTATAGTGTGCTTAAAAAAAAACATTTATTCTAGGGACAGAAAACTGTAGGTAGGGACAGTGTCAGTTTCTTTCACTCTGCAAGTCCTTGTTTCCAGGGACCTGGAAGGACAGTGAGTGAATTGTCCTTGTGCTATATTGTGATTAAAAAAAACATTTTTTCTAGGGACAGAAAACTGTAGGTAGGGAGAGTGTTTTTTTTCTTTCACTCTGCAAGTCCTTGTTTCCAGGGACCTGTAAGGACAGTGAGTGAATTGTCCTTGTGCTATATTGTGCTTAAAAAAAACATTTATTCTAGGGACAGAAAACTGTAGGTAGGGAGAGTGTCAGTTTATTTCACTCTGCAAGTCCTTGTTTCCAGGGACCTGGAAGGACAGTGAGTGAATTGTCCTTGTGCTATATTGTGATTAAAAAAAACATTTTTTCTAGGGACAGAAAACTGTAGGTAGGGAGAGTGTTTTTTTTCTTTCACTCTGCAAGTCCTTGTTTCCAGGGACCTGGAAGGACAGTGAGTGAATTGTCCTTGTGCTATATTGTGCTTAAAAAAAAACATTTTTTCTAGGGACAGAAAACTGTAGGTAGGGAGAGTGTTTATTTTCTTTCACTCTGCAAGTCCTTGTTTCCAGGGACCTCTAAGGACAGTGAGTGAATTGTCCTTGTGCTATATTGTGCTTAAAAAAAACATTTATTCTAGGGACAGAAAACTGTAGGTAGGGAGAGTGTCAGTTTATTTCACTCTGCAAGTCCTTGTTTCCAGGGACCTGGAAGGACAGTGAGTGAATTGTCCTTGTGCTATATTGTGATTAAAAAAAACATTTTTTCTAGGGACAGAAAACTGTAGGTAGGGAGTAGTGATGAGCCGAACACCCCCGGGTTCGGTTCGCACCAGAACCCGCGAACGGACCGAAAGTTCGAACGAACATTAGAACCCTATTAAATACAATGGATGCGAACGTTCGAATTCTAAAGTGCTAATTATAACAACTATTATGCATGTTATTGTCCTAAAAAGGGTTTGGGAACCCGGGTTCTGCACCAGGGGACATGTATCAATGCAAAAAGAAGTTTTAAAAACGGTCGTTTTTCGGGAGCAGTCATTTTAATGATGCATAAAGTGAAAAAAAAAAAGTCAAATATTCCTTTAAATATCGTACCTGGGGGGTGTCTAAAGTATGCCTGTGAAGTGCCACGTGTTTCCCGTGTTTAGAACTGTCCCTGCACAAAATGACACTTCTAAAGGAAAAAAAAGCCATTTAAAACTGCTTGCGGCTTTAATGTAATGTCTGGTCCCGGTAATATGGATGAAATTCTTTAAGAAAAATGGCATAGCTACCCCATGACCCCCCCCCCCCCTACCCCAGCCCATTACCAGCCCCTTTGGGTCTTGTATGGATATTAAGGGGAACCCCGCACATAAAATAAAAAAGGCCCTATATACTCTGAACAGCCCTATACAGGCGGTGCATACAAGACAGGGACTGTAGGTTTGTTCTTATGTAGAATCTGTTTGTAATTTTGAACAGGTACATTGTTGAAGTGTAGCTCCAGACCAAAAATCTATTTTTAAACTTTTTGGAAAACATAGGTAAGGGTTATCACCCCTGTAACATTTGTTTTGCTGTCTGTGCCCCTGTTCAGAACATTTCACCTCACTTTCCGTCCCAATGACAACTGTTTTTGAAATGTGGTGTTTTTCTTGAAACAAGGATTGCTGATAAAGCATCAGTACAGAGGAGACACCTTTCTCCCATATTTATTCTTACAGGAGAGAATTTTCCTTCCTAGTGGTAGATTTCCTCTCACTTCCTGTTGTCTTCTTGCGTTTGCAAGTAGGAGTCGTTTGTAAGTTGGATGTTTGAAAGTAGGGACCTGCCGTATATACTCTGCAGAAATAGGCCCCTTAGTTGTTGGTGTTGGCACAACACTGTAAGCACTCACAGTTACTCTTGGTTGGTGCTGGAACGCCCTGCTGTCAACTATTATATCAGGAATTTTAATTACATATAATTGTTGAACAGTGGTAGTAAAAATTGGGCCTTTGATGGTGGTGCTGGTGCCACAACACTGTAAGCCCTGACAGTTACTCTTGGTGGGTGCAGCAATGGGCCCTGCTGTGAATTATTAGATCAAGAATTGTAATTACATGCCCCTGTTGAACAGGGGCTGAAAAATTGGGCCTTAGGCACTGGTGGCACAACACTGCAACCCCTCACAGATACTGTACTTGGAGCACAGCAATGAGCCCTGTTGCAAAGTATTGCTTCAAAAATTGTAATGACACGCCCCTGTTAAACAGGGGCTGAAAAATTGGGCCTTAGGCACTGGTGGCACAACACTGCAACTCCTCACAGATACTGTACTTGGAGCACAGCAATGAGCCCTGTTGCAAAGTATTGCTTCAAAAATTGTAATGACACGCCCCTGTTAAACAGGGGCTGAAAAATTGGGCCTTAGGCACTGGTGGCACAACACTGCAACTCCTCACAGATACTGTACTTGGAGCACAGCAATGAGCCCTGTTGCAAAGTATTGCTTCAAAAATTGTAATTACACGCCCCTGTTAAACAGGGGCTGAAAAATTGGGCGTTAGGCACTGGTGGCGGCACCCATAAACAAAAATGATCTTACAAGCTATCATCATCAATCGTATCATTGAGGACTCGGAGGAGGAGGATAGCCAGTCAACATAACAGCACAGGCACTCAGCATCAGCATCAGTCTTGAAGGGATGTGACATGTTAAAATCAATTAGTCTGTTATATCAGCATCAGGTGTGTGGTAGCTGGTGGTGATCCAAGACTGGTTCATCTTGATGAAAGTCAGTCGATCAACCGAGTCGGTGGACAGGCGCACCCTGTGATCCGTGACAAATCCTCCAGCAGCACTGAATGTGCGTTCCGAAAGAACGCTGGATGCAGGACAGGCCAGTAGCTCAATTGCATACTGTGCAAGCTCTGGCCAGTGATCCATCCTCAAGACCCAGTAAGCCAGAGGATTTTCGGTGGGGAAGGTGTCCAAGTCTGACCTTGCCCCTAGATATTCCTGCACCATGTTTATCAGACGCTGGCGATGGTTGCTGGAACCGATCATACTTTGGGGCTGCGGACTAAAGAATTGTCTGAACGCATCGGTCAGACGGCCACCTTCCCCACCGCTCCTTCTTTGACTGGCCGAAGCCTCAGCAACTCGTTGTCCAGGACCAGGAGTTTGCAACCTCCCAGTCTCTGGGAACGCGTTGCACAGACCTTTCTGCAAGGCCTCCCGGAGTTGTCTCATCCTCTGCTCCCTCTGCGACGGTAACATAAGGTCCGCAACCTTACCCTTGTACCGTGGATCAAGGAGAGTGGCCAGCCAGTAATGGTCCCTCTCCTTGATCCGAAGAATACGAGGATCCTTCCGCAGACTTTGCAGGATCAGGGAGGCCATGCAGCGTAGGTTTGCTGAGGCATTCGCTCCGGAGTCCTCTGGGTCACTAAGGACGACATGATCCGCAGCCACCTCCTCCCAGCCACGTACAAGTCCACTGGTTTCTTGGGACTGTAAATCATCCCTAAAAGACTGCTGCTGATGATGCTGAGTGCCAGCCTCCACCTCCATGCTGACACAATCCTCCTCCTCCTCCTCCTCCTCCTCCTCTTCCTGTGCGATGGGTGGGACAGAAGGAACACTGTCTGGGTAAAGGGGGCCTTGAGAGGCAAGGAAGTCCTCCTCTTCCTGCCTCTGTTCTGCCTCAAGTGCCCTGTCCATTATTCCACGCAGCGTGTGCTCCAACAGGTGGACAAGAGGTACAGTGTCACTGATGCATGCACTGTCACTGCTCACCATCCTCGTGGCCTCCTCAAATGGTGCCAGGACAGTGCATGCATCCCTGATCATGCCCCACTGGCGTGGAGAAAAAAAACCAAGCTCCCCTGACCCTGTCCTGGTGCCGTAGTCGCACAGGTACTCATTGATGGCCCTCTGCTGCGTGTGCAGCCGCTGCAGCATGGCCAACGTTGAGTTCCACCTGGTGGGCATGTCACATATAAGGCGGTTCTTGGGCAGGTTCAACTCCTTTTGCAGCTCAGCCAGGCGAGCACTGGCATTATAAGATCTGCGGAAATGCACACAGACTTTCCTGGCCTGCCTCAGGACATCCTGTAAGCCCGGGTACCTGCCCAAGAAGCGCTGCACCACCAGGTTAAGGACGTGAGCCACACAGGGCACATGGGTCAGTTGTCCCTGTCGGAGGGCGGAGAGGAGGTTGGTGCCATTGTCGCAAACCACCATTCCTGGCTTAAGCTGGCGTGGCGTCAACCACCTCTCGGCCTGGCCCTGCAGAGCAGACAGGACCTCTGCCCCAGTGTGGCTTCTGTCCCCCAAACACACCAGCGCAAGCACGGCATGGCATCTTTTTGCCTGCGTACTTGCGTAGCCCCGTGAATGGCTACGGAGCACCGCTGGTTCATAGGACAAACCACAGGAAGAGGCCATGGAGGAAGAAGAAGAGGAGGGGGTGGAGGAGAGAGGTGTGTCACAACCAGTAGTAGCATTTTGGAGGCGTGGCGGTGGGACAACCTCCAACACTACTGCACCTTGTCCTGAATCCTTCCCAGCTGCCAAAAGAGTGACCCAATGGGCCGTGAAAGAAAGGTAACGTCCCTGTCCATGCCTGCTGGACCATGAGTCAGCGGTAATATGCACCTTACCGCTGACCGCCCTGTCCAGCGAGGCCAAGACATTGCCTTCCACATGCCGGTAGAGAGCCGGAATAGCCTTCCGTGAGAAAAAGTGGCGTTTGGGAACCTGCCACTGAGGAACCGCACATTGCACAAACTCACGGAAGGGGGCCGAGTCTACCAACTGAAAAGGCAGCAGTTGAAGCGCTAGCAATTTAGCCAAGCTAGCATTCAACCGCTGGGCATGTGGATGGCTGGGAGTGAACTTCTTTCGACGGTCCAGCAGCTGGGGCAGGGAAATTTGCCTGCTAGAATCGGACGTCGGTGTACTGCTAGCAGAGTGGGCGCAAGTACTTGGCTGTGACACACCTAATTCTACACCTTCATTCCTCTCAGTGCATGTTTCAGAGAGGACTGAAGTTATAGTGGGGTTGGAGATCCCAGCTGATGCGGTGCAAGGAGAGGTCCGCTTTGTTCTTTGGTGTGGGTCTTTGAGGTAGGCTTGCCAACGAGCTGCATGGCAGGTCAACATATGTCTGGTCAGGCATGTGGTACCCAAGCGGCTGATGTTTTGGCCACGCGATATACGCTTGAGACATATGTTGCAAACAGCAGCTGTGCGATCTGATGCACTAGCCTCAAAAAAGGCCCACACCAAAGAACTTTTTGAATGACGGGCAGAGGCAGCGCCCTGCACAGGCGGAGCTCTGCGGTGTGATTCCGTCGGTGTACTGCCCTTACGCTGGCCACCAAAGGGCATCCTGCCTCGTTGGAGATGTGCCTCCTCCTCATCCTCCTCCTCCTCCTCTCTCCTATTAGGCACCCACGTGGAGTCAGTGACCTCATCATCCCCTCCCTCCTCATCACTGGAGCCAATCTGGCAGTATGCTGCAGCTGCTGGAACATGACTGCCAGATTGGTGTCCTTCTTGAGCATCCCCTCTGTCTGCTCTCACGCTACTGCCTTCCTCTAGCTGGGTTTCATCATCAGACCCTTCGAAACGCTGGGCATCCTCCTGGAGCATGTACCCAACACTGTGCTGAAACAGTTCGGGGGACTCCTCAGGAGGAGGACATGGTGGGTCTAGGGAAGGAGTGACTGATGATTTGTCTGACATTGATACCAGGGAAGACGACGCTTTGGCAGCTGCTTTTCCAGTACCCTGAGCCTGGGTGAGAGAGGATGAGGAGGAGGAGGAGGGCTTGGTCATCCACTCTACCAAGTCTTCGGCATGATGTGGCTCAACATGTCCAGCTGCCGAAAAGAAGGACAAGCGTGTCCCATGGCCATGTGCTGATGACAATGCACCGCGTCCACGACCAGCACTGTTGCCCCCAGACACAGAGCCTGCTTGCCCTCTTTTATTGCCTCCTGACTGTCTGCCTCTCCTTGTTTGCCTTCCAGACATTCTAATAGATGGCCTGCAGGGAGATGGGAAAAAAGCAATAAGGGCTACCTTCAGGTGTCCTTCTCTGTCCCTTGAAACAAGGACTTTCACAGTGAAAGAAACTGACACTCTCCCTACCTACAGTTTTCTGTCCCTAGAAAAAATATTTTTTTTAATCACAATATAGCACAAGGACAATTCACTCACTGTCCTTACAGGTCTCTGGAAACAAGGACTTGCAGAGTGAAAGAAAAAAAACACTCTCCCTACCTACAGTTTTCTGTCCCTAGAATAAATGTTTTTTTTAAGCACAATATAGCACAAGGACAATTCACTCACTGTCCTTACAGGTCCCTGGAAATAAGGACTTGCAGAGTGAAAGAAAAAAAACACTCTCCCTACCTACAGTTTTCTGTCCCTAGAAAAAATGTTTTTTTTAATCACAATATAGCACAAGGACAATTCACTCACTGTCCTTCCAGGTCCCTGGAAACAAGGACTTGCAGAGTGAAAGAAAAAAAACACTCTCCCTACCTACAGTTTTCTGTCCCTAGAATAAATGTTTTTTTTAAGCACAATATAGCACAAGGACAATTCACTCACTGTCCTTCCAGGTCCCTGGAAACAAGGACTTGCAGAGTGAAAGAAAAAAAACACTCTCCCTACCTTCAGTTTTCTGTCCCTAGAAAAAATGTTTTTTTTAATCACAATATAGCACAAGGACAATTCACTCACTGTCCTTACAGGTCCCTGGAAACAAGGACTTGCAGAGTGAAATAAACTGACACTCTCCCTACCTACAGTTTTCTGTCCCTAGAATAAATGTTTTTTTAAGCACAATATAGCACAAGGACAATTCACTCACTGTCCTTACAGGTCCCTGGAAACAAGGACTTGCAGAGTGAAAGAAAAAAAACACTCTCCCTACCTACAGTTTTCTGTCCCTAGAAAAAATGTTTTTTTTAATCACAATATAGCACAAGGACAATTCACTCACTGTCCTTACAGGTCCCTGGAAACAAGGACTTGCAGAGTGAAATAAACTGACACTCTCCCTACCTACAGTTTTCTGTCCCTAGAATAAATGTTTTTTTTAAGCACAATATAGCACAAGGACAATTCACTCACTGTCCTTACAGGTCCCTGGAAACAAGGACTTGCAGAGTGAAAGAAAAAAAACACTCTCCCTACCTACAGTTTTCTGTCCCTAGAAAAAATGTTTTTTTTAATCACAATATAGCACAAGGACAATTCACTCACTGTCCTTCCAGGTCCCTGGAAACAAGGACTTGCAGAGTGAAATAAACTGACACTCTCCCTACCTACAGTTTTCTGTCCCTAGAATAAATGTTTTTTTTAAGCACAATATAGCATAGCACAAGGACAATTCACTCACTGTCCTTACAGGTCCCTGGAAACAAGGACTTGCAGAGTGAAAGAAAAAAAACACTCTCCCTACCTACAGTTTTCTGTCCCTAGAAAAAATGGTTTTTTTAATCACAATATAGCACAAGGACAATTCACTCACTGTCCTTCCAGGTCCCTGGAAACAAGGACTTGCAGAGTGAAATAAACTGACACTCTCCCTACCTACAGTTTTCTGTCCCTAGAATAAATGTTTTTTTTAAGCACAATATAGCACAAGGACAATTCACTCACTGTCCTTAGAGGTCCCTGGAAACAAGGACTTGCAGAGTGAAAGAAAAAAAACACTCTCCCTACCTACAGTTTTCTGTCCCTAGAAAAAATGTTTTTTTTTAAGCACAATATAGCACAAGGACAATTCACTCACTGTCCTTCCAGGTCCCTGGAAACAAGGACTTGCAGAGTGAAAGAAAAAAAACACTCTCCCTACCTACAGTTTTCTGTCCCTAGAAAAAATGTTTTTTTTAAGCACAATATAGCACAAGGACAATTCACTCACTGTCCTTCCAGGTCCCTGGAAACAAGGACTTGCAGAGTGAAAGAAAAAAAACACTCTCCCTACCTACAGTTTTCTGTCCCTAGAAAAAATGATTTTTTTAATCACAATATAGCACAAGGACAATTCACTCACTGTCCTTACAGGTCCCTGGAAACAAGGACTTGCAGAGTGAAAGAAACTGACACTCTCCCTACCTACAGTTTTCTGTCCCTAGAATAAATGTTTTTTTAAGCACAATATAGCACAAGGACAATTCACTCACTGTCCTTCCAGGTCCCTGGAAACAAGGACTTGCAGAGTGAAAGAAACTGACACTGTCCCTACCTACAGTTTTCTGTCCCTAGAATAAATGTTTTTTTTAATCACAATATAGCACAAGGACAATTCACTCACTGTCCTTCCAGGTCCCTGGAAACAAGGACTTGCAGAGTGAAATAAACTGACACTCTCCCTACCTACAGTTTTCTGTCCCTAGAATAAATGTTTTTTTTAAGCACAATATAGCACAAGGACAATTCACTCACTGTCCTTAGAGGTCCCTGGAAACAAGGACTTGCAGAGTGAAAGAAAAAAAACACTCTCCCTACCTACAGTTTTCTGTCCCTAGAAAAAATGTTTTTTTTTAAGCACAATATAGCACAAGGACAATTCACTCACTGTCCTTCCAGGTCCCTGGAAACAAGGACTTGCAGAGTGAAAGAAAAAAACACTCTCCCTACCTACAGTTTTCTGTCCCTAGAAAAAATGTTTTTTTTAAGCACAATATAGCACAAGGACAATTCACTCACTGTCCTTCCAGGTCCCTGGAAACAAGGACTTGCAGAGTGAAAGAAAAAAAACACTCTCCCTACCTACAGTTTTCTGTCCCTAGAAAAAATGTTTTTTTTAATCACAATATAGCACAAGGACAATTCACTCACTGTCCTTACAGGTCCCTGGAAACAAGGACTTGCAGAGTGAAAGAAACTGACACTCTCCCTACCTACAGTTTTCTGTCCCTAGAATAAATGTTTTTTTAAGCACAATATAGCACAAGGACAATTCACTCACTGTCCTTCCAGGTCCCTGGAAACAAGGACTTGCAGAGTGAAAGAAACTGACACTGTCCCTACCTACAGTTTTCTGTCCCTAGAATAAATGTTTTTTTTAATCACAATATAGCACAAGGACAATTCACTCACTGTCCTTCCAGGTCCCTGGAAACAAGGACTTGCAGAGTGAAATAAACTGACACTCTCCCTACCAACAGTTTTCTGTCCCTAGAATAAATGTTTTTTTTAAGCACAATATAGCACAAGGACAATTCACTCACTGTCCTTCCAGGTCCCTGGAAACAAGGACTTGCAGAGTGAAATAAACTGACACTCTCCCTACCTACAGTTTTCTGTCCCTAGAATAAATGTTTTTTTTAAGCACAATATAGCACAAGGACAATTCACTCACTGTCCTTAGAGGTCCCTGGAAACAAGGACTTGCAGAGTGAAAGAAAAAAAACACTCTCCCTACCTACAGTTTTCTGTCCCTAGAAAAAATGTTTTTTTTTAAGCACAATATAGCACAAGGACAATTCACTCACTGTCCTTCCAGGTCCCTGGAAACAAGGACTTGCAGAGTGAAAGAAAAAAACACTCTCCCTACCTACAGTTTTCTGTCCCTAGAAAAAATGTTTTTTTTAAGCACAATATAGCACAAGGACAATTCACTCACTGTCCTTCCAGGTCCCTGGAAACAAGGACTTGCAGAGTGAAAGAAAAAAAACACTCTCCCTACCTACAGTTTTCTGTCCCTAGAAAAAATGTTTTTTTTAATCACAATATAGCACAAGGACAATTCACTCACTGTCCTTACAGGTCCCTGGAAACAAGGACTTGCAGAGTGAAAGAAACTGACACTCTCCCTACCTACAGTTTTCTGTCCCTAGAATAAATGTTTTTTTAAGCACAATATAGCACAAGGACAATTCACTCACTGTCCTTCCAGGTCCCTGGAAACAAGGACTTGCAGAGTGAAAGAAACTGACACTGTCCCTACCTACAGTTTTCTGTCCCTAGAATAAATGTTTTTTTTAATCACAATATAGCACAAGGACAATTCACTCACTGTCCTTCCAGGTCCCTGGAAACAAGGACTTGCAGAGTGAAATAAACTGACACTCTCCCTACCTACAGTTTTCTGTCCCTAGAATAAATGTTTTTTTTAAGCACAATATAGCACAAGGACAATTCACTCACTGTCCTTACAGGTCCCTGGAAACAAGGACTTGCAGAGTGAAAGAAAAAAAACACTCTCCCTACCTACAGTTTTCTGTCCCTAGAAAAAATGTTTTTTTTTAAGCACAATATAGCACAAGGACAATTCACTCACTGTCCTTCCAGGTCCCTGGAAACAAGGACTTGCAGAGTGAAAGAAAAAAAACACTCTCCCTACCTACAGTTTTCTGTCCCTAGAAAAAATGTTTTTTTTAAGCACAATATAGCACAAGGACAATTCACTCACTGTCCTTCCAGGTCCCTGGAAACAAGGACTTGCAGAGTGAAAGAAAAAAAACACTCTCCCTACCTACAGTTTTCTGTCCCTAGAAAAAATGTTTTTTTTAATCACAATATAGCACAAGGACAATTCACTCACTGTCCTTACAGGTCCCTGGAAACAAGGACTTGCAGAGTGAAAGAAACTGACACTCTCCCTACCTACAGTTTTCTGTCCCTAGAATAAATGTTTTTTTAAGCACAATATAGCACAAGGACAATTCACTCACTGTCCTTCCAGGTCCCTGGAAACAAGGACTTGCAGAGTGAAAGAAACTGACACTGTCCCTACCTACAGTTTTCTGTCCCTAGAATAAATGTTTTTTTTAAGCACACTATAGCACAAGCACAAAACACACTGACACTCTCCCTACCTATCCTTCTCTTTCCCTAAACTAAAGGAATCCAGGTTAAGCAAGAAAGAAATAACAGTCACTGTCCCTGCCTATGCTGCTCTATCCCTGCTCCGGAACACACTACACTAGGCCGCCGTGCTGGCGGCCTTTTATAGTGTGGGGCGTGTACTAAACACCCTCAGCAATAATTGGCCACAGGCATCCTGCCTGTGGCCAATCATTGCTCTCCTCGCTGCCGGCGCTGTGATTGGCCAAGCATGCGGGGTCACAGTGCATGCTTGGCCAATCACAGCGCCTGGATGACACTGCGATGGCGTAGTGCATTGTGGGCCGTTCGCGTCACTCGAATTTGGCGCGAACGGCCCAAATCGTTCGATCTTCGTCGAACGATCGAACAGCCGATGTTCGAGTCGAACGTATGTTCGACTCGAACACGAAGCTCATCCCTAGTAGGGAGAGTGTCAGTTTCTTTCACTGTGAAAGTCCTTGTTTCAAGGGACAGAGAAGGACACCTGAAGGTAGCCCTTATTGCTTTTTTCCCATCTCCCTGCAGGCCATCTATTAGAATGTCTGGAAGGCAAACAAGGAGAGGCAGACAGTCAGGAGGCAATAAAAGAGGGCAAGCAGGCTCTGTGTCTGGGGGCAACAGTGCTGGTCGTGGACGCGGTGCATTGTCATCAGCACATGGCCATGGGACACGCTTGTCCTTCTTTTCGGCAGCTGGACATGTTGAGCCACATCATGCCGAAGACTTGGTAGAGTGGATGACCAAGCCCTCCTCCTCCTCCTCATCCTCTCTCACCCAGGCTCAGGGTACTGGAAAAGCAGCTGCCAAAGCGTCGTCTTCCCTGGTATCAATGTCAGACAAATCATCAGTCACTCCTTCCCTAGACCCACCATGTCCTCCTCCTGAGGAGTCCCCCGAACTGTTTCAGCACAGTGTTGGGTACATGCTCCAGGAGGATGCCCAGCGTTTCGAAGGGTCTGATGATGAAACCCAGCTAGAGGAAGGCAGTAGCGTGAGAGCAGACAGAGCGGATGCTCAAGAAGGACACCAATCTGGCAGTCATGTTCCAGCAGCTGCAGCATACTGCCAGATTGGCTCCAGTGATGAGGAGGGAGGGGATGATGAGGTCACTGACTCCACGTGGGTGCCTAATAGGAGAGAGGAGGAGGAGGAGGATGAGGAGGAGGCACATCTCCAACGAGGCAGGATGCCCTTTGGTGGCCAGCGTAAGGGCAGTACACCGACGGAATCACACCGCAGAGCTCCGCCTGTGCAGGGCGCTGCCTCTGCCCGTCATTCAAAAAGTTCTTTGGTGTGGGCCTTTTTTGAGGCTAGTGCATCAGATCGCACAGCTGCTGTTTGCAACATATGTCTCAAGCGTATATCGCGTGGCCAAAACATCAGCCGCTTGGGTACCACATGCCTGACCAGACATATGTTGACCTGCCATGCAGCTCGTTGGCAAGCCTACCTCAAAGACCCACACCAAAGAACAAAGCGGACCTCTCCTTGCACCGCATCAGCTGGGATCTCCAACCCCACTATAACTTCAGTCCTCTCTGAAACATGCACTGAGAGGAATGAAGGTGTAGAATTAGGTGTGTCACAGCCAAGTACTTGCGCCCACTCTGCTAGCAGTACACCGACGTCCGATTCTAGCAGGCAAATTTCCCTGCCCCAGCTGCTGGACCGTCGAAAGAAGTTCACTCCCAGCCATCCACATGCCCAGCGGTTGAATGCTAGCTTGGCTAAATTGCTAGCGCTTCAACTGCTGCCTTTTCAGTTGGTAGACTCGGCCCCCTTCCGTGAGTTTGTGCAATGTGCGGTTCCTCAGTGGCAGGTTCCCAAACGCCACTTTTTCTCACGGAAGGCTATTCCGGCTCTCTACCGGCATGTGGAAGGCAATGTCTTGGCCTCGCTGGACAGGGCGGTCAGCGGTAAGGTGCATATTACCGCTGACTCATGGTCCAGCAGGCATGGACAGGGACGTTACCTTTCTTTCACGGCCCATTGGGTCACTCTTTTGGCAGCTGGGAAGGATTCAGGACAAGGTGCAGTAGTGTTGGAGGTTGTCCCACCGCCACGCCTCCAAAATGCTACTACTGGTTGTGACACACCTCTCTCCTCCACCCCCTCCTCTTCTTCTTCCTCCATGGCCTCTTCCTGTGGTTTGTCCTATGAACCAGCGGTGCTCCGTAGCCGTTCACGGGGCTACGCAAGTACGCAGGCAAAAAGATGCCATGCCGTGCTTGCGCTGGTGTGTTTGGGGGACAGAAGCCACACTGGGGCAGAGGTCCTGTCTGCTCTGCAGGGCCAGGCCGAGAGGTGGTTGACGCCACGCCAGCTTAAGCCAGGAATGGTGGTTTGCGACAATGGCACCAACCTCCTCTCCGCCCTCCGACAGGGACAACTGACCCATGTGCCCTGTGTGGCTCACGTCCTTAACCTGGTGGTGCAGCGCTTCTTGGGCAGGTACCCGGGCTTACAGGATGTCCTGAGGCAGGCCAGGAAAGTCTGTGTGCATTTCCGCAGATCTTATAATGCCAGTGCTCGCCTGGCTGAGCTGCAAAAGGAGTTGAACCTGCCCAAGAACCGCCTTATATGTGACATGCCCACCAGGTGGAACTCAACGTTGGCCATGCTGCAGCGGCTGCACACGCAGCAGAGGGCCATCAATGAGTACCTGTGCGACTACGGCACCAGGACAGGGTCAGGGGAGCTTGGTTTTTTTTCTCCACGCCAGTGGGGCATGATCAGGGATGCATGCACTGTCCTGGCACCATTTGAGGAGGCCACGAGGATGGTGAGCAGTGACAGTGCATGCATCAGTGACACTGTACCTCTTGTCCACCTGTTGGAGCACACGCTGCGTGGAATAATGGACAGGGCACTTGAGGCAGAACAGAGGCAGGAAGAGGAGGACTTCCTTGCCTCTCAAGGCCCCCTTTACCCAGACAGTGTTCCTTCTGTCCCACCCATCGCACAGGAAGAGGAGGAGGAGGAGGAGGAGGAGGAGGAGGATTGTGTCAGCATGGAGGTGGAGGCTGGCACTCAGCATCATCAGCAGCAGTCTTTTAGGGATGATTTACAGTCCCAAGAAACCAGTGGACTTGTACGTGGCTGGGAGGAGGTGGCTGCGGATCATGTCGTCCTTAGTGACCCAGAGGACTCCGGAGCGAATGCCTCAGCAAACCTACGCTGCATGGCCTCCCTGATCCTGCAAAGTCTGCGGAAGGATCCTCGTATTCTTCGGATCAAGGAGAGGGACCATTACTGGCTGGCCACTCTCCTTGATCCACGGTACAAGGGTAAGGTTGCGGACCTTATGTTACCGTCGCAGAGGGAGCAGAGGATGAGACAACTCCGGGAGGCCTTGCAGAAAGGTCTGTGCAACGCGTTCCCAGAGACTGGGAGGTTGCAAACTCCTGGTCCTGGACAACGAGTTGCTGAGGCTTCGGCCAGTCAAAGAAGGAGCGGTGGGGAAGGTGGCCGTCTGACCGATGCGTTCAGACAATTCTTTAGTCCGCAGCCCCAAAGTATGATCGGTTCCAGCAACCATCGCCAGCGTCTGATAAACATGGTGCAGGAATATCTAGGGGCAAGGTCAGACTTGGACACCTTCCCCACCGAAAATCCTCTGGCTTACTGGGTCTTGAGGATGGATCACTGGCCAGAGCTTGCACAGTATGCAATTGAGCTACTGGCCTGTCCTGCATCCAGCGTTCTTTCGGAACGCACATTCAGTGCTGCTGGAGGATTTGTCACGGATCACAGGGTGCGCCTGTCCACCGACTCGGTTGATCGACTGACTTTCATCAAGATGAACCAGTCTTGGATCACCACCACCTACCACACACCTGATGCTGATATAACAGACTAATTGATTTTAACATGTCACATCCCTTCAAGACTGATGCTGATGCTGAGTGCCTGTGCTGTTATGTTGACTGGCTATCCTCCTCCTCCGAGTCCTCAATGATACGATTGATGATGATAGCTTGTAAGATCATTTTTGTTTATGGGTGCCGCCACCAGTGCCTAACGCCCAATTTTTCAGCCCCTGTTTAACAGGGGCGTGTAATTACAATTTTTGAAGCAATACTTTGCAACAGGGCTCATTGCTGTGCTCCAAGTACAGAATCTGTGAGGAGTTGCAGTGTTGTGCCACCAGTGCCTAAGGCCCAATTTTTCAGCCCCTGTTTAACAGGGGCGTGTCATTACAATTTTTGAAGCAATACTTTGCAACAGGGCTCATTGCTGTGCTCCAAGTACAGTATCTGTGAGGAGTTGCAGTGTTGTGCCACCAGTGCCTAAGGCCCAATTTTTCAGCCCCTGTTTAACAGGGGCGTGTCATTACAATTTTTGAAGCAATACTTTGCAACAGGGCTCATTGCTGTGCTCCAAGTACAGTATCTGTGAGGGGTTGCAGTGTTGTGCCACCAGTGCCTAAGGCCCAATTTTTCAGCCCCTGTTCAACAGGGGCATGTAATTACAATTCTTGATCTAATAATTCACAGCAGGGCCCATTGCTGCACCCACCAAGAGTAACTGTCAGGGCTTACAGTGTTGTGGCACCAGCACCACCATCAAAGGCCCAATTTTTACTACCACTGTTCAACAATTATATGTAATTAAAATTCCTGATATAATAGTTGACAGCAGGGCGTTCCAGCACCAACCAAGAGTAACTGTGAGTGCTTACAGTGTTGTGCCAACACCAACAACTAAGGGGCCTATTTCTGCAGAGTATATACGGCAGGTCCCTACTTTCAAACATCCAACTTACAAACGACTCCTACTTGCAAACGCAAGAAGACAACAGGAAGTGAGAGGAAATCTACCACTAGGAAGGAAAATTCTCTCCTGTAAGAATAAATATGGGAGAAAGGTGTCTCCTCTGTACTGATGCTTTATCAGCAATCCTTGTTTCAAGAAAAAGACCACATTTCAAAAAGAGTTGTCATTGGGACGGAAAGTGAGGTGAAATGTTCTGAACAGGGGCACAGACAGCAAAACAAATGTTACAGGGGTGATAACCCTTACCTATGTTTTCCAAAAAGTTTAAAAATAGATTTTTGGTCTGGAGCTACACTTCAACAATGTACCTGTTCAAAATTACAAACAGACTCTACATAAGAACAAACCTACAGTCCCTGTCTTGTATGCACCGCCTGTATAGGGCTGTTCAGAGTATATAGGGCCTTTTTTATTTTATGTGCGGGGTTCCCCTTAATATCCATACAAGACCCAAAGGGGCTGGTAATGGGCTGGGGTAGGGGGGGGTCATGGGGTAGCTATGCCATTTTTCTTAAAGAATTTCATCCATATTACCGGGACCAGACATTACATTAAAGCCGCAAGCAGTTTTAAATGGCTTTTTTTTCCTTTAGAAGTGTCATTTTGTGCAGGGACAGTTCTAAACACGGGAAACACGTGGCACTTCACAGGCATACTTTAGACACCCCCCAGGTACGATATTTAAAGGAATATTTGACTTTATTTTTTTTCACTTTATGCATCATTAAAATGACTGCTCCCGAAAAACGACCGTTTTTAAAACTTCTTTTTGCATTGATACATGTCCCCTGGTGCAGAACCCGGGTTCCCAAACCCTTTTTAGGACAATAACATGCATAATAGTTGTTATAATTAGCACTTTAGAATTCGAACGTTCGCATCCATTGTATTTAATAGGGTTCTAATGTTCGTTCGAACTTTCGGTCAGTTCGCGGGTTCTGGTGCGAACCGAACCCGGGGGTGTTCGGCTCATCACTATACACCAGTGATGGTCCACAGTACATCAGTGATGATCTATAGTACATTAGTGATGATCCACAGTACATCAGTGATGATCCACAGTACATCAGTGATGATCCACAGTACATCAGTGATGGTCCATAGAACATCAGTGATGATCCACAGTACATCAGTGATGGTCCACAGTACATCAGTAATGGTCCACAGTACATCAGGGATGGTCCATAGTACATCAGGGATGGTCCATAGTACATCAGTGATGATCCATAGCACACCTGTGATGGCCCATAGTACACCTGTGATGGCCCATAGTACATCAGTGATGATCCACAGTACATCAGTGATGATCCACAGTACATCAGTGATGATCCACAGTACACCAGGGATGGTCCACAGTACATCAGTAATGATCCATAGTACACCAGTGATGATCCATAGTACACCAGTGATGATCCATAGTACATCAGTGATGATCCATAGTACATCAGTGATGATACATAGTACATCAGTGATGATCCATAGTACACCAGTGATGATCCACAGTACATCAGTGATGGCCTATAGTACATCAGTGATGATCCACAGTACATCAGTGATGATCCACAGTACATCAGTGATGATCCACAGTACATCAGGGATGGTCCACAGTACATCAGTGATGATCCATAGTACATCAGTGATGATCCATAGTACATCAGTGATGATACATAGTACACCAGTGATGGCCCATAGTACATCAGTGATGATCCACAGTACATCAGGGATGGTCCACAGTACAAGTGATGATCCATAGTACATAAGTGATGATCCTCAGTACATCAGTGATGATCCATAGTACATCAGTGATGATCCATAGTACACCAGTGATGGCCCATAGTACATCAGGGATGGTCCATAGTACATCAGTGATGATCCATAGTACACCTGTGATGGCCCATAGTACACCTGTGATGGCCCACAGTACATCAGTGATGATCCACAGTACATCAGTGATGATCCTCAGTACATCAGTGATGATCCACAGTACATCAGTGATGATCCATAGTACATCAGTGATGATCCACAGTACGCCAGTGATGATCCGCAGTACATCAGTGATGATCCACAGTACACCAGTGATGATCCACAGTACACCAGTGATGATCCATAGTACATCAGTGATGATCCATAGTACACCAGTGATGGCCCATAGTACACCAGTGATGGCCCATAGTACACCAGTGATGGCCCATAGTACACCAGTGATGGCCCATAGTACATCAGTGATGATCCACAGTACATCAGTGATGATCCACAGTACATCAGTGATGATCCTCAGTACATCAGTGATGATCCACAGTACATCAGTGATGATCCACAGTACATTAGTGATGATCCACAGTACATCAGTGATGGTCCATAGTACACCAGTGATGATCCATAGTACACCACTGATGGCCCATAGTACATCAGCGATGATCTGTAGTACATCAGTGATGATCCACAGTACATCAGTGATGATCCACAGTACATCAGGGATGATCCATAGTACATCAGTGATGATCCATAGTACACCAGTGATGATCCATAGTACACCAGTGATGGCCTATAGTACACCAGTGATGGTCCATAGTACATCAGTGATGATCCACAGTACATCAGTGATGATCCACAGTACACCAGTGATGATTCATAGTACATCAGTGATGATCTATAGTACATCAGTGATGATCCACAGTACATCAGTGATGATCCACAGTACATCAGTGATGATCCACAGTACATCAGGGATGGTCCACAGTACATCAGGGATGATCCACAGTACATCAGGGATGGTCCACAGTACATCAGTGATGATCCATAGTACATCAGTGATGGCCCATAGTACATCAGTGATGATCCATAGTACACCAGTGATGATCCACAGTACATCAGGGATGGTCCACAGTACACCAGTGATGATCCACAGTACAAGTGATGATCCATAGTACATCAGTGATGATCCTCAATACATCAGTGATGATCCTCAGTACATCAGTGATGATCCATAGTACATCAGTGATGATCCATAGTACACCAGTGATGATCCATAGTACACCCGTGATGGCCCATAGTACATCAGTGATGATCCACAGTACATCAGTGATGATCCACAGTACATCAGTGATGATCCTCAGTACATCAGTGATGATCCACAGTACATCAGTGATGATCCACAGTACATCAGGGATGGTCCACAGTACAAGTGATGATCCATAGTACATCAGTGATGATCCTCAGTACATCAGTGATGATCCATAGTACATCAGTGATGATCCATAGTACACCAGTGATGGCCCATAGTACATCAGTGATGATCTATAGTACATCAGTGATGATCCACAGTACATCAGGGATGGTCCATAGTACATCAGTGATGATCCATAGTACACCTGTGATGGCCCATAGTACACCTGTGATGGCCCATAGTACATCAGTGATGATCCACAGTACATCAGTGATGATCCACAGTACATCAGTGATGATCCTCAGTACATCAGTGATGATCCACAGTACATCAGTGATGATCCACAGTACATCAGGGATGGTCCACAGTACATCAGGGATGGTCCACAGTACATCAGTGATGATCCATAGTACACCAGTGATGATCCACAGTACATCAGTGATGGCCCATAGTACATCAGTGATGGCTCATAGTATATCAGTGATGATCCATAGTACATCAGTGATGATCCATAGTACATCAGTGATGATCCACAGTACATCAGTGATGATCCATAGTACACCAGTGATGGCCCATAGTACATCAGTGATGATCTATAGTACATCAGTGATGATCCTCAGTACATCAGGGATGGTCCATAGTACATCAGGGATGGTCCATAGTACATCAGGGATGGTCCATAGTACATCAGTGATGATCCATAGTACACCAGTGATGATCCATAGTACACCCGTGATGGCCCATAGTACATCAGTGATGATCCACAGTACATCAGTGATGATCCACAGTACATCAGTGATGATCCTCAGTACATCAGTGATGATCCACAGTACATCAGTGATGATCCACAGTACATCAGGGATGGTCCACAGTACATCAGTGATGATCCACAGTACAAGTGATGATCCATAGTACATCAGTGATGATCCTCAGTACATCAGTGATGATCCATAGTACATCAGTGATGATCCATAGTACATCCGTGATGATCCATAGTACACCAGTGATGGCCCATAGTACATCAGTGATGATCTATAGTACATCAGTGATGATCCACAGTACATCAGTGATGATCCATAGTACCAGGGGCGTACCTAGAGCATTTGGCACCCGGGGCGGATCCTATATCTGGCACCCCCACGGAAAAATGTAAAAACACCCCACTGTGCCCCCTGCATCCTTCAAAATCTCTTTGTCACTACTGTGTACCCGCTCTCCACAACTGCACCTCTGGACCCCTTTACATTACACAGCACCCTGCATCACTGGCCCCCTTTACATTATACACCACCATGCATCACTGGCCCCCTTTACATTATACAGCACCCTGCATCACTGGACCCCTTTACATTACACAGCACCCTGCATCACTGGCCCCCTTTACATTATACAGCACCCTGCATCACTGGCCCCCTTTACATTATACAGCACCCTGCATCACTGGACCCCTTTACATTACACAGCACCCTGCATCACTGGCCCCCTTTACATTACACAGCACCCTGCATCGCTGGACCCCTTTACATTACACAGCACCCTGCATCACTGGACCCCTTTACATTACACAGCACCCTGCACCCCTTTACATTACACAGCACCCTGCATCACTGGACCCCCTTACATTACACAGCACCCTGCATCACTGGACCCCCTTACATTACACAACAGCCTGCATCACTGAACCCCCTTACATTACACAGCACCCTGCATCACTGGACCCCCTTACATTACACAGCACCCTGCATTACTGGACCCCTTTACATTACACAGCACCATGCATCACTGGAATCCTTTACATTACACAGCACCCTACACCCCTGGACCCCTTTACATTACACAGCACCTTGCACCTAAGGACCTCTTTACATTACACAGCCCTTGTACCTCTGGACCCCTTTACATTACATAGCACGCTACATCTCAGCACCACTTTACAATACACAGAACCCCGCACCTCTGGACCCCTTTACATTACACAGCACCCTGCATCACTGGAACCCTTCACATTACACAGCACCCTGCACCACTGGGCCCCCTTACATTACACAGCACCCTGCATTACTGGACCCCTTTACATTACACAGCACCATGCATCACTGGAACCCTTTACATTACACAGCACCCTACACCTCTGGACCCCTTTACATTACACAGCACCTTGCACCTAAGGACCTCTTTACATTACACAGCCCTTGTACCTCTGGACCCCTTTACATTACATAGCACCCTGCATCTCAGGACCACTTTACAATACACAGAACCCCGCACCTCTGGACCCCTTTACATTACACAGCACCCTGCATCACTGGACCCCTTCACATTACACAGCACCCTGCACCACTGGACCCCTTTACATTACACAGCATCACTGGACCCCTTTACATTATATAGCACCCTGCACCACTGGACCCCTTACATTACATAGCACCCTGCATCTCTGGACCCCTTTACATTACACAGCACCCTGCCCCTCTTTACATTACACAGCACCATGCACCACTAGAACCCTTTACATTACACAGCACCCTGCACCACTGGACCCCTTTACATTACACAGCACCCTGCACCACTGGACCCCTTTACATTACACTGTACCTCTGGACCCCTTTACATTACACTGCATCATGCACCTCTGGACCCCTTTACATTACACAGCCCTTGTACTTCTGGACCCCTTTACATTACACAGCCCTGCACCTTTCTAGTTGTCTGTATGTTACACAGACACCCCTTTAACAGTTCTGGACTCCCTGCATGTTACACAGACCTCCCCTACAGTGCAGACCCCTCCCCCTACAGTTCAGACCCCTTCTACAGTGCAGACCCCCCTACAATACAGACCCCCTACAATACAGACCCCCCTACCATACAGACCACCCCCTAGAATACAGAGCAGACCCCCCTACCATAAAGAGCAGACCCCCCCTACAACAATGCAGACACCCCCCCTACCATACAGACCCCCCTACAATACAGACCACCCCCTACAATACAGACCACCCCCTACAATACAGAGCAGACCCCCTACAACAGTGCAGACACCCCCCCTACCATACAGACCCCCCTATAATACAGACCACCCCCTACAATACAGAGCAGACCCCCCCTACAACAGTGCAGACACCGCCCTACCATACAGACCCCCCTACAATACAGACCACCCCCCACAACAGTGCAGACACCCCCTACCATACAGACCACCCCCTACAATACAGAGCAAACCCCCCTACCATAAAGAGCAGACCCCCCTACAACAATGCAGACACCCCCCTACCATACAGACCCCCCTACAATACAGACCATCCCCTACAATACAGACCACCCCCTACAATACAGAGCAGACCCCCCTACAACAGTGCAGACACCCCCCTACCATACAGACCCCCCTATAATACAGACCACCCCCTACAATACAGAGCAGACCCCCCTACAACAGTGCAGACACCCCCCTACCATACAGACCCCCCTACAATACAGACCACCCCCCACAACAGTGCAGACCCCCCCCTACCATACAGACCCCCCTACAATACAGACCACCCCCTACAACAGTGCAGACACCCCCTACCATACGGACCTCCCTACAATACAGACCACCCCCTACAATACAGAGCAGACCCCCCCTCTACCATACAGACCCCCCCACAATACAGAGCAGCCCCCCTCCCCCCTACAAAAGTGCAGACACCCCCCTACCATACAGACCCCCCTACAATACAGACCACCCCCTACAACAATGCAGACACCCCCCTACCATACAGACCCCCCTACAATACAGAGCAGACCCCCCTACAACAGTGCAGACACCCCCCTACCATACAAACCCCCCTACAACAGTGCAGGCACCCCCCTACCATACAAACCCCCCCTACAATACAGAGCAGACCCCCCTTCAACAGTGCAGACACCCCCCCTACCATACAGACCCCCCTACAACAGTGAAGACCACCCCCTATAATACAGAGCAGACACCCCCCACCTGTAATGCACCTGGCTCGGCTCAGATGATCAGCGTGTGCTGCACACAGTCACACAGCACTTGTAGACTACACAGTGACGGAGGAGGGGGAGGCGGCTTCACACTCTCTCTCTGCTCGGCTGTGTGAGACAGTCACAGCCGAGACTTTTCAGAGCCGCGGCGCGGCCATGAGAGAAGGGGATCTTTGCGCCCGGGCCCCCCCGCAAATCCAGGCTCCCTGCTGTGTGTGTTACCTGCCACTGCCTCCCTGTCACGCGCGCGTCATGCCGCCCGCTGTCTCTGCTTCCGCTAAGTCCTCTTTAGTCGCGGGGGGTGCCGCCCTGACACCCCCCCAGTGTATGGCACCTGGTGCGGCCCGCCCCCCCGCCCCCTACTTAGTACGCCACTGCATAGTACACCAGTGATGATCCATAGTACATCAGTGATGGATCATAGTACATCAGTGATGATCCATAGTACATCAGTGATGATCCATAGTACATCAGTAATGATCCACAGTAAATCAGTGAAGCTCCACAGTACATCAGTGATGATCCACAGTACATCCTGTTGTTTAGATGCAGGAAAATAAGATGGCTGACTTAACATAACTTTAGCAGCACAGGTAAAGTTATCGATGCATTACAAGATTGTATATACAGTAGCACAAAAAGTTTTACATTACATATAATATAGTTTCATTTCCCAAACATAGCTGTCAGGCGAAAACAAAAACGTTGTCATATACCATTACTATAACTGACTTGCAGGCAACAATATGACCTGTAAGGCTTAAATAATGTAACCCATGCCAGGGTAGCACTAATTTTTAAGCTGATATCATCTAAATGTGAACGTTGCTTTACACAGTCTGTTTCCCCAATTCGGAAAGATATCTGTGAGTAGCACAACCTAATTCTACAGGATAGCAGAAAGACAATTTACATTAATGCGAGAGATTATAAAATATAGCCATACTTCTGGATACAATTCAGACAGTATTGTTCAAGACAATTGCAATACCCTAATTAAGACAAAACGCGAAATAGAGCACAATGTCAGCATTGCCGTGATTTGGTTTGTATTCATTTTTTGTAGATTGTTACATACCGTTAAACAAGCAAAAATTGGGGAAACAGACTGTGTAAAATCAACGTTCACATTTAGATGATATCAGCTTAAAAATTAGTGATATCCTGACATGTGTTACATTTACATTATTTAAGCCTTACAGGTCATATTGTTGCCTGTAAGTCAGCTATAGTAATGGTATATGACAACTGTTTTGTTTTCGCCTGACAGCTATATTTGGGAAATTAAACTATATTATATGTATTGTAAAACGTTTTTTTGCTATATACAATCTTGTAATGCAACGATAACTTAACCTGTGCTGCTAAAGTTATGTTAAGTCAGCCATCTTATTTTCCTGCATCTAAACAACAGGCTTATTTTAGTAAGCCTTTCAATGTTTACATTTTTTTGCTTTTTTAACGGTATGTAACAATCTACAAAAAAACAATACAAACCAAATCACGGCAATGCTGACATTGTGCTCTATTTCGCGTTTTGTCTTAATTAGGGTATTGCAAGTGTCTTGAACAATACTGTTTGAATTTTATCCAGAAGTATGGCTATATTTTATAATCTCTCGCAGGTTAAGTCAGCCATCTTATTTTCCTGCATCAAAACATCTAATGTAAGCCTTTCACTGTTTAAAGTTTATTGCTTGTTTAAACGGTATGTAACGATCTACAACAAACGAATACAAATCATCATCATCACCATCACCATTCATCCTCCAGGTCAAGACGCAACATTCCGTCTAGGACCCATCATCACAGGGGACGTTCACATCCCCCCTCTAAGTATAGGAGATGTTCCCATTCCTCCTCAAGTCACTGCTACAACACTGCCACAACACTGTAAGCCCTCACAGTTACTCTTGGTGGGCGCTGGAACGCCCTGCTGTGAACTATTATATCAGGAATTGTAATTACATGCCATTGTTGAACAGTGGTAGGAAAAATTGGGCCTTTGGTGGTGGTGCTGGTGCTACAACACTGTAAGCTCTCACAGTTACTCTTGGTGGGCGCATGAATGGGCCCTGCTGTGAATTATTAGATCAAGAATTGTAATTGCATGCCCCTGTTGAACAGGGGCAGAAAAATTGGGCCTTTGGTGGTGGTGGTGGTGTTGCCACAACACTGTAAGCCCTCACAGTTACTCTTGGTGGAATCAGGAATGGGCCCTGCGGTGAATTATTAGATCAAGAATTGTAATTGCATGCCCCTGTTGAACAGGGGCAGAAAAATTGGGCCTTTGGTGGTGGACGGTGTTGCCACAACACTGTAAGCCCTCACAGTTACTCTTGGTTGGCACAGGAATGGGCCCTGCTGTGAATTATTAGACCAAGAATTTTAATTACACGCCCCTGTTAAACATGGGCTGAAAAATTGGGCCTTAGGCACTGGTGCTGGTGCCACAACACTGCAACCCCTCACAGATACTGTACTTGGAGCACAGCAATGAGCCCTGTTGCAAAGTATTGCATCAAAAATTTTAATTACACGCCCCTGTAAAACAGGTGCTCAAAAATTGGGCCTTAGGCACTGGTGCTGGTGCCACAACACTGCAACCCCTCACAGATACTGTACTTGGAGCACAGCAATGAGCCCTGTTGCAAAGTATTGCATGAAAAATTGTAATTACACGCCCCTGTTAAACAGGGGCTGAAAAATTGTGCCTTAAGCACTGGTGCTGGTGCCACAACACTGCAACCCCTCACAGATACTGTACTTGGAGCACAGCAATGAGCCCTGTTGCAAAGTATTGCATCAAAAATTTTAATTACACGCCCCAACAGGGGCTGAAAAATTGGGCCTTAGGCACTGGTGCTGGTTCCACGACACTGCAACCTCTCCCAAATACTCTAGTTGGAGTGCAGGAATGAGTCCTGCTGCAAAGCATTGCATAAAAAATTGTAATTCCATGCCCCTGTTAAACAGGGGCTGAAAAATTGGGCCTTAGCCACCGGTGGCGGCACCCAGAAACAAAAATGTTCTTCCAAGCTATCATCAGGTTTATTGAAGAGGAAGAGGATAGTCAGTCAACATAACAGGACAGTCACTCAGCATCAGCATAGGCAGTCTTGAAGGGATGTGACATTTCAAAATAAATTATTCTGTTACATCAGCTTCAGGTGCCTGGTAGCTGGTGGTGATCCAAGACTGATTCATCTTTATGAAGGTCAGTCGATCAACCGAGTCGGTGGACAGGCGCAACCTGGGATCGGTGACAAAGCCTCCAGCAGCACTGAATGTGCATTCCGAAAGAACGCTGGATGCAGGACAGGCCAGTAGCTCAATTGCATACTGTGCAAGCTCTGGCCAGTGATCCATCCTCAAGACCCAGTAAGCCAGAGGATTTTCAGTGGGAAAGTCTGACCTTGCCCCTAGGTATTCCTGCACCATGTATATCAGACGCTGGCGATGGTTGCTGGAACCAATCATACCTTTTGGCTGCGGACTAAAAAATTGTTTGAACGCATCGGTCAGACGGCCAGCACTCCTCCACCGCTCCTTCTGCTACTGACCAAAGCCTCAGCAACTCGTTGTCCAGGACCAGGAGTTTGTATCCTCCCAGTCTCTGGGAAAACGTTGCACAGACCTTTCTGCAAGGCCTCCTGGAGATGTTTCATCCTCTGCTCCCTCTGCGATGGCAAGATAAGGTCCGCAACCTTACCCTTGTACCGTGGATCCTTGATCCAAAGAATAGGAGGATCCTTCCGCAGACTTTGCAGGATCAGGGAGGCCATGCAGCGTAGGTTAGCTGAGGCATTCAGTCCGGAGTCCTCTGGGTCACTAAGGACGGCATGATCCGCAGCCACCTCCTCCCAGCCACTTACAAGTCCACGGGTTTCTTGGGACTGTAAATCATCCCTAAAAGACTGCTGCTGTTGATGCTGAGTGCCAGGCTCCACCTCCATGCTGACACAATCCTCCTCCTCCTCCTCCTCGTCCTCTTCCTGTGTGATGGGTGGGACAGAAGTAACACTGTCTGGGTAAAGGGGGCCTTGAGAGGCAAGGAAGTCCTCCTCTTCCTGCCTCTGTTCTGCCTCAAGTGCCCTATCCATTATTCTACGCAGCGTATGCTCCAACAGGTGGACAAGAGGTACAGTGTCACTGATGCATGCACTGTCACTGCTCACCATCCTCATGGCCTCCTCAAATGGTGCCAGGACAGTGCATGCATCCCTGATCATGCCCCACTGGCATGGTGAAAAAAAACCAAGCTTCCCTGACCCTGTCCTGGTGCCGTAGTCGCACAGGTACTCATTGATTGCCCTCAGCTGCGTGTGCAGCCGCTGCAGCATGGCCAACGTTGAGTTCCACCTGGTGGGCATGTCACATATAAGGCGGTTCTTGGGCAGGTTCGACTACTTTTGCAGCTCAGCCAGCCGAGCACTGGCATTATATGATCTGCGGAAATGCACACAGACTTTCCTGGCCTGCCTCGGGACATCCTGTAAGCCCGGGTACCAGCCCAAGAACCGCTGCACCACCAGGTTAAGGACGTGAGCCACACAGGGCACATGGGTCAGTTGTCCCTGTCGGAGGGCAGAGAGGAGGTTGGTGCCATGGTCGCAAACCACCATTCCTGGCTTAAGCTGGCGTGGCATCAACCACCTCTCGGCCTGCCCCTGCAGAGCTGACAGAACCTCTGCCCCAGTGTGGCTCCTGTCCCCCAAACACACCAGCACAAGCACGGCATGGCATCTTTTTGCCTGCGTACTTGTGTAGCCCTTTGAACGCCTACGGAGCACCGCTGGTTCCAAGGACAAAGCACAGGAAGAGGCCATGGAGGAAGAAGAAGAGGAGGGGTGGAGGAGAGAGGTGTGTCACAACCAGTAGTAACATTTTGGAGGCGGGGCGGCGGAACAACCTCCAACACTACTGCACCTTGTCCTGCATCCTTCCCAGCTGCCAAAAGAGTGACCCAATGGGCCATGAAAGAAAGGTAACGTCCCTGTCCATGCCTGCTGGACCATGAGTCAGCGGTAATATGCACCTCACCGCTGACCGCCCTGTCCAGCGAGGCATGGTCATTGCCTTCCACATGCCGGTAGAGAGCCGGAATCGCCTTCTGTGAGAAAAAGTGGCGTTTGGGAACCTGCCACTGAGGAACCGCACATTGCATAAACTCGCGGAAGGGGGCCGAGTCTACCAACTGAAAAGGCAGCAGTTGAATTTAGCCAAGCTAGCATTCAACCGCTGGGCATGTGAACTTCTTTCGATGGTACAGCAGCTGGGGCAGGGAAATTTGCCTGCTACAATCGGACGTTGGTGTACTGCTATCAGAGTGCCCGCAACTACTTGGCTGTGACACACCTAATTCTACACCTTCATTCCTCTCAGTTCAGGTTTCAGAGAGGACTGAAGGTATAGTGGGGTTGGAGATCCCAGCTGATGAGGAGCAAGGAGAGGTCCGCTTTGTTCTTTGGTGTGGGTCTTTAAGGTACCCTTGCCAACGATCTGCATGGTAGGTCAACATATGTCTGGTCAAGCATGTGGTGCCCAAGCGGCTGATGTTTTGGCCACGCGAGATACGCTTGAAACATATGTTGCAAATAGCAGCGGTGCGATCTGATGCACTCAACTCAAAAAAGGCACACACCAAAGAACTTTTGGAATAACGGGCAGAGGCAGCGCCCTGCACAGGCGGAGCTCTGCGGTGTGATTCAGTCGGTGTGCTGCCCTTACACTGGCCCCCGGAAGACATTCTGCCTCGTTGGAGATGTGCCTCCTCCTCATCCTCCTCGACACTGCAACCTCTCCCAAATACTCTAGTTGGAGTGCAGGAATGAGCCCTGCAGCAAAGCATTGCATAAAAAATTGTAATTCCATGTCCCTGTTGAACAGGGGCTGAAAAATTGGGCCTTAGCCACTGGTGGCGGCACCCAGAAACAAAAATGTTCTTCCAAGCTATCATCAGGTTTATTGAAGAGGAAGAGGATAGTCAGTCAACATAACAGGACAGTCACTCAGCATCAGCATAGGCAGTCTTGAAGGGATGTGACATTTCAAAATAAATTATTCTGTAACATCAGCTTCAGGTGCCTGGTAGCTGGTGGTGATCCAAGACTGATTCCTCTTTATGAAGGTCAGTCGATCAACCGAGCCGGTGGACAGGCGCACCCTGTGATCAGTGACAAAGCCTCCAGCAGCACTGAATGTGCGTTCCGAAAGAACGCTGGATGCAGGACAGGCCAGTAGCTCAATTGCATACTGTGCAAGCTCTGGCCAGTGATCCATCCTAGAGACAAAGTCCAAGGACCTGCCACAGAGGTGAAATTCCTAGGAATGATGTGGACTGGGCCACAGAGGGAGATTCCAGAGACAGTTGTGCAAACTATCCAGGCGCTGTCGCCCCCTACTACCAAAAAGGAGGCACAGAAGTTCATTGGAGTTGTGGGATTCTGGAGATCGTTCATCCCACATCTTGGACTGATTCTGAGGCCTATAAACAATGTTACCAGAAAAAAGACTGAGTTCTCATGGGGTTCAGAGCAGCGGACTGCATTCCTGGCTGCTAAAGAAGCTATTTTGCAGCATCAGGGATTGGGACCCGTGAGACAAGGAGTACCATTTCAGCTGGATGTAGTGGAGCAGAATGGTACCATATCTTGGAGTCTGTGGCAGCCAAATGAAAAGAAAGGACTGAGAGCAATACCTATTGGATTTTGGTCCAAACAACTGACAGGGGCACAGTCGAGATACACGCCCCTAGAGAAGTACCTGTTTGGGGCCTACACAGCACTTCAACATGTAGAGACCATTACAGGAAAGGACACAGTCACCATCCATACTGCATTGCCAATAGTAGGATGGGTGAGAGATAATGGACTGACCACTAGGGCAGCTGTAGCCCAGAACCAGACACTGATGAAATGGAAGTGGTACCTTCAAGAAAGAGGGAGTATTGCAGCTGGGGATGTTAGAGACATTTCAAAACAGTTGGCAGGGCTTGTTACTTTTACCAGCACCCGGCCAGAAGAAGAAATTCCTGTGCTGCAGTTATCCCCCATTCAAGCGGCTCCACCCTTTGAGTCTCTGTCAGAAGACATGAAGGAGTCAGCATGGTTCACTGATGGTTCAGCCATAATCACCTCGTCTGGGTGTAAATGAACAGCAGCAGCCTACAACCCAAGTACAGACACAGTCCTGCAGGAGTCCGGAATCGGAGGGTCCAGTCAGTATGCAGAGTTGAAAGCTGTAGTGATGACTTTTCAGGAGGATCCTTCTTCCCATGTCACTATCTACACTGACAGCTGGGCGGTTTTTAAAGGACTGACAACTTGGATGCCCACGTGGAAGTCCAATGAATGGATGATTCATGGAAAGGTGGTGTGGGGAGGCAAGGAAGTCTGGGACTACATCTGGAAGGAAGCTCACTCCTGCACCATAAAAGTGGGGCATGTTGATGCACATGTGCCCCTAGTACCAGACTTTGAGAACTATAACAGAGTTGCAGATGAAATCGCAAAAGTGAAGGCAGTTGTGCCAATTGATCCTGTTTTGATGAACTTGGCCAACTGGGCCCACAAGCAATCTGGACATTTGGGGCAGAAAGCAACATATGAATGGGCACAGCAGAGAGGATTGCCTATATCCATGGACATGATAAAGACTGTAATAGGGAACTGTACAGTGTGTGGAGAAGTGCGACAATGGCCATTGCAAAAGTACTCCACTGGGTCGATTAAGAGGGGTGAGAGGCCTGCAGAGATCTGGCAGATTGACTTCATCGGTCCCCTGCCCCGGGGAAACAATGGACTGAGATATTGTTGCACTGCAGTGGACACCTATTCAGGACTTATGCTTGTTCATCCTTGCAAACGTGCAGATCAAGCCGCAACGCTTCAACTGCTTCAGAAACTTGTCGTTGCTTATGGTTGTCCCAAACAAGTCCAAAGTGATAATGGCTCACACTTCACCGGATTAACAGTACAGCAGTGGGCCAAAGATTCTGGAGTGTACTGGTTGTGCCACATCCCATACCATCCACAGGCAGCTGGTTTGATTGAAAGATACAACGGGCTATTGAAGGACCAGATACGCAAAATTACACCCACACATACACTAAGGGGCTGGGATTGGGCCCTCACACAGGCAGTCATGTTGTTAAATTCTAGGCAAATAGCCAAAAGCACACCATATGAGAGGATGGTAGGGGCTGAGGCACAGATTCCACAGCTGGAGTGCAGAGTTCAGTATTTATGTAAGGTTCCTGAAAGAACAGGGTTTAACAGATACCATGTTACTGCTTCCCATGACATAGAAACAAAGAGTGACATATCTGAAGCTGAAGCCTATCTAGGAATGAGAGGGAATCTGGCAGGAAGGTTTGAAGTTATATTTGCATTGGCAGATGAGCTTCAAGACAGTGGCTGGGACTCTGACTGGTTAGTGGATACTTCTCAGCAAGAGTGGAAAGTGAGGCTACATAACATCAAACCTTCCAAAATAAACAGCAGTGATTTTCTGGGAAATATCAGTATATTTCCTCTCCTCCCTATTGATGTTCTTTGGGAGGGTCAGGGGTGCATACAGGCAGGTGGCAAAGTATTGGTCAGATATCCAGGCAAGAAGCCATTTAGAGAAGAGATTGTAGCTGAAGGGCCAGGATCTACTGTTTATGTATTATTAGATGGAACAGATAATCCGCTTTGTTTTCCACTCCACAGGCTGTCTCCGATTTGATCCATAGGAAGACCAGATAAAAGTGGTTACATGATGGAAAGAATGACGGAATTTCTTTGTGGCCTCCAGGAAGTCTGTACTGCTTGAGACAGACACACGAAAGCCACCAGACACTCCAACCAGCCGAATAAGACCCCATACGAATGATTCTCCCCCCAGATACGAGACAACGCTCTGTATTCAAGTTCCAAAACAGGGAATGACTTTATTTTCAAAACACATGGTAACACATTTCTCTTCAAAACCCTCCCCTCCCATCCTTTGGGGAACAGGGCGGGTTAAACTGTCCAATGACAATGGTGATACAGGTCAGGTGTGTTCAAACTTCTCCTTTGATAAACAGTCTTAGGCAGAAGGGTTGATTCCCCCCCCTCCTCACAGAAGACACTTCCACATCCCATAATATGGAGCCAGCCGGTCTACCAAGCTCCAATCAACATCATCACAATGAAAGGGCCTGTAGCATAGGTGAGGCTCATTAGCATTACACAAGGAGACAGGAGACACA
The DNA here is from genome assembly GCA_029206835.1 of Rana muscosa. Classification (NCBI taxonomy): domain Eukaryota; kingdom Metazoa; phylum Chordata; class Amphibia; order Anura; family Ranidae; genus Rana; species Rana muscosa. The sequence continues at coordinate 15,435,007 of JARGYO010005562.1, forward strand.
TCAGCCTCTCTTAATTTAACCTGTTGAGTTCAGCACCAACAGAATAACTATTTACAGATCCTGGGTAGTGATGAGCCGAACACCCCCGGGTTCGGTTCGCACCAGAACCCGCGAACGGACCGAAAGTTCGCACGAACATTAGAACCTTATTAAATACAATGGATGCGAACGTTCGGATTCTAAAGTGCTAATTATAACGACTATTATCCATGTTATTGTCCGAAACAGAGTTTGGGAACCCGGCACCTGCACCAGGGGACATGTATCAATGCAAAAAGAAGTTTTAAAAACGGACGTTTTCCGGGAGCAGTCATTTTAATGATGCATAAAGTGAAAAAAATAAGTCAAATATTCCTTTAAATATTGTACCTGGGGGGTGTCTAAAGTATGCCTGTGAAGTGCCACGTGTTTCCCGTGTTTAGAACTGTCCCTGCACAAAATAACATTTCTAAAGGGAAAAAAGCCATTTAAAACTGCTTGCGGCTTTAATGCAATGTCTGGTCCCGGTAATATGGATGAAAATCTTTAGGAAAAATGGCATAGCTACCCCATCAACCCCCCCCCCTACCCCAGCCCATTACCAGCCCCATTGGGTCTTGTATGGATATTAAGGGGAACCCCGCACACAAAATAAAAAAGGACCTATATACTCTGAACAGCCGTATACAGGCGGTGCATACAAGACAGGGACTGTAGGTTTGTTCTTATGTAGAATCTGTTTGTAATTTTGAACAGCTGCATTGTTTAAGTGGAGCTCCATGCCAAATTCCTTTTTTTTAGCTTTTTGTAAAACATAGGGAACGGTTATCACCCCTGTCACATTTTTTTTGCTGTCTGTGCCCCTGTTCAGAACATTTCACCTCACTTTGCATCCCAATGACAACTGTTTTTGAAATGTGGTGTTTTTATTGAAACAAGGATTGGTGATAAAGCATCAGTAGAGAGGAGACACCTTTCTCCCATATTAATTCTTACAGGAGAGAATTTTCCTTCCAAGGGGTAGATTTCCTCTCACTTCCTGTTGTCTTCTTCCGTTTGCAAGTAGTAGTAGTTTGTAAGTTGGATGTTTGAAAGTAGGGACCTTCCGTATATACTCTGCAGAAATTGGCCCCTTAGGTGTTGGTGTTGGCACAACACTGAAAGCACTCACAGTTATTCTTGGTGGGTGCTGGAACGCCCTGCTGTCAACTATAATATCAGGAATTGTAATAACATATAATTGTTGATCAGTGGTAGTAAAAATTGGGCCTTTGTTGGTGGTGCTGGTGCCACAACACTGTAAGGCCTGACAGTTACTCTTGGTGGGCGCAGCAATGGTCCCTGCTGTGAATTATTAGATCAATAATTATAATTGCATGCCCCTGTTGAACAGGGGCAGAAAAATTGGGCCTTTGTTGGTGGTGGTGGTGGTGATGGTGGCGCTGGTGCCACAACACTGTAAGGCCTGACAGTTACTCTTGGTGGGCGCAGCAATGGGCCCTGCTGTGAATTATTAGATCAATAATTATAATTGCATGCCCCTGTTGAACAGGGGCTGAAAAATTGGGCCTTTGGTGGTGGTGGTGGTGGTGATGGTGGTGATGGTGCCACAACACTGTAAGGCCTGACAGTTACTCTTGGTGGGCGCAGCAATGCTCCCTGCTGTGAATTATTAGATCAATAATTATAATTGCATGCCCCTGTTGAACAGGGGCTGAAAAATTGGGCCTTTGGTGGTGGTGGTGGTGGTGATGGTGGTGCTGGTGCCACAACACTGTAAGGCCTGACAGTTACTCTTGGTGGGCGCAGCAATGGGCCCTGCTGTGAATTATTAGATCAATAATTATAATTGCATGCCCCTGTTGAACAGGGGCTTAAAAATTGGGCCTTTGGTGGTGGTGGTGGTGGTGATGGTGGTGCTGGCGCCACAACACTGTAAGGCCTGACAGTTACTCTTGGTGGGCGCAGCAATGGGCCCTGCTATGAATTATTAGATCAATAATTATAATTGCATGCCCCTGTTGAACAGGGGCTGAAAAATTGGGCCTTAGGCACTGGTGGCACAACACTGCAACCCCTCACAGATACTGTACTTGGAGCACAGCAATGAGGCCTGTTGCAAAGTATTGCATCAAAAATTTTAATTACACGCCCCTGTTAAACAGGGGCTGAAAAATTGGGCCTTAGCCACTGGTGGCGTCACCCATAAACCAAAATGATCTTCCAAGCTATCATCGTTAATCGTATCATTGAGGAGGAGGAGGAGGATAGCCAGTCAACATAACAGCACAGGCACTCAGCATCAGCATCAGTCTTGAAGGGATGTGACATTTTAAAATCAATTAGTCTGTTATATCAGCATCTGGTGTGTGGTAGCTGGTGGTGATCCAAGACTGGTTCATCTTGATGAAAGTCAGTCGATCAACCGAGTCGGTGGACAGGCGCACACTGTGATCCGTGACAAATCCTCCAGCAGCACTGAATGTGCGTTCTGAAAGAACGCTGGATGCAGGACAGGCCAGTAGCTCAATTGCATACTGTGCAAGCTCTGGCCAGTGATCCATCCTCAAGACCCAGTAAGCCAGAGGATTTTCGGTGGGGAAGGTGTCCAAGTCTGACCTTGCCCCTAGGTATTCCTGGACCATGTATATCAGACGCTGGTGATGGTTGCTGGAACCGATCATACTTTGGGGCTGCGGACTAAAGAATTGTCTGAACGCATCGGTCAGACGGCTACCTTCCCCACCGCTCCTTCTTTGACTGCCCGAAGCCTCAGCAACTCGTTGTCCAGGACCAGGAGTTTGTAACCTCCCAGTCTCTGGGAACGTGTTGCACAGACCTTTCTGCAAGGCCTCCCGGAGTTGTTTCATCCTCTGCTCCCTCTGCGACGGTACGATAAGGTCCGCAACCTTACCCTTGTACCGTGGATCAAGGAGAGTGGCCAGCCAGTAATGGTCCCTCTCCTTGATCCGAAGAATACGAGGATCCTTCCGCAGACTTTGCAGGATGAGGGAGGCCATGCAGCGTAGGTTAGCTGAGGCATTCAGTCCAGAGTCCTCTGGGTCACTAAGGACGACATGATCCGCAGCCACCTCCTCCCAGCCACGTACAAGTCCACTGGTTTCTTGGGACTGTAAATCATCCCTAAAAGACTGCTGCTGATGATGCTGAGTGCCAGCCTCCACCTCCATGCTGACACAATCCTCCTCCTCCTCCTCCTCCTCTTCCTCCTCTTCCTGTGCGATGGGTGGGACAGAAGGAACACTGTCTGGGTAAAGGGGGCCTTGAGAGGCAAGGAAGTCCTCCTCTTCCTGCCTCTGTTCTGCCTCAAGTGCCCTGTCCATTATTCCACGCAGCGTGTGCTCCAACAGGTGGACAAGAGGTACAGTGTCACTGATGCATGCACTGTCACTGCTCACCATCCTCGTGGCCTCCTCAAATGGTGCCAGGACAGTGCATGCATCCCTGATCATGCCCCACTGGCATGGTGAAAAAAAACCGAGCTCCCCTGACCCTGTCCTGGTGCCGTAGTCGCACAGGTACTCATTGATGGCCCTCTGCTGCGTGTGCAGCCACTGCAGCATGGCCAACGTTGAGTTCCACCTGGTGGGCATGTCACATATAAGGCGGTTCAACTCCTTTTGAAGCTCAGCCAGGCGAGCACTGGCATTATAAGATCTGCGGAAATGCACACAGACTTTCCTGGCCTGCCTCAGGACATCCTGTAAGCCCGGGTACCTGCCCAAGAACCGCTGCACCACCAGGTTAAGGACGTGAGCCATACAGGGCACATGGGTCAGTTGTCCCTGTCAGAGGGCGGAGAGGAGGTTGGTGCCATTGTCGCAAACCACCATTCCTGGCTTAAGCTGGCGTGGCGTCAACCACCTCTCGGCCTGCCCCTGCAGAGCAGACAGGACCTCTGCCCCAGTGTGGCTCCTGTCCCCCAAACACACCAGCGCAAGCACGGCATGGCATCTTTTTGCCTGCGTACTTGCGTAGCCCCTTGAACGCCTACGGAGCACCGCTGGTTCCGAGGACAAACCACAGGAAGAGGCCATGGAGGAAGAAGAAGAGGAGGGGGTGGAGGAGAGAGGTGTGTCACAACCAGTAGTAGCATTTTGGAGGCGTGGCGGTGGAACAACCTCCAACACTACTGCACCTTGTCCTGCATCCTTCCCAGCTGCCAAAAGAGTGACCCAATGGGCCGTGAAAGAAAGGTAACGTCCCTGTCCATGCCTGCTGGACCATGAGTCAGCGGTAATATGCACCTTACCGCTGACCGCCCTGTCCAGCGAGGCCAAGACATTGCCTTCCACATGCCTGTAGAGAGCCGGAATCGCCTTCCGTGCGAAAAAGTGGCGTTTGGGAACCTGCCACTGAGGAACCGCACATTGCACAAACTCACGGAAGGGGGCCGAGTCTACCAACTGAAAAGGCAGCAGTTGAAGTGCTAGCAATTTAGCCAAGCTAGCATTCAACCGCTGGGCATGTGGATGGCTGGGAGTGAACTTCTTTCGACAGTCCAGCAGCTGGGGCAGGGAAATTTGCCTGCTAGAATCGGACGTTGGTGTACTGCTAGCAGAGTGCCCGCAAGTACTTGCCTGTGACACACATAATTCTACACCTTCATTCCTCTCAGAGCAGGTTTCAGAGAGGACTGAAGGTATAGTGGGGTTGGAGATCCCAGCTAATGCGGTGCAAGAAGAGGTCAGCTTTGTTCTTTGGTGTGGGTCTTTAAGGTAGGCTTGCCAACGAGCTGCATGGCAGGTCAACATATGTCTGATCAAGCATGTGGTGCCCAAGCGGCTGATGTTTTGGCCACGCGATATACGCTTGAGACATATGTTGCAAACAGCAGCTGTGCGATCTGATGCACTCGCCTCAAAAAAGGCCCACACCAAAGAACTTTTTGAATGACGGGCAGAGGCAGCGCCCTGCACAGGCGGAGCTCTGCGGTGTGATTCCGTCGGTGTGCTGCCCATACGCTGGCCACTCAAGGGCATCCTGCCTCGTTGGAGATGTGCCTCCTCCTCATCCTCCTCCTCCTCCTCTCTCCTATTAGGCACCCACGTGGAGTCAGTGACCTCATCATCCCCTCCCTCCTCATCACTGGAGCCAATCTGGCAGTATGCTGCAGCTGCTGGAGCATGACTGCCAGATTGGTGTCCTTCTTGAGCATCCCCTCTCTCTGCTCTCACGCTGCTGCCTTCCTCTAGCTGGGTATCATCATCAGATCCTTCCAAACGCTGGGCATCCTCCTGAGCATGTACCCAACACTGTGCTCAAACAGTTTGGGGGACTCCTCAGGAGGAGGACATGGTGGGTCTAGGGAAGGATTGACTAATGAAGATAATGATACCAGAGAAGAGGACGCTTTGGCAGCTGCTTTGCCAGTACCCTGAGCCTGGGTGAGAGAGGATGAGGAGGATGAGGTGGGCTTGGTCATCCACTCTACCAAGTCTTCGGCATGATGTGGCTCAACATGTCCAGCTGCCGAAAAGAAGGACAAGCGTGTCCCATGGCCATGTGCTGATGACAATGCACCGCGTCCACGACCAGCACTGTTGCCCCCAGACACAGAGACTGCTTGCCCCCTTTTTTTGCCTCCTGACTGTCTGCCTCTCCTTGGTTGCCTTCCAGACATTTTAATGGATGGCCTGCAGGGAGATGGGAAAAAGAGCAATAAGGGCTACCTTCAGGTGTATACTGTGCAGGAGGCTTAGCAACAATGACACTGACACTGTCCCCTGCCTATCCTTCTCTGTCCCTAAACTCAAGGATTGAAAATATGGTTCAGCAAAATAGTTTTAGAACAGAATAGCACACTGTCAGTTTCACTCACTGTACCTCTCTGTCCCTAAACTCAAGGATTGAAAATATGGTTCAGCAAAATAGTTTTAGAACAGAATAGCACACTGACACTTTCCCTCACTGTCCTACTCTGTCCCTCCCTACAAACAAGATTTAGCACAGAATAGCACACTGATAATTTCTACGAGTGTCCTTCTCTGTCCCTAAACTCAAGGATTGAAAATATGGAACAGCAAAATTGGTTTAGAACAGAATAGCACACTGTCAGTTTCACTCACTGTACCTCTCTGTCCCTAAACTCAAGGATTGAAAATATGGTTCAGCAAAATAGTTTTAGAACAGAATAGCACACTGACACTTTCCCTCACTGTCCTACTCTGTCCCTCCCTACAAACAAGATTTAGCACAGAATAGCACACTGATAATTTCTACGAGTGTCCTTCTCTGTCCCTAAACTCAAGGATTGAAAATATGGAACAGCAAAATTGGTTTAGAACAGAATAGCACACTGTCAGTTTCACTCACTGTACCTCTCTGTCCCTAAACTCAAGGATTGAAAATATGGTTCAGCAAAATAGTTTTAGAACAGAATAGCACACTGACACTTGCCCTCACTGTCCTACTCTGTCCCTCCCTACAAACAAGATTTAGCACAGAATAGCACACTGATAATTTCTACGAGTGTCCTTCTCTGTCCCTAAACTCAAGGATTGAAAATATGGAACAGCAAAATAGTTTTAGAACAGAATAGCACACTGACACTTTCCCTCACTGTCCTACTCTGTCCCTCCCTACAAACAAGATTTAGCACAGAATAGCACACTGATAATTTCTACGAGTGTCCTTCTCTGTCCCTAAACTCAAGGATTGAAAATATGGAACAGCAAAATTGGTTTAGAACAGAATAGCACACTGTCAGTTTCACTCACTGTACCTCTCTGTCCCTAAACTCAAGGATTGAAAGTATGGTTCAGCAAAATAGTTTTAGAACAGAATAGCACACTGACACTTTCCCTCACTGTCCTACTCTGTCCCTCCCTACAAACAAGATTTAGCACAGAATAGCACACTGATAATTTCTACGAGTGTCCTTCTCTGTCCCTAAACTCAAGGATTGAAAATATGGAACAGCAAAATTGGTTTAGAACAGAATAGCACACTGTCAGTTTCACTCACTGTACCTCTCTGTCCCTAAACTCAAGGATTGAAAATATGGTTCAGCAAAATAGTTTTAGAACAGAATAGCACACTGACACTTTCCCTCACTGTCCTACTCTATCCCTCCCTACAAACAAGATTTAGCACAGAATAGCACACTGATAATTTCTACGAGTGTCCTTCTCTGTCCCTAAACTCAAGGATTGAAAATATGGAACAGCAAAATTGGTTTAGAACAGAATAGCACACTGTCAGTTTCACTCACTGTACCTCTCTGTCCCTAAACTCAAGGATTGAAAATATGGTTCAGCAAAATAGTTTTAGAACAGAATAGCACACTGACACTTTCCCTCACTGTCCTACTCTGTCCCTCCCTACAAACAAGATTTAGCACAGAATAGCACACTGATAATTTCTACGAGTGTCCTTCCCTGTCCCTAAACTCAAGGATTGAAAATATGGAACAGCAAAATTGGTTTAGAACAGAATAGCACACTGTCAGTTTCACTCACTGTACCTCTCTGTCCCTAAACTCAAGGATTGAAAATATGGTTCAGCAAAATAGTTTTAGAACAGAATAGCACACTGACACTTTCCCTCACTGTCCTACTCTGTCCCTCCCTACAAACAAGATTTAGCACAGAATAGCACACTGATAATTTCTACGAGTGTCCTTCTCTGTCCCTAAACTCAAGGATTGAAAATATGGAACAGCAAAATTGGTTTAGAACAGAATAGCACACTGTCAGTTTCACTCACTGTACCTCTCTGTCCCTAAACTCAAGGATTGAAAATATGGTTCAGCAAAATAGTTTTAGAACAGAATAGCACACTGACACTTTCCCTCACTGTCCTACTCTGTCCCTCCCTACAAACAAGATTTAGCACAGAATAGCACACTGATAATTTCTACGAGTGTCCTTCTCTGTCCCTAAACTCAAGGATTGAAAATATGGAACAGCAAAATTGGTTTAGAACAGAATAGCACACTGTCAGTTTCACTCACTGTACCTCTCTGTCCCTAAACTCAAGGATTGAAAATATGGTTCAGCAAAATAGTTTTAGAACAGAATAGCACACTGACACTTTCCCTCACTGTCCTACTCTGTCCCTCCCTAAAAACAAGATTTAGCACAGAATAGCACACTGATAATTTCTACGAGTGTCCTTCTCTGCCCCTAAACTCAAGGATTGAAAATATGGAACAGCAAAATTGGTTTAGAACAGAATAGCACACTGTCAGTTTCACTCACTGTACCTCTCTGTCCCTAAACTCAAGGATTGAAAATATGGTTCAGCAAAATAGTTTTAGAACAGAATAGCACACTGACACTTTCCCTCACTGTCCTACTCTGTCCCTCCCTACAAACAAGATTTAGCACAGAATAGCACACTGATAATTTCTACGAGTGTCCTTCTCTGTCCCTAAACTCAAGGATTGAAAATATGGAACAGCAAAATTGGTTTGGAAAAGAATAGCACACTGTCAGTTTCACTCACTGTACCTCTCTGTCCCTAAACTCAAGGATTGAAAATATGGTTCAGCAAAATAGTTTTAGAACAGAATAGCACACTGACACTTTCCCTCACTGTCCTACTCTGTCCCTCCCTACAAACAAGATTTAGCACAGAATAGCACACTGATAATTTCTACGAGTGTCCTTCTCTGTCCCTAAACTCAAGGATTGAAAATGTGGAACAGCAAAATTGGTTTAGAACAGAATAGCACACTGTCAGTTTCACTCACTGTACCTCTCTGTCCCTAAACTCAAGGATTGAAAATATGGTTCAGCAAAATAGTTTTAGAACAGAATAGCACACTGACACTTTCCCTCACTGTCCTACTCTGTCCCTCCCTACAAACAAGATTTAGCACAGAATAGCACACTGATAATTTCTACGAGTGTCCTTCTCTGTCCCTAAACTCAAGGATTGAAAATATGGAACAGCAAAATTGGTTTAGAACAGAAAAACACACTGTGTGTTTCACTCACGGTACCTCTCTGTCCCTAAACTCAAGGATTGAAAATATGGTTCAGCAAAATAGTTTTAGAACAGAATAGCACACTGACACTTTCCCTCACTGTCCTACTCTGTCCCTCCCTACAAACAAGATTTAGCACAGAATAGCACACTGATAATTTCTACGAGTGTCCTTCTCTGTCCCTAAACTCAAGGATTGAAAATATGGAACAGCAAAATTGGTTTAGAACAGAATAGCACACTGTCAGTTTCACTCACTGTACCTCTCTGTCCCTAAACTCAAGGATTGAAAATATGGTTCAGCAAAATAGTTTTAGAACAGAATAGCACACTGACACTTTCCCTCACTGTCCTACTCTGTCCCTCCCTACAAACAAGATTTAGCACAGAATAGCACACTGATAATTTCTACGAGTGTCCTTCTCTGTCCCTAAACTCAAGGATTGAAAATATGGAACAGCAAAATTGGTTTAGAACAGAATAGCACACTGTCAGTTTCACTCACTGTACCTCTCTGTCCCTAAACTCAAGGATTGAAAATATGGTTCAGCAAAATAGTTTTAGAACAGAATAGCACACTGACACTTTCCCTCACTGTCCTACTCTGTCCCTCCCTACAAACAAGATTTAGCACAGAATAGCACACAGATAATTTCTACGAGTGTACTTCTCTGTCCCTAAACTCAAGGATTGAAAATATGGAACAGCAAAATTGGTTTAGAACAGAATAGCACACTGTCAGTTTCACTCACTGTACCTCTCTGTCCCTAAACTCAAGGATTGAAAATATGGTTCAGCAAAATAGTTTTAGAACAGAATAGCACACTGACACTTTCCCTCACTGTCCTACTCTGTCCCTCCCTACAAACAAGATTTAGCACAGAATAGCACACTGATAATTTCTACGAGTGTCCTTCTCTGTCCCTAAACTCAAGGATTGAAAATATGGAACAGCAAAATTGGTTTGGAACAGAATAGCACACTGTCAGTTTCACTCACTGTACCTCTCTGTCCCTAAACTCAAGGATTGAAAATATGGTTCAGCAAAATAGTTTTAGAACAGAATAGCACACTGACACTTTCCCTCACTGTCCTACTCTGTCCCTCCCTACAAACAAGATTTAGCACAGAATAGCACACTGATAATTTCTACGAGTGTACTTCTCTGTCCCTAAACTCAAGGATTGAAAATATGGAACAGCAAAATTGGTTTAGAACAGAATAGCACACTGTCAGTTTCACTCACTGTACCTCTCTGTCCCTAAACTCAAGGATTGAAAATATGGTTCAGTAAAATAGTTTTAGAACAGAATAGCACACTGACACTTTCCCTCACTGTCCTACTCTGTCCCTCCCTACAAACAAGATTTAGCACAGAATAGCACACTGATAATTTCTACGAGTGTCCTTCTCTGTCCCTAAACTCAAGGATTGAAAATATGGAACAGCAAAATTGGTTTGGAAAAGAATAGCACACTGTCAGTTTCACTCACTGTACCTCTCTGTCCCTAAACTCAAGGATTGAAAATATGGTTCAGCAAAATAGTTTTAAAACAGAATAGCACACTGACACTTTCCCTCACTGTCCTACTCTGTCCCTCCCTACAAACAAGATTTAGCACAGAATAGCACACTGATAATTTCTACGAGTGTCCTTCTCTGTCCCTAAACTCAAGGATTGAAAATATGGAACAGCAAAATTGGTTTAGAACAGAATAGCACACTGTCAGTTTCACTCACTGTACCTCTCTGTCCCTAAACTCAAGGATTGAAAATATGGTTCAGCAAAATAGTTTTAGAACAGAATAGCACACTGACACTTTCCCTCACTGTCCTACTCTGTCCCTCCCTACAAACAAGATTTAGCACAGAATAGCACACTGATAATTTCTACGAGTGTCCTTCTCTGTCCCTAAACTCAAGGATTGAAAATATGGAACAGCAAAATTGGTTTAGAACAGAATAGCACACTGTCAGTTTCACTCACTGTACCTCTCTGTCCCTAAACTCAAGGATTGAAAATATGGTTCAGCAAAATAGTTTTAGAACAGAATAGCACACTGACACTTTCCCTCACTGTCCTACTCTGTCCCTCCCTACAAACAAGATTTAGCACAGAATAGCACACTGATAATTTCTACGAGTGTCCTTCTCTGTCCCTAAACTCAAGGATTGAAAATATGGAACAGCAAAATTGGTTTAGAACAGAATAGCACACTGTCAGTTTCACTCACTGTACCTCTCTGTCCCTAAACTCAAGGATTGAAAATATGGTTCAGCAAAATAGTTTTAGAACAGAATAGCACACTGACACTTTCCCTCACTGTCCTACTCTGTCCCTCCCTACAAACAAGATTTAGCACAGAATAGCACACTGATAATTTCTACGAGTGTCCTTCTCTGTCCCTAAACTCAAGGATTGAAAATATGGAACAGCAAAATTGGTTTATAACAGAATAGCACACTGTCAGTTTCACTCACTGTACCTCTCTGTCCCTAAACTCAAGGATTGAAAATAAGGTTCAGCAAAATAGTTTTAGAACAGAATAGCACACTGACACTTTCCCTCACTGTCCTACTCTGTCCCTCCCTACAAACAAGATTTAGCACAGAATAGCACACTGATAATTTCTACGAGTGTCCTTCTCTGTCCCTAAACTCAAGGATTGAAAATATGGAACAGCAAAATTGGTTTGGAAAAGAATAGCACACTGTCAGTTTCACTCACTGTACCTCTCTGTCCCTAAACTCAAGGATTGAAAATATGGTTCAGCAAAATAGTTTTAGAACAGAATAGCACACTGACACTTTCCCTCACTGTCCTACTCTGTCCCTCCCTACAAACAAGATTTAGCACAGAATAGCACACTGATAATTTCTACGAGTGTCCTTCTCTGTCCCTAAACTCAAGGATTGAAAATATGGAACAGCAAAATTGGTTTAGAACAGAAAAGCACACTGTCAGTTTCACTCACTGTACCTCTCTGTCCCTAAACTCAAGGATTGAAAATATGGTTCAGCAAAATAGTTTTAGAACAGAATAGCACACTGACACTTTCCCTCACTGTCCTACTCTGTCCCTCCTTACAAACAAGATTTAGCACAGAATAGCACACTGATAATTTCTACGAGTGTCCTTCTCTGTCCCTAAACTCAAGGATTGAAAATATGGAACAGCAAAATTGGTTTAGAACAGAATAGCACACTGTCAGTTTCACTCACTGTACCTCTCTGTCCCTAAACTCAAGGATTGAAAATATGGTTCAGCAAAATAGTTTTAGAACAGAATAGCACACTGACACTTTCCCTCACTGTCCTACTCTGTCCCTCCCTACAAACAAGATTTAGCACAGAATAGCACACTGATAATTTCTACGAGTGTCCTTCTCTGTCCCTAAACTCAAGGATTGAAAATGTGGAACAGCAAAATTGGTTTAGAACAGAATAGCACACTGTCAGTTTCACTCACTGTACCTCTCTGTCCCTAAACTCAAGGATTGAAAATATGGTTCAGCAAAATAGTTTTAGAACAGAATAGCACACTGACACTTTCCCTCACTGTCCTACTCTGTCCCTCCCTACAAACAAGATTTAGCACAGAATAGCACACTGATAATTTCTACGAGTGTCCTTCTCTGTCCCTAAACTCAAGGATTGAAAATATGGAACAGCAAAATTGGTTTATAACAGAATAGCACACTGTCACTTTCACTCACTGTACCTCTCTGTCCCTAAACGCAAGGATTGAAAATATGGTTCAGCAAAATAGTTTTAGAACAGAATAGCACACTGACACTTTCCCTCACTGTCCTACTCTGTCCCTCCCTACAAACAAGATTTAGCACAGAATAGCACACTGATAATTTCTACGAGTGTCCTTCTCTGTCCCTAAACTCAAGGATTGAAAATATGGAACAGCAAAATTGGTTTAGAACAGAATAGCACACTGTCAGTTTCACTCACTGTACCTCTCTGTCCCTAAACTCAAGGATTGAAAATATGGTTCAGCAAAATAGTTTTAGAACAGAATAGCACACTGACACTTTCCCTCACTGTCCTACTCTGTCCCTCCCTACAAACAAGATTTAGCACAGAATAGCACACTGATAATTTCTACGAGTGTCCTTCTCTGTCCCTAAACTCAAGGATTGAAAATATGGAACAGCAAAATTGGTTTAGAACAGAATAGCACACTGTCAGTTTCACTCACTGTACCTCTCTGTCCCTAAACTCAAGGATTGAAAATATGGTTCAGCAAAATAGTTTTAGAACAGAATAGCACACTGACACTTTCCCTCACTGTACCTCTCTGTCCCTAAACTCAAGGATTGAAAATATGGTTCAGCAAGATTGGTTTAGAACAGAATAGCACACTGACACTTTCCCTCACTGTACCTCTCTGTCCCTACAAACAAGGATTAGCACAGAATAGCACACTGTCACTGACACTCTCCCTACCTATGCTTATTTGTCCCTAAACACAAGGAATCCAGGATTAGTAAAGGAAAAATAATGACACTGTCCCTGCCTATGCTTCTCTTTCCCTGCTCCGGAACACACTACACAAGGCCGCCGCGCTGGCGGCCTTTTATAGTGTGGGGCGTGTACTAAACCCCCATAGCAATAATTGGCCACAGGCATCCTGCCTGTGGCCTATCATTGCTCTCCTCGCTGCCGGCGCTGTGATTGGCCAGGCATGCGGGGTCACAGTGCATGCTTGGCCAATCACAGCGCCTGGATGACACTGCGATGGCGTAGTGCATTGTGGGCCGTTCGCGTCACTCGAATTTGGCGCGAACCGCCCAAATCGTTCGATCTTCGTCGAACGATCGAACAGCCGATGTTCGAGTCGAACGTATGTTCGACTCGAACACGAAACTCATCCCTAATCCTGGGCAATATTGGGGAATAATGTTACAGACCCATTTTAAAACAATCCCATACATATTCTCAATGTCCATTATTTCATTGCTCACCCTGTGCTCCAAAGTGACCCCCTGTCACACATCTCCCCTTTCGGCAGGAGACTAACAGAGGAGGGGACCCCAGACGGGTTGATTCCGAAGTTAGTCCATAGTTCCATTATTCTAATGTCTGGACAACCCATCACCACTAGGGGCCCGAGATGACGTCTATTTGCCGGGACAACCCATCAGCATTGCCATTTTGCTTACCGGGTCGGTAGCTGATGGTGAAATTGTAAGGTTGTAGGGCTAGGCTCCACCGCAATAACCTGCCATTGTCTCCTGAGACCCGGTTAAGCCAGACCAATGGGTTGTGGTCGGTGACCAGTGAAAATTCCTGTCCGTATAAGTAAGGGTTCAACTTTTTAAGGGCCCAGACCAGGGCCAAACATTCCTTCTCCACTGCCGCATAGCTCACTTCCCGGGGTAATAGCTTTCTACTCAGGTATGCGACAGGGTGTTCTCCTCCATCCTCCCCAACTTGGCTCAGCACAGCCCCCAGTCCAAACATGGAAGCATCTGTGTGGACAAGAAAGCGTTTGTTAGGTACTGGGGCAGCCAAGACCGGAGCATTTACAAGTGCTTGCTTGAGGGCTAGAAACGCGGTTTCACAAGCTGGAGACCACAGGACCTGCCTAGGTAAATTATTTTTCGTCAGGTCCGTCAGGGGTTTGGCGATAGCACTATAATTAGGCACAAAACGTCGGTAGTACCCTGCAGTTCCCAAGAAGGCTAATACCTGGGTCTTAGTACGGGGCGTGGGCCAGTTAGCTACTGCCTCTACCTTGGCTGGCTCTGGTCTCTGATTCCCACACCCCACTCGGTGTCCCAGGTACTGCACCTCCGCCATACCTAGATGGCACTTGTCTGGTTTCAAGGTCAGACCTGCGTCCCGAATTTTGTCCAGAACCACCCCTACGTGCACCAGGTGCTCCTCCCAAGACCCACTGTAGATCGCAATGTCATCCAGGTATGCACATGCAAAATCCTGGAAGCCAACGAGGAGCCTATCCACCATACGTTGGAAGGTGGCCGGGGCATTTTTCATCCCAAATGGCATGACCCTAGACTGGTACAGGCCAAATGGGGTAACAAATGCCGACTTGGGGATAGCATCCTCGGCCAGGGGGATCTGCCAATAACCTTTACACAGGTCTATTGTAGTTAAATAACGTCCCCTGGCTATCCGATCTAGCAGTTCGTCTACCCTGGGCATCGGGTAGGCATCGGTGGTGGTCTTCTCATTGAGTCGCCTGTAGTCCACGCAGAACCGGGTAGTTCCGTCTTTCTTAGGCACCAGGACTACAGGCGAGGCCCAAGGGCTGTCAAAAGGCTCAATGACTCCTAACTGAATCATCTCCTGTATCTCCTTCCGCATTTCTTCTCGGACTGCTTCAGGGATACGGTAGGGGGGCTGTCGAATTGGTGCTTGTCCAGGGGTCTCTACCTTATGCACAGCTAGGGTCGTATAGCCCGGTTTTTGGGAGAACGTCGCCTGTTTCTCCCCCAGAAGCCGCTTAGCCTGTTCCTTCTTTGTGGGGCTTAACCGGTCTCCTAGCTGCACAAGGCTAATGAGGTCAGTCTGGGGCTCTCTCTCTAGTAAGTCAGGGAGGGGTAAACCTTCTGAGTCGTCCGCAGCAGGGGCACATACTGCAGCAACATCCTCCTGCCGTTCCTGATACTCCTTCAGCATGTTCACATGAAAGGTTCGCTGGATTCTTTCATCTGTACAGCTGGCAATAACATAGGTAGTATCACATACCTGGGCTACTACTTTATACGGGCCCTGCCAAGATGCCTGCATCTTGTCGGTCTTCACAGGTTTGAGCACTAAGACCTTCTGCCCAACCTGGAAGATACGCTGTCGGGCCCCCCGATCGTACCATCTCTTCTGTCTTCCCTGGGCCGCCTGGAGATTCTCCCTTACCATCAGAGACAGTTGCTCCATGCGGTCCCGGAGTTCCAGAACGTAGGGCACTATGGGGGTCCCTTCTTGCTCTGTCTCTCCCTCCCAGTGTCCTCTGATGAGGTCGAGGGGTCCGCGGACCCTTCTCCCATAGAGCAACTCGAAGGGCAAGAACCCCGTAGATTCCTGGGGTACCTCTCTGTACGCAAATAACAGGTGAGGCAGGAATCTCTCCCAGTCTCTGCAAGCGTCCGAAAAGGTCCTCAGCATTTGCTTGAGGGTCCCGTTAAAGCGTTCACAGAGACCATTAGTCTGGGGGTGGTAAGGTGAGCTCAGCAAGGGCTTAATATTGCACACCTTCCACAACTGCTGGGTGAGCACCGCAGTAAACTGGGTTCCCTGGTCAGAGAGAATCTCCTTAGGGAACCCCACTCTGGTAAAAATCTTAACCAGGGCATCAGCTACTGTTTCTGCTTCAATGTTAGACATAGCCACTGCCTCTGGGTAATGGGTGGCGTAGTCCACCACGGTGAGAATATACTTCTTCCCGGATGGACTAGGCCTGGCCAGGGGACCCACAATGTCAACGGCTATGCGGTAAAAGGGCTTGGACATGAGTTTAGCCTTAGGGTGGTCCCCCCTCTTACCTATCCGTTGACATGTGTCACACGTTTTGCAGTATTGTCGCACATTCTGGCTAAAATTGGGCCAGAAGAAATTCTGTGTGATCCTATGGGCTGTACGACGGAACCCTAGATGTCCTGCTAGCGGTACATCATGCCCGATTCGCAGAATCTCCAGCTGGTATTTCTTAGGTACCACCAGCTGTCGTTTCTGCGAAGGGGCCTTACTTCTCCGAGCTGGCTTAGGGATCCTATACAGTCTATCCCCCACCCATTCAAAAAGCTCCCCATCTATTCCCCTTTCCTGAGTATCTGCCTTAGCCCTATACTTGTGTATGGTCGGGTCCTCCCGAGTTTCCCTCCCGAATGCTTCTGGGGTATCCCAGCCTAAGAGCGCCTGATCTAAGGTACGTGTCGGGGAAGGTAGTCTCACCTGTGTCTCAGCAGCAAGCGGGCCGGTTCCAGCAGTACGTGTCTGGGCACGGGTAGTCACGGGGTTGACTTCATCGGGGCCCATCGGGGCGTAAGCAGAAAGGAGGGGGCTCAAATCATTCCCCAGTAGTACATCCGCTGGCAAATTCTTCATCACCCCCACATTCACGTGTCCCGAACCAACCCCCCAATCCAGGTGAACACGGGCAACAGGTAGCCGGAAGACGGTACCTCCCGCTACTCTTACGGCTACAGTGTCTCCAGTGTGTTGGCTCTCTGGGATGAGGTTCTTCTGTAGTAGGGTCATGGTAGCGCCACTATCACGTAAGCCATTGGCTAACGTTCCATTAACCCGGACCGTCTGCCTGTGTTGCTGCCTGTTGTCCCGGTTAGCGGCTTGTATTGGATCAGCCTCGTGCAGGACGCCCCAATGTTCTTCCTCCTCAACGCAGTGGGCCGCAGGCATGGATGTGTTGTGGTTCCCCCTTGCTGGCTGTCTCCATGACTGGGACTGCCTGGCTGGATTCAACGGACAGTCTGGCTTTTTGTGCCCTAGCTGTTTACACCCGAAACACCTGATGGGTTGTGAGTAGTCCTGGGAGTTGAACCTGGGCTGCTGAGAATAAGTGGCCGCTGGAGGTGGTGCTGTAGGGCGGTACGACTGTGGTTGGTAGGCGATAGCCAGAGGGGGTGCCGCTGATCGATAATCCACCGGAGCTGTTGCCTTGACCACAGGGGTATCCAGTTTGCGGGCGTCTGCGTATTCATCCGCCAAGCGAGCTGCTTCAGGCAAGGTGAAAGGTTTTCGGTCCCGGACCCACTCTCTGACTTCCAGGGACAGTTTGTCAAAGAAGTGCTCCAGCAGGAACACCTGCAGCACCTCTTCCCCAGATTCTGCTTGGCACCCAGCGACCCAGTGAGAGGCCGTACGGTGTAGGCGGCATGCCCACTCGGTATACGAGTCTCCAGTCTGCTTGCTCGTCTCTCGGAACCGCCTCCGGTATGCCTCCGGTGTGACGGCATACCTGGCCAACAGTGTTTCTTTTACCAGTCCATAGTTCATAATATCCTCGTCTGGGATAGCCCTGAACGCTTCACTGGCCCGGCCAGACAGTTTCCCAGACAAAATGTTAACCCATTCCTCTGTGGGCACCCGGTGTAGGGCACATTGTCGTTCAAAATCAGCAAGGTACCCATCAATCTCCCCTTCAGTTTCAATGAAATTTTTAAACGCATTAAAATGTATCTTTCTCCTTTCAGTTGGTGCTGCTGTGACTTCTGCTGCTGCAGAACCTCTTTGCTGTAGCAAATTTATATCAACAGCCGCTATAACTCGGACTATGATCTCCGCTGTAGGGTTAGGACCATAATGTGCCAATCTTATGTTAAAAGCCTGATCAAAACTTGCCTCTTCGGGTGTCCTGTCTGTTACGCTGGGCCTTTCTGTTATGTTGGGTCTTTCAGCTCCATCCATTTAGACTAGTTCTCTGATAATGTCCCTCTTCTTACGGTTGTTGGCCAGTCTTCCCCGGTTCTCCAGTAAGTCTTTGAGGGTAGAACGCTTTAGCCGTTCATACTGTGCTTCCATTGGCCTGTGTCCTCTTGTAGCTGTCCTTCCGGCTGTGGGGATCAATCCCACTGTTTGCCAACAATTGTAACGGCACCCCAAGTATGAAAGGGGTTAACACCGTTAGGATATTCCCTTTCCAACCACACGAAAGCCACCAGACACTCCAACCAGCCGAATAAGACCCCATACGAATGATTCTCCCCCCAGATACGAGACAACACTCTGTATTCAAGTTCCAAAACAGGGAATGACTTTATTTTCAAAACACATGGTAACACATTTCTCTTCAAAACCCTCCCCTCCCATCCTTTGGGGAACAGGGCCGGTTAAACTGTCCAATGACAATGGTGATACAGGTCAGGTGTGTTTAAACTTCTCCTTTGATAAACAGTCTTAGGCAGAAGGGTTGATTCCCCCCCCCCTCCTCACAGAAGACACTTCCACATCCCATAATATGGAGCCAGCCGGTCTACCAAGCTCCAATCAACATCATCACAATGAAAGGGCATAGGTGAGGCTCATTAGCATTACACAAGGAGACAGGAGACACATCAGCCTCTCTTAATTTAACCTGTTGAGTTGAGCACCAACAGAATAACTATTTACAGATCCTGGGCAATATTGGGGAATAATGTTACAGACCCATTTTAAAACAATCCCATACATATTCTCAATGTCCATTATTTCATTGCTCACCCTGTGCTCCAAAGTGACCCCCTGTCACAGGAAGGATTTCCTTGCAAAAGTGTAACTTCAGCTCCGCTATCAACTAAAGCCATTACATGTGTAGGAGAAGATGACTTCCCCCACCATACAATGACAGGTGCATATGGGCGTCGGTCTCCTGCTGTCACTGCCCTCACTGCTATTACAGGAGACTCACCTTCCCTTCATAAAGGATATTGAACCTCCCAATCCCCTTTTCTGATTCTCTCTGAACCTCCCAATCCCCAGGATAAAGGGATTTGGGTTCATGTTCAGTTTTGGGAATTGGTTTGGGGCTAACAGGAGGGGTCTGTTCTGTTTCCTCTAAGTCTAGGCTGATGTTATCTTCACTAGGAGTAGTGTTTCTAACCCTGACAGTTTTACCTACTAAATGTTTCCACCTCTTCAGCATTTCTGCAGTAGGAATGCCATCTATCTCATCTCTAGGTACTCCTGCCTTTAATAGGTCCACCCACATTTCTTTCCTAGAAACAACTAGCCTGGTTTTCTCTTCACCTTCTGTCTTCTCTACCCCATTCCGTTTCTTCTCTGTTCTTTTCTGCTTGTATTCTTCCTGTCTGGCCTTGACCTTATCTACTGCCCTGACAGGTTTTGTTTTAGTCTCCTCTATCTCCCCCAACTGGCTTAAAAGGGTTGTGGCTTCATGAATCTTGCTGTTAAATCCCAGGCCTCCCAACAAGGACAATAATGGAGCCCTGAGATTAAATGGCACATACTTCATCAGCTTAGAGCGCAGAGCAGACGTAAAGGGTTCCATATCTGGACCTATCCATTCTGGAAATGTATTTAATCCGGTTATACAGCCCATCTCACGTAACCTGGAAATACCCGCTCCTATTGATCTCCAGGAGTAGGTATTTTCCAGGTCAGTAGGACTAGCGTATGCTCGGATTATTCCATCTCTCACAAGGTCAAACAGTGAAAAATTCACGCTAAACTCTCGGGCTTTTCGCATTGCCTGACGCAATTGTGGATCATGGGTTAACACTCCCATAGCCACTGCTTCCTTACCTGACAAAACAACACTGTCCGCCCCTTCATCCCATAAGCGTAGGAGCCAACTCAATAGGGGCTCCCCAGACCTTTGTTTGTATTGTTTTGCCAGCTCATGGAGTTCAGTTTGTGAAAACTCCCGTACTTCTTCAAATTCAACATCTCTGGGGTTGCGATAATGCACCTCCCCATCTGCCATATCCTCTCTATCATGTTGCCGTTTCCTATGCTTAGTAATGAGAGGTCTGGCATACTTTTTCTTTCCCACTAGCAGATCATCCTCTGAAATATCAAACTCTATCTCCTCATCCTCACTATCATTTGAGGAGAACACATCCTCACAATCCCAATTTTGGGATGTGACAATGGCACGTACCCTGGCTTTACTAACAGGTTTATGCCCCTTCCTTTTCCTTAAGGCATTAATTGATTTGGTCATGAGGGCTGCACACCGCTCTTGCAAATCATCAACCCGACTAGCGGTTGAACGTACACACTCTGAAGCAACTGCTAGCTGGTCTTTTAATACCTTAACTTCTGCCTCTGCCTTCTCCCTTCTATGTGATTCAGTATAGAGAGCATGGAGGAAGTACCAACCCACTGTGGACACTGTCCTCTTCTCTTTCTTACTTAAATCCAACCCCTTAAGGCTAAAATCTACAAAATGATCTGAGACTTTATCACCCCAAGTCAGCTTCAAGGGAGAAGCATACTTCACAAATGCATTAGCAAAAGTCTCCCACTCATTATTTCTGGCCCAGATAGGTAAGCTGCACACTTTCTTCTGGTCACCAGAACCCTCTGCAGCCTTGCTTTTCCTAAACAGCTTACGCAGCATTTTACCTAGCACAAGCTACACAACACACTACAGAAAAATAAGTCTGCTTCAATTGAATTACAGCACAAATTCCGGCCAAGCCCCCCAAGTGTTTCGCTTTTGAGTTTATCTAGCAAGGTTACTCTGTGGTATAACAAGGAAGCTGAGACTTCTGCAGTGTGTAAATGTGCTTTTACTATACAAAGATGCTGTACATACAAAACTATTACAATAGTAGGACTAAAATACAAGACTGACAGATCTCTATAACAAGCAAAATGCCTAGCAAATAGAACAGCCTATGGTCTATAACTACAAATACATTTAAAGGTTACTTATCTTCGATTACTCGTGATCTCCATTGGCAATAATTCTTCTTGGAGACCAGGTTCTGTTCTTCTTCATGATCTTGTCGCATCTTGACCTGGAGGATGAATGGTGATGGTGATGATGATGATGATTTGTATTTGTTTGTTGTAGATCGTTACATACCGTTTAAACAAGCAATAAACTTTAAACAGTGAAAGGCTTACATTAGATGTTTAGATGCAGGAAAATAAGATGGCTGACTTAACCTGCGAGAGATTATAAAATATAGCCATACTTCTGGATAAAATTCAAACAGTATTGTTCAAGACACTTGCAATACCCTAATTAAGACAAAACGCGAAATAGAGCACAATGTCAGCATTGCTGTGATTTGGTTTGTATTTGTTTTTTGTAGATTGTTACATACCGTTAAAAAAGCAAAAAAAAATAAACATTGAAAGGCTTACTAAAGTAAGCCTGTTGTTTAGATGCAGGAAAATAAGATGGCTGACTTAACATAACTTTAGCAGCACAGGTTAAGTTATCGTTGCATTACAAGATTGTATATAGCAAAAAAACGTTTTACATTACATATAATATAGTTTCATTTCCCAAATATAGCTGTCAGGCGAAAACAAAATAGTTGTCATATACCATTACTATAGCTGACTTACAGGCAACAATATGACCTGTAAGGCTTAAATAATGTAAATGTAACACATGTCAGGATAGCACAAATTTTTAAGCTGATATCATCTAAATGTGAACGTTGCTTTACACAGTCTGTTTCCCCAATTTTTGCTTGTTTAACGGTATGTAACAATCTACAAAAAACGAATACAAACCAAATCACGGCAATGCTGACATTGTGCTCTATTTCGCGTTTTGTCTTAATTAGGGTATTGCAATTGTCTTGAACAATACTGTCTGAATTTTATCCAGAAGTATGGCTATATTTTATAATCTCTCGCATTAATGTAAATTGTCTTTCTGGTATCCTGTAGAATTAGGTTGTGCTACTCACAGATATCTTTCCGAATTGGGGAAACAGACTGTGTAAAGCAACGTTCACATTTAGATGATATCAGCTTAAAAATTAGTGCTATCCTGACATGTGTTACATTTACAGTATTTAAGTCAGATATAGTAATGCTATCTGACAACTATTTTGTTTTCGCCTGACAGCTATATTTGGGAAATGAAACTATATTATATGATCTGCGGAAATGCACACAGACTTTCCTGGCCTGCCTCAGGACATCCTGTTTTTTTTTCACCATGCCAGTGGGGCATGATCAGGGATGCATGCACTGTCCTGGCACCATTTGAGGAGGCCACAAGGATAGTGAGCAGTGACAGTGCATGCATCAGTGACACTGTACCTCTTGTCCACCTGTTGGAGCATACACTGCGTGGAATAATGGACAGGGCACTTGAGGCCGAACAGAGGCAGGAAGAGGAGGACTTCCTTGCCTCTCAAGGCCCCCTTTACCCAGACAGTGTTACTTCTGTCCCATCACACAGGAAGAGGACGAGGAGGAGGAGGAGGATTGTGTCAGCATGGAGGTGGAGCCTTGCACTCAGCATCAACAGCAGCAGTCTTTTAGGGATGATTTACAGTCCCAAGAAACCCGTGGACTTGTACGTGGCTGGGAGGAGGTGGCTGCGGATCATGTCGTCCTTAGTGACCCAGAGGACTCCGGACTGAATGCCTCAGCTAACCTACGCTGCATGGCCTCCCTGATCCTGCAAAGTCTGCGGAAGGATCCTCGTATTCTTCGGGTCAAGGAGAGGGACCATTACTGGCTGGCCACTCTCCTTGATCCACGGTACAAGGGTAAGGTTGCGGACCTTATCTTGCCATCGCAGAGGGAACAGAGGATGTGACATCTCCGAGAGGCCTTGCAGAAAGGTCTGTGCAACGCGTTCCTCAGAGACTGGGAGGTTACAAACTCCTGGTCCTGGACAACGAGTTGCTGAGGCTTTGGTCAGTAGCAGAAGGAGCGGTGGAGAAGGTGGCCGTCTGACCGATGCGTTCAGACAATTTTTTTAGTCCGCAGCCCCAAGGTTTGATCGGTTCCAGCAACCATCCTCAGCATCTGATATACATGGTGCAGGAATACCTAGGGGCAAGGTCAGACTTGGACACCTTTCCCACCGAAAATCCTCTGGCTTACTGGGTCTTGAGGATGGATCACTGGCCAGAGCTTGCACAGTATGAAATTGAGCTACTGGCCTGTCCTGCATCCAGCATTCTTTCGGAACGCACATTCAGTGCTGCTGGAGGCTTTGTCACCGATCACAGGGTGCGCCTGTCCACCGGCTCGGTTGATCGACTGACCTTCATAAAGATGAATCAGTCTTGAATCACCACCAGCTACCAGGCACCTGAAGCTGATGTAACAGAATAATTTATTTTGAAATGTCACATCCCTTCAAAACTGCCTATGCTGATGCTGAGTGACTGTCCTGTTATGTTGACTGACTATCCTCTTCCTCTTCAATAAACCTGATGATAGCTTGGAAGAACATTTTTGTTTCTGGGTGCCGCCACCAGTGGCTAAGGCCCAATTTTTCAGCCCCTGTTCAACAGGGGCATGGAATTAAAAAAATTTATGCAATGCTTTGCAGCAGGGCTCATTCCTGCACTCCAACTAGAGTATTTGGGAGAGGTTGCAGTGTCGAGGAGGATGAGGAGGAGGCACATCTCCAACGAGGCAGAATGTCCTCCGGGGGCCAGCGTAAGGGCAGCACACCGACTGAATCACACCGCAGAGCTCCGCCTGTGCAGGGCGCTGCCTCTGCCCGTTATTCCAAAAGTTCTTTGGTGTGTGCCTTTTTTGAGTTGAGTGCATCAGATCGCACCGCTGCTATTTGCAACATATGTCTCAAGCGTATCTCGCGTGGCCAAAACATCAGCCGCTTGGGCACCACATGCTTGACCAGACATATGTTGACCTACCATGCAGCTCGTTGGAAAGCGTACCTTAAAGACCCACACCAAAGAACAAAGCGGACCTCTCCTTGCTCCTCATCAGCTGGGATCTCCAACCCCACTATACCTTCAGTCCTCTCTGAAACCTGCACTGAGAGGAATGAAGGTGTAGAATTAGGTGTGTCACAGCCAAGTAGTTGCGGGAACTCTGATAGCAGTACACCAACGTCCGATTGTAGCAGGCAAATTTCCCTGCCCCAGCTGCTGTACCATCGAAAGAAGTTCACATGCCCAGTGGTTGATTGCTAGCTTGGCTAAATTCAACTGCTGCCTTTTCAGTTGGTAGACTCGGCCCCCTTCCGCGAGTTTATGCAATGTGCGGTTCCTCAGTGGCAGGTTCCCAAACGCCACTTTTTCTCACAGAAGGCGATTCCGGCTCTCTACCGGCATGTGGAAGGCAATGTCCATGTCTCGCTGGACAGGGTGGTCAGCGGTGAGGTGCATATTACCGCTGACTCATGGTCCAGCAGGCATGGACAGGGACGTTACCTTTCTTTCATGGCCCATTGGGTCACTCTTTTGGCAGCTGGGAAGGATGCAGGACAAGGTGCAGTAGTGTTGGAGGTTGTTCCGCCGCCCCGACTCCAAAATGTTACTACTGGTTGTGACACACCTCTCTCCTCCACCCCTCCTCTTCTTCTTCCTCCATGGCCTCTTCCTGTGCTTTGTCCTTGGAACCAGCGGTGCTCCGTAGGCATTCAAGGGGCTACACAAGTACGCAGGCAAAAAGATGCCATGCCGTGCTTGTGCTGGTGTGTTTGGGGGACAGGAGCCACACTGGGGCAGAGGTTCTGTCAGCTCTGCAGGGGCAGGCCGAGAGGTGGTTGATGCCACGCCAGCTTAAGCCAGGAATGGTGGTTTGCGACCATGGCACCAACCTCCTCTCCGCCCTCCGACAGGGACAACTGACCCATGTGCCCTGTGTGGCTCACGTCCTTAACCTGGTGGTGCAGCGGTTCTTGGGCAGGTACCCAGGCTTACAGAATGTCCTGAGGCAGGCCAGGAAAGTCTGTGTGCATTTCCGCAGATCATATAATGCCAGTGCTCGGCTGGCTGAGCTGCAAAAGTAGTCGAACCTGCCCAAGAACCGCCTTATATGGGACATGCCCACCAGGTGGAACTCAACGTTGGCCATGCTGCAGCGGCTGCACACGCAGCAGAGGGCCATCAATGAGTACCTGTGCGACTATGGCACCAGGACAGGGTCAGGGGAGCTCAGGTTTTTTTCACCATGCCAGTGGGGCATGATCAGGGATGCATGCACTGTCCTGGCACCATTTGAGGAGGCCACGAGGATGGTGAGCAGTGACAGTGCATGCATCAGTGACACTGTACCTCTTGTCCACCTGTTGGAGCATACGCTGCGTGGAATAATGGACAGGGCACTTGAGGCAGAACAGAGGCAGGAAGAGGAGGACTTCCTTGCCTCTCAAGGCCCCCTTTACCCAGACAGTGTTACTTCTGTCCCACCCATCACACAGGAAGAGGACGAGGAGGAGGAGGAGGAGGATTGTGTCAGCATGGAGGTGGAGCCTGGCTCTCAGCATCAACAGCAGCAGTCTTTTAGGGATGATTTACAGTCCCAAGAAACCCGTGGACTTGTATGTGGCTGGGAGGAGGTGGCTGAGGATCATGCCATCCTTAGTGACCCAGAGGACTCCGGACTGAATGCCTCAGCTAACCTATGCTGCATGGCCTCCCTGATCCTGCAAAGTCTGCGGAAGGATCCTCCTATTCTTCGGATCAAGGATCCGGGTACAAGGGTAAGGTTGCGGACCTTATCTTGCCGTTGCAGAGGGAGCAGAGGATGAAACATCTCCAGGAGGCCTTGCAGAAAGGTCTGTGCAACGCGTTCCCAGAGACTGGGAGGATACAAGCTCCTGGTCCTGGACAACGAGTTGCTGAGGCTTTGGTCAGTAGCAGAAGGAGCGGTGGAGAAGGTGGCTGTCTGACCGATGCGTTCAGACAATTTTTTAGTCCGCAGCCCCAAGGTATGATTGGTTCCAGCAACCATCGCCAGCGTCTGATATACATGGTGCAGGAATACCTAGGGGCAAGGTCAGACTTTCCCACTGAAAATCCTCTGGCTTACCCGGTCTTGAGGATGGATCACTGGCCAGAGCTTGCACAGTATGCAATTGAGCTACTGGCCTGTCCTGCATCCAGCGTTCTTTCGGAACGCACATTCAGTGCTGCTGGAGGCTTTGTTACCGATCACAGGTTGCGCCTGTCCACCGACTCGGTTGATCGACTGACCTTCATAAAGATGAATCAGTCTTGGATCACCACCAGCTACCTGAAGCTGATGTAATAGAATAATTTATTTTGAAATGTCACATCCCTTCAAGACTGCCTATGCTGATGCTGAGTGACTGTCCTGTTATGTTGACTGACTATCCTCTTCCTCCTCAATAAACCTGATGATAGCTTGGAAGAACATTTTTGTTTCTGGGTGCCGCCACCAGTGGCTAAGGCCCAATTTTTCAGCCCCTGTTTAACAGGGGCATGGAATTACAATTTTTTATGCAATGCTTTGCAGCAGGACTCATTCCTGCACTCCAACTAGAGTATTTGGGAGAGGTTGCAGTGTCGTGGAACCAGCACCAGTGCCTAAGGCCCAATTTTTCAGCCCCTGTTTAACAGGGGCGTGTAATTAAAATTTTTGATGCAATACTTTGCAACAGGGCTCATTGCTGTGCTCCAAGCACAGTATCTGTGAGGGGTTGCAGTGTTGTGGCACCAGCACCATTGCTTAAGGCACAATTTTTCAGCCCCTGTTTAACAGGGGCGTGTAATTAAAATTTTTGATGCAATACTTTGCAACAGGGCTCATTGCTGTGCTCCAAGTACAGTATCTGTGAGGGGTTGCAGTGTTGTGGCACCAGCACCAGTGCCTAAGGCCCAATTTTTCAGCCCATGTTTAACAGGGGCGTGTAATTAAAATTCTTGGTCTAATAATTCACAGCAGGGCCCATTCCTGTGCCAACCAAGAGTAACTGTGAGGGCTTACAGTGTTGTGGCAACACCGTCCACCACCACCACCACCACCACCACCAAAGGCCCAATTTTTCTGCCCCTGTTCAACAGGGGCATGCAATTACAATTCTTGATCTAATAATTCACCGCAGGGCCCATTCCTGAGCCCACCAAGAGTAACTGTGAGGGCTTACAGTGTTGTGGCAACACCACCACCACCACCAAAGGCCCAATTTTTCTGCCCCTGTTCAACAGGGGCATGCAATTACAATTCTTGATCTAATAATTCACAGCAGGGCCCATTCATGCGCCCACCAAGAGTAACTGTGAGGACTTACAGTGTTGTAGAACCAGCACCACCACCAAAGGCCCAATTTTTCCTACCACTGTTCAACAATGGCATGTAATTACAATTCCTGATATAATAGTTCACAGCAGGGCGTTCCAGCGCCCACCAAGAGTAACTGTGAGGGCTTACAGTGTTGTGGCAGTGTTGTAGCTGTGACTTGAGGAGGAATGGGAACATCTCCTATACTTAAAGGGGGGATGTGAACGTCCCCTGTGATGATGGGTCCTAGACGGAATGTCGCGTCTTGACCTGGAGGATGAATGGTGATGGTGATGATGATGATTTGTATTCGTTTGTTGTAGATCGTTACATACCGTTTAAACAAGCAATAAACTTTAAACAGTGAGAGGCTTACATTAGATGTTTTGATGCAGGAAAATAAGATGGCTGACTTAACCTGCGAGAGATTATAAAATATAGCCATACTTCTGGATAAAATTCAAACAGTATTGTTCAAGACACTTGCAATACCCTAATTAAGACAAAACGCGAAATAGAGCACAATGTCAGCATTGCCGTGATTTGGTTTGTATTGGTTTTTTGTAGATTGTTACATACCGTTAAAAAAGCAAAAAAATTTAAACATTGAAAGGCTTACTAAAATAAGCCTGTTGTTTAGATGCAGGAAAATAAGATGGCTGACTTAGCATAACTTTAGCAGCACAGGTTAAGTTATCGTTGCATTACAAGAATGTATATAGCAAAAAAACGTTTTACAATACATATAATATAGTTTCATTTCCCAAATATAGCTGTCAGGCGAAAACAAAATAGTTGTCATATACCATTACTATAGCTGACTTACAGGCAACAATATGACCTGTAAGGCTTAAATAATGTAAATGTAACACATGTCAGGATAGCACTAATTTTTAAGCTGATATCATCTAAATGTGAACATTGATTTTACACAGTCTGTTTTCCCAATTTTTGCTTGTTTAACGGTATGTAACAATCTACAAAAAACAAATACAAACCAAATCACGGCAATGCTGACATTGTGCTCTATTTCGCGTTTTGTCTTAATTAGGGTATTGCAATTGTCTTGAACAATACTGTCTGAATTTTATCCAGAAGTATGGCTATATTTTATAATCTCTTGCATTAATGTAAATTGTCTTTCTGCTATCCTGTAGAATTAGGTTGTGCTACTCACAGATATCTTTCCGAATTGGGGAAACAGACTGTGTAAAGCAACCTTCACATTTAGATGATATCAGCTTAAAAATTAGTGCTACCCTGACATGGGTTACATTATTTAAGCCTTACAGGTCATATTGTTGCCTGCAAGTCAGATGTCAGGGCCCGGAATGGCGGCTAGTGAGGACACAGGAGGTGGATCCTCTGTGCCAGAGAGGCGAAGGCACGGGTCGCACTGGAGGACCGGTTCTAAGCAGCTACCGGTTTTCACCAGAGCCCGCCGCAAGGCGGGATGGAGTTGCTGCGGCGGTAGCAACCAGGTCGTGTCCCCCAGTAGCGGCTCGACTTCTCTGGCAGCTGAGATAGGCACGGTACACTGGGACTAGGCAGAGGCAAGGTCAGACGTAGCGGAAGGTCAGGTCAGGCGGCAATGGTACGTAGTCAGGGGCAACGGCAGAAGGTCAGATACACTGGAAAGGCAAGTACAAAACGCTTTCTCAGGGCACTAAGGCAACAAGATCCGGCAAGGACAGGAAGGGGGAGTGGGTTTTTAAGTGTTTTGGAGTGTGACACAGTAATTGGACCAGGCACCAATCAATGGTGCACTGGCCCTTTAAATTTAAGAAGACCGGCGCGCGCGCGCCCTAGAGAGCAGTGGGACCGCGCGCGCCGGGACGGAGCAGGGGAAGGAGGCCGGTGAGCAGAATGGAATGCGATCCGTGGGCGGACAGGTGCCGCCGCAAGGATCGCATCCCCGCCAGCATCAGAGCAGCGCTCACGGTCAGAGGAGCCAACCGGAGCGCTGCAGGGAGACAGACGCCGCGGGCGCTCCCGGATGGATGGGACACCCGGAGCGTTCGGCGTTACAGTACCCCCCCTTAGGTCTCCCCCTCTTCTTGGAACCCAAGAATCTTCGGATGAGCTCTTTATCTAAAATGTTGGCCTCAGGTTCCCAGGACCTTTCCTCAGGACCACAGTTCTCCCAATCCACTAAAAAACATCTTTTACCTCGGATGACCTTGGAGGCGAGGATCTCTTTCACCGAGAAGACATCAGAAGAACCAGAGACAGGAGCAGGAGCAGTGACCTTGGGGGAAAATCGGTTAAGAATGAGGGGTTTAAGAAGAGACACATGAAAAGACTTGGGAATACGAAGAGAAGGAGGAAGGTGGAGCTTGTAAGAAACAGAATTGATTTGGTTTTTGATTTTAAATGGCCTGAGGTAACGAGGGCCCAGCTTGTAGCTAGGTACCCGAAACCGAATATATTTGGAGGAGAGCCACACTTTGTCACCAGGGGCATAGACAGGAGGGATTCTTCTTTTTTTATCTGCATGTCTCTTCATGCGGGCAGAGGCCAGTGAGAGCAACTTTTGAGTCTCTTTCCAGATAGAGGCAAAGTCTTGAGTAAATTCATCCACGGCCGGAACTCCAGAAGACGTGGGAATGGGGAGGGGGGGCAATGGGTGACGGCCGTAGACCACAAAGAAAGGCGACTTGGAGGAAGATTCAGAGTTCTTGAAATTGTATGAGAATTCTGCCCAGGGCAATAGGTCGACCCAATCGTCTTGACGGGCGGAGACAAAATGTCGTAGGTAGTCGCCAAGGACCTGGTTAACTCTCTCCACCTGTCCATTGGACTGCGGGTGATAAGCGGAAGAAAAATTCAACTTAATTTTTAGTTGAGTACAGAGAGCTCTCCAAAAATTTGAGATGAATTGAACACCTCTATCCGAGACGATATGTGAGGGCAGCCCATGGAGGCGGAAAATTTGAAGAAAAAAATGCTTCGCCAACTGAGGTGCAGTAGGCAGACCAGGGAGCGGGACAAAATGAGCCATTTTAGAAAAGCGGTCAACGACCACCCAGATGACAATGTTACTACGAGACAAAGGGAGGTCCGTGATGAAATCCATGGCGATGTGGGACCATGGTTGTTCAGGCACAGGTAGGGGAAGGAGAAGACCTGCAGGCTTCTGGCGAGGTGTTTTGTCACGTGCACAGATAGTGCAGGCCCGTACAAAGTCAGTCACATCTTCCTCCTGGGTAGGCCACCAATAGTGTCTGGCAATCAATTGTATGGATTTTTTGATCCCAGCGTGACCGGCTAGATGGGAGGAATGGCCCCACTTGAGTATCTGAAGCCGAAGGCGTGGAGGAACGAAAGTCTTTCCTGGAGGAATTGGCACGAGAGAAGCGGGAGCAGAGGAAATCAGACACTCAGGGGGTATGATGTGTTGAGGAGGAGTCTCGGTTTCAGAGGTATCGGAGAGACGGGACAAAGCATCAGCCCTGACTTTTTTGTCTGCGAGCCGAAAATGGATCTGGAAGTTGAAGCGGGCAAAGAACAATGACCACCTGGCCTGGCGAGGATTTAGGCGCTGAGCGGACTGAAGGTAGGACAAATTTTTATGGTCAGTGTAGATGGAGATAGGGTGAAGGGATCCTTCCAGGAGATGTCTCCACTCTTCTAATGCCAACTTGATGGCCAACAGTTCACGGTCACCTATGGAATAGTTTTTTTCCGGAGGGGAGAAAGTTTTAGAGAAAAAACCACAAGTGACGTTTTTCCCTTTAGCGTTTTTTTGAAGAAGCACAGCTCCGGCTCCTACCGAGGAGGCGTCGACTTCAAGGAAGAACGGCTTTAGAGGATCTGGCCGAGACAGGACAGGTGCAGAGGAGAAGGCGGGCTTAAGGCGAGTAAAGGCTTCCTCCGCTTGAGGCGGCCAGGACCTAGGATTCGCGTCTTTTTTGGTCAGTGCCCCTATAGGAGCAACAATGGTGGAGAAGTGGGGTATGAACTGACGATAGTAGTTGGCGAAACCAAGGAAGCGTTGGATAGCACGAAGTCCAGAGGGGCGTGGCCAACCCAAGACTGCGGAGAGTTTGTCAGGGTCCATTTGAAGACCTTGTCAGGAGACCAGATATCCTAGGAAAGGAAGACTGCTGCGCTCAAAAAGGCATTTTTCAGATTTAGCGTAAAGATGATTTACGCGGAGGCGCTAGAGCACTTGACGGACATGGAGCTGATGTTCCTTAAGGTTGGCAGAGAAGATTAGGATGTCGTCAAGATAGACAACCACACAGGTATACAGTAGGTCCCGGAAGATTTCGTTGATAAAATCTTGAAAGACTGCAGGGGCGTTGCAAAGTCCGAACGGCATGACGAGATATTCAAAGTGACCGTCTCTGGTGTTAAATGCGGTTTTCCATTCATCTCCCTTACGGATTCTGATGAGGTTATAAGCGCCCCTGAGGTCCAATTTAGAAAAAACTTTTGCTCCGCGCAGACGGTCAAAGAGCTCCGAGATGAGAGGCAGAGGGTAGCGGTTTTTAATAGTGATTTTATTGAGACCACGATAGTCTATGCAAGGGTGTAGAGATCCGTCCTTCTTGGCCACGAAGAAGAAGCCCGCTCCGGCTGGAGAAGATGATTTCCTAATAAAACCTATCTTGAGGTTCTCCTGAATGTATTCAGTCATAGCCTTGGTTTTGGGAGAAGAGAGAGGGTAAATTCTGCCACGGGGTGGTGTAGTACCTGGGAGCAAGTCAATGGGGCAGTCGTAGGGTCTATGTGGTGGTAAGACCTCCGCCTGTTTTTTGCAAAAGACATCAGAAAAGTCCTGATAGGCCTTTGGAAGGCCAGGCAAAGGAGTAGTGATGGGAACTTGACAGGTCGGTACAGACTTAAGGCAATGCTTGTGACAGGAGTCACCCCAGGATTTGATATCCCCAGTGGTCCAGTAGGGATGAGCTTTGTGTTCGAGTCGAACATACGTTCGACTCGAACATCGGCTGTTCGATCGTTCGACGAAGAACGAACGATTTGGGCCGTTCGCGACAAATTCGAGTGACGCAAACGGCCCACAATGCACTACGCCATCGCAGTGTCATCCAGGCGCTGTGATTGGCCAAGCATGCACTGTGACCCCGCATGCTTGGCCAATCACAGCGCCGGCAGCGAGGAGAGCAATGATTGGCCACAGGCAGGATGCCTGTGGCCAATTATTGCTGAGGGGGTTTAGTGCACGCCCCACACTATAAAAGGCCGCCAGCGCGGCGGCCTTGTGTAGTGTGTTCCTGAGCAGGGAAAGAGAAGCATAGGCAGGGACAGTGTCATTTTTTTTCCTTTACTAATCCTGGATTCCTTGTGTTTAGGGACAAATAAGGATAGGTAGGGAGAGTGTCAGTGTGTTATTCTGTGCTAAACCTTGTTTGTAGGGACAGTGAGGGAAAGTGTCAGTGTGCTATTCTGTTCTAAACCAATCTTGCTGAACCATATTTTCAATCCTTGAGTTTAGGGACAGAGAGGTACAGTGAGGGAAAGTGTCAGTGTGCTATTCTGTTCTAAACCAATCTTGCTGAACCATATTTGAAATCCTTGAGTTTAGGGACAGAGAGGTACAGTGAGGGAAACTATCAGTGTGCTATTCTGTGCTAAACCAATCTTGCTGAACCATATTTGAAATCCTTGAGTTTAGGGACAGAGAAGGACACTCGTGGAAACTATCAGTGTGCTATTCTGTGCTAAATCTTGTTTGTAGGGACAGAGAAGGACAGTGAGGGAAACTGTCAGTGTGCTATTCTGTTCTAAACCAATCTTGCTGAACCATATTTGAAATCCTTGAGTTTAGGGACAGAGAAGGACACTCGTGGAAACTATCAGTGTGCTATTCTGTGCTAAATCTTGTTTGTAGGGACAGAGAAGGACAGTGAGGGAAACTGTCAGTGTGCTATTCTGTTCTAAACCAATCTTGCTGAACCATATTTGAAATCCTTGAGTTTAGGGACAGAGAGGTACTGTGAGGGAAAGTGTCAGTGTGCTATTCTGTTCTAAACCAATCTTGCTGAACCATATTTGAAATCCTTGAGTTTAGGGACAGAGAAGGACACTCATGGAAACTATCAGTGTGCTATTCTGTGCTAAATCTTGTTTGTAGGGACAGAGAAGGACAGTGAGGGAAACTGTCAGTGTGCTATTCTGTTCTAAACCAATCTTGCTGAACCATATTTGAAATCCTTGAGTTTAGGGACAGAGAAGGACACTCGTGGAAACTATCAGTGTGCTATTCTGTGCTAAATCTTGTTTGTAGGGACAGAGAAGGACAGTGAGGGAAACTGTCAGGGTGCTATTATGTTCTAAACCAATCTTGCTGAACCATATTTGAAATCCTTGAGTTTAGGGACGGAGAGGTACAGTGAGGGAAAGTGTCAGTGTGCTATTCTGTTCTAAACCAATCTTGCTGAACCATATTTGAAATCCTTGAGTTTAGGGACAGAGAAGGACACTCGTGGAAACTATCAGTGTGCTATTCTGTGCTAAATCTTGTTTGTAGGGACAGAGAAGGACAGTGAGGGAAACTGTCAGTGTGCTATTCTGTTCTAAACCAATCTTGCTGAACCATATTTGAAATCCTTGAGTTTAGGGACAGAGAGGTACAGTGAGGGAAAGTGTCAGTGTGCTATTCTGTTCTAAACCAATCTTGCTGAACCATATTTGAAATCCTTGAGTTTAGGGACAGAGAAGGACACTCGTGGAAACTATCAGTGTGCTATTCTGTGCTAAATCTTGTTTGTAGGGACAGAGAAGGACAGTGAGGGAAACTATCAGTGTGCTATTCTGTGCTAAACCAATCTTGCTGAACCATATTTGAAATCCTTGAGTTTAGGGACAGAGAAGGACACTCGTGGAAACTATCAGTGTGCTATTCTGTGCTAAATCTTGTTTGTAGGGACAGAGAAGGACAGTGAGGGAAACTATCAGTGTGCTATTCTGTGCTAAACCAATCTTGCTGAACCATATTTGAAATCCTTGAGTTTAGGGACAGAGAAGGACACTCGTGGAAACTATCAGTGTGCTATTCTGTGCTAAATCTTGTTTGTAGGGACAGAGAAGGACAGTGAGGGAAACTATCAGTGTGCTATTCTGTGCTAAACCAATCTTGCTGAACCATATTTGAAATCCTTGAGTTTAGGGACAGAGAAGGACACTCGTGGAAACTATCAGTGTGCTATTCTGTGCTAAATCTTGTTTGTAGGGACAGAGAAGGACAGTGAGGGAAACTGTCAGTGTGCTATTCTGTTCTAAACCAATCTTGCTGAACCATATTTGAAATCCTTGAGTTTAGGGACAGAGAAGGACACTCGTGGAAACTATCAGTGTGCTATTCTGTGCTAAATCTTGTTTGTAGGGACAGAGAAGGACAGTGAGGGAAACTGTCAGTGTGCTATTCTGTGCTAAACCAATCTTGCTGAAGCATATTGCAAATCCTTGTGTTTAGGGACAGAGAAGGATAGGCAGGGGACAGTGTCAGTGTCATTGTTGCTAAGCCTCCTGCACAGTATACACCTGAAGGTAGCCCTTATTGCTGTTTTTCCCATCTTCCTGCAGGCCATCCATTAAAATGTCTGGAAGGCAAACAAGGAGAGGCAGACAGTCAGGAGGCAAAAAAAGAGGGCAAGCAAGCTCTGTGTCTGGGGGCAACAGTGCTGGTCGTGGACGCGGTGCATTGTCATCAGCACATGGCCATGGGACACGCTTGTCCTTCTTTTCGGCAGCTGGACATGTTGAGCCACATCATGCCGAAGACTTGGTAGAGTGGATGACCAAGCCCACCTCATCCTCCTCATCCTCTCTCACCCAGGCTCAGGGTACTGGCAAAGCAGCTGCCAAAGCGTCCTCTTCTCTGGTATCATTATCTTCATTAGTCAATCCTTCTCTAGACCCACCATGTCCTCCTCCTGAGGAGTCCCCCGAACTGTTTGAGCACAGTGTTGGGTACATGCTCCAGGAGGATGCCCAGCGTTTCGAAGGATCTGATGATGATACCCAGATAGAGGAAGGCAGTAGCGTGAGAGCAGAGAGAGGGGATGCTCAAGAAGGACACCAATCTGGCAGTCATGCTCCAGCAGCTGCAGCATACTGCCAGATTGGCTCCAGTGATGAGGAGGGAGGGGATGATGAGGTCACTGACTCCACGTGGGTGCCTAATAGGAGAGAGGAGGAGGAGGAGGATGAGGAGGAGGCACATCTCCAATGAGGCAGGATGCCCTTGGGTGGCCAGCGTATGGGCAGCACACCGACGGAATCACACCGCAGAGCTCCGCCTGTGCAGGGCGCTGCCTCTGCCTGTCATTCAAAAAGTTCTTTGGTGTGGGCCTTTTTTGAGGCGAGTGCATCAGATCGCACAGCTGCTGTTTGCAACATATGTCTCAAGCGTATATCGCGTGGCCAAAACATCAGCCGCTTGGGCACCACATGCTTGATCAGACATATGTTGACCTGCCATGCAGCTCGTTGGCAAGCCTACCTTAAAGACCCACACCAAAGAACAAAGCGGACCTCTCCTTGCACCGCATCAGCTGGGATCTCCAACCCCACTATACCTTCAGTCCTCTCTGAAACCTGCACTGAGAGGAATGAAGGTGTAGAATTAGGTGTGTCACAGCCAAGTACTTGCGGCCACTCTGCTAGCAGTACACCAACGTCCGATTCTAGCAGGCAAATTTCCCTGCCCCAGCTGCTGGACCGTCGAAAGAAGGTCACTCCCAGCCATCCACATGCCCAGCGGTTGAATGCTAGCTTGGCTAAATTGCTAGCGCTTCAACTGCTGCCTTTTCAGTTGGTAGACTCGGCCCCCTTCCGTGAGTTTGTGCAATGTGCGGTTCCTCAGTGGCAGGTTCCCAAACGCCACTTTTTCTCACGGAAGGCGATTCCGGCTCTCTACAGGCATGTGGAAGGCAATGTCTTGGCCTCGCTGGACAGGGCGGTCAGCGGTAAGGTGCATATTACCGCTGACTCATGATCCAGCAGGCATGGACAGGGACGTTACCTTTCTTTCACGGCCCATTGGGTCACTCATTTGGCAGCTGGGAAGGATGCAGGACAAGGTGCAGTAGTGTTGGAGGTTGTTCCACCTCCACACCTCCAAAATGCTACTACTGGTTGTGACACACCTCTCTCCTCCACCCCCTCCTCTTCTTCTTCCTCCATGGCCTCTTCCTGTGCTTTGTCCTCGGAACCAGCGGTGCTCCGTAGGCGTTCAAGGCGCTACGCAAGTACGCAGGCAAAAAGATGCCATGCCGTGCTTGCGCTGGTGTGTTTGGGGGACAGGAGCCACGCTGGGGCAGAGGTCCTGTCTGCTCTGCAGGGGCAGGCCGAGAGGTGGTTGACGCCACGCCAGCTTAAGCCAGGAATGGTGGTTTGCGACAATGGCACCAACCTCCTCTCCGCCCTCCGACAGGGACAACTGACCCATGTGCCCTGTGTGGCTCACGTCCTTAACCTGGTGGTGCAGCGGTTCTTGGGCAGGTACCCGGGCTTACAGGATGTCCTGAGGCAGGCCAGGAAAGTCTGTGTGCATTTCCGCAGATCTTATAATGCCAGTGCTCGCCTGGCTGAGCTGCAAAAGGAGTTGAACCTGCCCAAGAACCGCCTTATATGTGACATGCCCACCAGGTGGAACTCAACGTTGGCCATGCTGCAGCGGCTGCACACGCAGCAGAGGGCCATCAATGAGTACCTGTGCGACTACGACACCAGGACAGGGTCAGGGGAGCTCGGGTTTTTTTCACCACGCCAGTGGGGCATGATCAGGGATGCATGCACTGTCCTGGCACCATTTGAGGAGGCCACGAGGATGGTGAGCAGTGACAGTGCATGCATCAGTGACACTGTACCTCTTGTCCACCTGTTGGAGCACACGCTGCGTGGAATAATGGACAGGGCACTTGAGGCAGAACAGAGGCAGGAAGAGGAGGACTTCCTTGCCTCTCAAGGCCCCCTTTACCCAGACAGTGTTACTTCTGTCCCACCCATCGCACAGGAAGAGGAGGAGGAGGAGGAGGATTGTGTCAGCATGGAGGTGGAGGCTGGCACTCAGCATCATCAGCAGCAGTCTTTTAGGGATGATTTACAGTCCCAAGAAACCAGTGGACTTGTACGTGGCTGGGAGGAGGTGGCTGCGGATCATGTCGTCCTTAGTGACCCAGAGGACTCCGGACTGAATGCCTCAGCTAACCTACGCTGCATGGCCTCCCTGATCCTGCAAAGTCTGCGGAAGGATCCTCGTATTCTTCGGATCAAGGAGAGGGACCATTACTGGCTGGCCACTCTCCTTGATCCACGGTACAAGGGTAAGGTTGCGGACCTTATCTTACCGTCGCAGAGGGAGCAGAGGATGAGACAACTCCGGGAGGCCTTGCAGAAAGGTCTGTGCAACGTGTTCCCAGAGACTGGGAGGTTACAAACTCCTGGTCCTGGACAACGAGTTGCTGAGGCTTCGGGCAGTCAAAGAAGGAGCGGTGGGGAAGGTGGCCGTCTGACCGATGCGTTCAGACAATTCTTTAGTCCGCAGCCCCAAAGTATGATCGGTTCCAGCAACCATCGCCAGCGTCTGATATACATGGTGCAGGAATACCTAGGGGCAAGGTCAGACTTGGACACCTTCCCCACCGAAAATCCTCTGGCTTACTGGGTCTTGAGGATGGATCACTGGCCAGAGCTTGCACAGTATGTAATTGAGCTACTGGCCTGTCCTGCATCCAGCGTTCTTTCAGAACGCACATTCAGTGCTGCTGGAGGATTTGTCACGGATCACAGGGTGCGCCTGTCCACCGACTCGGTTGATCGACTGACTTTAATCAAGATGAACCAGTCTTGGATCACCACCAGCTACCACACACCTGATGCTGATATAACAGACTAATTGATTTTAAAATGTCACATCCCTTCAAGACTGATGCTGATGCTGAGTGCCTGTGCTGTTATGTTGACTGGCTATCCTCCTCCTCCTCCTCAATGATCCGATTAATGATGATAGCTTGGAAGATCATTTTGGTTTATGGGTGCCGCCACCAGTGGCTAAGGCCCAATTTTTCAGCCCCTGTTTAACAGGGGCGTGTAATTACAATTTTTGATGCAATACTTTGCAACAGGCCTCATTGCTGTGCTCCAAGTACAGTATCTGTGAGGGGTTGCAGTGTTGTGCCACCAGTGCCTAAGGCCCAATTTTTCAGCCCCTGTTCAACAGGGGCATGCAATTATAATTCTTGATCTAATAATTCACAGCAGGGCCCATTGCTGCGCCCACCAAGAGTAACTGTCAGGCCTTACAGTGTTGTGTCAACACCACCACCACCACCACCACCACCAAAGGCCCCATTTTTCACCCCCTGTTCAACAGGGGCATGCAATTATAATTATTGATCTAATAATTCACAGCAGGGCCCATTGCTGCGCCCACCAAGAGTAACTGTCAGGCCTTACAGTGTTGTGGCACCAGCACCACCATCAAAGGCCCAATTTTTACTACCACTGTTCAACAATTATATGTTATTACAATTCCTGATATAATAGTTGACAGCAGGGCGTTCCAGCACCCACCAAGAGTAACTGTGAGTGCTTACAGTGTTGTGCCAACACCAACACCTAAGGGGCCAATTTCTGCAGAGTATATACGGCAGGTCTCTACTTTCAAACATCCAACTTACAAACGACTATTACTTGCAAACGGAAGAAGACAACAGGAAGTGAGAGGAAATCTACCCCTTGGAAGGAAAATTCTCTCCTGTAAGAATTAATATGGGAGAAAGGTGTCTCCTCTCTACTGATGCTTTATCACCAATCCTTGTTTCAATAAAAACACCACATTTCAAAAACAGTTGTCATTGGGACGCAAAGTGAGGTGAAATGTTCTGAACAGGGGCACAGACAGCAAAACAAATGTTACAGGGGTGATAACCCTTCCCTATGTTTTCCAAAAAGCTTAAAAATAGGTATTTGGGCTGGAGCTACACTTAAACAATGTAGCTGTTCAAAATTACAAACAGATTCTACATAAGAACAAACCTACAGTCCCTGTCTTGGCGGTGCGCCTGTATACGGCTGTTCAGAGTATATAGGGCCTTTTTTATTTTGTGTGCGGGGTTCCCCTTAATATCCATACAAGACCCAAAGGGGCTGGTAATGGGCTGGGGTAGGGGGGGGGGTTGATGGGGTAGCTATGCCATTTTTCTTAAAGATTTTCATCCATATTACCGGGACCAGACATTACATTAAAGCCGCAAGCAGTTTTAAATGGCTTTTTTTTCCTTTAGAAATGTTATTTTGTGCAGGGACAGTTCTAAACACGGGAAACACGTGGCACTTCACAGGCATACTTTAGACACCCCCCAGGTACAATATTTGAAGGAATATTTGACTTTTTTTTTCACTTTATGCATCATTAAAATGACTGCTCCCGGAAAACGTCCGTTTTTAAAACTTATTTTTGCATTGATACATGTCCCGTGGTGCAGAACCCGGGTTCCCAAACTCTGTTTAGGACAATAACATGGATAATAGTCGTTATAATTAGCACTTTAGAATCCGAACGTTCGCATCCATTGTATTTAATAGGGTTCTAATGTTCGTGCGAACTTTCGGTCCGTTCGCGGGTTCTGTGTGACGCTGGAGCCAGGGTAGGCCAAGAAGGATGTCAGAAGTAAAGTTCGGCAAAACAAAGAATTCAATCTTTTCTTGGTGAAGAACACCAACGGACATGAGCAGGGGTTCGGTGCGGTAACGCACGGTACAATCCAAATTCTCTCCATTTACAGAGGAAATGAAGAAGGGTTTGATGAGACGGGTAACAGGAATGTTGAACCTGTTGATGAAAGAGGCTTCAATAAAGTTTCCTGCAGAACCAGAGTCCAGGAAGGCCACCACCGGGAAGAGGGAGCCAGCAGAAGGAGAAATCCGCACAGGAATAGTCAGACGTGGAGAGGAAGAATTCACACCCAGTAACACCTCTCCCACGTTCACTAGGTGCGGACGTTTCCCTGACGCGGAGGACGAATAGGGCAGTCTTTTAGGAAGTGTTCAGAGCTCGCACAATAAAGGCATAAGTTCTCGTTCCTACGGCGAGACCTCTCTTGTAGGGTCAGGCGAGACAGGTCCACTTGCATGGCCTCCTCGGCGGGAGGCATGGTAACAGGATGCATTGGATTCAGAAAGAGAGGAGCCAGGCGCGGATAACGCCTGGTGCGAACAAGATCTTTCTCCTGGCGAAGCTCTTGGCGTCTTTCGACGTAACGCATATCGATGCGGGTAGCTAAATGGATGAGTTCCATCAAGGAAGAGGGTATCTCTCGTGCGGCCAGACAATCCTTGATGTGGCCGGATCTACTGTCAGGGCCCGGACTGGCGGCTAGTGAGGACACAGGAGGTGGATCCTCTGTGCCAGAGAGGCGAAGGCACGGGTCTCACTGGAGGACCGGTTCTAAGCAGCTACCGGTTTTCACCAGAGCCTGCCGCAAGGCGGGATGGACTTGCTGCGGCGGTAGCAACCAGGTCATGTCCCCCAGTAGCGGCTCAACTTCTCTGGCAGCTGAGATAGGCACGGTACACTGGGACTAGGCAGAGGCAAGGTCAGACGTAGCGGAAGGTCAGGGCAGGCGGCAATGGTACGTAGTCAGGGGCAACGGCAGAAGGTCAGATACACTGGAAAGGCAAGTACAAAACGCTTTCTCAGGGCACTAAGGCAACAAGATCCGGCAAGGACAGGAAGGGGGAGTGGGTTTTTAAGTGTTTTCGAGTGTGACACATTAATTGGACCAGGCACCAATCAATGGTGCACTGGCCCTTTAAATTTAAGAAGACCGGCGCACGCGTGCCCTAGAGAGCAGCGGGACCGCGCGCGCTGGGACGGAGCAGGGGAAGGAGGCCGGTGAGCAGAATGGGATGCGATCCGCGGGCGGACAGGTGCCGCCGCAAGGATCGCATCCCCGCCAGCATCAGAGCAGCGCTCACGGTCAGAGGAGCCGACCGGAGCGCTGCAGGGAGACAGACGCCGCGATGGATGGGACACCCTGAGCGTTCGGCGTTACATCAGTTATAGTAATGGTATATGACAACTATTTTGTTTTCGCCTGACAGCTATATTTGGGAAATGAAACTATATTATATGTAATGTAAAACGTTTTTTTGCTATATACAATCTTGTAATGAATCGATAACTTAACCTGTACTGCTAAAGTTATGTTAAGTCAGCCATTTTATTTTCCTGCATCTAAACAACAGGAAGTACTGTGGATCATCACTGATGTACTGTGGAGCATCACTGATTTACTGTGGATCATTACTGATGTACTATGGATCATCACTGATGTACTATGATCCATCACTGATGTACTATGGATCATCACTGGTGTACTATGCAGTGGCGTACTAAGTAGGGGGCGGGCCGCACCAGGTGCCATACACTGGGGGGGTGTCA
The DNA here is from genome assembly GCA_029206835.1 of Rana muscosa. Taxonomy (NCBI): domain Eukaryota; kingdom Metazoa; phylum Chordata; class Amphibia; order Anura; family Ranidae; genus Rana; species Rana muscosa. The sequence continues at coordinate 15,476,993 of JARGYO010005562.1, forward strand.
AGGCGGCACCCCCCGCGACTAAAGAGGACTTAGCGGAAGCGGAGACAGCGGGCGGCATGACGCGCGCGTGACAGGGAGGCTGTGGCAGGTAACACACACAGCAAGGAGCCTGGCTTTGCGGGGGGGGGACCCGGGCGCAAAGATCCCCTTCTTTCGTGGCCGTGCCGCGGCTCTGAAAAGTCTCGGCTGTGACTGTCTCACACAGCCGAGCAGAGAGAGAGTGTGAAGCCGCCTCCCCCTCCTCCGTCACTGTGTAATCTACAAGTGCTGTGTGACTGTGTGCAGCACACGCTGATCATCTGAGCCGAGCCAGGTGCATTATGGGTGGGGGGGTGTCTGCTCTGTATTATAGGGGGTGGTCTTCACTGTTGTAGGGGGGTCTGTATGGTAGGGGGGTGTCTGCACTGTTGTAGGGGGGTCTGCTCTGTATTTTAGGGGGGTTTGTATGGTAGGGGGGTGTCTGCACTGTTGTAGTGGCTGTTTGTATGGTAGGGGGTGTCTGCACTGTTGTAGGGGGGTCTGTTCTGTATTGTAGGGGGGTCTGTATGGTAGGGGGGTGTCTGCATTGTTGTAGGGGGTGGTCTGTATTGTAGGGGGGTCTGTATGGTAGGGGGGTGTCTGCACTGTTGTAGGGGGGAGGGGGTCTGCTCTGTATTGTAGGGGGTCTGTATGGTAGAGGGGAGGTCTGCTCTGTATTGTAGGGGGTGGTCTGTATTGTAGGGGGGTCCGTATGGTAGGGGGGTGTCTGCACTGTTGTAGGGGGTGGTCTGTATTGTAGGGGGGTCTGTATGATAGGGGGGGGTGTCTGCACTGTTGTGGGGGGTGGTCTGTATTGTAGGGGGGTCTGTATGGTAGGGGGGTGTCTGCACTGTTGTAGGGGGGTCTGCTCTGTATTGTAGGGGGTGGTCTGTATTATAGGGGGGTCTGTATGGTAGGGGGGTGTCTGCACTGTTGTAGGGGGGTCTGCTCTGTATTGTAGGGGGTGGTCTGTATTGTAGGGGGTGGTCTGTATTGTAGGGGGGTCTGTATGGTAGGGGGGTGTCTGCATTGTTGTAGGGGGGGTCTGCTCTGTTTTGTAGGGGGGTTTGCTCTGTATTGTAGGGGGTGGTCTGTATGGTAGGGGGGTGTCTGCACTGTTGTAGGAGGGGTCTGCTCTGTATTCTAGGGGGTGGTCTGTATGGTAGGGGGGTCTGTATTGTAGGGGGTCTGTATTGTAGGGGGGTCTGCACTGTAGAAGGGGTCTGAACTGTAGGGGGAGGGGTCTGCACTGTGGGGGAGGTCTGTGTAACATGCAGGGAGTCCAGAACTGTTAAAGGGGTGTCTGTGTAACATACAGACATCTAGAAAGGTGCAGGGCTGTGTAATGTAAAGGGGTCCAGAGGTACAAGGGCTGTGTAATGTAAAGGGGTCCAGAGGTGCATTGTGCAGTGTAATGTAAAGGGGTCCAGAGGTACAGTGTAATGTAAAGGGGTCCAGTGGTGCAGGGTGCTGTGTAATGTAAAGGGGTCCAGTGGTGCAGGGTGCTGTGTAATGTAAAGGGGTCCAGTGGTGCATGGTGCTGTGTAATGTAAAGAGGGGCAGGGTGCTGTGTAATGTAAAGGGGTCCAGAGATGCAGGGTGCTATGTAATGTAAGGGGTCCAGTGGTGCAGGGTGCTATATAATGTAAAGGGGTCCAGTGATGCTGTGTAATGTAAAGGGGTCCAATGGTGCAGGGTGCTGTGTAATGTGAAGGGGTCCAGTGATGCAGGGTGCTGTGTAATGTAAAGGGGTCCAGAGGTGCGGGGTTCTGTGTATTGTAAAGTGGTCCTGAGATGCAGGGTGCTATGTAATGTAAAGGGGTCCAGAGGTACAAGAGCTGTGTAATGTAAAGAGGTCCTTAGGTGCAAGGTGCTGTGTAATGTAAAGGGGTCCAGGGGTGTAGGGTGCTGTGTAATGTAAAGGATTCCAGTGATGCTTGGTGCTGTGTAATGTAAAGGGGTCCAGTGATGCAGGGTGCTGTGTAATGTAAGGGGGTCCAGTGATGCAGGGTGCTGTGTAATGTAAGGGGGTTCAGTGATGCAGGCTGTTGTGTAATGTAAGGGGGTCCAGTGACGCAGTATGCTGTGTAATGTAAAGGGGTGCAGGGTGCTGTGTAATGTAAAGGGGTCCAGTGATGCAGGGTGCTGTGTAATGTAAAGGGGTCCAGCGATGCTGGGTGCTGTGTAATGTAAAGGGGGCCAGTGATGCAGGGTGCTGTGTAATGTAAAGGAGTCCAGTGATGCAGGGTGCTGTATAATGTAAAGGGGGCCAGTGATGCAGGGTGCTGTATAATGTAAAGGGGGCCAGTGATGCAGGGTGCTGCGTAATATAAAGGGGTCCAGTGATGCAGGGTGCTGTATAATGTAAAGGGGGCCAGTGAGGCAGGGTGCTGTATAATGTAAAGGGGGCCAGTGATGCAGGGTGCTGTGTAATGTAAAGGGGTCCAGAGCTGCAGTTGTGGAGAGCGGGTACACAGTAGTGACAAAGAGATTTTAAAGGATACAGGGGGCACAGTGGGGTTTTTTTACATTTTACCGTGGGGGGTGCCAGATATAGGATCCGCCCCGCGTGCCAAATGCTCTAGGTACGCCCCTGGTACTATGGATCATCACTGATGTACTGTGGATCATCACTGATGTACTATAGATCATCACTGATGTACTATGGGCCATCACTGGTGTACTATGGATCATCACTGATGTACTATGGATCATCACTGATGTACTATGGATCATCACTGATGTACTGAGGATCATCACTGATGTACTATGGATCATCACTTGTACTGTGGATCATCACTGATGTACTGTGGACCATCCCTGATGTACTGTGGATCATCACTGATGTACTGAGGATCATCACTGATGTACTGTGGATCATCACTGATGTATTGTGGATCATCACTGATGTACTATGGGCCATCACGGGTGTACTATGGATCATCACTGGTGTACTATGGATCATCACTGATGTACTATGGATCATCACTGATGTACTATGGACCATCCCTGATGTACTATGGACCATCCCTGATGTACTGTGGACCATTACTGATGTACTGTGGACCATCACTGATGTACTGTGGATCATCACTGATGTACTGTGGATCATCACTGATGTACTGTGGATCATCACTGATGTACTATGGGCCATCACTGGTGTACTATGGATCATCACTGATGTACTATGGATCATCACTGATGTACTATGGATCATCACTGATGTACTGAGGATCATCACTGATGTGCTATGGATCATCACTTGTACTGTGGACCATCCCTGATGTACTGTGGATCATCACTGATGTACTGTGGATCATCACTGATGTACTGAGGATCATCACTGATGTACTGTGGATCATCACTGATGTACTGTGGATCATCACTGATGTACTATGGGCCATCACGGGTGTACTATGGATCATCACTGGTGTACTATGGATCATCACTGATGTACTATGGACCATCCCTGATGTACTATGGACCATCCCTGATGTACTATGGACCATCCCTGATGTACTATGGACCATCCCTGGTGTACTGAGGATCATCACTGATGTACTATAGATCATCACTGATGAACTATGGGCCATCACTGGTGTACTATGGATCATCACTGATGTACTGTGGATCATCACTGATGTACTATGGATCATCACTGATATACTATGAGCCATCGCTGATGTACTATGGGCCATCACTGATGTACTGTGGATCATCACTGGTGTACTATGGATCATCACTGGTGTACTATGGATCATTACTGGTGTGTTATGGATCATCACTGATGTACTGTGGACCATCCCTGATGTACTGTGGATCATCACTGAAGTACTGTGGATCATCACTGTTGTACTGAGGATCATCACTGATGTACTGTGGATCATCCCTGATGTACTGTGGATCATCACTGATGTACTATGGGCCATCACAGGTGTACTATGGGCCATCACAGGTGTACTATGGATCATCACTGATGTACTATGGACCATCCCTGATGTACTATGGGCCATCCCTGATGTACTGTGGACCATTACTGATGTACTGTGGACCATCACTGATGTACTGTGGATCATCACTGATGTTCTATGGACCATCACTGATGTACTGTGGATCATCACTGATGTACTGTAGATCATCACTGATGTACTGTGGATCATGACTGATGTACTGTGGATCATCACTAATGTACTGTAGATCATCACTGATGTACTATGGACCATCACTGGTGTACTATGGATCATCACTGGTGTACTATGGATCATCACTGGTGTACTGTGGATCATCACTGATGTACTGTGAATCATCACTGATGTACTGTGGACCATCACTGGTGTACTATGGATCATCACTGGTGTACTATGGACCATCACTGATGTACTATGGACCATCACTGATGTACTGTGGACCATCCCCGATGTACTGTGGATCATCACTGATGTACTTTGGATCATCACTGGTGTACTATGGATCATCAGTGATGTACTATAGATCATCACTGATGTACTATGGACCATCCCTGATGTACTATGGACCATCCCTGATGTACTATGGACCATCCCTGGTGTACTGAGGATCATCACTGATGTACTATAGATCATCACTGATGAACTATGGGCCATCACTGGTGTACTATGGATCATCACTGATGTACTGTGGATCATCACTGATGTACTATGGATCATCACTGATGTACTATGGATCATCACTGATATTAATAAAGATAATAAAGCTGCGCAAATAGTGAAAAATGGTATATGAGCACCACCTTAAAACATAAGTGAAAGGTATATAATGAATGATAAAATAATGATGATTAAATAAAATTAATATAATCGGACTGAATCTTAATTGCCAATGTGATAAGTAGAACTGAAGAAAGTCCCAACTGTCAATCAGACACCCACATCACATTCAGCAAGAGTCTTGTGTAGTGAAAGAATTAATGTTGAATAGTAACTGTGTGAATAGTACAGTCCAGATAGCCAAAACTACAACGAAGTGTGGATAAGGATCTTCTCGTTAGGCTAATTGGTGACTTCAAACGCACAACACCCAATGAAAAGTGCCAAACACTGGATAGATGTAGATTCCACCACCATCAGTTCTCACTGCCGCTTACCAGAAATAGTGATCTCCACAGAGATCGATACAAACAGATGGCTATTCCCCAGCCAGGGTCTCTAGATAGTATCAGTTTAACTCCCGAATTTCACGCCACTCCTCTCCACATATCGCAAGGTTAATATGCAAATGGAAAGAAAGCCACCATAGCGTGAAACCGATAAAACAATTTATTATAAAAAAGTAATGCACTTACATGAAACGCAAGTTATTATGGCGTGTAGTATATTTAGCCGGCCGGCTAAGACTGCCCGTTCCTTCCGGGACTCATTGGTATGTCGGTGACGTCAGCACGCCGCTCCTCCCTACGCCGTTTCGTCACAGATGACGTCGCCTAGGGGCACGGGCGGCGTGCTGACTCACCGCCATAAATACTCATGAATACAATAGGAACGCCCAGATCTGATCATTCAGCACTCCTGACAAATGAATCGCCATGTTGACTATTGGCAAACATGCCCATACAGCAACAAAATGATAAGGCGATAATCCATATTGCCACCTAAAAATGTAAACACTCCTAATCATAGGACAAAAAATTATTTATATTTATTTCTGATTGGAGCCTGAGGACGAAAGAAGGGACTTTAGTCTGTAAATGGTATGCGGGCTGGCTGGTGGTGCCGCGCACAGCACAACCATAACTGACCAAATCACATCTTCCAACAACAACCCCATATATTAAGCAATATATATCGCCAACTCATATATGTTACCTTTATTAGAAATACAAGTTGGTTCATATTTGTTATAATCCAACTCAAATTAACAACATTAAAATATAATTAAAAAATACTATAAGATGAAGCAGCCCTCTAGCGGTCAAATTCCAACATTGGCATGGAAATAGACCCAAACAGGATGCTATACATGATGGCACTTCCAAAAAATGTTAGAAATGAAAATGCTTATTTAAATATTTGCATTGTGCAGCTAGGTGATAGAACACACATCAAAGGACATAAGATGTATGGCTACCACCCCCCAAAAACAAATGCAAAAATAAAAATAAAATTAAAAGGAAAAGGAAAAAACTAAAACAAAAAGCAAAAATTAATTGGTCATTGGACCAATAATTATTCATTAGGTCGAATAATAGCTTCTCACATTTTATGAGTACTCTCTGTGATATTGTAACTCACAATATGTGATGTCATATCATCATATGGGGTCAAAAAGATGTATCCCATTATAAAAGTCTAGATGTATCTATTCAAAGATATTCACATTTCATTGTATCATAGAAACAAGAAACTAATAGTTTCCGTTCATATGTTAAGTATAATGGTTAAGTTATGTAGCTAGTAAACAGACACCACTAAATGATCAGATATAGTTCACAGATCTCTATAACAAAAACAGAGAAATTATGAAACCATAAACTCATGTCCTATGCATTATCTATAAATGCGTTCACATCTATGTCGATGTTAAGGCCATAAGGGGTGTATCTACGAACCCTATATATCCAAGACATTTCCATCCTCGATATTTCTCTCACTAGGGAACCTCCCCTCCAATGTGGACTATACCTATCTATACCCAAAAATAGTGTTCCAGCTGGATTACGTTGGTGATGCAAATCATAATGTCTTGAAACCGAGTGATCCTTAAATCCACTCTTAATATTTGTGATGTGCTCACCAAGACGCACCTGCATAGATCTTTTTGTTCTACCTATGTATTGCATGCCACATGGGCATTCCAACAGGTAGACCATACCCGTGGAACTACAGGTCACAAAGGCCTCGATTTTATGTTCCCTAGAGGTGCTAGTTGATTTAAACGACATTGTTTTCTTTGATTTAATTTTATTCAGTGTACATACCTGACACCTATGACACTGGTGGTAGCCAGAAATGTTCTGAAAGAAAGAAACTTTTTTTGGGGGTGGATCAACCACATTTGGCGCTATTTTATCCCTTAGTGAAGGGACACCCCTAAAAATAACTTGTGGAGTAGCTGGCAAGAATGAGTTGATAATTAGATCACTTCTCAAAATATGCCAGTGTTTACGAACAATCTTCTTCACTAAATAATGTTGGGTAGAATAGGTAGTGATTAATGGTATCAATGGTCCCTCACGTTTAGTTTTAGAATTTGTATCCAACAAAACAGATCTTTCTATTTTTTCAACTTCTTTTAAAGTTGTTTCCAAAGAGTCTGCATCATAACCTTTATCCATTAATCTGTTCTTCAAAATGTTAGCTTGAAGAACGTAGTCAGATACATCCGAACAATTCCGCCTTATTCTCAAAAACTGACTCTTGGGTACTGATTTTAACCATGATTCCTTGTGGCAACTCCCCAAAGGAATGTAGGAGTTGCGATCCATCTGTTTGAAGTATGTAGTTGTCTTGAAGCCAGTTCCCTCCTTTCTGATTGTGAGATCAAGGAAGTGTATCCTATCCTGACTGGCCTCATAGACAAAATGTATACCTCTATCTTTAGCATTGATTTTCACAAAAAATTCCTCCAATTGGGGGGCCGTCCCCTCCCATAGGAGGAGGACGTCATCAATATATCTTGCCCAAAAGGTAAGGCAAGGATTTTGATCTTTATAGATGACGTCCTCCTCCCATTTGGCCATGAACAGGTTGGCCAAACTGGGGGCATATTTGGCCCCCATGGCAACACCCCTTTTCTGTTTGTAGAAATTCTGGCTAAACCAGAAATAATTATGGTTAGCAGCAAATTCCAATAATTCCATCACAAACATTTGCTGTTCATGTGGGATTTTAGAAAGGAGATTCAAATAATATTTTACAGCAAATAATCCCAACGTGTGAGGTATGACCGTGTACAATGATGTTACATCAGCCGTAACCATCCAAGTGGATTCTGTTGTTTTCTGGTTCGCCAATAGATTGATTACATGCCGACTATCTTTAAGGTACGATGGCATTTGTTGTACCAACGGCTGCAAAAAATAATCTACATACTTGCCCACCCGGGACGTGATGGAATCTATCCCGCTTATGATCGGACGACCCGGGGGGCAAGTGAGGCTTTTGTGGATTTTCGGCAGACAGTAAAGGATAGGAACCCTTGGTGCTTTGGGGATCAGGAATAGTTGCTCCTTCTCATTCAGAATACCAAGTGATGCACCTTTCTGGATCAATGATTCCAGTGTTTTTTTGTATTGTACTACTGGATTTCCCAATAGAGGCACATACGTATCACTATCTCCTACAATCCTAGATAGTTCCTGGAGATAACTCCTTCGATCCAGGACAACAATCCCTCCCCCCTTATCTGCAGGGCGGATAACCAACTCTTTGTTGTTGCACAAAGAGTCTAAACCCTTTTTCAAGTTATTTTCCATTTTCCATTTAGTATCACATAATTAATATCAATATTGATTAGATTGACACAATTATTTGTTTACACTCATTGTCTCTGATTAATTCACAACGGATTGTTTAGGTAGATGGATATATTTGAATATAGAGCATCCAAGGTGGTCAACACCGATGGTGTATTTGAGACCTATAGCACTAAAGATAGTGATATGGGAGGGCTTTTTGTCCGCCTAAAAAATCTAACCATCTCTGAGCTTCATACTCAGTGGGATGTGGCATATTTAGAGACATACATCAAACTGAGTATGGTCCCAAGGAGCTTAAGGTGGGAAGTATGCCCACAAAAGGGAGAAGTAGATCTGGAAAGTTGGTTCCGCTATTTCAACGAAGCTGGGGTCAATTTTTTACGTTTCTTGGTACAAAGAAAAAATAGTAAACTTACCAGATTAGATACGGAAGTGAAATCTCTCAAAGATGGCCTTCTCCCGTTTAAAGATACGGAAGAATATAAGGAAAGATCAGCCAATCTTTTAAAAATTTTAGATAAAGAGGAAAAGGAACAAAAAAACAAAAAAAGAAAGAAATACAATAGGGACTATGGGGATTATCAAGCTAATAGCGTTTTTGAATGGCAAAAAAAACTAGCCAGTGAAGAACGAGATAAGCAGGAGTCAAGGATGGAGGCCATAACTCAAGGTGAGAATGGGCCCACAGTACCTTCTGGGGAAATACAACACCTACAGGTTAGGGAAGTGCCCCAAAAAATTTCAAAAAATACTCTTAATATTAATAAAACTGGAAAGAAAGGTAGGAGAGTATCCTACCAATCCCCATCCAGATTTCAGGGCCCCAATAAAGGAGTTCAATATAATAAAAGCAATAATTGGAACCATCAATATGGAAATGGGGATCGAGTTCACTATACCCAATACAATAAACCTCAATACCAGCAATATAGGGAACCTCCAAGATCAAGGAGAGACTCTGAAAGATTCTCTTACAACAATTATGGTCAAGAGAGACCATCTCATCAGGATATATATCATGATGAGTGGACACGCCCAGAAAGAGATAGGGATGAATGGGATTATAATGGTGGAGGAGACTCCAGGAATCGTTTTTTTCCCTTAAGAGATAGAGATGGTCCGACTCAATCAGGCCAATTTGATTATGGAGACCAGGATTATTCTTGGACTCCTAGGGACCACTCCAATGGATCGGATGATAATTCCTATGAACAACACCATTGGGGTTTTCCCAGGCCCAATCAAGGCACAAAGAGGCCAATAGAAAGCAAAGAGGAACTAGAGGGGGGAGGAGAGCACAATCAAAAAAAGCCAAGGAATTGACTGGAGAGGGCATCTTTAATTTGAGCTCACAAGTTTTATCACCATCAGAGACTGCATTGTTGAATAAAGGTTTAAAATACGCCCCCCCAAAAAAACTTAATAAATTTGAGACATACATGGACATACACAAGTATGTAAGAAGAATTAACATCAAAAGACATTTTGCCAGTATGCCATCTTTACAGGGAGGATGCACTGTATCCAAATATCATTATTCGGGTTTGTCTAATGCCTCCACATTTAACCCCCCAGGAACATTGGCTCCTTCACTAAGGATATTCCGTGATGTGGTGTTAAGGGATTTAGAATCAGTGAAGGTCAAAAATAAAGAAATGGAAAATAACTTGAAAAAGGGTTTAGACTCTTTGTGCAACAACAAAGAGTTGGTTATCCGCCCTGCAGATAAGGGGGGAGGGATTGTTGTCCTGGATCGAAGGAGTTATCTCCAGGAACTATCTAGGATTGTAGGAGATAGTGATACGTATGTGCCTCTATTGGGAAATCCAGTAGTACAATACAAAAAAACACTGGAATCATTGATCCAGAAAGGTGCATCACTTGGTATTCTGAATGAGAAGGAGCAACTATTCCTGATCCCCAAAGCACCAAGGGTTCCTATCCTTTACTGTCTGCCGAAAATCCACAAAAGCCTCACTTGCCCCCCGGGTCGTCCGATCATAAGGGGGATAGATTCCATCACGTCCCGGGTGGGCAAGTATGTAGATTATTTTTTGCAGCCGTTGGTACAACAAATGCCATCGTACCTTAAAGATAGTCGGCATGTAATCAATCTATTGGCGAACCAGAAAACAACAGAATCCACTTGGATGGTTACGGCTGATGTAACATCATTGTACACGGTCATACCTCACACGTTGGGATTATTTGCTGTAAAATATTATTTGAATCTCCTTTCTAAAATCCCACATGAACAGCAAATGTTTGTGATGGAATTATTGGAATTTGCTGCTAACCATAATTATTTCTGGTTTAGCCAGAATTTCTACAAACAGAAAAGGGGTGTTGCCATGGGGGCCAAATATGCCCCCAGTTTGGCCAACCTGTTCATGGCCAAATGGGAGGAGGACGTCATCTATAAAGATCAAAATCCTTGCCTTACCTTTTGGGCAAGATATATTGATGACGTCCTCCTCCTATGGGAGGGGACGGCCCCCCAATTGGAGGAATTTTTTGTGAAAATCAATGCTAACGATAGAGGTATACATTTTGTCTATGAGGCCAGTCAGGATAGGATACACTTCCTTGATCTCACAATCAGAAAGGAGGGAACTGGCTTCAAGACAACTACATACTTCAAACAGACGGATCGCAACTCCTACATTCCTTTGGGGAGTTGCCACAAGGAATCATGGTTAAAATCAGTACCCAAGAGTCAGTTTTTGAGAATAAGGCGGAATTGTTCGGATGTATCTGACTACGTTCTTCAAGCTAACATTTTGAAGAACAGATTAATGGATAAAGGTTATGATGCAGACTCTTTGGAAACAACTTTAAAAGAAGTTGAAAAAATAGAAAGATCTGTTTTGTTGGATACAAATTCTAAAACTAAACGTGAGGGACCATTGATACCATTAATCACTACCTATTCTACCCAACATTATTTAGTGAAGAAGATTGTTCGTAAACACTGGCATATTTTGAGAAGTGATCTAATTATCAACTCATTCTTGCCAGCTACTCCACAAGTTATTTTTAGGGGTGTCCCTTCACTAAGGGATAAAATAGCGCCAAATGTGGTTGATCCACCCCCAAAAAAAGTTTCTTTCTTTCAGAACATTTCTGGCTACCACCAGTGTCGTAGGTGTCAGGTATGTACACTGAATAAAATTAAATCAAAGAAAACAATGTCGTTTAAATCAACTAGCACCTCTAGGGAACATAAAATCGAGGCCTTTGTGACCTGTAGTTCCACGGGTATGGTCTACCTGTTGGAATGCCCATGTGGCATGCAATACATAGGTAGAACAAAAAGATCTATGCAGGTGCGTCTTGGTGAGCACATCACAAATATTAAGAGTGGATTTAAGGATCACTCGGTTTCAAGACATTATGATTTGCATCACCAACGTAATCCAGCTGGAACACTATTTTTGGGTATAGATAGGTATAGTCCACATTGGAGGGGAGGTTCCCTAGTGAGAGAGATATCGAGGATGGAAATGTCTTGGATATATAGGGTTCGTAGCTACACCCCTTATGGCCTTAACATCGACATAGATGTGAACGCATTTATAGATAATGCATAGGACATGAGTTTATGGTTTCATAATTTCTCTGTTTTTGTTATAGAGATCTGTGAACTAGATCTGATCATTTAGTGGTGTCTGTTTACTAGCTACATAACTTAACCATTATACTTAACATATGAACGGAAACTATTAGTTTCTTGTTTCTATGATACAATGAAATGTGAATATCTTTGAATAGATACATCTAGACTTTTATAATGGGATACATCTTTTTGACCCCATATGATGATATGACATCACATATTGTGAGTTACAATATCACAGAGAGTACTCATAAAATGTGAGAAGCTATTATTCGACCTAATGAATAATTATTGGTCCAATGACCAATTAATTTTTGCTTTTTGTTTTAGTTTTTTCCTTTTCCTTTTAATTTTATTTTTATTTTTGCATTTGTTTTTGGGGGGTGGTAGCCATACATCTTATGTCCTTTGATGTGTGTTCTATCACCTAGCTGCACGATGCAAATATTTAAATAAGCATTTTCATTTCTAACATTTTTTGGAAGTGCCATCATGTATAGCATCCTGTTTGGGTCTATTTCCATGCCAATGTTGGAATTTGACCGCTAGAGGGCTGCTTCATCTTATAGTATTTTTTAATTATATTTTAATGTTGTTAATTTGAGTTGGATTATAACAAATATGAACCAACTTGTATTTCTAATAAAGGTAACATATATGAGTTGGCGATATATATTGCTTAATATATGGGGTTGTTGTTGGAAGATGTGATTTGGTCAGTTATGGTTGTGCTGTGCGCGGCACCACCAGCCAGCCCGCATACCATTTACAGACTAAAGTCCCTTCTTTCGTCCCCAGGCTCCAATCAGAAATAAATATAAATAATTTTTTGTCCTATGATTAGGAGTGTTTACATTTTTAGGTGGCAATATGGATTATCGCCTTATCATTTTGTTGCTGTATGGGCATGTTTGCCAATAGTCAACATGGCGATTCATTTGTCAGGAGTGCTGAATGATCAGATCTGGGCGTTCCTATTGTATTCATGAGTATTTATGGCGGTGAGTCAGCACGCCGCCCGTGCCCCTGGACGACGTCATCTGTGACGAAACGGCGTAGGGAGGAGCGGCGTGCTGACGTCACCGACATACCAACGAGTCCCGGAAGGAACGGGCAGTCTTAGCCGGCCGGCTAAATATACTACACGCCATAATAACTTGCGTTTCATGTAAGTGCATTACTTTTTTATAATAAATTGTTTTATCGGTTTCACGCTATGGTGGCTTTCTTTCCATTTGCATATTAACCTTGCGATATGTGGAGAGGAGTGGCGTGAAATTCGGGAGTTAAACTGATACTATCTAGAGACCCTGGCTGGGGAATAGCCATCTGTTTGTATCGATCTCTGTGGAGATCACTATTTCTGGTAAGCGGCAGTGAGAACTGATGGTGGTGGAATCTACATCTATCCAGTGTTTGGCACTTTTCATTGGGTGTTGTGCGTTTGAAGTCACCAATTAGCCTAACGAGAAGATCCTTATCCACACTTCGTTGTAGTTTTGGCTATCTGGACTGTACTATTCACACAGTTACTATTCAACATTAATTCTTTCACTACACAAGACTCTTGCTGAATGTGATGTGGGTGTCTGATTGACAGTTGGGACTTTCTTCAGTTCTACTTATCACATTGGCAATTAAGATTCAGTCCGATTATATTAATTTTATTTAATCATCATTATTTTATCATTCATTATATACCTTTCACTTATGTTTTAAGGTGGTGCTCATATACCATTTTTCACTATTTGCGCAGCTTTATTATCTTTATTATTATTTTTTTGTGTGTGTCTCACATAGAAGTTGCAGCAACAATTTATGGAGAGATAGATTCACTAATTCAGTGTTTTATGTCTCACCTAATGGACAGCGCAGTATAATTTACACAGTTTATCATCACTGATATACTATGAGCCATCGCTGATGTACTATGGGCCATCACTGATGTACTGTGGATCATCACTGGTGTACTATGGATCATCACTGGTGTACTATGGATCATTACTGGTGTGTTATGGATCATCACTGATGTACTGTGGACCATCCCTGATGTACTGTGGATCATCACTGAAGTACTGTGGATCATCACTGTTGTACTGAGGATCATCACTGATGTACTGTGGATCATCACTGATGTACTGTGGATCATCACTGATGTACTATGGGCCATCACAGGTGTACTATGGGCCATCACAGGTGTACTATGGATCATCACTGATGTACTATGGACCATCCCTGATGTACTATGGACCATCCCTGATGTACTGTGGACCATTACTGATGTACTGTGGACCATCACTGATGTACTGTGGATCATCACTGATGTTCTATGGACCATCACTGATGTACTGTGGATCATCACTGATGTACTGTTGATCATCACTGATGTACTGAGGATCATCACTGGTGTCCTATGGATCATCAGTGATGTACTTTGGATCATCACTGATGTACTATGGATCATCACTGATGTACTATGAATCATCGCTGATGTACTATAGATAATCACTGATGTACTTTGGGCCATCACTGATGTACTGTGGACCATCCCTGATGTACTGTGGATCATCACTGATGTACTATGGGCCATCATTGATGTACTATGGATCATCACTGATGTACTGTGGACCATCCCTGATGTACTGTGGATCATCACTGATGTACTGTGGACCATCCCTGATGTACTGTGTATCATCACTGATGTACTGTGGATCATCACTGTTGTACTATGGGCCATCACTGGTGTACTATGGATCATCACTGGTGTACTATGGACCATCACTGATGTACTGTGGACCATCCTCGATGTACTGTGGATCATCACTGATGTACTGTGGATCATCACTGATGTACTATAGATCATCACTGGTGTACTATGGACCATCCCTGATGTACTGTGGATCATCACTGATGTACTATAGATCATCCCTGATGTACTATGGGCCATCACTGGTGTACTATGGGCCATCACTGGTGTACTATGGATCATCACTGGTGTACTATGGACCATCACTGATGTACTGTGGATCATCACTGATGTACTGTGGATCATCCCTGGTGTACTATGGATCATCACTGGTGTACTATGGATCATCACTGATGTACTATGGGCCATCACTGATGTACTATGGATCATCACTGATGTACTGTGGACCATCCCTGATGTACTGTGGATCATCACTGATGTACTGTGGACCATCCCTGATGTACTGTGGATCATCACTGATGTACTGTGGATCATCACTGATGTACTGTGGATCATCACTGATGTACTGTGGATCATCACTGATGTACTATAGATCATCACTGATGTACTATGGATCATCACTGGTGTACTGTGGATCATCACTGATGTACTATAGATCATCACTGATGTACTGTGGATCATCACTGATGTACTATAGATCATCACTGATGTACTATGGGCCATCACTGGTGTACTATGGGCCATCACTGGTGTACTATGGATCATCACTGATGTACTATGGATCATCACTGATGTACTATGAATCATCACTGATGTACTGAGGATCATCACTGATGTGCTATGGATCATCACTTGTACTGTGGACCATCCCTGATGTACTGTGGATCATCACTGATGTACTGTGGATCATCACTGATGTACTGAGGATCATCACTGATGTATTGTGGATCATCACTGATGTACTGTGGATCATCACTGATGTACTGTGGATCATCACTGATGTACCATGGATCATCACTGATGTACTATGGATCATCACTGATATACTATGAGCCATCGCTGATGTACTATGGGCCATCACTGATGTACTGTGGATCATCACTGGTGTACTATGGATCATCACTGGTGTACTATGGATCATTACTGGTGTGTTATGGATCATCACTGATGTACTGTGGACCATCCCTGATGTACTGTGGATCATCACTGAAGTACTGTGGATCATCACTGTTGTACTGAGGATCATCACTGATGTACTGTGGATCATCCCTGATGTACTGTGGATCATCACTGATGTACTATGGGCCATCACAGGTGTACTATGGGCCATCACAGGTGTACTATGGATCATCACTGATGTACTATGGACCATCCCTGGTGTACTATGGACCATCCCTGATGTACTGTGGACCATTACTGATGTACTGTGGACCATCACTGATGTACTGTGGATCATCACTGATGTTCTATGGACCATCACTGATGTACTGTGGATCATCACTGATGTACTGTAGATCATCACTGATGTACTGTGGATCATGACTGATGTACTGTGGATCATCACTAATGTACTGTAGATCATCACTGATGTACTATGGACCATCACTGGTGTACTATGGATCATCACTGGTGTACTATGGATCATCACTGGTGTACTGTGGATCATCACTGATGTACTGTGGATCATCACTGATGTACTGTGGACCATCACTGGTGTACTATGGATCATCACTGGTGTACTATGGACCATCACTGATGTACTATGGACCATCACTGATGTACTGTGGACCATCCCCGATGTACTGTGGATCATCACTGATGTACTTTGGATCATCACTGATGTACTGTTGATCATCACTGATGTACTGAGGATCATCACTGGTGTACTATGGATCATCAGTGATGTACTATGGATCATCACTGATGTACTATGGACCATCCCTGATGTACTATGGACCATCCCTGATGTACTATGGACCATCCCTGGTGTACTGAGGATCATCACTGATGTACTATAGATCATCACTGATGAACTATGGGCCATCACTGGTGTACTATGGATCATCACTGATGTACTGTGGATCATCACTGATGTACTATGGATCATCACTGATGTACTATGGATCATCACTGATATACTATGAGCCATCGCTGATGTACTATGGGCCATCACTGATGTACTGTGGATCATCACTGGTGTACTATGGATCATCACTGGTGTACTATGGATCATTACTGGTGTGTTATGGATCATCACTGATGTACTGTGGACCATCCCTGATGTACTGTGGATCATCACTGAAGCACTGTGGATCATCACTGTTGTACTGAGGATCATCACTGATGTACTGTGGATCATCACTGATGTACTGTGGATCATCACTGATGTACTATGGGCCAGCACAGGTGTACTATGGGCCATCACAGGTGTACTATGGATCATCACTGATGTACTATGGACCATCCCTGATGTACTATGGACCATCCCTGATGTACTGTGAACCATTACTGATGTACTGTGGACCATCACTGATGTACTGTGGATCATCACTGATGTTCTATGGACCATCACTGATGTACTGTGGATCATCACTGATGTACTGTAGATCATCACTGATGTACTGTGGATCATCACTGATGTACTGTGGATCATCACTAATGTACTGTAGATCATCACTGATGTACTATGGACCATCACTGGTGTACTATGGATCATCACTGGTGTACTATGGATCATCACTGGTGTACTGTGGATCATCACTGATGTACTGTGGATCATCACTGATGTACTGTGGACCATCACTGGTGTACTATGGATCATCACTGGTGTACTATGGACCATCACTGATGTACTATGAACCATCACTGATGTACTGTGGACCATCCCTGATGTACTGTGGATCATCACTGATGTACTTTGGATCATCACTGATGTACTGTTGATCATCACTGATGTACTGTGGATCATCACTGGTGTCCTATGGATCATCAGTGATGTACTATGGATCATCACTGATGTACTATGGATCATCACTGATGTACTATGAATCATCGCTGATGTACTATAGATAATCACTGATGCACTTTGGGCCATCACTGATGTACTGTGGACCATCCCTGATGTACTGTGGATCATCACTGATGTACTATGGGCCATCATTGATGTACTATGGATCATCACTGATGTACTGTGGACCATCCCTGATGTACTGTGGATCATCACTGATGTACTGTGGACCATCCCTGATGTACTGTGGATCATCACTGATGTACTGTGGATCATCACTGTTGTACTATGGGCCATCACTGGTGTACTATGGATCATCACTGGTGTACTATGGACCATCACTGATGTACTGTGGACCATCCTCGATGTACTGTGGATCATCACTGATGTACTGTGGATCATCACTGATGTACTATAGATCATCACTGGTGTACTATGGACCATCCCTGATGTACTGTGGATCATCACTGATGTACTATAGATCATCCCTGATGTACTATGGGCCATCACTGGTGTACTATGGGCCATCACTGGTGTACTATGGATCATCACTGGTGTACTATGGACCATCACTGATGTACTGTGGATCATCACTGATGTACTGTGGATCATCCCTGGTGTACTATGGATCATCACTGGTGTACTATGGATCATCACTGATGTACTATGGGCCATCACTGATGTACTATGGATCATCACTGATGTACTGTGGACCATCCCTGATGTACTGTGGATCATCACTGATGTACTGTGGACCATCCCTGATGTACTGTGGATCATCACTGATGTACTGTGGATCATCACTGATGTACTGTGGATCATCACTGATGTACTGTGGATCATCACTGATGTACTATAGATCATCACTGATGTACTATGGATCATCACTGGTGTACTGTGGATCATCACTGATGTACTATAGATCATCACTGATGTACTGTGGATCATCACTGATGTACTATAGATCATCACTGATGTACTATGGGCCATCACTGGTGTACTATGGGCCATCACTGGTGTACTATGGATCATCACTGATGTACTATGGATCATCACTGATGTACTATGAATCATCACTGATGTACTGAGGATCATCACTGATGTGCTATGGATCATCACTTGTACTGTGGACCATCCCTGATGTACTGTGGATCATCACTGATGTACTGTGGATCATCACTGATGTACTGAGGATCATCACTGATGTATTGTGGATCATCACTGATGTACTGTGGATCATCACTGATGTACTATGGGCCATCACGGGTGTACTATGGATCATCACTGGTGTACTATGGATCATCACTGATGTACTATGGACCATCCCTGATGTACTATGGACCATCCCTAATGTACTATGGACCATCCCTGATGTACTATGGACCATCCCTGGTGTACTGAGGATCATCACTGATGTACTATAGATCATCACTGATGAACTATGGGCCA
Source organism: Rana muscosa (assembly GCA_029206835.1). Lineage (NCBI taxonomy): Eukaryota > Metazoa > Chordata > Amphibia > Anura > Ranidae > Rana > Rana muscosa. The sequence continues at coordinate 15,496,242 of JARGYO010005562.1, forward strand.
TCACTGGTGTACTATGGATCATCACTGATGTACTGTGGATCATCACTGATGTACTATGGACCATCACTGATGTACTGTGGACCATCCTTGATGTACTGTGGATCATCACTGATGTACTGTGGATCATCACTGATGTACTATAGATCATCACTGGTGTACTATGGACCATCCCTGATGTACTGTGGATCATCACTGATGTACTATAGATCATCCCTGATGTACTATGGGCCATCACTGGTGTACTATGGGCCATCACTGGTGTACTATGGATCATCACTGGTGTACTATGGACCATCACTGATGTACTGTGGATCATCACTGATGTACTGTGGATCATCCCTGGTGTACTATGGATCATCACTGGTGTACTATGGATCATCACTGATGTACTATGGGCCATCACTGATGTACTATGGATCATCACTGATGTACTGTGGACCATCCCTGATGTACTGTGGATCATCACTGATGTACTGTGGACCATCCCTGATGTACTGTGGATCATCACTGATGTACTGTGGATCATCACTGATGTACTGTGGATCATCACTGATGTACTATAGATCATCACTGATGTACTATGGATCATCACTGGTGTACTGTGGATCATCACTGATGTACTATAGATCATCACTGATGTACTGTGGATCATCACTGATGTACTATAGATCATCACTGATGTACTATGGGCCATCACTGGTGTACTATGGGCCATCACTGGTGTACTATGGATCATCACTGATGTACTATGGATCATCACTGATGTACTATGAATCATCACTGATGTACTGAGGATCATCACTGATGTGCTATGGATCATCACTTGTACTGTGGACCATCCCTGATGTACTGTGGATCATCACTGATGTACTGTGGATCATCACTGATGTACTGAGGATCATCACTGATGTATTGTGGATCATCACTGATGTACTGTGGATCATCACTGATGTACTATGGGCCATCACGGGTGTACTATGGATCATCACTGGTGTACTATGGACCATCCCTGATGTACTATGGACCATCCCTGATGTACTATAAACCATCCCTGATGTACTATGGACCATCCCTGGTGTACTGAGGATCATCACTGATGTACTATAGATCATCACTGATGAACTATGGGCCATCACTGGTGTACTATGGATCATCACTGATGTACTGTGGATCATCACTGATGTACTATGGATCATCACTGATGTACTATGGATCATCACTGATATACTATGAGCCATCGCTGATGTACTATGGGCCATCACTGATGTACTGTGGATCATCACTGGTGTACTATGGATCATCACTGGTGTACTATGGATCATTACTGGTGTGTTATGGATCATCACTGATGTACTGTGGACCATCCCTGATGTACTGTGGATCATCACTGAAGTACTGTGGATCATCACTGTTGTACTGAGGATCATCACTGATGTACTGTGGATCATCACTGATGTACTGTGGATCATCACTGATGTACTATGGGCCATCACAGGTGTACTATGGGCCATCACAGGTGTACTATGGATCATCACTGATGTACTATGGACCATCCCTGATGTACTATGGACCATCCCTGATGTACTGTGGACCATTACTGATGTACTGTGGACCATCACTGATGTACTGTGGATCATCACTGATGTTCTATGGACCATCACTGATGTACTGTGGATCATCACTGATGTACTGTAGATCATCACTGATGTACTGTGGATCATCACTGATGTACTGTGGATCATCACTAATGTACTATAGATCATCACTGATGTACTATGGACCATCACTGGTGTACTATGGATCATCACTGGTGTACTATGGATCATCACTGGTGTACTGTGGATCATCACTGATGTACTGTGGATCATCACTGATGTACTGTGGACCATCACTGGTGTACTATGGATCATCACTGGTGTACTATGGACCATCACTGATGTACTATGGACCATCACTGATGTACTGTGGACCATCCCCGATGTACTGTGGATCATCACTGATGTACTTTGGATCATCACTGATGTACTGTTGATCATCACTGATGTACTGAGGATCATCACTGGTGTACTATGGATCATCAGTGATGTACTATGGATCATCACTGATGTACTGTGGATCATCACTGATGTACTATGAATCATCGCTGATGTACTATAGATCATCACTGATGTACTTTGGGCCATCACTGATGTACTGTGGACCATCCCTGATGTACTGTGAATCATCACTGATGTACTATGGGCCATCATTGATGTACTATGGATCATCACTGATGTACTGTGGACCATCCCTGATGTACTGTGGATCATCACGGATGTACTGTGGACCATCCCTGATGTACTGTGGATCATCACTGATGTACTGTGGATCATCACTGGTGTACTATGGGCCATCACTGGTGTACTATGGATCATCACTGGTGTACTATGGACCATCACTGATGTACTGTGGACCATCCTCGATGTACTGTGGATCATCACTGATGTACTGTGGATCATCACTGATGTACTATAGATCATCACTGTTGTACTATGGACCATCCCTGATGTACTGTGGATCATCACTGATGTACTATAGATCATCCCTGATGTACTATGGGCCATCACTGGTGTACTATGGGCCATCACTGGTGTACTATGGATCATCACTGGTGTACTATGGACCATCACTGATGTACTGTGGATCATCACTGATGTACTGTGGATCATCCCTGGTGTACTATGGATCATCACTGGTGTACTATGGAACATCACTGATGTACTATGGGCCATCACTGATGTACTATGGATCATCACTGATGTACTGTGGACCATCCCTGATGTACTGTGGATCATCACTGATGTACTGTGGACCATCCCTGATGTACTGTGGATCATCACTGATGTACTGTGGATCATCACTGATGTACTGTGGATCATCACTGATGTACTATAGATCATCACTGATGTACTATGGATCATCACTGGTGTACTGTGGATCATCACTGATGTAATATAGATCATCACTGATGTAATATAGATCATCACTGATGTACTGTGGATCATCACTGATGTACTATAGATCATCACTGATGTACTATGGGCCATCACTGGTGTACTATGGGCCATCACTGGTGTACTATGGATCATCACTGATGTACTATGGATCATCACTGATGTACTATGGATCATCACTGGTGTACTATGGATCATCACTGATGTACTGTGGACCATCCCTGATGTACTGTGGATCATCACTGATGTACTGTTGATCATCACTGATGTACTATGGACCATCACTGGTGTACTATGGGCCATAACTGATGTACTGTGGATCATCACTGGTGTACTATGGACCATCACTGGTGTACTATGGGCCATCACTGGTGTACTATGGATCATCACTGGTGTACTATGGACCATCACTGATGTACTATGGACCATCACTGATGTACTGTGGACCATCCTCGATTTACTGTGGATCATCACTGATGTACTGAGGATCATCACTGGTGTACTATGGATCATCACTGATGTACTATGGATCATCACTGATGTACTTTGGGCCATCACTGATGTACTGTGGACCATCCCTGATGTACTGTGGATCATCACTGATGTATTGTGGATCATCACTGATGTACTGTGAATCATCACTGATGTATTGTGGATCATCACTGATGTACTGAGGACCATCCCTGATGTACTGTGGACCATCACTGATGTACTGTGGACCATCACTGATGTACTGTAGATCATCACTGATGTTCTATGGACCATCACTGATGTACTGTGGATCATCACTGATGTACTATAGATCATCACTGATGTACTGTGGATCATCACTGATGTACTATAGATCATCACTGATGTACTATGGACCATCACTGGTGTACTATGGACCATCACTGGTGTACTATGGATCGTCACTGGTGTACTATGGATCATCACTGGTGTACTATGGACCATCCCTGATGTACTGTGGATCATCACTGATGTACTGTGGATCATCACTAATGTACTGTGGATCATCACTGATGTACTATAGATCATCACTGATGTACTATTGGCCATCACTGGTGTACTATGGATCATCACTGGTGTACTATGGATCATCACTGATGTACTATGGACCATCCCTGATGTACTATGGACCATCCCTGATGTACTGTGGATCATCACTGATGTACTATAGATCAACACTGATGTACTATGGGCCATCACTGGTGTACTATGGGCCATCACTGGTGTACTATGGATCATCACTGGTGTACTACGGACCATCACTGATGTACTGTGGTTCATCACTGATGTACTGTGGATCATCCCTGGTGTTCTATGGATCATCCCTGGTGTTCTATGGATCATCACTGGTGTACTATGGATCATCACTGGTGTACTATGGATCATCACTGATGTACTATGGGCCATCACTGATGTACTATGGATCATCACTGATGTACTGTTGACCATCCCTGATGTACTGTGGATTATCACTGATGTACTGTGGACCATCCCTGATGTACCGTGGATCATCACTGATGTACTGTGGATCATCACTGATGTACTATAGATCATCACTGATGTTCTATGGATCATCACTGGTGTACTGTGGATCATCACTGATGTACTGTGGATCATCACTGATGTACTATGGACCCTCACTGGTGTACTATGGGCCATTACTGGTGTACTATGGATCATCATTGGTGTACTATGGATCATCACTGATGTACTATGGATCATCCCTGATGTACCATGGACCATCCCTGATGTAATGTGGATCATCACTGATGTACTGTGGATCATCACTGATGTACTATGGGCCATCAGTGGTGTACCATTGGTAATCACTGGTGTACTATGGATCATCACTGGTGTACTATGGATCATCACTGGTGTACTATGGACCATCACTGATGTACTGTGGATCATCCCTGATGTACTGTGGATCATCACTGATGTACTGTGGATCATCACTGATGTACTGAGGATCATCACTGATGTACTGTGGATCATCACTGATATACTATAGATCATCACTGATGTACTATGGGCCATCACTGGTGTACTATGGATCATCACTGGTGTACTATGGATCATCACTGATGTACTATGGATCAACACTGATGTACTATGGATCATCACTGATGTACTATGGATCATCACTGGTGTACTATGGATCATCACTGATGTACTGTGGACCATCCCTGATGTACTGTGGATCATCACTGATGTACTGTGGATCATCACTGATGTACTGTGGATCATCACTGATGTACTGAGGATCATCACTGATGTACTGAGGATCATCACTGATGTACTATGGATCATCACTGATGTACTATGGACCATCCCTGATGTACTATGGACCATACCTGATGTACTGTGGATCATCACTGATGTACTATAGATCATCACTGATGTACTATGGGCCATCACTGGTGTACTATGGATCATCACTGATGTACTATGGATCATCACTGATGTACTGAGGATCATCACTGATGTACTATGGATCATCACTTGTACTGTGGATCATCACTGATGTACTGTGGATCATCACTGATGTACTATGGATCATCACTGATGTACTATGGATCATCACTGATATACTATGAGCCATCACTGGTGTACTATGGGCCATCCCTGATGTACTATGGACCATCCCTGATGTACTATGGACCATCCCTGATGTACTATGGACCATCCCTGATGTACTGAGGATCATCACTGATGTACTATAGATCATCACTGATGTACTATGGGCCATCACTGGTGTACTATGGATCATCACTGGTGTACTATGGATCATCACTGGTGTACTATGGATCATCACTGATGTACTGTGGATCATCACTGATGTACTATGGATCATCACTGATGTACTATGGATCATCACTGGTGTACTATGGATCATCACTGATGTACTGTGGATCATCACTGATGTACTGAGGATCATCACTGATGTACTGTGGATCATCACTGATGTACTGTGGAAAATCACTGATGTACTATGGGCCATCACAGGTGTACTATGGGCCATCACAGGTGTACTATGGATCATCACTGATGTACTATGGACCATCCCTGATGTACTATGGACCATCCCTGATGTACTGTGGACCATTACTGATGTACTGTGGACCATCACTGATGTACTGTGGATCATCACTGATGTACTGTAGATCATCACTGATGTACTGTGGATCATCACTGATGTACTGTGGATCATCACTAATGTACTATAGATCATCACTAGGGATGGGCCCAGTGCTCGATTCGAACCCACGTTCGAATCGAGCACCGGGCGTTCGCTCGCTCGGCGAGCCCAGAACTATTTGGGCCGTTCGCATCACATTCGTGTGATGCAAGCGGCCCAGCAATGCATTGCGGCCGGCGCGGCCGGCGCAGTGCATTGCTGGCTGATGATTGGCCAAGCATGCACTGTGACCCCGCATGCTTGGCCAATCACAGCGCCCGAAACTCGGAGAGCAATAATTGGCTACAGGCAGGATGCCTGAAGCCAATTACAGCTCAGGGGCTTTAGTACACGCCCCACCATTTAAAAGGCCGCCACGCCGTCGGCCCCGGTCACATGAGTTCCGGCTTTAGGAGAGATCAGTCTGCTGATTCTGTCTTTGCTTGATACTGAAAGATTTGCTCTTCTTTGCTAAACCATTGGCTATTTCTTTGCTAAACCATTGCTACCTAAGTCATTGATCGTTCATTGCTGCTGATTGCACAGTTAGTGTGTTATTAGCTGCTGCTGGGGATTAGTCTGGTGCGTGCTTACTGTTAGTACAGTATTGCAGTAGTACCAACCGCAGTGCTGTTAGCACAGCATTGCACCCCAACAGCACCCATAGGACTTCTAGTGTGTTAGTGGCAGCAAACAGAGCTCCTATATTTTCTTCTCAGCAGCACCCATAGGACTTCTAGTGTGTTAGTGGCTTCACACAGAGCTCCTATATTTTCATCTCAGAAGCACCCATAGGACTTCTAGTGTGTTAGTGGCATCACACAGAGCTCCTATATTTTCTTCTCAGCAGCACCCATAGGACTTCTAGTGTGTTAGTGGCAGCAAACAGAGCTCCTATATTTTCATCTCAGAAGCACCCATAGGACTTCTAGTGTGTTAGTGGCATCACACAGAGCTCCTATATTTTCATCTCAGAAGCACCCATAGGACTTCTAGTGTGTTAGTGGCAGCAAACAGAGCTCCTATATTTTCTTCTCAGCAGCACCCATAGGACTTCTAGTGTGTTAGTGCCATCACACAGAGCTCCTATATTTTCTTCTCAGAAGCACCCATAGGACTTCTAGTGTGTTAGTGGCATCACACAGAGCTCCTATATTTTCTTCTCAGCAGCACCCATAGGACTTCTAGTGTGTTAGTGGCAGCAAACAGAGCTCCTATATTTTCTTCTCAGCAGCACCCATAGGACTTCTAGTGTGTTAGTGGCAGCAAACAGAGCTCCTATACTTTCATCTCAGAAGCACCCATAGGACTTCTAGTGTGTTAGTGGCATCACACAGAGCTCCTATATTTTCTTCTCAGCAGCACCCATAGGACTTCTAGTGTGTTAGTGGCATCACACAGAGTTCCTATATTTTCATCTCAGAAGCACCCATAGGACTTCTAGTGTGTTAGTGGCATCACACAGAGTTCCTATATTTTCATCTCAGAAGCACCCATAGGACTTCTAGTGTGTTAGTGGCAGCAAACAGAGCTCCTATATTTTCTTCTCAGCAGCACCCATAGGACTTCTAGTGTGTTAGTGGCATCACACAGAGCTCCTATATTTTCTTCTCAGAAGCACCCATAGGACTTCTAGTGTGTTAGTGGCATCACACAGAGCTCCTATATTTTCTTCTCAGCAGCACCCATAGGACTTCTAGTGTGTTAGTGGCATCACACAGAGCTCCTATATTTTCTTCTCAGAAGCACCCATAGGACTTCTAGTGTGTTAGTGGCATCACACAGAGCTCCTATATTTTCTTCTCAGCAGCACCCATAGGACTTCTAGTGTGTTAGTGGCATCACACAGAGCTCCTATATTTTCTTCTCAGCAGCACCCATAGGACTTCTAGTGTGTTAGTGGCAGCAAACAGAGCTCCTATATTTTCTTCTCAGCAGCACCCATAGGACTTCTAGTGTGTTAGTGGCAGCAAACAGAGCTCCTATATTTTCATCTCAGAAGCACCCATAGGACTTCTAGTGTGTTAGTGGCATCACACAGAGCTCCTATATTTTCTTCTCAGCAGCACCCATAGGACTTCTAGTGTGTTAGTGGCAGAAAACAGAGCTCCTATATTTTCATCTCAGAAGCACCCATAGGACTTCTATTGTGTTAGTGGCATCACACAGAGCTCCTATATTTTCATCTCAGAAGCACCCATAGGACTTCTAGTGTGTTAGTGGCATCACACAGAGCTCCTATATTTTCTTCTCAGCAGCACCCATAGGACTTCTAGTGTGTTAGTGGCAGCAAACAGAGCTCCTATATTTTCTTCTCTGCAGCACCCATAGGACTTCTAGTGTGTTAGTGGCATCACACAGAGCTCCTATATTTTCATCTCAGAAGCACCCATAGGACTTCTAGTGTGTTAGTGACATCACACAGAGCTCCTATATTTTCATCTCAGAAGCACCCATAGGACTTCTAGTGTGTTAGTGGCATCACACAGAGCTCCTATATTTTCTTCTCAGCAGCACCCATAGGACTTCTAGTGTGTTAGGTGCAGCAAACAGAGCTCCTATATTTTCTTCTCAGCAGCACCCATAGGACTTCTAGTGTGTTAGTGGCATCACACAGAGCTCCAATATTTTCATCTCAGAAGCACCCATAGGACTTCTAGTGTGTTAGTGGCAGCAAACAGAGCTCCTATATTTTCTTCTCAGCAGCACCCATAGGACTTCTAGTGTGTTAGTGGCATCACACAGAGCTCCTATATTTTCTTCTCAGCAGCACCCATAGGACTTCTAGTGTGTTAGTGGCAGCAAACAGAGCTCCTATATTTTCTTCTCAGCAGCACCCATAGGACTTCTAGTGTGTTAGTGGCATCACACAGAGCTCCTATATTTTCATCTCAGAAGCACCCATAGGACTTCTAGTGTGTTAGTGGCAGCAAACAGAGCTCCTATATTTTCTTCTCAGCAGCACCCATAGGACTTCTAGTGTGTTAGTGGCAGCAAACAGAGCTCCTATATTTTCATCTCAGAAGCACCCATAGGACTTCTAGTGTGTTAGTGGCATCACACAGAGCTCCTATATTTTCTTCTCAGCAGGACCCATAGGACTTCTAGTGTGTTAGTGGCATCACACAGAGTTCCTATATTTTCATCTCAGAAGCACCCATAGGACTTCTAGTGTGTTAGTGGCATCACACAGAGTTCCTATATTTTCATCTCAGAAGCACCCATAGGACTTCTAGTGTGTTAGTGGCAGCAAACAGAGCTCCTATATTTTCTTCTCAGCAGCACCCATAGGACTTCTAGTGTGTTAGTGGCATCACACAGAGCTCCTATATTTTCTTCTCAGAAGCACCCATAGGACTTCTAGTGTGTTAGTGGCATCACACAGAGCTCCTATATCTTCTTCTCAGCAGCACCCATAGGACTTCTAGTGTGTTAGTGGCATCACACAGAGTTCCTATATTTTCATCTCAGAAGCACCCATAGGACTTCTAGTGTGTTAGTGGCATCACACAGAGTTCCTATATTTTCATCTCAGAAGCACCCATAGGACTTCTAGTGTGTTAGTGGCATCACACAGAGCTCCTATATTTTCTTCTCAGAAGCACCCATAGGACTTCTAGTGTGTTAGTGGCATCACACAGAGCTCCTATATTTTCTTCTCAGCAGCACCCATAGGACTTCTAGTGTGTTAGTGGCATCACACAGAGCTCCTATATGTTCTTCTCAGCAGCACCCATAGGACTTCTAGTGTGTTAGTGGCAGCAAACAGAGCTCCTATATTTTCTTGTTAGCAGCACACATAGTACCTATAGTGTGTTAGTGTCAGCACCCATAGGACCTACAGTGTGTTGTGAGCACACATAGGAGCTCTATTTTTTATACTATATACACTACCGACTACAATGGCTGGAAGACCGCCAAGGAGAGGCAGAGCGTGCCGAGGCAAGAACACAGGGCAGGCAGGCTCTGTTTCTAGAGACAACAGTGCTGGCCGTGGACGTGGTCGTGCATCGTCATCAGCACGTGGCCATGGGACACGCTTGTCTTTGTTTTCGGCAGCTGGACATGTGGAGCCGCATCATGCCGAAGGCTTGGTAGAATGGATGACCAAGCCCTCCTCATCCTCCTCATCCTCTCTCACCCAGGCTCAGGGTACTGGCAGAGCAGCTGCCAACGCGTACTCAATGGCATCATCAGCCACCCCTTCCCTAGACCCACCATGTCCTCCTGAGGAGTCCCCCGAACTGTTTGAGCACAGTGTTGGGTACATGCTCCAGGAGGATGCCCAACGATTCGAAGGCTCGGATGATGATACCCAGCTTGAGGAAGTCAGTAGTGTGCGCGCAGAGAGAGGGGATGCTGAAGGACAGCAATCTGGCACTACTGTTCCAGCAGCTGCAGCTTACTGCCAGGTTTGCTCTAGTGGTGAAGAGGGAGGGGATGATGAGGTCACTGACTCCACGTGGGTGCCTGAAGGGAGAGAGGAGGAGGAGGAGGAGGAGGAGGAGGAGGAGGATGCGGCGTCACATGTCCAACGAGGCAGGATGCCCCCTGGAGGCCAGCTAGAGGCCAGCACAGCAACTGTACCACACCGCAGAGCTCCGCCTGTGCAGGGCGCTGCCTCTGCACGTTATCACAAAAGTTCTTTGGTGTGGGCCTTTTTTGAGACGAGTGCATCAGATCGCACCACTGCTATTTGCAATATTTGTCTCAAGCGTATCTCGCGTGGCCAAAACATCAGCCGCTTGGGCACCACAATCATGAGCAGACATATGTCGACCTGCCATGCAGCTCGTTGGCAAGCACACATAAAAGACCCACACCAAAGAACAAAGCGGACCTCTCCTTGCTCCTCATCAGCTGGGATCTCCATCCCCACTATATCTTCAGTCCTCTCTGAAAGCTGCTCTGAGAGGACTGAAGGTGTAGAATTAGGTGTGTCACAACCAAGTACTTGCAGTACACCGACGTCCGATTGTAGCAGGCAAATTTCCCTGCCCCAGCTGCTGGACCGTCGAAAGAAGTATACTCCCAGCCATCCACATGCCCAGCGGTTGAATGCTAGCTTGGCTAAATTGCTAGCACTTCAACTGCTGCCTTTTCAGTTGGTAGACTCGGCCCCCTTCCGTGAGTTTGTTCAATGTGGGTTCCTCAGTGGCAGGTTCCCAAACGCCACTTTTTCTCACGGAAGGCGATTCCGTCTCTCTACCGGCATGTGGAAGGCAATGTCCATGCCTCGCTGGACAGGGCGGTCAGCGGTAAGGTGCATATTACCGCTGACTCATGGTCCAGCAGGCATGGACAGGGACGTTATCTTTCTTTCACGGCCCATTGGGTCACTCTATTGGCAGCTGGGAGGGATGCAGGACAAGGTGCAGTAGTGTTGGAGGTTGTTCCGCCACCACGCCTCCAAAATGCTACTACTGGTTGTGACACACCTCTCTCCTCGGCGTACAAGGGGCTACAAGAGGACGCAGGCAAAAAGATGCCATGCCGTGCTTGCGCTGGTGTGTTTGGGGGACAGGAGCCACACTGGGCCAGAGGTTCTGGCAGCTCTGCAGGGGCAGGCCGAGAGGTGGTTGACGCCACGCCAGCTTAAGCCAGGAATGGTCGTTTCTGACAATGGCACCAACCTCCTCTCCGCCCTGCGACAGGGGCAGCTCACCCATGTGCCCTGTATGGCTCACGTCCTCAACCTGGTGGTGCAGCAGTTCTTGGGCAGGTTCCCAGGCTTACAGGATGTCCTGAGGCAGGCCAGAAAAGTCTGTGTGCATTTCCGCCGATCTTATAATGCCAGTGCTCGGCTGACTGAGCTGCAAAAGGAGCTGAACCTGCCCAAGAACCGCCTAATATGTGACATGCCCACCAGGTGGAACTCAACGTTGGCTATGCTGCAGCGACTGCACACGCAGCAGAGGGCCATCAATGAGTACCTTTGCGACTACGGCACCAGGACAGGGTCAGGGGAGCTTGGCTTTTTTTCCCCACGCCAGTGGAGCATGATCAGGGATGCATGCACTGTCCTCTCACCATTTGAGGAGGCCACGAGGATGGTGAGCAGTGACAGTGCATGCATCAGTGACACTGTACCTCTTGTCCACCTGTTGGAGCATACGCTGCGTGGGATAATGGACAGGGCACTTGAGGCAGAACAGAGGCAGGAAGAGGAGGACTTCCTTGCCTCTCAAGGCCCCCTTTATCCAGACAGTGTTCCTTCTGTCCCACCCATCACACAGGAAGAGGATGAGGATGAGGAGGAGGAGGAGGAGGATTGTGTGAGCATGGAGGTGGAGCCTGACACTCAGCATCAGCAGCAGCAGTCTTTTAGGGATGATGTACAGTCCCAACAAACCAGTGGACTTGTACGTGGCTGGGAGGAGGTGGCTGGCGATCATGTCATCCTCAGTGACCCAGAAGACTCCGGACCGAATGCCTCAGCTAACCTACGCTGCATGGCCTCCCTGATCCTGCAAAGCCTGCGGAAGGATCCTCGTGTTCTTCGGATCAAGAAGAGGGACCATTACTGGCTGGCCACTCTCCTTGATCCACAGTACAAGGGTAAGGTTGCGGACCTTATCTTGCCGTCGCAGAGGGAGCAGAGGATGAGACATCTCAGGGAGGCCTTGCAGAAAGGTCTGTGCAACGCGTTCCCAGAAACTGGGAGGTTACAAACTCCTGGTCCTGGACGACGAGTTGCTGAGGCTTCGGTCAGTAGCAGAAGGAGCGGTGGGGAAGGTGGATGTCTGACCGATGCGTTCAGACAATTTTTTAGTCCGCAGCCCCAAGGTATGATCGGTTCCAGCAACCATCGCCAGCGTCTGATATACATGGTGCAGGAATACCTAGGGGCAAGGTCAGACTTGGACACCTTTCCCACCGAAAATCCTCTGGCTTACTGGGTCCTGAGGATGGATCACTGGCCAGAGCTTGCACAGGATGCAATTGAGCTACTGGCCTGTCCTGCATCCAGCGTTCTTTCCGAACGCACATTCAGTGCTGCTGGAGGATTTGTCACCGATCATAGGGTGCGCCTGTCCACCGACTCGGTTGATCGACTGACCTTCATAAAAATGAATCAGTCTTGGATCACCACCAGCTACCAGACACCTGAAGCGGATATAACGGAATAATTTATAATGTCACATCCCTTCAAGACTGCCTACGCTGATGCTGAGTGACTGTCCTGTTATGTTCACTGACTATCCTCTTCCTCCTCCTCAATGATCCATGCCACCACACCAGTGCCTAAGGCACAATTTTTCAGCCCCTGTATAACAGGGGCGTGTAATTACAATTTTTTAAAAAGATGCTTCGCAACAGGTGTGACTGCTGTGCTCCAAGTACAGTATCTGTGAGGGGTTGCAGTGTTGTGGCACCAGCACCAGTGCCTAAGGCACAATTTTTCAGCCCCTGTTGGGGCGTGTAATTACAATTTTTAGGCAATGCTTTGCAACAGGTCTCATTGCTGTGCTCAGAGTACAGTATCTGTGAGGGGTTGCAGTGTTGTGGCACCAGCACCAGTGCCTAAGGCACAATTTTTCAGCCCCTGTATAACAGGGGCGTGTAATTACAATTTTTTAAAAAGATGCTTCGCAACAGGTGTGACTGCTGTGCTCCAAGTACAGTATCTGTGAGGGGTTGCAGTGTTGTGGCACCAGCACCAGTGCCTAAGGCACAATTTTCAGCCCCTGTTGGGGCGTGTAATTACAATTTTTAGGCAATGCTTTGCAACAGGTCTCATTGCTGTGCTCAGAGTACAGTATCTGTGAGGGGTTGCAGTGTTGTGGCATCAGCACCAGTGCCTAAGGCACAATTTTTCAGCCCCTGTATAACAGGGGCGTGTAATTACAATTTTTTAAAAAGATGCTTCGCAACAGGTGTGACTGCTGTGCTCCAAGTACAGTATCTGTGAGGGGTTGCAGTGTTGTGGCACCAGCACCAATGCCTAAGGCACAATTTTTCAGCCCCTGTTTAACAGGGGCGTGTAATTACAAATCTTGATCTAATAGTTCACAGCAGGGCCCATTCCTGCGCCCACCAAGAGTAACTATGAGGGCCTACAGTCTTGTGGCAACACCGTCCACCACCACCACCACCACCAAAGGCCCAATTTTTCTGCCCTGTTCAACAGGTGCATGCAATTACAAATCTTGATCTAATAACTCACAGCAGGGCCCATTCCTGCACCCACCAAGAGTAACTGTGAGGGCTTACAGTCTTGTGGCAACACCGTCCACCACCACCACCACCAAAGGCCCAATTTTTCTGCCCTGTTCAACAGGTGCATGCAAGTACAAATCTTGATGTATTAACTCACAGCAGGGCCCATTCCTGTGCCCACCAGTCTTGTGGCTACACCAACATCTAATAGGGCAAATTTCTGCAGAGTATATACGGCAGGGCCCTACTTTCAAACATCCAACTTACAAACGACTCCTACTTGCAAACGGCAAGAGAAAACAGGAAGTGAGAGGAAATCTACCCCTAGGAAGGGAAATTCTATCCTGTTAGATTTAATTTGGGAAAAAGGTATCTCCTCTCTACTGCTGCTTTATCACCAATCCTTGTTTCAATTAAAACCCCACTTTTCCAAAAACATTTGTCATTGGGACGGAAAGTGAGGTGACATGTTCTGAACAGATGTGCAAAGACAGCAAATGTTACAGGGGTGATAACACCTCCCTATGTTCTCCAAAAAGCTTAAAAATAGATTTTTTTGGGATGGAGCTACACTTCATAATGTACCTGTTCAGATTCTACTTAAGAACAAACCTACAGTCCGTGTCTTGTTTGCACCACCTATATACTGCTGTTCAGAGTATATAGGGTTGTAGGTATAGGGTTTTATTTTGGGTGCGGGGTCCCCCTTAATATCCATACAAGACCCAAAGGGGCTGGGGTGGGGGGGGTGATGGGGTAGCCATGCCATTTTTCTCAAGGATTTTCAGCCATATGGCGGCCAGGACAAGACATGACATTAAAGCCGCAAGTGGTTTTAAATGGCTTCTTTTTTTCCTTTACAAATGTCATTTTGTGCAAGGACAGTTCTAAACACGGGAAACACATGCCACTTCACAGGCATACTTTAGACACCCCCCAGGTACCATATTTAAAGGAAAATTTCACTTTTTTTTTCACTTTATGCATCATTAAAATGACTGCTCCCGGAAAAACGTTAGTTTTTAAAATTTATTTTTGCATTGATATATGTCCCCTGGGGCAGGACCCGGGTCCCCAAACCTGTTTTATGACATTAACATGCATATTGGCCGTTGTAATTAGCAATTTTGATTTTGAACGTTCGCGTCCATTATAACGAATAGGGTTCGAAAATTTGCGCGAACTTTCGGTCCGTTCGAAGGTTCTGGTGCGAACCAAACCCTGGGGTGTTCGGCTCATCCCTAATCATCACTGATGTACTGTGAATCATCACTGATGTACTATGGATCATCACTGATGTACTATGGATCATCACTAATGTACTATGAGCCATCACTGATGTACTATGGGCCATCACTGATGTACTGTGGATCATCACTGATGTACTATGGATCATCACTGATGTACTATGAGCCATCACTGATGTACTATGGACCCTCACTAGTGTACTATGGGCCATCACTGGTGTACTATGGATCATCACTGGTGTACTATGGATCATCACTGATGTACTGTGGATCATCACTGATGTACTATGGGCCATCAGTGGTGTACTATGGGCCATCACTGGTGTACTATGGATCATCACTGGTGTACTATGGATCATCACTGATGTACTGTGGATCATCACTGATGTACTGAGGATCATCACTGATGTACTGTGGATCATCACTGATGTACTGTGGATCATCACTGATGTACTATAGATCATCACTGACGTACTATGGGCCATCACTGGTGTACTATGGGCCATCACTGGTGTACTATGGATCATCACTGGTGTACTATGGGTCATCACTGATGTACTATGGATCATCACTGATGTACTATGGATCATCACTGATGAACTATGGATCATCACTGGTGTACTATGGATCATCACTGATGTACTATGGATCATCACTGATACACTATGAGCCATCACTGATGTACTATGGGCCATCACTGATGTACTGTGGATCATCACTGGTGTACTATGGATCATCACTGATGTACTATGGATCATCACTGATGTACTATGGATCATCACTGGTGTACTATGGATCATCACTGGTGTACTGTGGACCATCCCTGATGTACTGTGGATCATCACTGATGTACTGTGGATCATCACTGATGTACTGTGGATCATCACTGATGTACTACGGGCCATCACAGGTGTACTATGGGCCATCACAGGTGTACTATGGATCATCACCTATGTTCTATGGACCATTCCTGATGTACTGTGGACCATCACTGATGTACTGTGGACCATCACTGATGTTCTATGGACCATCACTGATGTACTGTGGATCATCACTGATGTACTGTGGATCATCACTGATGTACTGTGGATCATCACTAATGTACTATTGATCATCACTGATGTACTGTGGACCATCACTGGTGTACTATGGATCATCACTGGTGTACTATGGATCATCACAGGTGTACTGTGGATCATCACTGATGTACTGTGGATCATCACTGATGTACTATGGACCATCACTGGTGTACTATGGGCCATCACTGGTGTACTATGGATCATCACTGGTGTACTATGGACCATCACTGATGTACTATGGACCATCACCGATGTACTGTGGACCATCCCCGATGTACTGTGAAACATCACTGATGTACTGTGGATCATCACTGATGTACTGTGGACCATCACTGATGTACTGTGGACCATCACTGGTGTACTATGGATCATCACTGGTGTACTATGGATCATCACTGATGTGCTATGGATCATCCCTGATGTACCATGGACCATCCCTGATGTACTGTGGATCATCACTGATGTACTGTGGATCATCACTGATGTACTATAGATCATCACTGATGTACTATGGGCCATCAGTGGTGTATTATGGATCATCACTGGTGTACTATGGACCATCACTGATGTACTATGGACCATCACTGATGTACTGTGGATCATCACTGATGTACTGTGGATCATCACTGATGTACTGTGGATCATCACTGATGTACTGAGGATCATCACTGATGTACTGTGGATCATCACTGATGTACTATGGGCCATCACTGGTGTACTATGGATCATCACTGATGTACTATGGATCATCACTGATGTACTATGGATCATCACTGGTGTACTATGGATCATCACTGATGTACTATGGACCATCACTGGTGTACTATGGATCATCACTGATGTACTGTGAATCATCACTGATGTACTATGGATCATCACTGATGTACTATGGATCATCACTGATATACTATGAGCCATCACTGATGTACTATGGGCCATCACTGATGTACTGTGGATCATCACTTGTGTACTGTGGATCATCACTGATGTACTATAGATCATCACTGGTGTACTATGGATCATCACTGGTGTACTATGGATCATCACTGATGTACTGTGGACCATCCCTGATGTACTGTGGATCATCACTGATGTACTGAGGATCATCACTGATGTACTGTGGATCATCACTGATGTACTGTGGATCATCACTGATGTACTATGGGCCATCACAGGTGTACTATGGGCCATCACAGGTGTACTATGGATCATCACTGATGTACTATGGACCATCCCTGATGTACTATGGACCATCCCTGATGTACTGTGGACCATTACTGATGTACTGTGGACCATCACTGATGTACTGTTTATCATCACTGATGTTCTATGGACCATCACTGATGTACTGTGGATCATCACTGATGTACTGTGGATCATCACTGATGTACTGTGGATCATCACTGATGTACTGTGGATCATCACTAATGTACTATAGATCATCACTGATGTACTGTGGACCATCACTGGTGAACTATGGATCATCACTGGTGTACTATGGATCATCACAGGTGTACTGTGGATCATCACTGATGTACTGTGGATCATCACTGATGTACTATGGACCATCACTGGTGTACTATGGGCCATCACTGATGTACTGTGGACCATACCCGATGTACTGTGGAACATCACTGATGTACTGTGGATTATCACTGATGTACTGTGGACCATCGCTGATGTACTGTGGACCATCACTGGTGTACTGTGGACCATCACTGATGTACTATGGGCCATCACAGGTGTACTATGGATCATCACTGATATACTATGGACCATCACTGGTGTACTATGGATCATCACTGATGTACTGTGGATCATCACTGATGTACTGTGGATCATCACTGATGTACTGAGGATCATCACTGATGTACTGTGGATCATCACTGACGTACTATGGATCATCACGGGTGTACTATGGGCCATCACGGTTGTACTATGGATCATCACTGGTGTACTATGGATCATCACTGATGTACTATGGACCATTCCTGATGTACTATGGACCATCCCATATGTACTATGGACCATCCCTGATGTACTGAGGATCATCACTGATGTACTGAGGATCATCACTGATGTACTGTGGATCATCACTGATGTACTATGGGCCATCACTGATGTACTATGGGCCATCACAGGTGTACTATGGATCATCACTGATGTACTATGGACCATCACTGGTGTACTATGGATCATCACTGATGTAGTGCGGATCATCACTGATGTACTATGGATCATCACTGATGTACTATGGATCATCACTGATATACTATGGATCATCACTGATATACTATGAGCCATCACTGATGTACTATGGGCCATCACTGATGTACTGTGGATCATCACTGGTGTACTATGGATCATCACTGATGTACTATGGATCATCACTGGTGTACTATGGATCATCACTGGTGTACTATGGATCATCACTGATGTACTGTGTACCATCCCTGATGTACTGTGGATCATCACTGATGTACTGAGGATCATCACTGATGTACTGTGGATCATCACTGATGTACTGTGGATCATCACTGATGTACTATGGGCCATCACAGGTGTACTATGGGCCATCACAGGTGTACTATGGATCATCACTGATGTACTATGGACCATCACTGATGTACTATGGACCATCCCTGATGTACTATGGACCATCCCTGATGTACTGTGGACCATTACTGATGTACTGTGGATCATCACTGATGTACTGTGGATCATCACTGATGTACTATGGGCCATCACAGGTGTACTATGGGCCATCACAGGTGTACTATGGATCATCACTGATGTACTATGGACCATCCCTGATGTACTGTGGACCATTACTGATGTACTGTGGACCATCACTGATGTACTGTGGATCATCACTGATGTTCTATGGACCATCACTGATGTACTGTGGATCATCACTGATGTACTGTGGATCATCACTGATGTACTGTGGATCATCACTAATGTACTATAGATCATCACTGATGTACTGTGGACCATCACTGGTGTACTATGGATCATCACTGGTGTACTATGGACCATCACTGATGTACTATGGACCATCACTGATGTACTGTGGACCATCCCCGATGTACTGTGGAACATCACTGATGTACTGTGGATCATCACTGATGTACTGTGGACCATCACTGATGTACTGTGGACCATCACTGGTGTACTATGGATCATCACTGATGTACTGAGGATCATCACTGGTGTACTATGGATCATCACTGATGTACTATGGATGATCACTGATGTACTGTGGATCATCACTGATGTACTGTGGATCATCACTGATGTACTATGGGCCATCACAGGTGTACTATGGGCCATCACAGGTGTACTATGGGCCATCACAGGTGTACTATGGATCATCACTGATGTACTATGGACCATCCCTGATGTACTATGGACCATCCCTGATGTACTGTGGACCATTACTGATGTACTGTGGACCATCACTGATGTGCTGTGGATCATCACTGATGTTCTATGGACCATCACTGATATACTGTGGATCATCACTGATGTACTGTAGATCATCACTGATGTACTATGGATCATCACTGATGTACTGTGGATCATCACTGATGTACTATAGATTATCACTGATGTACTATAGATCATCACTGATGTACTATGGACCATCACTGGTGTACTCTGGGCCATCACTGGTGTACTATGGACCATCCCTGATGTACTGTGGATCATCACTGATGTATTGTGGATCATCACTGATGTACTGTGGATCATCGCTGATGTACTGAGGACCATCCCTGATGTACTGTGCACCATCACTGATGTACTGTGGACCATCACTGATGTACTGTGGATCATCACTGATGTTCTATGGACCATCACTGATGTACTGTGGATCATCACTGATGTACTATAGATCATCACTGATGTACTGTGGATCATCACTGATGTACTATAGATCATCACTGATGTACTATGGACCATCACTGGTGTACTATGGATCATCACTGGTGTACTATGGATCATCACTGATGTACTATGGACCATCCCTGATGTACTGTGGATCATCACTGGTGTACTGTGGATCATCACTGGTGTACTGAGGATCATCACTGGTGTACTGAGGATCATCACTGGTGTACTATGGATCATCACTGATGTACTATGGATCATCACTGATGTAGTATGGATCATCACTGATGTACTATAGATCATCACTGATGTACTTTGGGCCATCACTGGTGTACTATGGATCATCACTGATGTACTGTGGACCATCCCTGATGTACTGTGGATCATCACTGATGTACTGTGGATCATCACTGATGTACTGAGGACCATCCCTGATGTACTGTGGACCATCACTGATGTACTGTGGATCATCACTGATGTACTATGGACCATCCCTGATGTACTGTGGATCATCACTGATGTACTATGGGCCATCACTGGTGTACTATGGGCCATCATTGGTGTACTATGGATCATCACTGATGTACTATGGATCATCACTGATGTACTATGGATCATCACTGATGTACTATGGACCATCCCTGATGTACTGTGGATCATCACTGATGTACTGTGGATCATCACTGATGTACTATGGACCCTCACTGGTGTACTATGGGCCATCACTGGTGTACTATGGATCATCACTGGTGTACTATGGATCATCACTGATGTACTATGGACCATCCCTGATGTACTGTGGATCATCACTGATGTACTATGGGCCATCACTGGTGTACTATGGATCATCACTGGTGTACTATGGATCATCACTGATGTACTGTGGATCATCACTGATGTACTGAGGATCATCACTGATGTACTGTGGATCATCACTGATGTACTGTGGATCATCACTGATGTACTATAGATCATCACTGATGTACTATGGGCCATCACTGGTGTACTATGGGCCATCACTGGTGTACTATGGATCATCACTAGTGTACTATGGATCATCACTGATGTACTATGGATCATCACTGATGTACTATGGATCATCACTGATGAACTATGGATCATCACTGGTGTACTATGGATCATCACTGATGTACTGTGGACCATCCCTGATGTACTGTGGATCATCACTGATGTACTGTGGATCATCACTGATGTACTGTGGATCATCACTGATGTACTGAGGATCATCACTGATGTACTGAGGATCATCACTGATGTACTATGGATCATCACTGATGTGCTATGGGCCATCACAGGTGTACTATGGGCCATCACAGGTGTACTATGGAACATCCCTGATGTACTATGGACAATCCCTGATGTACTGTGGATCATCACTGATGTACAATAAATCATCAATGATGTACTATGGGCCATCACTGGTGTACTATGGATCATCACTGATGTACTATGGATCATCACTGATGTACTGAGGATCATCACTGATGTACTGAGGATCATCACTGATGTACTGTGGATCATCACTGATGTACTATGGGCCATCACTGATGTACTATGGGCCATCACAGGTGTACTATGGATCATCACTGATGTACTATGGACCATCACTGGTGTACTATGGATCATCACTGATGTACTGTGGATCATCACTGATGTACTATGGATCATCACTGATGTACTATGGATCATCACTGATATACTATGAGCCCTCACTGATGTACTATGGGCCATCACTGATGTACTGTGGATCATCACTGGTGTACTATGGATCATCACTGATGTACTGTGGACCATCCCTGATGTACTGTGGATCATCACTGATGTACTGTGGATCATCACTGATGTACTGAGGATCATCACTGATGTACTGAGGATCATCACTGATGTACTATGGATCATCACTGATGTGCTATGGGCCATCACAGGTGTACTATGGGCCATCACAGGTGTACTATGGAACATCCCTGATGTACTATGGACAATCCCTGATGTACTGTGGATCATCACTGATGTACAATAGATCATCAATGATGTACTATGGGCCATCACTGGTGTACTATGGATCATCACTGATGTACTATGGATCATCACTGATGTACTGAGGATCATCACTGATGTACTGAGGATCATCACTGATGTACTGTGGATCATCACTGATGTACTATGGGCCATCACTGATGTACTATGGGCCATCACAGGTGTACTATGGATCATCACTGATGTACTATGGACCATCACTGGTGTACTATGGATCATCACTGATGTACT
The DNA here is from genome assembly GCA_029206835.1 of Rana muscosa. Classification (NCBI taxonomy): domain Eukaryota; kingdom Metazoa; phylum Chordata; class Amphibia; order Anura; family Ranidae; genus Rana; species Rana muscosa. The sequence goes on from JARGYO010005562.1 coordinate 15,519,088, forward strand.
GTGGATCATCGCTGATGTACTATGGATCATCACTGATGTACTATGGATCATCACTGATATACTATGAGCCCTCACTGATGTACTATGGGCCATCACTGATGTACTGTGTATCATCACTGGTGTACTATGGATCATCACTGATGTACTATGGATCATCACTGATGTACTATGGATCATCACTGGTGTACTATGGATCATCACTGGTGTACTGTGGACCATCCCTGATGTACTGTGGATCATCACTGATGTACTGAGGATCATCACTGATGTACTGTGGATCATCACTGATGTACTGTGGATCATCACTGATGTACTATGGGCCATCACAGGTGTACTATGGGCCATCACAGGTGTACTATGGATCATCACTGATGTTCTATGGACCATCCCTGATGTACTGTGGACCATCCCTGATGTACTGTGGACCATCACTGATGTACTGTGGACCATCACTGATGTTCTATGGACCATCACTGATGTACTGTGGATCATCACTGATGTACTGTGGATCATCACTGATGTACTGTGGATCATCACTAATGTACTATTGATCATCACTGATGTACTGTGGACCATCACTGGTGTACTATGGATCATCACTGGTGTACTATGGATCATCACAGGTGTACTGTGGATCATCACTGATGTACTGTGGATCATCACTGATGTACTATGGACCATCACTGGTGTACTATGGGCCATCACTGGTGTACTATGGATCATCACTGGTGTACTATGGACCATCACCGATGTACTGTGGACCATCCCCGATGTACTATGGATCATCACTGATGTACTATGGATCATCACTGATATACTATGAGCCATCACTGATGTACTATGGGCCATCACTGATGTACTGTGGATCATCACTTGTGTACTGTGGATCATCACTGATGTACTATAGATCATCACTGGTGTACTATGGATCATCACTGGTGTACTATGGATCATCACTGATGTACTGTGGACCATCCCTGATGTACTGTGGATCATCACTGATGTACTGAGGATCATCACTGATGTACTGTGGATCATCACTGATGTACTGTGGATCATCACTGATGTACTATGGGCCATCACAGGTGTACTATGGATCATCACTGATGTACTATGGACCATCCCTGATGTACTATGGACCATCCCTGATGTACTGTGGACCATTACTGATGTACTGTGGACCATCACTGATGTACTGTTTATCATCACTGATGTTCTATGGACCATCACTGATGTACTGTGGATCATCACTGATGTACTGTGGATCATCACTGATGTACTGTGGATCATCACTAATGTACTATAGATCATCACTGATGTACTGTGGACCATCACTGGTGAACTATGGATCATCACTGGTGTACTATGGATCATCACAGGTGTACTGTGGATCATCACTGATGTACTGTGGATCATCACTGATGTACTATGGACCATCACTGGTGTACTATGGGCCATCACTGGTGTACTATGGATCATCACTGGTGTACTATGGACCATCACTGATGTACTGTGGACCATCACTGATGTACTGTGGACCATACCCGATGTACTGTGGAACATCACTGATGTACTGTGGATTATCACTGATGTACGGTGGACCATTGCTGATGTACTGTGGACCATCACTGGTGTACTGTGGACCATCACTGGTGTACTATGGGCCATCACTGGTGTACTATGGATCATCCCTGGTGTACTATGGATCATCACTGATGTACTATGGATCATCCCTGATGTACCATGGACCATCCCTGATGTACTGTGGATCATCACTGATGTACTGTGGATCTTCACTGATGTACTATAGATCATCACTGATGTACTATGGGCCATCAGTGGTGTACTATGGTCCATCACTGGTGTACTATGGATCATCACTGGTGTACTATGGATCATCACTGGTGTACTATGGACCATCACTGATGTACTGTGGATCATCACTGATGTACTGTGGATCATCACGGATGTGCTATGGACCATCACTGGTGTACTATGGGCCATCACAGGTGTACTGTGGATCATCACTGATGTACTGTGGATCATCACTGATGTACTATGGACCATCACTGGTGTACTATGGGCCATCACTGGTGTACTATGGATTATCACTGGTGTACTATGGACCATCACTGATGTACTATGGACCATCACTGATGTACTGTGGACCATCAACAATGTACTGTGGAACATCCCCGATGTACTGTGGAACATCACTGATGTACTGTGGATCATCACTGATGTACTGTGGACCATCACTGATGTACTGTGGACCATCACTGGTGTACTATGGATCATCACTGATGTACTGAGGATCATCACTGGTGTACTATGGATCATCACTGATGTACTGTGGATCATCACTGATGTACTATGGATCATCACTGATGTACTATGGATCATCACTGATATACTATGAGCCATCACTGATGTACTATGGGCCATCACTGATGTACTGTGGATCATCACTGGTGTACTATGGATCATCACTGATGTACTATGGATCATCACTGATGTACTATGGATCATCACTGGTGTACTATGGATCATCACTGGTGTACTGTGGACCATCCCTGATGTACTGTGGATCATCACTGATGTACTGAGGATCATCACTGATGTACTGTGGATCATCACTGATGTACTGTGGATCATCACTGATGTACTATGGGCCATCACAGGTGTACTATGGGCCATCACAGGTGTACTATGGATCATCACTGATGTTCTATGGACCATCCCTGATGTACTGTGGACCATCCCTGATGTACTGTGGACCATCACTGATGTACTGTGGACCATCACTGATGTTCTATGGACCATCACTGATGTACTGTGGATCATCACTGATGTACTGTGGATCATCACTGATGTACTGTGGATCATCACTAATGTACTATTGATCATCACTGATGTACTGTGGACCATCACTGGTGTACTATGGATCATCACTGGTGTACTATGGATCATCACAGGTGTACTGTGGATCATCACTGATGTACTGTGGATCATCACTGATGTACTATGGACCATCACTGGTGTACTATGGGCCATCACTGGTGTACTATGGATCATCACTGATGTACTGAGGATCATCACTGATGTACTGAGGATCATCACTGATGTACTGTGGATCATCACTGATGTACTATGGGTCATCACTGATGTACTATGGGCCATCACAGGTGTACTATGGATCATCACTGATGTACTATGGACCATCACTGGTGTACTATGGATCATCACTGATGTACTGTGGATCATCACTGATGTACTATGGATCATCACTGATGTACTATGGATCATCACTGATATACTATGAGCCATCACTGATGTACTATGGGCCATCACTGATGTACTGTGGATCATCACTGGTGTACTATGGACCATCACTGGTGTACTATGGATCATCACTGATGTACTGTGGATCATCACTGATGTACTATGGATCATCACTGATGTACTATGGATCATCACTGATATACTATGAGCCATCACTGATGTACTATGGGCCATCACTGATGTACTGTGGATCATCACTGGTGTACTATGGATCATCACTGATGTACTATGGATCATCACTGATGTACTATGGATCATCACTGGTGTACTATGGATCATCACTGGTGTACTGTGGACCATCCCTGATGTACTGTGGATCATCACTGATGTACTGAGGATCATCACTGATGTACTGTGGATCATCACTGATGTACTGTGGATCATCACTGATGTACTATGGGCCATCACAGGTGTACTATGGGCCATCACAGGTGTACTATGGATCATCACTGATGTTCTATGGACCATCCCTGATGTACTGTGGACCATCCCTGATGTACTGTGGACCATCACTGATGTACTGTGGACCATCACTGATGTTCTATGGACCATCACTGATGTACTGTGGATCATCACTGATGTACTGTGGATCATCACTGATGTACTGTGGATCATCACTAATGTACTATTGATCATCACTAGGGATGAGCTTCGTGTTCGAGTCGAACATACGTTCGACTCGAACATCGGCTGTTCGATCGTTCGACGAAGATCGAACGATTTGGGCCGTTCGCGCCAAATTCGAGTGACGCGAACGGCCCACAATGCACTACGCCATCGCAGTGTCATCCAGGCGCTGTGATTGGCCAAACATGCACTGTGACCCCGCATGCTTGGCCAATCACAGCGCCGGCAGCGAGGAGAGCAATGATTGGCCACAGGCAGGATGCCTGTGGCCAATTATTGCTGAGGGTGTTTAGTACACGCCCCACACTATAGAAGGCCGCCAGCACGGCGGCCTAGTGTAGTGTGTTCCGGAGCAGGGATAGAGCAGCATAGGCAGGGACAGTGACTGTTATTTCTTTCTTGCTTAACCTGGATTCCTTTAGTTTAGGGAAAGAGAAGGATAGGTAGGGAGAGTGTCAGTGTGTTTTGTGCTTGTGCTATAGTGTGCTTAAAAAAAACATTTATTCTAGGGACAGAAAACTGTAGGTAGGGACAGTGTCAGTTTCTTTCACTCTGCAAGTCCTTGTTTCCAGGGACCTGGAAGGACAGTGAGTGAATTGTCCTTGTGCTATATTGTGCTTAAAAAAACATTTATTCTAGGGACAGAAAACTGTAGGTAGGGAGAGTGTCAGTTTCTTTCACTCTGCAAGTCCTTGTTTCCAGGGACCTGTAAGGACAGTGAGTGAATTGTCCTTGTGCTATATTGTGATTAAAAAAAACATTTTTTCTAGGGACAGAAAACTGTAGGTAGGGAGAGTGTTTTTTTTCTTTCACTCTGCAAGTCCTTGTTTCCAGGGACCTGGAAGGACAGTGAGTGAATTGTCCTTGTGCTATATTGTGCTTAAAAAAAAAACATTTTTTCTAGGGACAGAAAACTGTAGGTAGGGAGAGTGTTTATTTTCTTTCACTCTGCAAGTCCTTGTTTCCAGGGACCTCTAAGGACAGTGAGTGAATTGTCCTTGTGCTATATTGTGCTTAAAAAAAACATTTATTCTAGGGACAGAAAACTGTAGGTAGGGAGAGTGTCAGTTTATTTCACTCTGCAAGTCCTTGTTTCCAAGGACCTGGAAGGACAGTGAGTGAATTGTCCTTGTGCTATATTGTGATTAAAAAAAACATTTTTTCTAGGGACAGAAAACTGTAGGTAGGGAGAGTGTTTTTTTTCTTTCACTCTGCAAGTCCTTGTTTCCAGGGACCTGTAAGGACAGTGAGTGAATTGTCCTTGTGCTATATTGTGCTTAAAAAAAACATTTATTCTAGGGACAGAAAACTGTAGGTAGGGAGAGTGTCAGTTTATTTCACTCTGCAAGTCCTTGTTTCCAGGGACCTGGAAGGACAGTGAGTGAATTGTCCTTGTGCTATATTGTGATTAAAAAAAAACATTTTTTCTAGGGACAGAAAACTGTAGGTAGGGAGAGTGTTTTTTTTCTTTCACTCTGCAAGTCCTTGTTTCCAGGGACCTGGAAGGACAGTGAGTGAATTCTCCTTGTGCTATATTGTGCTTAAAAAAAACATTTATTCTAGGGACAGAAAACTGTAGGTAGGGAGAGTGTCAGTTTATTTCACTCTGCAAGTCCTTGTTTCCAGGGACCTGTAAGGACAGTGAGTGAATTGTCCTTGTGCTATATTGTGATTAAAAAAAACATTTTTTCTAGGGACAGAAAACTGTAGGTAGGGAGAGTGTTTTTTTTCTTTCACTCTGCAAGTCCTTGTTTCCAGGGACCTGTAAGGACAGTGAGTGAATTGTCCTTGTGCTATATTGTGCTTAAAAAAAACATTTATTCTAGGGACAGAAAACTGTAGGTAGGGAGAGTGTCAGTTTATTTCACTCTGCAAGTCCTTGTTTCCAGGGACCTGTAAGGACAGTGAGTGAATTGTCCTTGTGCTATATTGTGATTAAAAAAAACATTTTTTCTAGGGACAGAAAACTGTAGGTAGGGAGAGTGTTTTTTTTCTTTCACTCTGCAAGTCCTTGTTTCCAGGGACCTGTAAGGACAGTGAGTGAATTGTCCTTGTGCTATAGTGTGCTTAAAAAAAACATTTATTCTAGGGACAGAAAACTGTAGGTAGGGACAGTGTCAGTTTCTTTCACTCTGCAAGTCCTTGTTTCCAGGGACCTGGAAGGACAGTGAGTGAATTGTCCTTGTGCTATATTGTGATTAAAAAAAACATTTTTTCTAGGGACAGAAAACTGTAGGTAGGGAGAGTGTTTTTTTTCTTTCACTCTGCAAGTCCTTGTTTCCAGGGACCTGTAAGGACAGTGAGTGAATTGTCCTTGTGCTATATTGTGCTTAAAAAAAACATTTATTCTAGGGACAGAAAACTGTAGGTAGGGAGAGTGTCAGTTTATTTCACTCTGCAAGTCCTTGTTTCCAGGGACCTGGAAGGACAGTGAGTGAATTGTCCTTGTGCTATATTGTGATTAAAAAAAACATTTTTTCTAGGGACAGAAAACTGTAGGTAGGGAGAGTGTCAGTTTCTTTCACTGTGAAAGTCCTTGTTTCAAGGGACAGAGAAGGACACCTGAAGGTAGCCCTTATTGCTTTTTTCCCATCTCCCTGCAGGCCATCTATTAGAATGTCTGGAAGGCAAACAAGGAGAGGCAGACAGTCAGGAGGCAATAAAAGAGGGCAAGCAGGCTCTGTGTCTGGGGGCAACAGTGCTGGTCATGGACGCGGTGCATTGTCATCAGCACATGGCCATGGGACACGCTTGTCCTTCTTTTCGGCAGCTGGACATGTTGAGCCACATCATGCCGAAGACTTGGTAGAGTGGATGACCAAGCCCTCCTCCTCCTCCTCATCCTCTCTCACCCAGGCTCAGGGTACTGGAAAAGCAGCTGCCAAAGCGTCGTCTTCCCTGGTATCAATGTCAGACAAATCATCAGTCACTCCTTCCCTAGACCCACCATGTCCTCCTCCTGAGGAGTCCCCCGAACTGTTTCAGCACAGTGTTGGGTACATGCTCCAGGAGGATGCCCAGCGTTTCGAAGGGTCTGATGATGAAACCCAGCTAGAGGAAGGCAGTAGCGTGAGAGCAGACAGAGGGGATGCTCAAGAAGGACACCAATCTGGCAGTCATGTTCCAGCAGCTGCAGCATACTGCCAGATTGGCTCCAGTGATGAGGAGGGAGGGGATGATGAGGTCACTGACTCCACGTGGGTGCCTAATAGGAGAGAGGAGGAGGAGGAGGATGAGGAGGAGGCACATCTCCAACGAGGCAGGATGCCCTTTGGTGGCCAGCGTAAGGGCAGTACACCGACGGAATCACACCGCAGAGCTCCGCCTGTGCAGGGCGCTGCCTCTGCCCGTCATTCAAAAAGTTCTTTGGTGTGGGCCTTTTTTGAGGCTAGTGCATCAGATCGCACAGCTGCTGTTTGCAACATATGTCTCAAGCGTATATCGCGTGGCCAAAACATCAGCCGCTTGGGTACCACATGCCTGACCAGACATATGTTGACCTGCCATGCAGCTCGTTGGCAAGCCTACCTCAAAGACCCACACCAAAGAACAAAGCGGACCTCTCCTTGCACCGCATCAGCTGGGATCTCCAACCCCACTATAACTTCAGTCCTCTCTGAAACATGCACTGAGAGGAATGAAGGTGTAGAATTAGGTGTGTCACAGCCAAGTACTTGCGCCCACTCTGCTAGCAGTACACCGACGTCCGATTCTAGCAGGCAAATTTCCCTGCCCCAGCTGCTGGACCGTCGAAAGAAGTTCACTCCCAGCCATCCACATGCCCAGCGGTTGAATGCTAGCTTGGCTAAATTGCTAGCGCTTCAACTGCTGCCTTTTCAGTTGGTAGACTCGGCCCCCTTCCGTGAGTTTGTGCAATGTGCGGTTCCTCAGTGGCAGGTTCCCAAACGCCACTTTTTCTCACGGAAGGCTATTCCGGCTCTCTACCGGCATGTGGAAGGCAATGTCTTGGCCTCGCTGGACAGGGCGGTCAGCGGTAAGGTGCATATTACCGCTGACTCATGGTCCAGCAGGCATGGACAGGGACGTTACCTTTCTTTCACGGCCCATTGGGTCACTCTTTTGGCAGCTGGGAAGGATTCAGGACAAGGTGCAGTAGTGTTGGAGGTTGTCCCACCGCCACGCCTCCAAAATGCTACTACTGGTTGTGACACACCTCTCTCCTCCACCCCCTCCTCTTCTTCTTCCTCCATGGCCTCTTCCTGTGGTTTGTCCTATGAACCAGCGGTGCTCCGTAGCCGTTCACGGGGCTACGCAAGTACGCAGGCAAAAAGATGCCATGCCGTGCTTGCGCTGGTGTGTTTGGGGGACAGAAGCCACACTGGGGCAGAGGTCCTGTCTGCTCTGCAGGGCCAGGCCGAGAGGTGGTTGACGCCACGCCAGCTTAAGCCAGGAATGGTGGTTTGCGACAATGGCACCAACCTCCTCTCCGCCCTCCGACAGGGACAACTGACCCATGTGCCCTGTGTGGCTCACGTCCTTAACCTGGTGGTGCAGCGCTTCTTGGGCAGGTACCCGGGCTTACAGGATGTCCTGAGGCAGGCCAGGAAAGTCTGTGTGCATTTCCGCAGATCTTATAATGCCAGTGCTCGCCTGGCTGAGCTGCAAAAGGAGTTGAACCTGCCCAAGAACCGCCTTATATGTGACATGCCCACCAGGTGGAACTCAACGTTGGCCATGCTGCAGCGGCTGCACACGCAGCAGAGGGCCATCAATGAGTACCTGTGCGACTACGGCACCAGGACAGGGTCAGGGGAGCTTGTTTTTTTTTCTCCACGCCAGTGGGGCATGATCAGGGATGCATGCACTGTCCTGGCACCATTTGAGGAGGCCACGAGGATGGTGAGCAGTGACAGTGCATGCATCAGTGACACTGTACCTCTTGTCCACCTGTTGGAGCACACGCTGCGTGGAATAATGGACAGGGCACTTGAGGCAGAACAGAGGCAGGAAGAGGAGGACTTCCTTGCCTCTCAAGGCCCCCTTTACCCAGACAGTGTTCCTTCTGTCCCACCCATCGCACAGGAAGAGGAGGAGGAGGAGGAGGAGGAGGAGGAGGATTGTGTCAGCATGGAGGTGGAGGCTGGCACTCAGCATCATCAGCAGCAGTCTTTTAGGGATGATTTACAGTCCCAAGAAACCAGTGGACTTGTACGTGGCTGGGAGGAGGTGGCTGCGGATCATGTCGTCCTTAGTGACCCAGAGGACTCCGGAGCGAATGCCTCAGCAAACCTACGCTGCATGGCCTCCCTGATCCTGCAAAGTCTGCGGAAGGATCCTCGTATTCTTCGGATCAAGGACAGGGACCATTACTGGCTGGCCACTCTCCTTGATCCACGGTACAAGGGTAAGGTTGCGGACCTTATGTTACCGTCGCAGAGGGAGCAGAGGATGAGACAACTCCGGGAGGCCTTGCAGAAAGGTCTGTGCAACGCGTTCCCAGAGACTGGGAGGTTGCAAACTCCTGGTCCTGGACAACGAGTTGCTGAGGCTTCGGCCAGTCAAAGAAGGAGCGGTGGGGAAGGTGGCCGTCTGACCGATGCGTTCAGACAATTCTTTAGTCCGCAGCCCCAAAGTATGATCGGTTCCAGCAACCATCGCCAGCGTCTGATAAACATGGTGCAGGAATATCTAGGGGCAAGGTCAGACTTGGACACCTTCCCCACCGAAAATCCTCTGGCTTACTGGGTCTTGAGGATGGATCACTGGCCAGAGCTTGCACAGTATGCAATTGAGCTACTGGCCTGTCCTGCATCCAGCGTTCTTTCGGAACGCACATTCAGTGCTGCTGGAGGATTTGTCACGGATCACAGGGTGCGCCTGTCCACCGACTCGGTTGATCGACTGACTTTCATCAAGATGAACCAGTCTTGGATCACCACCAGCTACCACACACCTGATGCTGATATAACAGACTAATTGATTTTAACATGTCACATCCCTTCAAGACTGATGCTGATGCTGAGTGCCTGTGCTGTTATGTTGACTGGCTATCCTCCTCCTCCGAGTCCTCAATGATACGATTGATGATGATAGCTTGTAAGATCATTTTTGTTTATGGGTGCCGCCACCAGTGCCTAACGCCCAATTTTTCAGCCCCTGTTTAACAGGGGCGTGTAATTACAATTTTTGAAGCAATACTTTGCAACAGGGCTCATTGCTGTGCTCCAAGTACAGTATCTGTGAGGAGTTGCAGTGTTGTGCCACCAGTGCCTAAGGCCCAATTTTTCAGCCCCTGTTTAACAGGGGCGTGTCATTACAATTTTTGAAGCAATACTTTGCAACAGGGCTCATTGCTGTGCTCCAAGTACAGTATCTGTGAGGAGTTGCAGTGTTGTGCCACCAGTGCCTAAGGCCCAATTTTTCAGCCCCTGTTTAACAGGGGCGTGTCATTACAATTTTTGAAGCAATACTTTGCAACAGGGCTCATTGCTGTGCTCCAAGTACAGTATCTGTGAGGAGTTGCAGTGTTGTGCCACCAGTGCCTAAGGCCCAATTTTTCAGCCCCTGTTTAACAGGGGCGTGTCATTACAATTTTTGAAGCAATACTTTGCAACAGGGCTCATTGCTGTGCTCCAAGTACAGTATCTGTGAGGAGTTGCAGTGTTGTGCCACCAGTGCCTAAGGCCCAATTTTTCAGCCCCTGTTTAACAGGGGCGTGTAATTACAATTTTTGAAGCAATACTTTGCAACAGGGCTCATTGCTGTGCTCCAAGTACAGTATCTGTGAGGAGTTGCAGTGTTGTGCCACCAGTGCCTAAGGCCCAATTTTTCAGCCCCTGTTTAACAGGGGCGTGTCATTACAATTTTTGAAGCAATACTTTGCAACAGGGCTCATTGCTGTGCTCCAAGTACAGTATCTGTGAGGAGTTGCAGTGTTGTGCCACCAGTGCCTAAGGCCCAATTTTTCAGCCCCTGTTTAACAGGGGCGTGTCATTACAATTTTTGAAGCAATACTTTGCAACAGGGCTCATTGCTGTGCTCCAAGTACAGTATCTGTGAGGGGTTGCAGTGTTGTGCCACCAGTGCCTAAGGCCCAATTTTTCAGCCCCTGTTCAACAGGGGCATGTAATTACAATTCTTGATCTAATAATTCACAGCAGGGCCCATTGCTGCACCCACCAAGAGTAACTGTCAGGGCTTACAGTGTTGTGGCACCAGCACCACCATCAAAGGCCCAATTTTTACTACCACTGTTCAACAATTATATGTAATTAAAATTCCTGATATAATAGTTGACAGCAGGGCGTTCCAGCACCAACCAAGAGTAACTGTGAGTGCTTACAGTGTTGTGCCAACACCAACAACTAAGGGGCCTATTTCTGCAGAGTATATACGGCAGGTCCCTACTTTCAAACATCCAACTTACAAACGACTCCTACTTGCAAACGCAAGAAGACAACAGGAAGTGAGAGGAAATCTACCACTAGGAAGGAAAATTCTCTCCTGTAAGAATAAATATGGGAGAAAGGTGTCTCCTCTGTACTGATGCTTTATCAGCAATCCTTGTTTCAAGAAAAAGACCACATTTCAAAAAGAGTTGTCATTGGGACGGAAAGTGAGGTGAAATGTTCTGAACAGGGGCACAGACAGCAAAACAAATGTTACAGGGGTGATAACCCTTACCTATGTTTTCCAAAAAGTTTAAAAATAGATTTTTGGTCTGGAGCTACACTTCAACAATGTACCTGTTCAAAATTACAAACAGACTCTACATAAGAACAAACCTACAGTCCCTGTCTTGTATGCACCGCCTGTATAGGGCTGTTCAGAGTATATAGGGCCTTTTTTATTTTATGTGCGGGGTTCCCCTTAATATCCATACAAGACCCAAAGGGGCTGGTAATGGGCTGGGGTAGGGGGGGGGGTCATGGGGTAGCTATGCCATTTTTCTTAAAGAATTTCATCCATATTACCGGGACCAGACATTACATTAAAGCCGCAAGCAGTTTTAAATGGCTTTTTTTTCCTTTAGAAGTGTCATTTTGTGCAGGGACAGTTCTAAACACGGGAAACACGTGGCACTTCACAGGCATACTTTAGACACCCCCCAGGTACGATATTTAAAGGAATATTTGACTTTATTTTTTTTCACTTTATGCATCATTAAAATGACTGCTCCCGAAAAACGACCGTTTTTAAAACTTCTTTTTGCATTGATACATGTCCCCTGGTGCAGAACCCGGGTTCCCAAACCCTTTTTAGGACAATAACATGCATAATAGTTGTTATAATTAGCACTTTAGAATTCGAACGTTCGCATCCATTGTATTTAATAGGGTTCTAATGTTCGTTCGAACTTTCGGTCCGTTCGCGGGTTCTGGTGCGAACCGAACCCGGGGGTGTTCGGCTCATCACTAATCATCACTGATGTACTGTGGACCATCACTGGTGTACTATGGATCATCACTGGTGTACTATGGATCATCACAGGTGTACTGTGGATCATCACTGATGTACTGTGGATCATCACTGATGTACTATGGACCATCACTGGTGTACTATGGGCCATCACTGGTGTACTATGGATCATCACTGGTGTACTATGGACCATCACCGATGTACTGTGGACCATCCCCGATGTACTATGGATCATCACTGATGTACTATGGATCATCACTGATATACTATGAGCCATCACTGATGTACTATGGGCCATCACTGATGTACTGTGGATCATCACTTGTGTACTGTGGATCATCACTGATGTACTATAGATCATCACTGGTGTACTATGGATCATCACTGGTGTACTATGGATCATCACTGATGTACTGTGGACCATCCCTGATGTACTGTGGATCATCACTGATGTACTATGGATCATCACTGATGTACTGAGGATCATCACTGATGTACTGTGGATCATCACTGATGTACTATGGGCCATCACTGATGTACTATGGGCCATCACAGGTGTACTATGGATCATCACTGATGTACTATGGACCATCACTGGTGTACTATGGATCATCACTGATGTACTGTGGATCATCACTGATGTACTATGGATCATCACTGATGTACTATGGATCATCACTGATATACTATGAGCCATCACTGATGTACTATGGGCCATCACTGATGTACTGTGGATCATCACTGGTGTACTATGGATCATCACTGATGTACTATGGATCATCACTGATGTACTATGGATCATCACTGGTGTACTATGGATCATCACTGGTGTACTGTGGACCATCCCTGATGTACTGTGGATCATCACTGATGTACTGAGGATCATCACTGATGTACTGTGGATCATCACTGATGTACTGTGGATCATCACTGATGTACTATGGGCCATCACAGGTGTACTATGGGCCATCACAGGTGTACTATGGATCATCACTGATGTTCTATGGACCATCCCTGATGTACTGTGGACCATCCCTGATGTACTGTGGACCATCACTGATGTACTGTGGACCATCACTGATGTTCTATGGACCATCACTGATGTACTGTGGATCATCACTGATGTACTGTGGATCATCACTAATGTACTATTGATCATCACTGATGTACTGTGGACCATCACTGGTGTACTATGGATCATCACTGGTGTACTATGGATCATCACAGGTGTACTGTGGATCATCACTGATGTACTGTGGATCATCACTGATGTACTATGGACCATCACTGGTGTACTATGGGCCATCACTGGTGTACTATGGATCATCACTGGTGTACTATGGACCATCACCGATGTACTGTGGACCATCCCCGATGTACTATGGATCATCACTGATGTACTATGGATCATCACTGATATACTATGAGCCATCACTGATGTACTATGGGCCATCACTGATGTACTGTGGATCATCACTTGTGTACTGTGGATCATCACTGATGTACTATAGATCATCACTGGTGTACTATGGATCATCACTGGTGTACTATGGATCATCACTGATGTACTGTGGACCATCCCTGATGTACTGTGGATCATCACTGATGTACTGAGGATCATCACTGATATACTGTGGATCATCACTGATGTACTGTGGATCATCACTGATGTACTATGGGCCATCACAGGTGTACTATGGATCATCACTGATGTACTATGGACCATCCCTGATGTACTATGGACCATCCCTGATGTACTGTGGACCATTACTGATGTACTGTGGACCATCACTGATGTACTGTTTATCATCACTGATGTTCTATGGACCATCACTGATGTACTGTGGATCATCACTGATGTACTGTGGATCATCACTGATGTACTGTGGATCATCACTAATGTACTATAGATCATCACTGATGTACTGTGGACCATCACTGGTGAACTATGGATCATCACTGGTGTACTATGGATCATCACAGGTGTACTGTGGATCATCACTGATGTACTGTGGATCATCACTGATGTACTATGGACCATCACTGGTGTACTATGGGCCATCACTGGTGTACTATGGATCATCACTGGTGTACTATGGACCATCACTGATGTACTGTGGACCATCACTGATGTACTGTGGACCATACCCGATGTACTGTGGAACATCACTGATGTACTGTGGATTATCACTGATGTACGGTGGACCATTGCTGATGTACTGTGGACCATCACTGGTGTACTGTGGACCATCACTGGTGTACTATGGGCCATCACTGGTGTACTATGGATCATCCCTGGTGTACTATGGATCATCACTGATGTACTATGGATCATCCCTGATGTACCATGGACCATCCCTGATGTACTGTGGATCATCACTGATGTACTGTGGATCTTCACTGATGTACTATAGATCATCACTGATGTACTATGGGCCATCAGTGGTGTACTATGGGCCATCACTGGTGTACTATGGATCATCACTGGTGTACTATGGATCATCACTGGTGTACTATGGACCATCACTGATGTACTGTGGATCATCACTGATGTACTGTGGATCATCACGGATGTGCTATGGACCATCACTGGTGTACTATGGGCCATCACAGGTGTACTGTGGATCATCACTGATGTACTGTGGATCATCACTGATGTACTATGGACCATCACTGGTGTACTATGGGCCATCACTAGTGTACTATGGATTATCACTGGTGTACTATGGACCATCACTGATGTACTATGGACCATCACTGATGTACTGTGGACCATCAACAATGTACTGTGGAACATCCCCGATGTACTGTGGAACATCACTGATGTACTGTGGATCATCACTGATGTACTGTGGACCATCACTGATGTACTGTGGACCATCACTGGTGTACTATGGATCATCACTGATGTACTGAGGATCATCACTGGTGTACTATGGATCATCACTGATGTACTATGGATGATCACTGATGTACTGTGGATCATCACTGATGTACTGTGGATCATCACTGATGTACTGTGGATCATCACTGATGTACTGTGGATCATCACTGATGTACTATGGGCCATCACAGGTGTACTATGGGCCATCACAGGTGTACTATGGATCATCACTGATGTACTATGGACCATCCCTGATGTACTGTGGACCATCCCTGATGTACTGTGGACCATTACTGATGTACTGTGGACCATCACTGATGTTCTATGGACCATCACTGATGTACTGTGGATCATCACTGATGTACTGTGGATCATCACTAATGTACTATAGATCATCACTGATGTACTATGGACTATCACTGGTGTACTCTGGGCCATCACTGGTGTACTATGGACCATCCCTGGTGTACTGTGGATCATCACTGATGTACTATGGACCATCACTGATGTACTATGGACTATCACTGGTGTACTCTGGGCCATCACTGGTGTACTATGGACCATCCCTGGTGTACTGTGGATCATCACTGATGTACTATGGACCATCACTGATGTACTATGGACTATCACTGGTGTACTCTGGGCCATCACTGGTGTACTATGGACCATCACTGATGTACTGTGGATCATCACTGATGTACTTGGACCATCACTGGTGTACTATGGATCATCACTGGTGTACTATGAATCATCACTGGTGTACTATGGACCATCCCTGATGTACTGTGGATCATCACTGATCATCCGCCAGTCTTGTTGGTTGGAGGGTAGACAGTGGAGGAGACCTTGCGTGGAGAGTGAAGAAGTTTCTGCTTTTGACTGCTGGGTTGCATTTTTGGTTATTTTTGGCTCTTTTTCCTTGCAGCTTTTTAACACCTTTTTCTGGCACATTTTAAACAGCCTTTTTTTTCTCTTTTTTTCCTTCAGCCTACTAATTAAGGGGAGTGGTTAATTGGTCACAGGTGCCTGAGGCCTATATAAATTTCTGTAGAGCTCATTTAGAGCCTGCTCATTTTGAGTTGCTGGAACTCTGTCCAAGTGGAACTGGACTAAGTGGTGAGTTAAAATCAAGAGTTGAAAACAGGAGGTTAAAACAGGGGTCATAGTAGATGTGTAGTGTGAGTACCTGGGTGTTGTCTGAGTAGTGTGTGTGGATCGTTAGTACTTGTGTATTGTAGGTGCACGCTGGTCTGCGAGTGCACGCGGGTCCGTGGGTCTGCGAGTGCAGGTGGGTCTGCGAGTGCACGCTGGTCTGCGAGTGCACGCGGGTCCGTTGGTCTGCGGGTGCACGTAGGTCTGCGAGTGCACGCGGGTCCGTTGGTCTGCGAGTGCACGCTGGTCTGCGAGTGCACGCGGGTCCGTTGGTCTGCGGGTGCACGCTGGTCTGCGAGTGCACGCGGGTCCGTTGGTCTGCGGGTGCACGCTGGTCTGCGAGTGCACGCGGGTCCGTTGGTCTGCGAGTGCACGCTGGTCTGCGAGTGCACGCGGGTCCGTTGGTCTGCGAGTGCACGCTGGTCTGCGAGTGCACGCGGGTCCGTTGGTCTGCGGGTGCACGTAGGTCTGCGAGTGCACGCGGGTCCGTTGGTCTGCGAGTGCACGCTGGTCTGCGAGTGCACGCGGGTCCGTTGGTCTGCGAGTGCACGCGGGTCCGTTGGTCTGCGAGTGCACGCTGGTCTGCGAGTGCACGCGGGTCCGTTGGTCTGCGAGTGCACGCTGGTCTGCGAGTGCACGTGGGTCCGTTGGTCTGCGAGTGCACGTGGGTCCGTTGGTCTGCGAGTGCACGTGGGTCCGTTGGTCTGCGAGTGCACGTGGGTCCGTTGGTCTGCGAGTGCACGCGGGTCCGTTGGTCTGCGAGTGCACGCGGGTCTGTTGGTCTGCGAGTGCACGCGGGTCCGTTGGTCTGCGAGTGCACGCGGGTCCGTTGGTCTGCGAGTGCACGCGGGTCCGTTGGTCTGCGAGTGCACGCGGGTCTGTTGGTCTGCGAGTGCACGCTGGTCTGCGAGTGCACGCGGGTCCGTTGGTCTGCGAGTGCACGCGGGTCCGCGAGTGCACGCAGGTCCGTTGGTCTGCGAGTGCACGCTGGTCTGCGAGTGCACGCGGGTCCGTTGGTCTGTGGGTGCACGTGGGTCTGCGTGGTACCTGTGTATTGTCTTGTTGAGTACCTGTGTATTGTCTTGTTGAGTACCTGTGTATTGTCTTGTTGAGTACCTGTGTATTGTCTTGTTGAGTACCTGTGTATTGTCTTGTTGAGTACCTGTGTATTGTCTTGTTGAGTACCTGTGTAATGTCTTGTTGAGTAC
The DNA here is from genome assembly GCA_029206835.1 of Rana muscosa. Classification (NCBI taxonomy): domain Eukaryota; kingdom Metazoa; phylum Chordata; class Amphibia; order Anura; family Ranidae; genus Rana; species Rana muscosa. The sequence continues at coordinate 15,536,680 of JARGYO010005562.1, forward strand.
CTGTGTATTGTCTTGTTGAGTACCTGTGTATTGTCTTGTTGAATAGTTGGGTCAGGAAGCTAGTGTTAGGTAATTTGGACAGGGTATAATCTCGAATCCTCATTAAATTAATAGGTACGATGCCCAGCGGGTGTGGCGAGGCGACTCGGTGTACATCTTGCAGCATGTATGCGTTCCTTGATCATCTGATCGAGGGCGATTACTGCTGTGCAAAATGTAAGCACATTGTTTCCCTGGAAGCCCAGGTTCTGAATCTAGGGAAGCAACTGTCAGCACTGGGAAGTCCCTCCACACTAAAGGAGAGCTGGATACGTACCCGGCAGGTGATGGCAGGGGCCAGCACAGAGGTGGGTGGAGTCAAAGAGGTGCAGGCACTAGAAAATAGTAGATGGGTGACAGTCAGGAAGGGTAGAGGGCGAAGTGCCAGGGAGGCCGATCCAGGGCTGGAGCATCCCAATAAGTATGCTCCATTGAGTGACATTGGTGAAACCAGTCCGGGACCAGCACTGCTGGAGCTGAGGGACTCTCCTAGCTGCCAGGGGAAGAACTCCTCCAGTGAGAGTGGGGGGGAAGCGAAGGGAAAGGAAAGACAGATTCTGGTGGTAGGGGACTCAATTCTTAGAAGGACAGAGAGGGCAATCTGTAACAAAGACCTGAAGCGCCGAACTGTATGTTGTCTACCGGGCGCTCGGGTTCGGCACATCACGGATCTGGTGGACAGATTACTGGGAGGGGCTGGGGAAGACCCAGCTGTCATGGTGCACGTTGGCACCAATGACAAAGTCAGAGGTAGATGGAGTGTCCTAAAGAACGATTTTAGGGACTTGGGAGCTAAATTGAGGAAAAGGACCTCCAAGGTAGTATTCTCGGGAATACTACCGGTACATCGAGCCACACCAGAAAGGCAGAGGGAGATTAGGGAAGTGAACAAGTGGCTGAAGAGCTGGTGTAGTAAGGAGGGGTTTGGGTTCCTGGAGGACTGGGCCGACTTCTCAGTCGATAACCAGTACTATAGAAGGGACGGACTGCACCTAAATGAGGAGGGTGCAGATCAGCTGGGAATAAGGATGGCCAAAAAGTTAGAGGGGTTTTTAAACTAGGTGACAGGGGGGAGGGTCCAGAGATAGTGAGAGTCAGCGGGGAACATATTCTAAAGGGTAGTATTAGGGGCATTAGTGGTAGGGTAACCAAAGAACATAAACCCAAGGTAAGTATAGTAGCAAGTCCTAGTTGCAATCTGGGAACACCCAAGAGGATAGTATGTGACCGGTCAAATAATATTAATGCATTAAAGTGTCTGTTCACCAATGCCAGAAGTCTGCCAAGCAAAATAGGTGAGTTGGAAGCTCTGGTGCATGAGGAGAGCTATGATGTAATCGGTATTGCTGAAACTTGGCTTCATTCCTCACACGACTGGGCTATTAATATTCCTGGCTATGCACTCTTTCGGAAAGACAGGGTAAAAAGGAAGGGTGGAGGGGTCTGTCTCTATGTGAGAAGTGATCTCAAAGCGAGTGTGAAAGAGGACCTGGTGGATGGAGAGTGTGATGAGTCTGAAGCATTATGGGTAGGACTGCATACAGATGTGCGTAGTTCAAAGCTAATCATTGGAGTTTGTTATAGACCACCCAATGTTAATGAGGAGTTAGAGACTCAGCTCCTTGCACAGATGGAAAGGGCTGCAAGGGCTGGGACGGTGATAATAATGGGGGATTTTAACTACCCAGAAATTGACTGGAGTAATGGAACTGCTGGGACAGTTAAAGGGCAAAAATTTATAAACCTATTGCAGGACAATTTTATGGTCCAGTTTATTGAGGCCCCAACTAGGAATGATGCTCTGTTGGACCTGGTAATCTCAAACCATGCAGAGCGTATTACTAATGTTCAGATAAAGGAACACCTGGGTAGCAGTGACCATAACATGATTTCATTTGATGTTAGTTGTAAGCAAAAATCACATACAGGAAAGATAAAAACACTTAATTTCAAGAGAGCAATCTTTCCAAGGATGAGTGCTGCTCTCCAGGACTTAGACTGGGAAGGAATATTGGCATCAATGGGCACAGAACAGAAATGGGAATTCTTCAAAAAGACTGTTTGGGAACTCACTGCAAAGTATATTCCCATGGGCAATAAGTTTAAAAGGCTAAAAATAAAACCTATGTGGCTCACTGACAAAGTTAAAAAAGCTATAAACTATAAGAAAAGAGCTTTTAAAAAATATAAAAATGAGGGAACACTAGTGTCATTTAAATGTTACAAAGAATATAACAGGATATGTAAAAAGGAAATCAAGGATGCAAAAATTCAAAACGAACGACAGATTGCAAAAGATAGTAGGACAAACCCCAAAAAATTCTTCAAATATATTAATAGTAAAAAGGTCAAGTCTGAGCATGTAGGCCCTTTACAAAATAATCTAGAGTGGGTGACTGGGGACAAAGAGAAGGCTAATTTATTAAATACTTTCTTCAGTTCTGTGTATACAAAGGAGCATGGGGGAGCTCATGTCCAAAATGGGGGTGGTAGTGACACAGCCCCAAATCCACAATGGCTCAAAAGTGATATGGTCCAGAAATATTTAGATGGAATAAAGGTGGATAAAGCACCTGGACCAGATGGCATACACCCACGGATCCTAAAAGAATTGAGCTCTGTAATTTCAAAGCCATTGTATTTAATTTTTAGGGACTCATTAATGACAGGAATAGTACCACTGGATTGGCGCAGGGCCAATGTGGTGCCTATATTTAAAAAGGGAATTAAGTGTTTACCAAGTAACTATAGACCTGTTAGTTTAACTTCTATAGTTGGGAAAATACTGGAGAGATTAATAAAAGACCACATAGATGAGTTCTTGCTGGAAAAAAACTATTTAAGCAACAGACAGCATGGATTCATGAAAGACAGAAGTTGTCAAACAAACCTGATTTCTTTTTATGAAGAGGTAAGTAAGACCTTGGACAGAGGGGTGGCAGTGGACGTGGTATACTTGGATTTTGCAAAAGCGTTCGATACAGTTCCCCACACACGGCTCATGTGTAAGGTAAAGTCTACAGGATTGGAAATATCAGTTTGTAAATGGATAGAAAACTGGCTAAAAGACAGAATTCAGAGAGTAGTGGTTAATGATTCTTACTCTGAATGGTCCAAGGTTATCAGTGGTGTACCCCAAGGTTCAGTGCTGGGACCCTTACTTTTTAATATGTTTATAAATGATATTGGGTCTGAGATCAAAAGTAACATTTCTGTCTTTGCAGATGACACCAAGCTATGCAGTGGAATAACGTCCTTACAGGATGTCGCCAATTTACAAGCCGACCTCAATGCTCTGTCTAATTGGGCGACTATGTGGCAGATGAGGTTTAATGTTGATAAATGTAAAGTTATGCACTTGGGGGCTAATAATATGAATGCATCATACATACTAGGGGGAGTACAACTGGGGGGATCCGTAGTGGAGAAGGATCTGGGGGTTTTGGTAGATCATAAGCTCAATAATGGCATGCAATGCCAAGCTGCGGTTTCCAAAGCGAGCAAAGTCCTTTCTTGTATTAAGAGAGGTATGGTCTCCAGAGAGAGAGATATCATTTTGCCCCTGTTCAAATCATTAGTAAGACCTCATCTGGAATATGCAGTTCAGTTTTGGGCCCCAGTTCTCAAAAAGGATATTGGGGAACTGGAGAAAGTGCAGAGAAGGGCAACCAAACTGATAAGAGGCATGGAGGAGCTCAGCTATGAGGAGAGATTAGAGGAACTGAATTTATTCTCTCTTGAGAAGAGGAGATTAAGGGGGGATATGATCAACATGTACAAATATATAAGAGGTCCATATAGTGAACTTGGTGTTCAGTTATTCACTTTACGGTCAACACAAAGGACAAGGGGGCACTCTTTGCGTCTAGAGGAAAAGAGATTTCACCTCCAAATACGGAAAGGTTTTTTCACAGTAAGAGCTGTGAAAATGTGGAATAGACTCCCTGCAGAGGTGGTTCTGGCCAGCTCAGTAGATTGCTTTAAGAAGGGCCTGGATTCTTTCTTAAATGTACATAATATAACTGGGTACTGACATTTATAGGTAAAGTTGATCCAGGGAATATCCGATTGCCTCTCGGGGGATCAGGAAGGAATTTTTTCCCCTGCTGTAGCAAATTGGATAATGCTCTTCTGGGTTTTTTTGCCTTCCTCTGGATCAACTGTGGGTATAGAATTGGGTATATGGGATTGTACGATATATGTTTATTTTTATTTTTTTATTTTTATTTTTTACGGTTGAACTGGATGGACTTGTGTCTTTTTTCAACCTGACTAACTATGTAACTATGTAACTATATATCACTGATGTACTGTGGATCATCACTGATGTACTATGGACCATCCCTGATGTACTATGGACCATCCCTGATGTACTATGGACCATCCCTGATATACTGAGGATCATCACTGATGTACTGAGGATCATCACTGATGTACTGTGGATCATCACTGATGTACTATGGGCCATCACTGATGTACTATGGGCCATCACAGGTGTACTATGGATCATCACTGATATACTATGGACCATCACTGGTGTACTATGGATCATCACTGATGTACTGTGGATGTCATGGAGGTCCTGCCAGAAGCAGGCGTCCTGGTCTTCCTGATTCTCGGTTGCGCATGCTCCGCCCTGCAGGTGGCGCCAGAGGGGCTATTTAAACCTGTCAATCGCAGACAGTCCCTGCTGTCTGCTCTACAGCGTTGAGTACCTGAAAACCTGATCTGAAGACTTACCTGTGTTTGACCCGGCCTGCCTGTAACTTCTCCAGTTTTCTGCCTGCATCCGACCCCTGGCTTGTTGTGACCTCTCCTCTGTCTGATTCCTCTGTACCTTGCTGCCAGCCAGTTAACCGACCCGGCTTGTCTGACCAAGCTCACTGTTCCTAGTTCCGGTCCAGTCTGCTAAGCTGATCCAGTTTGCCGAGTTCCTGTGTTCCTGGTTCCAGTCCAGTCTGCTAAGCTGATCCAGTCTGCTGAGTTCCTGTGTTCCTAGTTCCGGTCCAGTCTGCTAAGCTGATCCAGTTTGCTGAGTTCCTGTGTTCCTGGTTCCAGTCCAGTCTGCTAAGCTGATCCAGTCTGCTGAGTTCCTGTGTTCCTGGTTCCAGTCCAGTCTGCTAAGCTGATCCAGTTTGCTGAGTTCCTGTGTTCCTGGTTCCGGTCCCGTCTGCTGAACGATTCCAGTTTGCTGAGTGTTCCTGATTCCAGTTCGACCTGCTGTGTTCCAGTGTGCCTACCAAGTCTGCATACCTACCTTCACCTTGGTTGATCCTGCCAGGCACTCGTACCCCTCCTACCTCCGCGCCTGCTGTTACCTTACCAGGGGCCGCTGGTGGGAGCCGTAAGGGAGGCCTTCCTCTGCAAGTCCGGGCTCATCACCGCTAGGTACGTGACAGTGGATCATCACTGATGTACTGTGGATCATCACTGATGTACTGAGGATCATCACTGATGTACTGTGGATCATCACTGATGTACTATGGATCATCACGGGTGTACTATGGGCCATCACGGTTGTACTATGGATCATCACTGGTGTACTATGGATCATCACTGATGTACTATGGACCATCCCTGATGTACTATGGACCATCCCATATGTACTATGGACCATCCCTGATGTACTGAGGATCATCACTGATGTACAGAGGATCATCGCTGATGTACTGTGGATCATCACTGATGTACTATGGGCCATCACTGATGTACTATGGGCCATCACAGGTGTACTATGGATCATCACTGTTGTACTATGGACCATCACTGGTGTACTATAGATCATCACTGATGTACTGTGGATCATCACTGATGTACTATAGATCATCACTGATGTACTATGGGCCATCAGTGGTGTATTATGGATCATCACTGGTGTACTATGAACCATCACTGATGTACTATGGACCATCACTGATGTACTGTGGATAATCACTGATGTACTGTGGATCATCACTGATGTACTATAGATCATCACTGATGTACTATGGGCCATCAGTGGTGTATTATGGATCATCACTGATGTACTATGGGCCATCACTGGTGTACTATGGATCATCACGGATGTACTATGGATCATCACTGATGTACTATGGATCATCACTGGTGTACTATGGATCATCACTGATGTACTATGGACCATCACTGGTGTACTATGGATCATCACTGATGTACTGTGAATCATCACTGATGTACTATGGATCATCACTGATGTACTATGGATCATCACTGATATACTATGAGCCATCACTGATGTACTATGGGCCATCACTGATGTACTGTGGATCATCACTTGTGTACTGTGGATCACCACTGATGTACTATAGATCATCACTGGTGTACTATGGATCATCACTGGTGTACTATGGATCATCACTGATGTACTGTGGACCATCCCTGATGTACTATAGATCATCACTGATGTACTGTGGATCATCACTGATGTACTGTGGATCATCACTGATGTACTATGGGCCATCACAGGTGTACTATGGGCCATCACAGGTGTACTATGGATCATCACTGATGTACTATGGACCATCCCTGATGTACTATGGACCATCCCTGATGTACTGTGGACCATTACTGATGTACTGTGGACCATCACTGATGTACTGTTTATCATCACTGATGTTCTATGGACCATCACTGATGTACTGTGGATCATCACTGATGTACTGTGGATCATCACTGATGTACTGTGGATCATCACTAATGTACTATAGATCATCACTGATGTACTGTGGACCATCACTGGTGAACTATGGATCATCACTGGTGTACTATGGATCATCACAGGTGTACTGTGGATCATCACAGGTGTACTGTGGATCATCACTGATGTACTGTGGATCATCACTGATGTACTATGGACCATCACTGGTGTACTATGGGCCATCACTGGTGTACTATGGATCATCACTGGTGTACTATGGACCATCACTGATGTACTGTGGACCATCACTGATGTACTGTGGACCATACCCGATGTACTGTGGAACATCACTGATGTACTGTGGATTATCACTGATGTACTGTGGACCATCGCTGATGTACTGTGGACCATCACTGGTGTACTGGGGACCATCACTGATGTACTATGGGCCATCACAGGTGTACTATGGATCATCACTAATATACTATGGACCATCACTGGGGTACTATGGATCATCACTGATGTACTGTGGATCATCACTGATGTACTGTGGATATTCACTGATGTACTGAGGATCATCACTGATGTACTGTGGATCATCACTGACGTACTATGGATCATCACGGGTGTACTATGGGCCATCACGGTTGTACTATGGATCATCAATGGTGTACTATGGATCATCACTGATGTACTATGGACCATTCCTGATGTACTATGGACCATCCCATATGTACTATGGACCATCCCTGATGTACTGAGGATCATCACTGATGTACTGAGGATCATCACTGATGTACTGTGGATCATCACTGATGTACTATGGGCCATCACTGATGTACTATGGGCCATCACAGGTGTACTATGGATCATCACTGATGTACTATGGACCATCACTGGTGTACTATGGATCATCACTGATGTACTGTGGATCATCACTGATGTACTATGGATCATCACTGATGTACTATGGATCATCACTGATGTACTATGGATCATCACTGATATACTATGAGCCATCACTGATGTACTATGGGCCATCACTGATGTACTGTGGATCATCACTGGTGTACTATGGATCATCACTGATGTACTATGGATCATCACTGGTGTACTATGGATCATCACTGGTGTACTATGGATCATCACTGATGTACTGTGGACCATCCCTGATGTACTGAGGATCATCACTGATGTACTGTGGATCATCACTGATGTACTGTGGATCATCACTGATGTACTATGGGCCATCACAGGTGTACTATGGGCCATCACAGGTGTACTATGGATCATCACTGATGTACTATGGACCATCCCTGATGTACTATGGACCATCCCTGATGTACTATGGACCATCCCTGATGTACTGTGGACCATTACTGATGTACTGTGGATCATCACTGATGTACTGTGGATCATCACTGATGTACTATGGGCCATCACAGGTGTACTATGGGCCATCACAGGTGTACTATGGATCATCACTGATGTACTATGGACCATCCCTGATGTACTATGGACCATCCCTGATGTACTGTGGACCATTACTGATGTACTGTGGCCCATTCCTGATGTACTATGGACCATCCCATATGTACTATGGACCATCCCTGATGTACTGAGGATCATCACTGATGTACTGAGGATCATCACTGATGTACTATGGACCATCACTGGTGTACTATGGATCATCACTGATGTACTGTGGATCATCACTGATGTACTATGGATCATCACTGATGTACTATGGATCATCACTGATGTACTATGGATCATCACTGATATACTATGAGCCATCACTGATGTACTATGGGCCATCACTGATGTACTGTGGATCATCACTGGTGTACTATGGATCATCACTGATGTACTATGGATCATCACTGATGTACTATGGGCCATCACTGATGTACTATGGGCCATCACAGGTGTACTATGGATCATCACTGATGTACTATGGACCATCACTGGTGTACTATGGATCATCACTGATGTACTGTGGATCATCACTGATGTACTATGGATCATCACTGATGTACTATGGATCATCACTGATGTACTATGGATCATCACTGATATACTATGAGCCATCACTGATGTACTATGGGCCATCACTGATGTACTGTGGATCATCACTGGTGTACTATGGATCATCACTGATGTACTATGGATCATCACTGGTGTACTATGGATCATCACTGGTGTACTATGGATCATCACTGATGTACTGTGGACCATCCCTGATGTACTGAGGATCATCACTGATGTACTGTGGATCATCACTGATGTACTGTGGATCATCACTGATGTACTATGGGGCATCACAGGTGTACTATGGGCCATCACAGGTGTACTATGGATCATCACTGATGTACTATGGACCATCCCTGATGTACTATGGACCATCCCTGATGTACTATGGACCATCCCTGATGTACTGTGGACCATTACTGATGTACTGTGGATCATCACTGATGTACTATGGGCCATCACAGGTGTACTATGGGCCATCACAGGTGTACTATGGATCATCACTGATGTACTATGGACCATCCCTGATGTACTATGGACCATCCCTGATGTACTGTGGACCATTACTGATGTACTGTGGACCATCACTGATGTACTATGGATCATCACTGATGTACTGTGGATCATCACTGATGTACTATGGATCATCACTGATGTACTATGGATCATCACTGATGTACTATGGATCATCACTGATATACTATGAGCCATCACTGATGTACTATGGGCCATCACTGATGTACTGTGGATCATCACTGGTGTACTATGGATCATCACTGATGTACTATGGATCATCACTGGTGTACTATGGATCATCACTGGTGTACTATGGATCATCACTGATGTACTGTGGACCATCCCTGATGTACTGAGGATCATCACTGATGTACTGTGGATCATCACTGATGTACTGTGGATCATCACTGATGTACTATGGGCCATCACAGGTGTACTATGGGCCATCACAGGTGTACTATGGATCATCACTGATGTACTATGGACCATCCCTGATGTACTATGGACCATCCCTGATGTACTATGGACCATCCCTGATGTACAGTGGACCATTACTGATGTACTGTGGATCATCACTGATGTACTGTGGATCATCACTGATGTACTATGGGCCATCACAGGTGTACTATGGGCCATCACAGGTGTACTATGGATCATCACTGATGTACTATGGACCATCCCTGATGTACTATGGACCATCCCTGATGTACTGTGGACCATTACTGATGTACTGTGGACCATCACTGATGTACTGTGGATCATCACTGATGTTCTATGGACCATCACTGATGTACTGTGGATCATCACTGATGTACTGTGGATCATCACTGATGTACTGTGGATCATCACTAATGTACTACAGATCATCACTGATGTACTGTGGACCATCACTGGTGTACTATGGATCATCACTGGTGTACTATGGATCATCACAGGTGTACTGTGGATCATCACTGATGTACTGTGGATCATCACTGATGTACTATGGACCATCACTGGTGTACTATGGGCCATCACTGGTGTACTATGGATCATCACTGGTGTACTATGGACCATCACTGATGTACTATGGACCATCACTGATGTACTGTGGACCATCCCCAATGTACTGTGGAACATCACTGATGTACTGTGGATCATCACTGATGTACTGTGGACCATCACTGATGTACTGTGGACCATCACTGGTGTACTATGGATCATCACTGATGTACTGAGGATCATCACTGGTGTACTATGGATCATCACTGATGTACTATGGATGATCACTGATGTACTGTGGATCATCACTGATGTACTATGGGCCATCACAGGTGTACTATGGGCCATCACAGGTGTACTATGGGCCATCACAGGTGTACTATGGATCATCACTGATGTACTATGGACCATCCCTGATGTACTATGGACCATCCCTGATGTACTGTGGACCATTACTGATGTACTGTGGACCATCACTGATGTACTGTGGATCATCACTGATGTTCTATGGACCATCACTGATATACTGTGGATCATCACTGATGTACTGTAGATCATCACTGATGTACTATGGATCATCACTGATGTACTGTGGATCATCACTGATGTACTATAGATCATCACTGATGTACTATAGATCATCACTGATGTACTATGGACCATCACTGGTGTACTCTGGGCCATCACTGGTGTACTATGGACCATCCCTGATGTACTGTGGATCATCACTGATGTATTGTGGATCATCACTGATGTACTGTGGATCATCGCTGATGTACTGAGGACCATCCCTGATGTACTGTGGACCATCACTGATGTACTGTGGACCATCACTGATGTACTGTGGATCATCACTGATGTTTTATGGACCATCACTGATGTACTGTGGATCATCACTGATGTACTATAGATCATCACTGATGTACTGTGGATCATCACTGATGTACTATAGATCATCACTGATGTACTATGGACCATCACTGGTGTACTATGGATCATCACTGGTGTACTATGGATCATCACTGATGTACTATGGACCATCCCTGATGTACTGTGGATCATCACTGGTGTACTGTGGATCATCACTGGTGTACTGAGGATCATCACTGGTGTACTATGGATCATCACTGATGTACTATGGATCATCACTGATGTACTATGGATCATCACTGATGTACTATAGATCATCACTGATGTACATTGGGCCATCACTGGTGTACTATGGATCATCACTGATGTACTGTGGACCATCCCTGATGTACTGTGGATCATCACTGATGTACTGTGGATCATCACTGATGTACTGTGGACCATCCCTGATGTACTGTGGATCATCACTGATGTACTGTGGATCATCACTGATGTACTGAGGACCATCCCTGATGTACTGTGGACCATCACTGATGTACTGTGGATCATCACTGATGTACTATGGACCATCCCTGATGTACTGTGGATCATCACTGATGTACTATGGGCCATCACTGGTGTACTATGGGCCATCACTGGTGTACTATGGATCATCACTGGTGTACTATGGATCATCACTGATGTACTATGGACCATCCCTGATGTACCATGGACCAACCCTGATGTACTGTGGATCATCACTGATGTACTATGGGCCATCACTGGTGTACTATGGATCATCACTGGTGTACTATGGATCATCACTGGTGTACTGTGGATCATCACTGATGTACTGTGGATCATCACTGATGTACTGAGGATCATCACTGATGTACTGTGGATCATCACTGATGTACTGTGGATCATCACTGATGTACTATAGATCATCACTGATGTACTATGGGCCATCACTGGTGTACTATGGGCCATCACTGGTGTACTATGGATCATCACTGGTGTACTATGGATAATCACTGATGTACTATGGATCATCACTGATGTACTATGGATCATCACTGATGAACTATGGATCATCACTGGTGTACTATGGATCATCACTGATGTACTGTGGACCATCCCTGATGTACTCTGGACCATCCCTGATGTACTGTGGATCATCACTGATGTACTGTGGATCATCACTGATGTACTGTGGATCATCACTGATGTACTGAGGATCATCACTGATGTACTGAGGATCATCACTGATGTACTATGGATCATCACTGATGTACTATGGGCCATCACAGGTGTACTATGGGCCATCACAGGTGTACTATGGAACATCCCTGATGTACTATGGACAATCCCTGATGTACTGTGGATCATCACTGATGTACAATAGATCATCACTGATGTACTATGGGCCATCACTGGTGTACTATGGATCATCACTGATGTACTATGGATCATCACTGATGTACTGAGGATCATCACTGATGTACTGAGGATCATCACTGATGTTCTGTGGATCATCACTGATGTACTATGGGCCATCACTGATGTACTATGGGCCATCACAGGTGTACTATGGATCATCACTGATGTACTATGGACCATCACTGGTGTACTATGGATCATCACTGATGTACTGTGGATCATCACTGATGTACTATGGATCATCACTGATGTACTATGGATCATCACTGATATACTATGAGCCATCACTGATGTACTATGGGCCATCACTGATGTACTGTGGATCATCACTGGTGTACTATGGATCATCACTGATGTACTATGGATCATCACTGGTGTACTATGGATCATCACTGGTGTACTGTGGACCATCCCTGATGTACTGTGGATCATCACTGATGTACTGAGGATCATCACTGATGTACTGTGGATCATCACTGATGTACTATGGGCCATCACAGGTGTACTATGGGCCATCACAGGTGTACTATGGATCATCACTGATGTTCTATGGACCATCCCTGATGTACTGTGGACCATCACTGATGTACTGTGGACCATCACTGATGTTCTATGGACCATCACTGATGTACTGTGGATCATCACTGATGTACTGTGGATCATCACTGATGTACTGTGGATCATCACTAATGTACTATTGATCATCACTGATGTACTGTGGACCATCACTGGTGTACTATGGATCATCACTGGTGTACTATGGATCATCACAGGTGTACTGTGGATCATCACTGATGTACTGTGGATCATCACTGATGTACTATGGACCATCACTGGTGTACTATGGGCCATCACTGGTGTACTATGGATCATCACTGGTGTACTATGGACCATCACTGATGTACTATGGACCATCACCGATGTACTGTGGACCATCCCCGATGTACTGTGGAACATCACTGATGTACTGTGGATCATCACTGATGTACTGTGGACCATCACTGATGTAATGTGGACCATCACTGGTGTACTATGGATCATCACTGGTGTACTATGGATCATCACTGATGTACTATGGATCATCCCTGATGTACCATGGACCATCCCTGATGTACCGTGGATCATCACTGATGTACTGTGGATCATCACTGATGTACTATAGATCATCACTGATGTACTATGGGCTATCAGTGGTGTATTATGGATCATCACTGATGTACTATGGGCCATCACTAGTGTACTATGGATCATCACTGATGTACTATGGATCATCACTGATGTACTATGGATCATCACTGGTGTACTATGGATCATCACTGATGTACTATGGACCATCACTGGTGTACTATGGATCATCACTGATGTACTGTGAATCATCACTGATGTACTATGGATCATCACTGATGTACTATGGATCATCACTGATATACTATGAGCCATCACTGATGTACTATGGGCCATCACTGATGTACTGTGGATCATCACTTGTGAACTGTGGATCATCACTGATGTACTATAGATCATCACTGGTGTACTATGGATCATCACTGGTGTACTATGGATCATCACTGATGTACTGTGGACCATCACTGATGTACTGTGGATCATCACTGATGTACTGAGGATCATCACTGATGTACTGTGGATCATCACTGATGTACTGTGGATTATCACTGATGTACTATGGGCCATCAGAAGGTGTACTATGGGCCATCACAGGTGTACTATGGATCATCACTGATGTACTATGGACCATCCCTGATGTACTATGGACCATCCCTGATGTACTGTGGACCATTACTGATGTACTGTGGACCATCACTGATGTACTGTTTATCATCACTGATGTTCTATGGACCATCACTGATGTACTGTGGATCATCACTGATGTACTGTGGATCATCACTGATGTACTGTGGATCAACACTAATGTACTATAGATCATCACTGATGTACTGTGGACCATCACTGGTGAACTATGGATCATCACTGGTGTACTATGGATCATCACAGGTGTACTGTGGATCATCACTGATGTACTGTGGATCATCACTGATGTACTATGGACCATCACTGGTGTACTATGGATCATCACTGGTGTACTATGGACCATCACTGATGTACTGTGGACCATCACTGATGTACTGTGGACCATACCCGATGTACTGTGGAACATCACTGATGTACTGTGGATTATCACTGATGTACTGTGGACCATCACTGATGTACTGTGGACCATCACTGGTGTACTGTGGACCATCACTGGTGTACTATGGGCCATCACTGGTGTACTATGGATCATCCCTGGTGTACTATGGATCATCACTTATGTACTATGGATCATCCCTGATGTACCATGGACCATCCCTGATGTACTGTGGATCATCACTGATGTACTGTGGATCATCACTGATGTACTATGGGCCATCAGTGGTGTACTATGGGCCATCACTGGTGTACTATGGATCATCACTGGTGTACTATGGATCATCACTGGTGTACTATGGACCATCACTGATGTACTGTGGATCATCACTTGTGTACTGTGGATCATCACTGATGTACTATAGATCATCACTGGTGTACTATGGATCATCACTGGTGTACTATGGATCATCACTGATGTACTGTGGACCATTACTGATGTACTGTGGACATCACTGATGTACTGTGGATCATCACTGATGTTCTATGGACCATCACTGATGTACTGTGGATCATCACTGATGTACTGTGGATCATCACTGATGTACTATGGACCATCACTGGTGTACTATGGGCCATCACAGGTGTACTGTGGATCATCACTGATGTACTGTGGATCATCACTGATGTACTATGGACCATCACTGGTGTACTATGGGCCATCACTGATGTACTATGGATCATCACTGGTGTACTATGGATCATCACTGATGTACTGTGGATCATCACTGATGTACTATGGACCATCAGTGGTGTACTATGGGCCATCACTGGTGTACTATGGATCATCACTGGTGTACTATGGATCATCACTGGTGTACTATGGACCATCACTGATGTACTGTGGATCATCACTTGTGTACTGTGGATCATCACTGGTGTACTATAGATCATCACTGGTGTACTATGGATCATCACTGGTGTACTATGGATCATCACTGATGTACTGTGGACCATTACTGATGTACTGTGGACATCACTGATGTACTGTGGATCATCACTGATGTTCTATGGACCATCACTGATGTACTGTGGATCATCACTGATGTACTGTGGATTATCACTGATGTACTATGGACCATCACTGGTGTACTATGGGCCATCACAGGTGTACTGTGGATCATCACTGATGTACTGTGGATCATCACTGATGTACTATGGACCATCACTGGTGTACTATGGATTATCACTGGTGTACTATGGACCATCACTGATGTACTATGGACCATCACTGATGTACTGTGAACCATCCCCGATGTACTGTGGAACATCACTGATGTACTGTGGATCATCACTGATGTACTGTGGACCATCACTGATGTACTGTGGACCATCACTGGTGTACTATGGATCATCACTGATGTACTGAGGATCATCACTGGTGTACTATGGATCATCACTGATGTACTATGGATGATCACTGATGTACTATGGATCATCACTGATGTACTATGGATGATCACTGATGTACTATGGATCATCACTGATGTACTGTGGATCATCACTGATGTACTGTGGACCATTACTGATGTACTGTGGACCATCACTGATGTACTGTGGATCATCACTGATGTTCTATGGACCATCACTGATGTACTGTGGATCATCACTGATGTACTGTAGATCATCACTGATGTACTATGGATCATCACTGATGTACTGTGGATCATCACTAATGTACTATAGATCATCACTGATGTACTATGGACTATCACTGGTGTACTCTGGGCCATCACTGGTGTACTATGGACCATCCCTGATGTACTGTGGATCATCACTGATGTATTGTGGATCATCACTGATGTACTGTGGATCATCGCTGATGTACTGGGGACCATCCCTGATGTACTGTGGACCATCACTGATGGACTGTGGACCATCACTGATGTACTGTGGATCATCACTGATGTTCTATGGACCATCACTGATGTACTGTGGATCATCACTGATGTACTATAGATCATCACTGATGTACTGTGGATCATCACTGATGTACTATAGATCATCACTGATGTACTATGGACCATCACTGGTGTACTATGGATCATCACTGGTGTACTATGGATCATCACTGGTGTACTATGGACCATCCCTGATGTACTGTGGATCATCACTGATGTACTGTGGATCATCACTGATGTACTGTGGATCATCACTGATGTACTGTGGATCATCACTGATGTACTGAGGATCATCACTGATGTACTGTGGATCATCACTGATGTACTATGGACCATCACTGGTGTACTATGGGTCATCACTGGTGTACTATGGATCATCACTGGTGTACTATGGACCATCCCTGATGTACTGTGGATCATCACTGATGTACTGTGGATCATCACTGATGTACTGTGGATCATCACTGATGTACTATGGACCATCCCTGATGTACTATGGACCATCCCTGATGTACTATGGACCATCCCTGATGTACTGAGGATCATCACTGATGTACTGAGGATCATCACTGATGTACTGTGGATCATCACTGATGTACTATGGGCCATCACTGATGTACTATGGGCCATCACAGGTGTACTATGGATCATCACTGATATACTATGGACCATCACTGGTGTACTATGGATCATCACTCATGTACTGTGGATCATCACTGATGTACTGTGGATCATCACTGATGTACTGAGGATCATCACTGATGTACTGTGGATCATCACTGATGTACTATGGATCATCACGGGTGTACTATGGGCCATCACGGTTGTACTATGGATCATCACTGGTGTACTATGGATCATCACTGATGTTCTATGGACCATCCCTGATGTACTATGGACCATCCCATATGTACTATGGACCATCCCTGATGTACTGAGGATCATCACTGATGTACTGAGGATCATCACTGATGTACTGTGGATCATCACTGATGTACTATGGGCCATCACTGATGTACTATGGGCCATCACAGGTGTACTATGGATCATCACTGATGTACTATGGACCATCACTGGTGTACTATGGATCATCACTGATGTACTGTGGATCATCACTGATGTACTATGGATCATCACTGATGTACTATGGATCATCACTGATGTACTATGGATCATCACTGATATACTATGAGCCATCACTGATGTACTATGGGCCATCACTGAAGTACTGTGGATCATCACTGGTGTACTATGGATCATCACTGATGTACTATGGATCATCACTGGTGTACTATGGATCATCACTGATGTACTGTGGACCATCCCTGATGTACTGTGGATCATCACTGATGTACTGAGGATCATCACTGATGTACTGTGGATCATCACTGATGTACTGTGGATCATCACTGATGTACTATGGGCCATCACAGGTGTACTATGGGCCATCACAGGTGTACTATGGATCATCACTAATGTACTATGGACCATCCCTGATGTACTATGGACCATCCCTGATGTACTATGGACCATCCCTGATGTACTGTGGACCATTACTGATGTACTGTGGATCATCACTGATGTACTGTGGATCATCACTGATGTACTATGGGCCATCACAGGTGTACTATGGGCCATCACAGGTGTACTATGGATCATCACTGATGTACTATGGACCATCCCTGATGTACTATGGACCATCCCTGATGTACTGTGGACCATTACTGATGTACTGTGGACCATCACTGATGTACTGTGGATCATCACTGATGTTCTATGGACCATCACTGATGTACTGTGGATCATCACTGATGTACTGTGGATCATCACTGATGTACTGTGGATCATCACTAATGTACTATAGATCAGGGATAGGCAATTAGCGGACCTCCAGCTGTTGCCAAACTACAAGTCCCATGAGGCATAGCGAGACTCTGACAGCAGCAAGCATGACACCCAGAGGCAGAGGCATGATGGGACTTGTAGTTTTGCAACAGCTGGAGGTCCGCTAATTGCATATCCCTGCTATAGATCATCACTGATGTACTGTGGACCATCACTGGTGTACTATGGATCATCACAGGTGTACTGTGGATCATCACTGATGTACTGTGGATCATCACTGATGTACTATGGACCATCACTGGTGTACTATGGGCCATCACTGGTGTACTATGGATCATCACTGGTGTACTATGGACCATCTTTGATGTACTATGGACCATCACTGATGTACTGTGGACCATCCCCGATGTACTGTGGAACATCACTGATGTACTGTGGATCATCACTGATGTACTGTGGACCATCACTGATGTACTGTGGACCATCACTGGTGTACTATGGATCATCACTGATGTACTGAGGATCATCATTGGTGTACTATGGATCATCACTGATGTACTATGGATGATCACTGATGTACTATGGATCATTACTGGTGTACTGTGGATCATCACTGATGTACTGTGGATCATCACTGATGTACTGTGGATCATCACTGATGTACTGTGGATCATCACTGACGTACTATGGATCATCACGGGTGTTCTATGGGCCATCACGGTTGTACTATGGATCATCACTGGTGTACTATGGATCATCACTGATGTACTATGGACCATCCCTGATGTACTATGGACCATCCCATATGTACTATGGACCATCCCTGATGTACTGAGGATCATCACTGATGTACTGAGGATCATCACTGATGTACTGTGGATCATCACTGATGTACTATGGGCCATCACTGATGTACTATGGGCCATCACAGGTGTACTATGGACCATCACTGGTGTACTATGGATCATCACTGATGTACTGTGGATCATCACTGATGTACTATGGATCATCACTGATGTACTATGGATCATCACTGATATACTATGAGCCATCACTGATGTACTATGGGCCATCACTGATGTACTGTGGATCATCACTGGTGTACTATGGATCATCACTGATGTACTATGGATCATCACTGGTGTACTATGGATCATCACTGGTGTACTATGGATCATCACTGATGTACTGTGGACCATCCCTGATGTACTGTGGATCATCACTGATGTACTGAGGATCATCACTGATGTACTGTGGATCATCACTGATGTACTGTGGATCATCACTGATGTACTATGGGCAATCACAGGTGTACTATGGGCCATCACAGGTGTAATATGGATCATCACTGATGTACTATGGACCATCCCTGATGTACTATGGACCATCCCTGATGTACTGTGGACCATTACTGATGTACTGTGGACCATCACTGATGTACTGTGGATCATCACTGATGTTCTATGGACCATCACTGATGTACTGTGGATCATCACTGATGTACTGTGGATCATCACTAATGTACTATAGATCATCACTGATGTACTGTGGACCATCACTGGTGTACTATGGATCATCACTGGTGTACTATGGATCATCACAGGTGTACTGTGGATCATCACTGATGTACTGTGGATCATCACTGATGTACTGAGGATCATCACTGATATACTGTGGATCATCACTGACGTACTATGGATCATCACGGGTGTTCTATGGGCCATCACGGTTGTACTATGGACCATCCCTGATGTACTATGGACCATCCCTGATGTACTGTGGACCATCCCTGATGTACTGTGGACCATTACTGATGTACTGTGGATCATCACTGATGTACTGTGGATCATCACTGATGTACTATGGGCAATCACAGGTGTACTATGGGCCATCACAGGTGTACTATGGATCATCACTGATGTACTATGGACCATCCCTGATGTACTATGGACCATCCCTGATGTACTGTGGACCATTACTGATGTACTGTGGACCATCACTGATGTACTGTGGATCATCACTGATGTTCTATGGACCATCACTGATGTACTGTGGATCATCACTGATGTACTGTGGATCATCACTAATGTACTATAGATCATCACTGATGTACTGTGGACCATCAATGGTGTACTATGGATCATCACTGGTGTACTATGGATCATCACAGGTGTACTGTGGATCATCACTGATGTACTGTGGATCATCACTGATGTACTATGGACCATCACTGGTGTACTATGGGCCATCACTGGTGTACTATGGATCATCACTGGTGTACTATGGACCATCACTGATGTACTATGGACCATCACTGATGTACTGTGGACCATCCCCGATGTACTGTGGAACATCACTGATGTACTGTGGATCATCACTGATGTACTGTGGACCATCACTGATGTACTGAGGATCATCACTGGTGTACTATGGATCATCACTGATGTACTATGGATGATCACTGATGTACTATGGATCATCACTGATGTACTGTGGATCATCACTGATGTACTGTGGATCATCACTGATGTACTGTGGATCATCACTGATGTACTATGGGCCATCACAGGTGTACTATGGGCCATCACAGGTGTACTATGGATCATCACTGATGTACTATGGACCATCCCTGATGTACTATGGACCATGCCTGATGTACTGTGGACCATTACTGATGTACTGTGAACCATCACTGATGTACTGTGGATCATCACTGATGTTCTATGGACCATCACTGATGTACTGTGGATCATCACTGATGTACTATTGATCATCACTGATGTACTATGGATCATCACTGATGTACTGTGGATCATCACTGATGTACTATAGATCATCACTGATGTACTATGGACCATCACTGGTGTACTCTGGGCCATCACTGGTGTACTATGGACCATCCCTGATGTACTGTGGATCATCACTGATGTATTGTGGATCATCACTGATGTACTGTGGATCATCGCTGATGTACTGAGGACCATCCCTGATGTACTGTGGACCATCACTGATGTACTGTGGACCATCACTGATGTACTGTGGATCATCACTGATGTTCTATGGACCATCACTGATGTACTGTGGATCATCACTGATGTACTATAGATCATTACTGATGTACTGTGGATCATCACTGATGTACTATAGATCATCACTGATGTACTATGGACCATCACTGGTGTACTATGGATCATCACTGGTGTACTATGGATCATCACTGATGTACTTTGGACCATCCCTGATGTACTGTGGATCATCACTGGTGTACTGTGGATCATCACTGGTGTACTGAGGATCATCACTGGTGTACTGAGGATCATCACTGGTGTACTATGGATCATCACTGATGTACTATGGATCATCACTGATGTACTATGGATCATCACTGATGTACTATAGATCATCACTGATGTACTTTGGGCCATCACTAGTGTACTATGGATCATCACTGATGTACTGTGGACCATCCCTGATGTACTGTGGACCATCCTTGATGTACTGTGGATCATCACTGATGTACTGTGGATCATCACTGATGTACTGAGGACCATCCCTGATGTACTGTGGACCATCACTGATGTACTGTGGATCATCACTGATGTACTATGGACCATCCCTGATGTTCTGTGGATCATCACTGATGTACTATGGGCCATCACTGGTGTACTATGGGCCATTACTGGTGTACTATGGATCATCACTGATGTACTATGGATCATCACTGATGTACTATGGATCATCCCTGATGTACTATGGACCATCCCTGATGTACTGTGGATCATCACTGATGTACTGTGGATCATCACTGATGTACTATGGACCCTCACTGGTGTACTATGGGCCATCACTGGTGTACTGTGGATCATCACTGGTGTACTATGGATCATCACTGATGTACTATGGACCATCCCTGATGTACCATGGACCATCCCTGATGTTCTGTGGATCATCACTGATGTACTATGGGCCATCAGTGGTGTACTATGGGCCATCACTGGTGTACTATGGATCATCACTGGTGTACTATGGATCATCACTGATGTACTATGGATCATCACTGATGTACTGTGGATCATCACTGATGTACTGTGGATCATCACTGATGTACTGTGGATCATCACTGATGTACTATGGGCAATCACAGGTGTACTATGGGCCATCACAGGTGTACTATGGATCATCACTGATGTACTATGGACCATCCCTGATGTACTATGGACCATCCCTGATGTACTGTGGACCATTACTGATGTACTGTGGACCATCACTGATGTACTGTGGATCATCACTGATGTTCTATGGACCATCACTGATGTACTGTGGATCATCACTGATGTACTGTAGATCATCACAGATGTACTATGGATCATCACTGATGTACTGTGGATCATCACTAATGTACTATAGATCATCACTGATGTACTATGGACTATCACTGGTGTACTCTGGGCCATCACTGGTGTACTATGGACCATCCCTGATGTACTGTGGATCATCACTGATGTATTGTGGATCATCACTGATGTACTGTGGATCATCGCTGATGTACTGAGGACCATCCCTGATGTACTGTGGACCATCACTGATGTACTGTGGACCATCACTGATGTACTGTGGATCATCACTGATGTTCTATGGACCATCACTGATATACTGTGGATCATCACTGATGTACTATAGATCATCACTGATGTACTGTGGATCATCACTGATGTACTATAGATCATCACTGATGTACTATGGACCATCACTGGTGTACTATGGATCATCACTGGTGTACTATGGATCATCACTGGTGTACTATGGACCATCCCTGATGTACTGTGGATCATCACTGATGTACTGTGGATCATCACTGATGTACTGTGGATCATCACTGATGTACTGAGGATCATCACTGATGTACTGTGGATCATCACTGATGTACTATGGACCATCACTGGTGTACTATGGATCATCACTGGTGTACTATGGATCATCACTGGTGTACTATGGACCATCCCTGATGTACTGTGGATCATCACTGATGTACTGTGGATCATCACTGATGTACTATGGACCATCCCTGATGTACTATGGACCATCCCTGATATACTATGGACCATCCCTGATGTACTGAGGATCATCACTGATGTACTGAGGATCATCACTGATGTACTGTGGATCATCACTGATGTACTATGGGCCATCACTGATGAACTATGGGCCATCACAGGTGTACTATGGATCATCACTGATATGCTATGGACCATCACTGGTGTACTATGGATCATCACTGATGTACTGTGGATCATCACTGATGTACTGTGGATCATCACTGATGTACTGAGGATCATCACTGATGTACTGTGGATCATTACTGATGTACTATGGATCATCACGGGTGTACTATGGGCCATCACGGTTGTACTATGGATCATCACTGGTGTACTATGGATCATCACTGATGTACTATGGACCATCCCTGATGTACTATGGACCATCCCATATGTACTATGGACCATCCCTGATGTACTGAGGATCATCACTGATGTACTGAGGATCATCACTGATGTACTGTGGATCATCACTGATGTACTATGGGCCATCACTGATGTACTATGGGCCATCACAGGTGTACTATGGATCATCACTGATGTACTATGGACCATCACTGGTGTACTATGGATCATCACTGATGTACTGTGGATCATCACTGATGTACTATGGATCATCAGTGATGTACTATGGATCATCACTGATGTACTATGGATCATCACTGATATACTATGAGCCATCACTGATGTACTATGGGCCATCACTTATGTACTGTGGATCATCACTGGTGTACTATGGATCATCACTGATGTACTATGGATCATCACTGGTGTACTATGGATCATCACTGGTGTACTATGGATCATCACTGATGTACTGTGGATCATCACTGATGTACTGAGGATCATCACTGATGTACTGTGGATCATCACTGATGTACTGTGGATCATCACTGATGTACTATGGGCCATCACAGGTGTACTATGGGCCATCACAGGTGTACTATGGATCATCACTGATGTACTATGGACCATCCCTGATGTACTATGGACCATCCCTGATGTACTATGGACCATCCCTGATGTACTGTGGACCATTACTGATGTACTGTGGATCATCACTGATGTACTGTGGATCATCACTGATGTACTATGGGCCATCACAGGTGTACTATGGGCCATCACAGGTGTACTATGGATCATCACTGATGTACTATGGTCCATCCCTGATGTACTATGGACCATCCCTGATGTACTGTGGACCATTACTGATGTACTGTGGACCATCACTGATGTACTGTGGATCATCACTGATGTTCTATGGACCATCACTGATGTACTGTGGATCATCACTGATGTACTGTGGATCATCATTGATGTACTGTGGATTATCACTAATGTACTATAGATCAGGGATAGGCAATTAGCGGACCTCCAGCTGTTGCCAAACTACAAGTCCCATGAGGCATAGCGAGACTCTGACAGCAGCAAGCATGACACCCAGAGGCAGAGGCATGATGGGACTTGTAGTTTTGCAACAGCTGGAGGTCCGCTAATTGCATATCCCTGCTATAGATCATCACTGATGTACTGTGGACCATCACTGGTGTACTATGGATCATCACAGGTGTACTGTGGATCATCACTGATGTACTGTCGATCATCACTGATGTACTATGGACCATCACTGGTGTACTATGGGCCATCACTGGTGTACTATGGATCATCACTGGTGTACTATGGACCATCACTGATGTACTATGGACCATCACTGATGTACTGTGGACCATCCCCGATGTACTGTGGAACATCACTGATGTACTGTGGATCATCACTGATGTACTGTGGACCATCACTGATGTACTGTGGACCATCACTGGTTTACTATGGATCATAACTGATGTACTGAGGATCATCACTGGTGTACTATGGATCATCACTGATGTACTATGGATGATCACTGATGTACTATGGATCATCACTGATGTACTGTGGATCATCACTGATGTACTGTGGATCATCACTGATGTACTGTGGATCATCACTGATGTACTGTGGATCATCACTGATGTACTGAGGATCATCACTGATGTACTGTGGATCATCACTGACGTACTATGGATCATCACGGGTGTTCTATGGGCCATCACGGTTGTACTATGGATCATCACTGGTGTACTATGGATCATCACTGATGTACTATGGACCATCCCTGATGTACTATGGACCATCCCATATGTACTATGGCCATCCCTGATGTACTGAGGTTCATCACTGATGTACTGAGGATCATCACTGATGTACTGTGGATCATCACTGATGTACTATGGGCCATCACTGATGTACTATGGGCCATCACAGGTGTACTATAGACTATCACTGGTGTACTATGGATTATCACAGATGTACTGTGGATCATCACTGATGTACTATGGATCATCACTGATGTACTATGGATCATCACTGGTATACTATGAGCCATCACTGATGTACTATGGGCCATCACTGATGTACTGTGGATCATCACTGGTGTACTATGGATCATCACTGATGTACTATGGATCATAACTGGTGTACTATGGATCATCACTGGTGTACTATGGATCATCACTGATGTACTGTGGACCATCCCTGATGTACTGTGGATCATCACTGATGTACTGAGGATCATCACTGATGTACTGTGGATCATCACTGATGTACTGTGGATCATCACTGATGTACTATGGGCCATCACAGGTGTACAATGGGCCATCACAGGTGTACTATGGATCATCACTGATGTACTATGGACCATCCCTGATGTACTATGGACCATCCCTGATGTACTGTGGACCATCCCTGATGTACTGTGGACCATTACTGATGTACTGTGGATCATCACTGATGTACTGTGGATCATCACTGATGTACTATGGGCCATCACAGGTGTACTATGGGCCATCACATGTGTACTATGGATCATCACTGATGTACTATGGACCATCCCTGATGTACTATGGACCATCCCTGATGTACTGTGGACCATTACTGATGTACTGTGGACCATCACTGATGTACTGTGTCAAGAAAAGGCAGGTGATCCATTGAGACCCATAAATGCCATACCCATGCCTCCATCCCTGGTACATTGAAAATGAAAAGAGAAAATGGGCTGTGGGACTTTAAATGAGGCATGGATGGGCGTAGGAAAAAGTCTAGGATATCAAGAATGAGTAGACATCACTGTCCCGTTGGGGAATAGTCTGTAGCCATATATACATGCTGCATAGTCAGTCTAAAGAATGGAGATCAAGGCATGGATATAAATATAAAAATGTATTGTATCATGGTAAAAGTACACATGGATCATGCAAACAAAGGCATAGTATAAATAGGGGTTATCACAAAAACATGATCAAAATTCACTGTTGAGACATGGCTGAAGCAAGTAATGACAGTTAAATGGACATACAGAAACAGTGAAAATGATTATCCGGTTAAAAAGTCAAGAATACACTTAATAGACTCATAGTTGGGCAAGCTTTACTTGACATGCCAGAGCATGGACTAATGGATGGGCATGGGGAAAAGGGTCTAAGATATCAAAAATTGGTAAACATCACTGTCCCGTTGGGGAGTGGTCTGTAGCCAGGTATACATGCTGCATAGTCAGTCTAAAGAATGGAGATCTGTATCATGGTAAAAGTACACATAGATCATGCAAACAAAGGCATAATGTAAATAGAAGTTATCACATAGACATAATCGCAATTCATTGTTGAGACATGGCTGGAGCAAGTAGTGACAGTTAAATGGACATACAGAAACAGTGAAATTAATTATCCAATTGAAATGTCAAGAATACACTTTGTAGATTCGTAGTTGGGCAGGCTTTACTTGGCATCCCTGAGCATGGACTCGACGCGTTTCTTGGCGTTTAAAGCCAGTCATCAGGAGTGGGGTGCATGTCATTTGACTACAAGGGGAGATGGATAGACAGATCAAATAAAGTCTTGAAAAAATTATGTCATATTTGAAACAGAATAAGGTAGTCTGATACGTTACCAATGGCAAAACCCGGAATGGGGTTGTCCCAAGCATTTGAAATATGGCGTAGAATGGTGGTCCTGGATACAGTGTCTCACCCGGGGCTGAGGCGGGGAAGGCCCCCCAATAAACACTTCAACGGCCACTCGATCAAGAGGAGAGTCAAAGAGAAGATGGCATGGGACATCCATCAAGGAGAAACCCGGACAGCCACGGCACAGCACCAAACTGACGGAGAGGCACAGACAGGGTGCAAGGGCAGAATGCTAGTGAAGGGATGGAGAAATGAAAATGAGCAATGAGTGAAAAAGAAGGTTGAATGGTTTGAGAACCAAAATTAGAATGTGATTGGGGGAAGGGAGGGGAAGGAAAAAAAGAAAACAAAAAACAAAAAGGGAACAAAGGAAGAGGGGAGTGAATATGTAAATGATGTGCTGGTGGATGCCTAATGGGAATAATGTGTAATGGGTGCTGGGAGAAATTGAACAAAAAAGGGGGTTAATGATATAACATGACTGAAAGGGTTAACAGCCAAAGTTGGCAAATCAACTGAGTGTTGGTGTAAATAAATCTGGTTTGAAAAAAAGCCAAACCAGATCCCCAAAAATGCTAAATAGCGATGAAATTAAATGTGTGTTTGAAGCAGTGTGAGCAGAGTGCAAGGCAAAATGTAAAAAAGCAGGTAAAAAGAGTATATATGTAAAGAATACTATGTGAATCCTGAAATAAGGATTGGAAATTACCTTGAAGTGTAGAGAAAGAGAGAAACTGGAACCTCTCATCAGATGGATGTCTGTGAAGTGAAGCTCCCCAGGTGGCTACCGGATAAATGTCCACAGTGAGGGGCGTATCTCCGCCAGCATCATGTGACGCATGAGCCAGGTGTGGGGATGGAAAGAGCCACGCCCGAGATGCAAATGATCTCGGAGGGGTCCCTCCCATCCCCCTGGGTCATGCGAGATGGAAAAAACTATGATGAAAACGCAGGCGTCCCAATGGGTGCCGTGCGTGCAACATACTGACATGATGCCGATGCGCCAAGGATAATGCCCCGCCCCCCCGCCAAGGAAGGCAGGTGGGGAGGGGGAACTGGGCGCATCGCAACCCCG
The DNA here is from genome assembly GCA_029206835.1 of Rana muscosa. Classification (NCBI taxonomy): domain Eukaryota; kingdom Metazoa; phylum Chordata; class Amphibia; order Anura; family Ranidae; genus Rana; species Rana muscosa. Next base: position 15,565,316 of record JARGYO010005562.1, read on the forward strand.
GGCGGAAGAGACCAAAGAACAGGGACCCACCAATGCTTGGGTTGGGTGAGCCATGGGGATGGATACATCATTGAAAATCACGATTAGGACTGTTGTAATCAAAACAGGGGGATAAACAATAATGGCCTGTTGTCAAATGAAGTCTAGGGAAGGATATCAATGGTCAAAGTTGGGTAAAAAGGATGCCAACATATAAATAGTCTCAGAGAATTAATCACTGAGCAAATAAGAAAAGGAAATAGGGCTCAATAGGTCACCAAAGGGGAATGGGTGTCTTCCACCCGGTAATTTGTCAAGAAAAGGCAGGTGATCCATTGAGACCCATAAATGCCATACCCATGCCTCCATCCCTGGTACATTGAAAATGAAAAGAGAAAATGGGCTGTGGGACTTTAAATGAGGCATGGATGGGCGTAGGAAAAAGTCTAGGATATCAAGAATGAGTAGACATCACTGTCCCGTTGGGGAATAGTCTGTAGCCATATATACATGCTGCATAGTCAGTCTAAAGAATGGAGATCAAGGCATGGATATAAATATAAAAATGTATTGTATCATGGTAAAAGTACACATGGATCATGCAAACAAAGGCATAGTATAAATAGGGGTTATCACAAAAACATGATCAAAATTCACTGTTGAGACATGGCTGAAGCAAGTAATGACAGTTAAATGGACATACAGAAACAGTGAAAATGATTATCCGGTTAAAAAGTCAAGAATACACTTAATAGACTCATAGTTGGGCAAGCTTTACTTGACATGCCAGAGCATGGACTAATGGATGGGCATGGGGAAAAGGGTCTAAGATATCAAAAATTGGTAAACATCACTGTCCCGTTGGGGAGTGGTCTGTAGCCAGGTATACATGCTGCATAGTCAGTCTAAAGAATGGAGATCTGTATCATGGTAAAAGTACACATAGATCATGCAAACAAAGGCATAATGTAAATAGAAGTTATCACATAGACATAATCGCAATTCATTGTTGAGACATGGCTGGAGCAAGTAGTGACAGTTAAATGGACATACAGAAACAGTGAAATTATGAGTCTATTAAGTGTATTCTTGACTTTTTAACCGGATAATCATTTTCACTGTTTCTGTATGTCCATTTAACTGTCATTACTTGCTTCAGCCATGTCTCAACAGTGAATTTTGATCATGTTTTTGTGATAACCCCTATTTATACTATGCCTTTGTTTGCATGATCCATGTGTACTTTTACCATGATACAATACATTTTTATATTTATATCCATGCCTTGATCTCCATTCTTTAGACTGACTATGCAGCATGTATATATGGTGTGACAGCAGGAAGGTAAAGTCACCTGGTTGCATCCAGGGGGGTAGATATATTTCGCCCAGATTCAGGCTTTACGCCGACTTATACAACTAGGTGGAGAGTTGTATAAGGCTAGTGGGCTCATGGATGACTCATACCTCTAGGGAGAGGGCTGGGCGTCGTGCAGACAGGGAGTTGATGAGACCAGCTGAAGCCTGTCAGTTCGTTTAAGGCCTCTATAAAAACTCCCAGATTCATTAGGTGTTAGCTCATGCCTGGACCCAGACCTGTGTGGACTGTCTAGGGAGAGTGAACCCCTGTGCGGTGAGAAAAAGCCTGTGTGGCTATTTGCTTGGACATTTAAAACCAGGGACTTAGGGACTAGGACAGCACTAGGCTGATCCCAGTTGTTAGTTAGGAAACCTGTATGTTTAGTCAGAGGTCAACTTGACCAGGATTTATTTTGGTTATGTTTCTTTTGCTTTGCTGTGTTTTGTCACTGTAAATAGAAAATAAACCGCACCTTTTTTTGATTTTGAAAACCACAACCTCCGTTTGCTGGGCCTGTTTTGTGTGGGGAGCCCATCCCGGGGGTCACACACACCCGCTGCCGAGCTAACCCCCTCACAGTTGGTGGAGAACCAGTGGCAGTTTTTTTTTAAGCCAGCATGGAGGAGATACTGAAACAGCTGGCTCTAGCAAATGCCAATCAACAGCAGACAAATGCAGGTTTGCAAAGGAGCCTTGCAGCCCAGCAGCAAGCTCATCAACAGAGCCTTGAAGCCCAGCAGCAAGCTCACCAACAGAGTCTGGAAGCTCAGCAACAAGCCCAGCAGCAATCTGAGGCCCGCTTCATAGACCTGTTACAGAAGCAAGAGCAGAGACTACAACAAATGGAAGCAGTAATGCAGCAACGTCCGCAGACCAGTGAGGAAAGCCGTCCCACTAATACCGCGTCCTTTGGGGTGAGTCGTTTATTGACAAAAATGACTGGAGAGGATGATCCAGAGGTATTTTTGACCACATTTGAAAGGACCGCTGAAAGAGAAAAGTGGCCTGAGGAGCAGTGGGCTGGACTGGTGGCTCCTCTGTTAACTGGTGAATCGCAGAAAGCTTACTATGACCTGGAGCCTAACCAAGCAAAAGACTATGTGATGCTAAAAGCTGAAATTTTGGCAAGGCTGGGTGTCACCCAGGCTGTCCGGGCTCAGCGTGTGCATAACTGGACTTTCCAGCTTGGAAAACCCCCCAGGTCTCAAATGTATGATCTCATTCACCTGAGCAGAAAGTGGCTACAGCCAGAGACTTTGTCCGCACCAAAGATTGTGGAACGTGTTGTAATGGATCGGTTTTTGAGAGCTCTTCCTACTGCCATCCAAAAGTGGGTAAGCCATGGAGACCCAGAGACGGCCGATGGTCTTGTGGATCGTGTGGAGAAATACTTGGCTACAGAGAACCTGACGGCCTCTTCCAGAGACACTCGGACTTTCCACCCTAAGACCAGACCATCCCCAGGGGCGGATAAGAGGATTCCAAGGGGTGAGGGTGGAGAGAGTGAGAGGGTGGGAGCTCTACCCCAAGTTTGGCGAGAAGAGCCTGGGAAATCAGCGGCTCAAGAGGCGGCAAGAAGGATCGTTTGCTACCGCTGCCGGCAAGCGGGACATATTGCAGCCAATTGCCCGGTTGTGGAGGAACCCATGCAGTGTGACTTTCTGACGGGCAGACGTCAGTCGCTGTGTGCGACAGTCGCATGCACTGCCATTCGAGGAACTGAGAAACATTTATGCAAAATGTGTGTTAATGGTAGAAATGTTGTGGTATTGCTGGATTCAGGTAGCCTTGTGACCCTGATAAAGGCTGAGTTAGTTAAAACAGAGGTCTCTGGGAATAGCAAGGTAGCTGTTATTTGTGTGCATGGGGACACCCGAGAGTATCCAGTGACTACAGTGTGTTTCGAGACCCCCAAAGGTACCCTCTCTCATCCAGTGGGCTTAGTATCTCAGTTACCGCATGACGCCATTGTGGGAAGGGATTTTCCGAAGTTCTGGGAACTGTGGGATGATCCTGAGCCCCTCACTGGTGCCCCTATGTACCAGGAATGTGATAGCCAGAACTCCCCTGAGAGTGGTGAGGACTCTCCGGAATTTCCCTTATCAGTATTGGCAGGGGAGACTCAAGAAACTGGAGAGGAGCCCACCTCCTCAGACGAAAACCTACCGTCTGTGGAGTTTTCTGATCTTGAGGTTCACAGGGAAAACTTTGCCACAGAACAGTTGAAAGACCCCGCCCTAATAAAGGCACGGGAAAACGTAGTGAAAATAGATGGCGAGTTAGTGAACCCAGATAATACCTGCACTTACCCATACTTCAGCGTAGAGAAGGACCTACTGTATCGGGTGGCAAAAAGGGCAGAAGAAACCGTTGAGCAGCTTGTGGTGCCCAAACCTTACAGGAAGTTGGTGTTGGAGTTGGCCCATGGGCACATTCTTGGAGGTCATCTGGGGACAGAGAAAACCCGAGAGAGGGTATTACAGAGATTCTATTGGCCGGGGGTGATGAAGGACGTAGAAAATTATTGTTCCTCCTGCCCTGTGTGTCAGAGGTTGGCCCCGATGCCACATTTCCGTAGCCCGCTGGTCCCTCTACCCATCATTGAGGTCCCGTTTGAGAGGATCGCCATGGATTTGGTAGGTCCTATAATCAAGTCTGCTAGGGGGCACCAGTACATATTAGTTATAATGGACTATGCCACCCGTTATCCAGAAGCGATCCCTCTCCGAAATACCTCGGCCAAAACCATAGCCAAAGAGCTATCTCTTGTTTTTAGCCGGGTGGGTATTTGTAAAGAACTGCTTACGGACCAAGGTACACCCTTTATGTCCCGGGTAATGAAAGAGCTGTGTAAATTGTTCAAAGTGACGCAATTGCGTACGTCTGTGTATCACCCCCAAACCGATGGGCTGGTTGAAAGATTCAACAAAACCCTAAAACAAATGTTGAAGAAAGTGGTGGATAGAGATGGAAAGGATTGGGACTGTTTACTTCCTTATTTGATGTTTGCTATTAGGGAGGTGCCCCAATCCTCTACGGGATTCTCCCCCTTTGAGTTACTGTATGGGAGACACCCAAGAGGGCTGTTGGATATTGCCAAGGAAACTTGGGAAAGTGAGAGTTCTCCCCACAGGAGTGTGATTGAGCATGTCGCCCTGATGCAAGATCGAATTGCACAGGTAATGCCCATCGTGAAGGAACATTTGGCCCAAGCGCAGTTGGCACAGCAGAGAGTGTACAACCGTGGAGCCAAGACCCGTACCTTTTCCCCGGGGGATAGGATATTGGTACTTGTCCCTACGGTTGAAAGTAAATTCCTTGCCAAATGGCAAGGCCCCTACGAGATAATGGAAAAAGTGAGCGAAGTGAATTACAAGGTCAGACAACCAGGAAGGCGAAAGCCCGAACAGATCTATCACGTTAATCTGTTGAAAGCCTGGAGGGATAGAGAGTCCCTAGTCGCAGACACTTGGTCACCAGCTCAAACTGGTTGCGTGATTCCTGAGGTTGGAATAGCAGCCACCTTGTCACAACCCCAACAACAGGAGGTTAAGGAGTTTGTGCTTCGCAACAAGGAGGTATTCTCTGAGCTGCCGGGACAAACATCTGGGGTAGAGCATGACATCATTACCCCGCCCGGTGAAAGGGTGAAGTTAAAACCCTATCGGATCCCAGAGGCTCGACGGGAGGCAATACGGGAGGAAGTACAGAAAATGCTGAACTTAGGGGTGATAGAGGAGTCCCAAAGTGATTGGTCTAGTCCCATCGTGTTGGTGCCTAAACCGGATGGGAGCTGGCGATTTTGTAACGATTTTCGTCAGTTGAACAAAGTTACAAAATTTGACACCTACCCCATGCCACGTATAGATGAGTTGATCGACCGGCTGGGAACAGCCCGATACATGACGACTCTTGACCTCACAAAAGGGTATTGGCAAATCCCCCTGGCCAAGTCGGCCAAAGAGAAAACCGCATTTGTAACCCCAGACGGGGCGTTCCAATATAAAAGAATGCCGTTCGGGTTACAGAATGCGCCGGCCACCTTCCAACGGAAAATGGACCAGATGCTGAGGCCCCATCGGAAGTATGCTGCGGCTTACCTGGATGACGTAATTGTCCATAGCACAGATTGGGCCTCACATCTGCCAAAAGTGCAAGCAGTCCTGGACTCTGTTCGGGAAGCGGGGTTTACGGCTAACCCCAAGAAGTGTACCATTGGGCAGGAGGAGGCCAAATATCTTGGGTACACCATTGGGAGGGGAGTAATAAAACCCCAACTCAACAAAGTCGAGGCCATCCAGAGTTGGCCACGTCCCAACAGCAAGAAGCAGGTACGAGCCTTTCTGGGAATTGCTGGGTATTATCGGCGATTCATTCCCCACTTTGCTTCTAAGGCTGTGCCCCTAACCAACCTGACGAAGGGGAAAGGGTCGGTCATGATTAAATGGACCCCCGAGGCTGAGGCAGCATTCCAATTCTTGAAACAAGCCTTATGTAGCCAGCCAGTGTTGTACTCACCCGACTTCTCTAAAGACTTTGTCGTACAAAGTGATGCGTCAGATGTGGGGTTAGGAGCAGTATTGTCCCAGGTCTGGAACGGGGAAGAGCACCCAGTCATTTACCTCAGCAGGAAGTTGAAGTCCCATGAGGTAAATTACGCCACCGTTGAAAAGGAGTGTTTAGCGGTGAAGTGGGCTCTAGATTCCCTTCGGTACTACCTGCTAGGTAGGCACTTTGACATGGTTACGGATCACGCTCCGTTAAAGTGGATGGCTCAAAACAAGGAAACAAATAGAAGAGTGAATAGGTGGTTCCTGGCCCTCCAGGAATTCAACTTCACAGTAAAGCATCGCCCTGGCGTTCAAATGGGGAATGTGGATGCTTTGTCTCGAGTACATGAATGCCTGATTGCTGGTGTTCCAACCCCGAGGTTAAAACAAGAGGGGGGGTATGTGACAGCAGGAAGGTAAAGTCACCTGGTTGCATCCAGGGGGGTAGATATATTTCGCCCAGATTCAGGCTTTACGCCGACTTATACAACTAGGTGGAGAGTTGTATAAGGCTAGTGGGCTCATGGATGACTCATACCTCTAGGGAGAGGGCTGGGCGTCGTGCAGACAGGGAGTTGATGAGACCAGCTGAAGCCTGTCAGTTCGTTTAAGGCCTCTATAAAAACTCCCAGATTCATTAGGTGTTAGCTCATGCCTGGACCCAGACCTGTGTGGACTGTCTAGGGAGAGTGAACCCCTGTGCGGTGAGAAAAAGCCTGTGTGGCTATTTGCTTGGACATTTAAAACCAGGGACTTAGGGACTAGGACAGCACTAGGCTGATCCCAGTTGTTAGTTAGGAAACCTGTATGTTTAGTCAGAGGTCAACTTGACCAGGATTTATTTTGGTTAGGTTTCTTTTGCTTTGCTGTGTTTTGTCACTGTAAATAGAAAATAAACCGCACCTTTTTTTGATTTTGAAAACCACAACCTCCGTTTGCTGGGCCTGTTTTGTGTGGGGAGCCCATCCCGGGGGTCACACACACCCGCTGCCGAGCTAACCCCCTCACAATGGCTACAGACTATTCCCCAACGGGACAGTGATGTCTACTCATTCTTGATATCCTAGACTTTTTCCTACGCCCATCCATGCCTCATTTAAAGTCCCACAGCCCATTTTCTCTTTTCATTTTCAATGTACCAGGGATGGAGGCATGGGTATGGCATTTATGGGTCTCAATGGATCACCTGCCTTTTCTTGACAAATTACCGGGTGGAAGACACCCATTCCCCTTTGGTGACCTATTGAGCCCTATTTCCTTTTCTTATTTGCTCAGTGATTAATTCTCTGAGACTATTTATATGTTGGCATCCTTTTTACCCAACTTTGACCATTGATATCCTTCCCTAGACTTCATTTGACAACAGGCCATTATTGTTTATCCCCCGTTTTGATTACAACAGTCCTAATCGTGATTTTCAATGATGTATCCATCCCCATGGCTCACCCAACCCAAGCATTGGTGGGTCCCTGTTCTTTGGTCTCTTCCGCCCGGGGTTGCGATGCGCCCAGTTCCCCCTCCCCACCTGCCTTCCTTGGCGGGGGGGCGGGGCATTATCCTTGGCGCATCGGCATCATGTCAGTATGTTGCACGCACGGCACCCATTGGGACGCCTGCGTTTTCATCATAGTTTTTTCCATCTCGCATGACCCAGGGGGATGGGAGGGACCCCTCCGAGATCATTTGCATCTCGGGCGTGGCTCTTTCCATCCCCACACCTGGCTCATGCGTCACATGATGCTGGCGGAGATACGCCCCTCACTGTGGACATTTATCCGGTAGCCACCTGGGGAGCTTCACTTCACAGACATCCATCTGATGAGAGGTTCCAGTTTCTCTCTTTCTCTACACTTCAAGGTAATTTCCAATCCTTATTTCAGGATTCACATAGTATTCTTTACATATATACTCTTTTTACCTGCTTTTTTACATTTTGCCTTGCACTCTGCTCACACTGCTTCAAACACACATTTAATTTCATCGCTATTTAGCATTTTTGGGGATCTGGTTTGGCTTTTTTTCAAACCAGATTTATTTACACCAACACTCAGTTGATTTGCCAACTTTGGCTGTTAACCCTTTCAGTCATGTTATATCATTAACCCCCTTTTTTGTTCAATTTCTCCCAGCACCCATTACACATTATTCCCATTAGGCATCCACCAGCACATCATTTACATATTCACTCCCCTCTTCCTTTGTTCCCTTTTTGTTTTTTGTTTTCTTTTTTTCCTTCCCCTCCCTTCCCCCAATCACATTCTAATTTTGGTTCTCAAACCATTCAACCTTCTTTTTCACTCATTGCTCATTTTCATTTCTCCATCCCTTCACTAGCATTCTGCCCTTGCACCCTGTCTGTGCCTCTCCGTCAGTTTGGTGCTGTGCCGTGGCTGTCCGGGTTTCTCCTTGATGGATGTCCCATGCCATCTTCTCTTTGACTCTCCTCTTGATCGAGTGGCCGTTGAAGTGTTTATTGGGGGGCCTTCCCCGCCTCAGCCCCGGGTGAGACACTGTATCCAGGACCACCATTCTACGCCATATTTCAAATGCTTGGGACAACCCCATTCCGGGTTTTGCCATTGGTAACGTATCAGACTACCTTATTCTGTTTCAAATATGACATAATTTTTTCAAGACTTTATTTGATCTGTCTATCCATCTCCCCTTGTAGTCAAATGACATGCACCCCACTCCTGATGACTGGCTTTAAACGCCAAGAAACGCGTCGAGTCCATGCTCAGGGATGCCAAGTAAAGCCTGCCCAACTACGAATCTACAAAGTGTATTCTTGACATTTCAATTGGATAATTAATTTCACTGTTTCTGTATGTCCATTTAACTGTCACTACTTGCTCCAGCCATGTCTCAACAATGAATTGCGATTATGTCTATGTGATAACTTCTATTTACATTATGCCTTTGTTTGCATGATCTATGTGTACTTTTACCATGATACAGATCTCCATTCTTTAGACTGACTATGCAGCATGTATACCTGGCTACAGACCACTCCCCAACGGGACAGTGATGTTTACCAATTTTTGATATCTTAGACCCTTTTCCCCATGCCCATCCATTAGTCCATGCTCTGGCATGTCAAGTAAAGCTTGCCCAACTATGAGTCTATTAAGTGTATTCTTGACTTTTTAACCGGATAATCATTTTCACTGTTTCTGTATGTCCATTTAACTGTCATTACTTGCTTCAGCCATGTCTCAACAGTGAATTTTGATCATGTTTTTGTGATAACCCCTATTTATACTATGCCTTTGTTTGCATGATCCATGTGTACTTTTACCATGATACAATACATTTTTATATTTATATCCATGCCTTGATCTCCATTCTTTAGACTGACTATGCAGCATGTATATATGGCTACAGACTATTCCCCAACGGGACAGTGATGTCTACTCATTCTTGATATCCTAGACTTTTTCCTACGCCCATCCATGCCTCATTTAAAGTCCCACAGCCCATTTTCTCTTTTCATTTTTACTGATGTACTGTGGATCATCACTGATGTTCTATGGACCATCACTGATGTACTGTGGATCATCACTGATGTACTGTGGATCATCACTGATGTACTGTGGATCATCACTAATGTACTATAGATCATCACTGATGTACTGTGGACCATCACTGGTGTACTATGGATCATCACTGGTGTACTATGGATCATCACAGGTGTACTGTGGATCATCACTGATGTACTGTGGATCATCACTGATGTACTATGGACCATCACTGGTGTACTATGGGCCATCACTGGTGTACTATGGATCATCACTGGTGTACTATGGACCATCACTGATGTACTATGGACCATCACTGATGTACTGTGGACCATCCCCGATGTACTGTGGAACATCACTGATGTACTGTGGATCATCACTGATGTACTGTGGACCATCACTGATGTACTGTGGACCATCACTGGTGTACTATGGATCATCACTGATGTACTGAGGATCATCACTGGTGTACTATGGATCATCACTGATGTACTATGGATGATCACTGATGTACTATGGATCATCACTGATGTACTGTGGATCATCACTGATGTACTGTGGATCATCACTGATGTACTGTGGATCATCACTGATGTACTATGGGCCATCACAGGTGTACTATGGGCCATCACAGGTGTACTATGGATCATCACTGATGTACTATGGACCATCCCTGATGTACTATGGACCATGCCTGATGTACTGTGGACCATTACTGATGTACTGTGGACCATCACTGATGTACTGTGGATCATCACTGATGTTCTATGGACCATCACTGATGTACTGTGGATCATCACTGATGTACTGTAGATCATCACTGATGTACTATGGATCATCACTGATGTACTGTGGATCATCACTGATGTACTATAGATCATCACTGATGTACTATAGATCATCACTGATGTACTATGGACCATCACTGGTGTACTCTGGGCCATCACTGGTGTACTATGGACCATCCCTGATGGACTGTGGATCATCACTGATGTATTGTGGATCATCACTGATGTACTGTGGATCATCGCTGATGTACTGAGGACCATCCCTGATGTACTGTGGACCATCACTGATGTACTGTGGACCATCACTGATGTACTGTGGATCATCACTGATGTTCTATGGACCATCACTGATGTACTGTGGATCATCACTGATGTACTATAGATCATCACTGATGTACTGTGGATCATCACTGATGTACTATAGATCATCACTGATGTACTATGGACCATCACTGGTGTACTATGGATCATCACTGGTGTACTATGGATCATCACTGATGTACTATGGACCATCCCTGATGTACTGTGGATCATCACTGGTGTACTGTGGATCATCACTGGTGTACTGAGGATCAACACTGGTGTACTGAGGATCATCACTGGTGTACTGAGGATCATCACTGATGTACTATGGATCATCACTGATGTACTATAGATCATCACTGATGTACTTTGGGCCATCACTGGTGTACTATGGATCATCACTGATGTACTGTGGACCATCCCTGATGTACTGTGGATCATCACTGATGTACTGTGGATCATCATTGATGTACTGAGGACCATCCCTGATGTACTGTGGACCATCACTGATGTACTGTGGATCATCACTGATGTACTATGGACCATCCCTGATGTTCTGTGGATCATTACTGATGTACTATGGGCCATCACTGGTGTACTATGGGCCATCACTGGTGTACTATGGATCATCACTGATGTACTATGGATCATCACTGATGTACTATGGATCATCCCTGATGTACTATGGACCATCCCTGATGTACTGTGGATCATCACTGATGTACTGTGGATCATCACTGATGTACTATGGACCCTCACTGGTGTACTATGGGCCATCACTGGTGTACTGTGGATCATTACTGGTGTACTATGGATCATCACTGATGTACTATGGACCATCCCTGATGTACCATGGACCATCCCTGATGTACTGTGGATCATCACTGATGTACTATGGGCCATCAGTGGTGTTCTATGGGCCATCACTGGTGTACTGAGGATCATCACTGGTGTACTATGGATCATCACTGATGTACTGTGGATCATCACTGATGTACTGAGGATCATCACTGATGTACTGTGGATCATCACTGATGTACTATAGATCATCACTGATGTACTATGGGCCATCACTGGTGTACTATGGGCCATCACTGGTGTACTATGGATCATCACTGGTGTACTATGGATCATCACTGATGTACTATGGATCATCACTGGTGTACTATGGATCATCACTGATGTACTGTGGACCATCCCTGATGTACTGTGGATATTCACTGATGTACTGTGGATCATCACTGATGTACTGTGGATCATCACTGATGTACTGAGGATCATCACTGATGTACTATGGATCATCACTGATGTACTATGGGCCATCACAGGTGTACTATGGTCCATCACAGGTGTACTATGGAACATCCCTGATGTACTATGGAACATCCCTGATGTACTATGGACCATCCCTGATGTACTGTGGATCATCACTGATGTACTATGGGCCATCACTGGTGTACTATGGATCATCACTGATGTACTATGGATCATCACTGATGTACTGAGGATCATCACTGATGTACTATGGATCATCACTTGTACTGTGGATCATCCCTGATGTACTGTGGATCATTACTGATGTACTGTGGATCATCACTGATGTACTGAGGATCATCGCTGGTGTACTGTGGATCATCACTGATGTACTGTGGATCATCACTGATGTACTATGGGCCATCACGGGTGTACTATGGATCATCACTGGTGTACTATGGATCATCACTGATGTACTATGGACCATCCCTGATGTACTATGGACTATCCCTGATGTACTATGGACCATCCCTGATGTACTGAGGATCATCACTGATGTACTATAGATCATCACTGATGTACTATGGGTCATCACTGGTGTACTATGGATCATCACTGATGTACTGTGGATCATCACTGATGTACTATGGATCATCACTGATGTACTATGGATCATCACTGATATACTATGAGCCATCACTGATGTACTATGGGCCATCACTGATGTACTATGGACCATCCCTGATGTACTATGGACCATCCCTGATGTACTGAGGATCATCACTGATGTACTGAGGATCATCACTGATGTACTGTGGATCATCACTGATGTACTATGGATCATCACGGGTGTACTATGGATCATCACTGGTGTACTATGGATCATCACTGATGTACTATGGACCATCCCTGATGTACTATGGACCATCCCATATGTACTATGGACCATCCCTGATGTACTGAGGATCATCACTGATGTACTGAGGATCATTACTGATGTACTGTGGATCATCACTGATGTACTATGGGCCATCACTGATGTACTATGGGCCATCACAGGTGTACTATGGATCATCACTGATGTACTATGGACCATCACTGGTGTACTATGGATCATCACGGATGTACTGTGGATCATCACTGATGTACTATGGATCATCACTGATGTACTATGGATCATCACTGATGTACTATGGATCATCACTGATATACTATGAGCCATCACTGATGTACTATGGGCCATCACTTATGTACTGTGGATCATCACTGGTGTACTATGGATCATCACTGATGTACTATGGATCATCACTGGTGTACTATGGATCATCACTGGTGTACTATGGATCATCACTGATGTACTGTGGATCATCACTGATGTACTGTGGATTATCACTGATGTACTGAGGATCATCACTGATGTACTGTGGATCATCACTGATGTACTGTGGATCATCACTGATGTACTATGGGCCATCACAGGTGTACTATGGGCCATCACAGGTGTACTATGGATCATCACTGATGTACTATGGACCATCCCTGATGTACTATGGACCATCCCTGATGTACTGTGGACCATTACTGATGTACTGTGGACCATCACTGATGTACTGTGGATCATCACTGATGTTCTATGGACCATCACTGATGTACTATGGACCATCCCTGATGTTCTATGGACCATCACTGATGTACTGTGGATCATCACTGATGTACTGTGGATCATCACTGATGTTCTATGGACCATCACTGATGTACTGTGGATCATCACTGATGTTCTATGGACCATCACTGATGTACTGTGGATCATCACTGATGTACTGTGGATCATCACTGATGTACTGTGGATCATCACTAATGTACTATAGATCAGGGATAGGCAATTAGCGGACCTCCAGCTGTTGCCAAACTACAAGTCCCATGAAGCATAGCGAGACTCTGACAGCAGCAAGCATGACACCCAGAGGCAGAGGCATGATGGGACTTGTAGTTTTGCAACAGCTGGAGGTCCGCTAATTGCATATCCCTGCTATAGATCATCACTGATGTACTGTGGACCATCACTGGTGTACTATGGATCATCACAGGTGTACTGTGGATCATCACTGATGTACTGTGGATCATCACTGATGTACTATGGACCATCACTGGTGTACTATGGGCCATCACTAGTGTACTATGGATCATCACTGGTGTACTATGGACCATAACTGATGTACTATGGACCATCACTGATGTACTGTGGACCATACCCAATGTACTGTGGAACATCACTGATGTACTGTGGATCATCACTGATGTACTGTGGACCATCACTGATGTACTGTGGACCATCACTGGTTTACTATGGATCATCACTGATGTACTGAGGATCATCACTGGTGTACTATGGATCATCACTGATGTACTATGGATCATCACTGATGTACTGTGGATCATCACTGATGTACTGTGGATCATCACTGATGTACTGTGGATCATCACTGATGTACTGAGGATCATCACTGATGTACTGTGGATCATCACTGACGTACTATGGATCATCACGGGTGTTCTATGGGCCATCACGGTTGTACTATGGATCATCACTGGTGTACTATGGATCATCACTGATGTACTATGGACCATCCCTGATGTACTATGGACCATCCCATATGTACTATGGACCATCCTTGATGTACTGAGGATCATCACTGATGTACTGAGGATCATCACTGATGTACTGTGGATCGTCACTGATGTACTATGGGCCATCACTGATGTACTATGGGCCATCACAGGTGTACTATAGACTATCACTGGTGTACTATGGATTATCACTGATGTACTGTGGATCATCACTGATGTACTATGGATCATCACTGATGTACTATGGATCAACACTGATATACTATGAGCCATCACTGATGTACTATGGGCCATCACTGATGTACTGTGGATCATCACTGGTGTACTGTGGATCATCACTGATGTTCTATGGACCATCACTGATGTACTGTGGATCATCACTGATGTACTGTAGATCATCACTGATGTACTATGGATCATCACTGATGTACTGTGGATCATCACTGATGTACTATAGATCATCACTGATGTACTATAGATCATCACTGATGTACTATGGACCATCACTGGTGTACTCTGGGCCATCACTGGTGTACTATGGACCATCCCTGATGTACTGTGGATCATCACTGATGTATTGTGGATCATCACTGATGTACTGTGGATCATCGCTGATGTACTGAGGACCATCCCTGATGTACTGTGGACCATCACTGATGTACTGTGGACCATCACTGATGTACTGTGGATCATCACTGATGTTCTATGGACCATCACTGATGTACTGTGGATCATCACTGATGTACTATAGATCATCACTGATGTACTGTGGATCATCACTGATGTACTATAGATCATCACTGATGTACTATGGACCATCACTGGTGTACTATGGATCATCACTGGTGTACTATGGATCATCACTGATGTACTATGGACCATCCCTGATGTACTGTGGATCATCACTGGTGTACTGTGGATCATCACTGGTGTACTGAGGATCAACACTGGTGTACTGAGGATCATCACTGGTGTACTGAGGATCATCACTGATGTACTATGGATCATCACTGATGTACTATGGATCATCACTGATGTACTATAGATCATCACTGATGTACTTTGGGCCATCACTGGTGTACTATGGATCATCACTGATGTACTGTGGACCATCCCTGATGTACTGTGGATCATCACTGATGTACTGTGGATCATCACTGATGTACTGAGGACCATCCCTGATGTACTGTGGACCATCACTGATGTACTGTGGATCATCACTGATGTACTATGGACCATCCCTGATGTTCTGTGGATCATCACTGATGTACTATGGGCCATCACTGGTGTACTATGGACCATCACTGGTGTACTATGGATCATCACTGATGTACTATGGATCATCACTGATGTACTATGGACCATCCCTGATGTACTATGGACCATCCCTGATGTACTGTGGATCATCACTGATGTACTGTGGATCATCACTGATGTACTATGGACCCTCACTGGTGTACTATGGGCCATCACTGGTGTACTGTGGATCATTACTGGTGTACTATGGATCATCACTGATGTACTATGGACCATCCCTGATGTACCATGGACCATCCCTGATGTACTGTGGATCATCACTGATGTACTATGGGCCATCAGTGGTGTTCTATGGGCCATCACTGGTGTACTATGGATCATCACTGGTGTACTATGGATCATCACTGATGTACTGTGGATCATCCCTGATGTACTGAGGATCATCACTGATGTACTGTGGATCATCACTGATGTACTATAGATCATCACTGATGTACTATGGGCCATCACTGGTGTACTATGGGCCATCACTGGTGTACTATGGATCATCACTGATGTACTATGGATCATCACTGATGTACTATGGATCATCACTGGTGTACTATGGATCATCACTGATGTACTGTGGACCATCCCTGATGTACTGTGGACCATCCCTGAGGTACTGTGGATATTCACTGATGTACTGTGGATCATCACTGATGTACTGTGGATCATCACTGATGTACTGAGGATCATCACTGATGTACTATAGATCATCACTGATGTACTATAGATCATCACTGATGTACTATGGACCATCACTGGTGTACTCTGGGCCATCACTGGTGTACTATGGACCATCCCTGATGTACTGTGGATCATCACTGATGTATTGTGGATCATCACTGATGTACTGTGGATCATCGCTGATGTACTGAGGACCATCCCTGATGTACTGTGGACCATCACTGATGTACTGTCGACCATCACTGATGTACTGTGGATCATCACTGATGTTCTATGGACCATCACTGATGTACTGTGGATCATCACTGATGTACTATAGATCATCACTGATGTACTGTGGATCATCACTGATGTACTATAGATCATCACTGATGTACTATGGACCATCACTGGTGTACTATGGATCATCACTGGTGTACTATGGATCATCACTGATGTACTATGGACCATCCCCGATGTACTGTGGATCATCACTGGTGTACTGTGGATCATCACTGGTGTACTGAGGATCATCACTGGTGTACTGAGGATCATCACTGGTGTACTGAGGATCATCACTGATGTACTATGGATCATCACTGATGTACTATAGATCATCACTGATGTACTTTGGGCCATCACTGGTGTACTATGGATCATCACTGATGTACTGTGGACCATCCCTGATGTACTGTGGATCATCACTGATGTACTGTGGATCATCACTGATGTACTGAGGACCATCCCTGATGTACTGTGGACCATCACTGATGTACTGTGGATCATCACTGATGTACTATGGACCATCCCTGATGTTCTGTGGATCATCACTGATGTACTATGGGCCATCACTGGTGTTCTATGGGCCATCACTGGTGTACCATGGACCATCCCTGATGTACTGTGGATCATCACTGATGTACTATGGATCATCACTGATGTACTGAGGACCATCCCTGATGTACTGTGGACCATCACTGATGTACTGTGGATCATCACTGATGTACTATGGACCATCCCTGATGTTCTGTGGATCATCACTGATGTACTATGGGCCATCACTGGTGTTCTATGGGCCATCAGTGGTGTACCATGGACCATCCCTGGTGTACTGTGGATCATCACTGGTGTACTATGGATCATCACTGATGTACTATGGACCATCCCTGATGTACCATGGACCATCCCTGATGTACTGTGGATCATCACTGATGTACTATGGGCCATCAGTGGTGTTCTATGGGCCATCACTGGTGTACTATGGATCATCACTGGTGTACTATGGATCATCACTGATTTACTGTGGATCATCACTGATGTACTGAGGATCATCACTGATGTACTGTGCATCATCACTGATGTACTATAGATCATCACTGATGTACTATGGGCCATCACTGGTGTACTATGGGCCATCACTGGTGTACTATGGATCATCACTGGTGTACTATGGATCATCACTGATGTACTATGGATCATCACTGATGTACTATGGATCATCACTGATGTACTATGGATCATCACTGGTGTACTATGGATCATCACTGATGTACTGTGGACCATCCCTGATGTACTGTGGACCATCCCTGATGTACTGTGGATATTCACTGATGTACTGTGGATCATCACTGATGTACTGTGGATCATCACTGATGTACTGAGGATAATCACTGATGTACTATGGATCATCACTGATGTACTATGGGCCATCACAGGTGTACTATGGTCCATCACAGGTGTACTATGGAACATCCCTGATGTACTATGGAACATCCCTGATGTACTATGGACCATCCCTGATGTACTGTGGATCATCACTGATGTACTTTGGGCCATCACTGGTGTACTATGGATCATCACTGATGTACTATGGATCATCACTGATGTACTGAGGATCATCACTGATGTACTATGGATCATCACTTGTACTGTGGATCATCCCTGATGTACTGTGGATCATCACTGATGTACTGTGGATCATCACTGATGTACTGAGGATCATCGCTGATGTACTGTGGATCATCACTGATGTACTGTGGATCATCACTGATGTACTATGGGCCATCACGGGTGTACTATGGATCATCACTGGTGTACTATGGATCATCACTGATGTACTATGGACCATCCCTGATGTACTATGGACCATCCCTGATGTACTATGGACCATCCCTGATGTACTGAGGATCATCACTGATGTACTATAGATCATCACTGATGTACTATGGGCCATCACTGGTGTACTATGGATCATCACTGATGTACTGTGGATCATCACTGATGTACTATGGATCATCACTGATGTACTATGGATCATCACTGATATACTATGGGCCATCACTGATGTACTATGGACCATCCCTGATGTACTATGGACCATCCCTGATGTACTGAGGATCATCACTGATGTACTGAGGATCATCACTGATGTACTGTGGATCATCACTGATGTACTATGGGCCATCACTGATGTACTATGAGCCATCACAGGTGTACTATGGATCATCACTGATGTACTATGGACCATCACTGGTGTACTATGGACCATCACTGATGTACTGTGGATCATCACTGATGTACTATGGATCATCACTGATGTACTATGGATCATCACTGATATACTATGAACCATCACTGATGTACTATGGGCCATCACTGATGTACTGTGGATCATCACTGGTGTACTATGGATCATCACTGATGTACTATGGATCATCACTGGTGTACTATGGATCATCACTGGTGTACTATGGATCATCACTGGTGTACTATGGATCATCACTGATGTACTGTGGACCATCCCTGATGTACTGTGGATCATCACTGATGTACTGAGGATCATCACTGATGTACTGTGGATCATCACTGATGTACTGTGGATCATCACTGATGTACTATGGGCCATCACAGGTGTACTATGGGCCATCATAGGTGTACTATGGATCATCACTGATGTTCTATGGACCATCCCTGATGTACTGTGGACCATCACTGATGTACTGTGGACCATCACTGATGTTCTATGGACCATCACTGATGTACTGTGGATCATCACTGATGTACTGTGGATCATCACTGATGTACTGTGGATCATCACTAATGTACTATTGATCATCAATGATGTACTATGGGCCATCACAGGTGTACTATGGACCATCCCTGATGTACTATGGACCATCACTGATGTACTGTGGACCATTACTGATGTACTGTGGATCATCACTGATGTACTATGGGCCATCACAGGTGTACTATGGGCCATCACATGTGTACTATGGATCATCACTAATGTACTATGGACCATCCCTGATGTACTATGGACCATCCCTGATGTACTGTGGACCATTACTGATGTACTGTGGACCATCACTGATGTACTGTGGATCATCACTGATGTTCTATGGACCATCACTGATGTACTGTGGATCATCACTGATGTACTGTGGATCATCACTGATGTACTGTGGATCATCACTAATGTACTATAGATCATCACTGATGTACTGTGGACCATCACTGGTGTACTATGGATCATCACTGGTGTACTATGGATCATCACAGGTGTACTGTGGATCATCACTGATGTACTGTGGATCATCACTGATGTACTATGGACCATCACTGGTGTACTATGGGCCATCACTGGTGTACTATGGATCATCACTTGTGTACTATGGACCATCACTGATGTACTATGGACCATCACTGATGTACTGTGGACCATCCCCGATGTACTGTGGAACATCATTGATGTACTGTGGATCATCACTGATGTACTGAGGACCATCACTGATGTACTGTGGACCATCACTGGTGTACTATGGATCATCACTGATGTACTGAGGATCATCACTGGTGTACTATGGATCATCACTGATGTACTATGGATCATCACTGATGTACTGTGGATCATCACTGATGTACTGTGGATCATCACTGATGTACTGTGGATCATCACTGATGTACTATGGGGCATCACAGGTGTACTATGGGCCATCACAGGTGTACTATGGATCATCACTGATGTACTATGGACCATCCCTGATGTACTAAGGACCATGCCTGATGTACTGTGGACCATTACTGATGTACTGTGGACCATCACTGATGTACTGTGGATCATCACTGATGTTCTATGGACCATCACCGATGTACTGTGGATCATCACTGATGTACTGTAGATCATCACTGATGTACTATGGATCATCACTGATGTACTGTGGATCATCACTGATGTACTATGGACCATCACTGGTGTACTCTGGGCCATCACTGGTGTACTATGGACCATCCCTGATGTACTGTGGATCATTACTGATGTACTGTGGATCATCACTGATGTACTGTGGATCATCACTGATGTACTGAGGATCATCACTGATGTACTGTGGGCCATCACAGGTGTACTATGGATCATTACTGATGTACTATGGACCATCCCTGATGTACTATGGACCATCCCTGATGTACGGTGGATCATCACTGATGTACTGTGGATCATCACTGATGTACTATGGACCATCCCTGATGTACTGTGGATCATCACTGATGTACTATGGGCCATCACTGGTGTACTATGGGCCATCACTGGTGTACTATGGATCATCACTGATGTACTACGGATCATCACTGATGTACTATGGATCATCACTGATATACTATGGACCATCCCTGATGTACTGTGGATCATCACTGATGTACTGTGGATCATCACTGATGTACTATGGACCCTCACTGGTGTACTATGGGCCATCACTGGTGTACTATGGATCATCACTGGTGTACTATAGATCATCACTGATGTACTATGGACCATCACTGGTGTACTATGGATCATCACTGGTGTACTATGGATCATCACTGATGTACTATGGACCATCCCTGATGTACTGTGGATCATCACTGGTGTACTGTGGATCATCACTGGTGTACTGAGGATCAACACTGGTGTACTGAGGATCATCACTGGTGTACTGAGGATCATCACTGATGTACTATGGATCATCACTGATGTACTATAGATCATCACTGATGTACTTTGGGCCATCACTGGTGTACTATGGATCATCACTGATGTACTGTGGACCATCCCTGATGTATTGTGGATCATCACTGATGTACTGTGGATCATCGCTGATGTACTGAGGACCATCCCTGATGTACTGTGGACCATCACTGATGTACTGTGGACCATCACTGATGTACTGTGGATCATCACTGATGTTCTATGGACCATCACTGATGTACTGTGGATCATCACTGATGTACTATAGATCATCACTGATGTACTGTGGATCATCACTGATGTACTATAGATCATCACTGATGTACTATGGACCATCACTGGTGTACTATGGATCATCACTGGTGTACTATGGATCATCACTGATGTACTATGGACCATCCCTGATGTACTGTGGATCATCACTGGTGTACTGTGGATCATCACTGGTGTACTGAGGATCAACACTGGTGTACTGAGGATCATCACTGGTGTACTGAGGATCATCACTGATGTACTATGGATCATCACTGATGTACTATAGATCATCACTGATGTACTTTGGGCCATCACTGGTGTACTATGGATCATCACTGATGTACTGTGGACCATCCCTGATGTACTGTGGATCATCACTGATGTACTGTGGATCATCACTGATGTACTGAGGACCATCCCTGATGTACTGTGGACCATCACTGATGTACTGTGGATCATCACTGATGTACTATGGACCATCCCTGATGTTCTGTGGATCATCACTGATGTACTATGGGCCATCACTGGTGTACTATGGGCCATCACTGGTGTACTATGGATCATCACTGATGTACTATGGATCATCACTGATGTACTATGGATCATCCCTGGTGTACTATGGACCATCCCTGATGTACTGTGGATCATCACTGATGTACTGTGGATCATCACTGATGTACTATGGACCCTCACTGGTGTACTATGGGCCATCACTGGTGTACTGTGGATCATTACTGGTGTACTATGGATCATCACTGATGTACTATGGACCATCCCTGATGTACCATGGACCATCCCTGATGTACTGTGGATCATCACTGATGTACTATGGGCCATCAGTGGTGTTCTATGGGCCATCACTGGTGTACTATGGATCATCACTGGTGTACTATGGATCATCACTGATGTACTGTGGATCATCACTGATGTACTGAGGATCATCACTGATGTACTGTGGATCATCACTGATGTACTATAGATCATCACTGATGTACTATTGGCCATCACTGGTGTACTATGGACCATCACTGGTGTACTATGGATCATCACTGGTGTACTATGGATCATCACTGATGTACTATGGATCATCACTGATGTACTATGGATCATCACTGGTGTACTATGGATCATCACTGATGTACTGTGGACCATCCCTGATGTACTGTGGACCATCCCTGAGGTACTGTGGATATTCACTGATGTACTGTGGATCATCACTGATGTACTGTGGATCATCACTGATGTACTGAGGATCATCACTGATGTACTATAGATCATCACTGATGTACTATAGATCATCACTGATGTACTATGGACCATCACTGGTGTACTCTGGGCCATCACTGGTGTACTATGGACCATCCCTGATGTACTGTGGATCATCACTGATGTATTGTGGATCATCACTGATGTACTGTGGATCATCGCTGATGTACTGAGGACCATCCCTGATGTACTGTGGACCATCACTGATGTACTGTCGACCATCACTGATGTACTGTGGATCATCACTGATGTTCTATGGACCATCACTGATGTACTGTGGATCATCACTGATGTACTATAGATCATCACTGATGTACTGTGGATCATCACTGATGTACTGTGGATCATCACTGATGTACTATGGACCATCACTGGTGTACTCTGGGCCATCACTGGTGTACTATGGACCATCCCTGATGTACTGTGGATCATTACTGATGTACTGTGGACCATTACTGATGTACTGTGGACCATCACTGATGTACTGTGGATCATCACTGATGTTCTATGGACCATCACCGATGTACTGTGGATCATCACTGATGTACTGTAGATCATCACTGATGTACTATGGATCATCACTGATGTACTGTGGATCATCACTGATGTACTATGGACCATCACTGGTGTACTCTGGGCCATCACTGGTGTACTATGGACCATCCCTGATGTACTGTGGATCATTACTGATGTACTGTGGATCATCACTGATGTACTGTGGATCATCACTGATGTACTGAGGATCATCACTGATGTACTGTGGGCCATCACAGGTGTACTATGGATCATCACTGATGTACTATGGACCATCCCTGATGTACTATGGACCATCCCTGATGTACGGTGGATCATCACTGATGTACTGAGGACCATCCCTGATGTACTGTGGACCATCACTGATGTACTGTGGATCATCACTGATGTACTATGGACCATCCCTGATGTACTGTGGATCATCACTGATGTACTATGGGCCATCACTGGTGTACTATGGGCCATCACTGGTGTACTATGGATCATCACTGATGTACTACGGATCATCACTGATGTACTATGGATCATCACTGATATACTATGGACCATCCCTGATGTACTGTGGATCATCACTGATGTACTGTGGATCATCACTGATGTACTATGGACCCTCACTGGTGTACTATGGGCCATCACTGGTGTACTATGGATCATCACTGGTGTACTATAGATCATCACTGATGTACTATGGACCATCACTGGTGTACTATGGATCATCACTGGTGTACTATGGATCATCACTGATGTACTATGGACCATCCCTGATGTACTGTGGATCATCACTGGTGTACTGTGGATCATCACTGGTGTACTGAGGATCAACACTGGTGTACTGAGGATCATCACTGGTGTACTGAGGATCATCACTGATGTACTATGGATCATCACTGATGTACTATAGATCATCACTGATGTACTTTGGGCCATCACTGGTGTACTATGGATCATCACTGATGTACTGTGGACCATCCCTGATGTATTGTGGATCATCACTGATGTACTGTGGATCATCGCTGATGTACTGAGGACCATCCCTGATGTACTGTGGACCATCACTGATGTACTGTGGACCATCACTGATGTACTGTGGATCATCACTGATGTTCTATGGACCATCACTGATGTACTGTGGATCATCACTGATGTACTATAGATCATCACTGATGTACTGTGGATCATCACTGATGTACTATAGATCATCACTGATGTACTATGGACCATCACTGGTGTACTATGGATCATCACTGGTGTACTATGGATCATCACTGATGTACTATGGACCATCCCTGATGTACTGTGGATCATCACTGGTGTACTGTGGATCATCACTGGTGTACTGAGGATCAACACTGGTGTACTGAGGATCATCACTGGTGTACTGAGGATCATCACTGATGTACTATGGATCATCACTGATGTACTATAGATCATCACTGATGTACTTTGGGCCATCACTGGTGTACTATGGATCATCACTGATGTACTGTGGACCATCCCTGATGTACTGTGGATCATCACTGATGTACTGTGGATCATCACTGATGTACTGAGGACCATCCCTGATGTACTGTGGACCATCACTGATGTACTGTGGATCATCACTGATGTACTATGGACCATCCCTGATGTTCTGTGGATCATCACTGATGTACTATGGGCCATCACTGGTGTACTATGGGCCATCACTGGTGTACTATGGATCATCACTGATGTACTATGGATCATCACTGATGTACTATGGATCATCCCTGATGTACTATGGACCATCCCTGATGTACTGTGGATCATCACTGATGTACTGTGGATCATCACTGATGTACTATGGACCCTCACTGGTGTACTATGGGCCATCACTGGTGTACTGTGGATCATTACTGGTGTACTATGGATCATCACTGATGTACTATGGACCATCCCTGATGTACCATGGACCATCCCTGATGTACTGTGGATCATCACTGATGTACTATGGGCCATCAGTGGTGTTCTATGGGCCATCACTGGTGTACTATGGATCATCACTGGTGTACTATGGATCATCACTGATGTACTGTGGATCATCACTGATGTACTGAGGATCATCACTGATGTACTGTGGATCATCACTGATGTACTATAGATCATCACTGATGTACTATTGGCCATCACTGGTGTACTATGGGCCATCACTGGTGTACTATGGATCATCACTGGTGTACTATGGATCATCACTGATGTACTATGGATCATCACTGATGTACTATGGATCATCACTGGTGTACTATGG
Organism: Rana muscosa; assembly: GCA_029206835.1. Taxonomy (NCBI): domain Eukaryota; kingdom Metazoa; phylum Chordata; class Amphibia; order Anura; family Ranidae; genus Rana; species Rana muscosa. The sequence goes on from JARGYO010005562.1 coordinate 15,590,986, forward strand.
ATCATCACTGATGTACTGTGGACCATCCCTGATGTACTGTGGACCATCCCTGAGGTACTGTGGATATTCACTGATGTACTGTGGATCATCACTGATGTACTGTGGATCATCACTGATGTACTGAGGATCATCACTGATGTACTATAGATCATCACTGATGTACTATAGATCATCACTGATGTACTATGGACCATCACTGGTGTACTCTGGGCCATCACTGGTGTACTATGGACCATCCCTGATGTACTGTGGATCATCACTGATGTATTGTGGATCATCACTGATGTACTGTGGATCATCGCTGATGTACTGAGGACCATCCCTGATGTACTGTGGACCATCACTGATGTACTGTCGACCATCACTGATGTACTGTGGATCATCACTGATGTTCTATGGACCATCACTGATGTACTGTGGATCATCACTGATGTACTATAGATCATCACTGATGTACTGTGGATCATCACTGATGTACTATAGATCATCACTGATGTACTATGGACCATCACTGGTGTACTATGGATCATCACTGGTGTACTATGGATCATCACTGATGTACTATGGACCATCCCCGATGTACTGTGGATCATCACTGGTGTACTGTGGATCATCACTGGTGTACTGAGGATCATCACTGGTGTACTGAGGATCATCACTGGTGTACTGAGGATCATCACTGATGTACTATGGATCATCACTGATGTACTATAGATCATCACTGATGTACTTTGGGCCATCACTGGTGTACTATGGATCATCACTGATGTACTGTGGACCATCCCTGATGTACTGTGGATCATCACTGATGTACTGTGGATCATCACTGATGTACTGAGGACCATCCCTGATGTACTGTGGACCATCACTGATGTACTGTGGATCATCACTGATGTACTATGGACCATCCCTGATGTTCTGTGGATCATCACTGATGTACTATGGGCCATCACTGGTGTTCTATGGGCCATCACTGGTGTACCATGGACCATCCCTGATGTACTGTGGGTCATCACTGATGTACTATGGATCATCACTGATGTACTGAGGACCATCCCTGATGTACTGTGGACCATCACTGATGTACTGTGGATCATCACTGATGTACTATGGACCATCCCTGATGTTCTGTGGATCATCACTGATGTACTATGGGCCATCACTGGTGTTCTATGGGCCATCACTGGTGTACCATGGACCATCCCTGGTGTACTGTGGATCATCACTGGTGTACTATGGATCATCACTGATGTACTATGGACCATCCCTGATGTACCATGGACCATCCCTGATGTACTGTGGATCATCACTGATGTACTATGGGCCATCAGTGGTGTTCTATGGGCCATCACTGGTGTACTATAGATCATCACTGGTGTACTATGGATCATCACTGATTTACTGTGGATCATCACTGATGTACTGAGGATCATCACCGATGTACTGTGGATCATCACTGATGTACTATAGATCATCACTGATGTACTATGGGCCATCACTGGTGTACTATGGGCCATCACTGGTGTACTATGGATCATCACTGGTGTACTATCGATCATCACTGATGTACTATGGATCATCACTGATGTACTATGGATCATCACTGATGTACTATGGATCATCACTGGTGTACTATGGATCATCACTGATGTACTGTGGACCATCCCTGATGTACTGTGGACCATCCCTGATGTACTGTGGATATTCACTGATGTACTGTGGATCATCACTGATGTACTGTGGATCATCACTGATGTACTGAGGATCATCACTGATGTACTATGGATCATCACTGATGTACTATGGGCCATCACAGGTGTACTATGGTCCATCACAGGTGTACTATGGAACATCCCTGATGTACTATGGAACATCCCTGATGTACTATGGAACATCCCTGATGTACTATGGACCATCCCTGATGTACTGTGGATCATCACTGATGTACTTTGGGCCATCACTGGTGTACTATGGATCATCACTGATGTACTATGGGCCATCACAGGTGTACTATGGTCCATCACAGGTGTACTATGGAACATCCCTGATGTACTATGGAACATCCCTGATGTACTATGGAACATCCCTGATGTACTATGGACCATCCCTGATGTACTGAGGATCATCACTGATGTACTATGGATCATCACTTGTACTGTGGATCATCCCTGATGTACTGTGGATCATCACTGATGTACTGTGGATCATCACTGATGTACTGAGGATCATCGCTGATGTACTGTGGATCATCACTGATGTACTGTGGATCATCACTGATGTACTATGGGCCATCACGGGTGTACTATGGATCATCACTGGTGTACTATGGATCATCACTGATGTACTATGGACCATCCCTGATGTACTATGGACCATCCCTGATGTACTATGGACCATCCCTGATGTACTGAGGATCATCACTGATGTACTATAGATCATCACTGATGTACTATGGGCCATCACTGGTGTACTATGGATCATCACTGATGTACTGTGGATCATCACTGATGTACTATGGATCATCACTGATGTACTATGGATCATCACTGATATACTATGAGCCATCACTGATGTACTATGGGCCATCACTGATGTACTATGGACCATCCCTGATGTACTATGGACCATCCCTGATGTACTGAGGATCATCACTGATGTACTGAGGATCATCACTGATGTACTGTGGATCATCACTGATGTACTATGGGCCATCACTGATGTACTATGAGCCATCACAGGTGTACTATGGATCATCACTGATGTACTATGGACCATCACTGGTGTACTATGGACCATCACTGATGTACTGTGGATCATCACTGATGTACTATGGATCATCACTGATGTACTATGGATCATCACTGATATACTATGAACCATCACTGATGTACTATGGGCCATCACTGATGTACTGTGGATCATCACTGGTGTACTATGGATCATCACTGATGTACTATGGATCATCACTGATGTACTATGGATCATCACTGGTGTACTATGGATCATCACTGGTGTACTATGGATCATCACTGATGTACTGTGGACCATCCCTGATGTACTGTGGATCATCACTGATGTACTGAGGATCATCACTGATGTACTGTGGATCATCACTGATGTACTGTGGATCATCACTGATGTACTATGGGCCATCACAGGTGTACTATGGGCCATCATAGGTGTACTATGGATCATCACTGATGTTCTATGGACCATCCCTGATGTACTGTGGACCATCACTGATGTACTGTGGACCATCACTGATGTTCTATGGACCATCACTGATGTACTGTGGATCATCACTGATGTACTGTGGATCATCACTGATGTACTGTGGATCATCACTAATGTACTATTGATCATCACTGATGTACTATGGGCCATCACAGGTGTACTATGGACCATCCCTGATGTACTATGGACCATCACTGATGTACTGTGGACCATTACTGATGTACTGTGGATCATCACTGATGTACTGTGGATCATCACTGATGTACTATGGGCCATCACAGGTGTACTATGGGCCATCACATGTGTACTATGGATCATCACTAATGTACTATGGACCATCCCTGATGTACTATGGACCATCCCTGATGTACTGTGGACCATTACTGATGTACTGTGGACCATCACTGATGTACTGTGGATCATCACTGATGTTCTATGGACCATCACTGATGTACTGTGGATCATCACTGATGTACTGTGGATCATCACTGATGTACTGTGGATCATCACTAATGTACTATAGATCATCACTGATGTACTGTGGACCATCACTGGTGTACTATGGATCATCACTGGTGTACTATGGATCATCACAGGTGTACTGTGGATCATCACTGATGTACTGTGGATCATCACTGATGTACTATGGACCATCACTGGTGTACTATGGGCCATCACTGGTGTACTATGGATCATCACTTGTGTACTATGGACCATCACTGATGTACTATGGACCATCACTGATGTACTGTGGACCATCCCCGATGTACTGTGGAACATCATTGATGTACTGTGGATCATCACTGACGTACTGTGGACCATCACTGATGTACTGTGGACCATCACTGGTGTACTATGGATCATCACTGATGTACTGAGGATCATCACTGGTGTACTATGGATCATCACTGATGTACTATGGATGATCACTGATGTACTATGGATCATCACTGATGTACTGTGGATCATCACTGATGTACTGTGGATCATCACTGATGTACTGTGGATCATCACTGATGTACTATGGGGCATCACAGGTGTACTATGGGCCATCACAGGTGTACTATGGATCATCACTGATGTACTATGGACCATCCCTGATGTACTAAGGACCATGCCTGATGTACTGTGGACCATTACTGGTGTACTGTGGACCATCACTGATGTACTGTGGATCATCACTGATGTTCTATGGACCATCACCGATGTACTGTGGATCATCACTGATGTACTGTAGATCATCACTGATGTACTATGGATCATCACTGATGTACTGTGGATCATCACTGATGTACTATAGATCATCACTGATGTACTATAGATCATCACTGATGTACTATGAACCATCAATGGTGTACTCTGGGCCATCACTGGTGTACTATGGACCATCCCTGATGTACTGTGGATCATTACTGATGTACTGTGGATCATCACTGATGTACTGTGGATCATCACTGATGTACTGAGGATCATCACTGATGTACTGTGGGCCATCACAGGTGTACTATGGATCATCACTGATGTACTATGGACCATCCCTGATGTACTATGGACCATCCCTGATGTACGGTGGATCATCACTGATGTACTGAGGACCATCCCTGATGTACTGTGGACCATCACTGATGTACTGTGGATCATCACTGATGTACTATGGACCATCCCTGATGTACTGTGGATCATCACTGATGTACTGTGGATCATCACTGATGTACTATGGACCCTCACTGGTGTACTATGGGCCATCACTGGTGTACTATGGGCCATCACTGGTGTACTATGGGCCATCACTGGTGTACTATGGATCATCACTGATGTACTACGGATCATCACTGATGTACTATGGATCATCACTGATATACTATGGACCATCCCTGATGTACTGTGGATCATCACTGATGTACTGTGGATCATCACTGATGTACTATGGACCCTCACTGGTGTACTATGGGCCATCACTGGTGTACTATGGATCATCACTGGTGTACTATGGATCATCACCGATGTACTATGGACCATCCCTGATGTACCATGGACCATCCCTGATGTACTGTGGATCATCACTGATGTACTATGGGCCATCAGTGGTGTACTATGGGCCATCACTGGTGTACTATGGATCATCACTGGTGTACTATGGACCATCACTGATGTACTGTGGATCATCCCTGATGTACTGTGGATCATCACTGATGTACTGTGGATCATCACTGATGTACTGAGGATCATCACTGACGTACTGTGGATCATCACTGATGTACTGTGGATCTTCACTGATGTACTATAGATCATCACTGATGTACTATGGGCCATCACTGGTGTACTATGGGCCATCACTGGTGTACTATGGATCATCACTGATGTACTATGGATCATCACTGATGTACTATGGATCATCACTGGTGTACTATGGATCATCACTGATGTACTGTGGACCATCCCTGATGTACTGTGGACCATCCCTGTTGTACTGTGAATCATCACTGATGTACTGTGGATCATCACTGATGTACTGTGGATCATCACTGATGTACTGAGGATCATCACTGATGTACTGAGGATCATCACTATTGTACTATGGATCATCACTGATGTACTATGGGCCATCACAGGTGTACTATGGGCCATCACAGGTGTACTATGGAACATCCCTGATGTACTATGGACCATCCCTGATGTACTGTGGATCATCACTGATGTACTATAGATCATCACTGATGTACTATGGGCCATCACTGGTGTACTATGGATCATCACTGATGTACTATGGATCATCACTGATGTACTGAGGATCATCACTGATGTACTATGGATCATCACTTGTACTGTGGATCATCCCTGATGTACTGTGGATCATCACTGATGTACTGAGGATCATCACTGATGTACTGTGGATCATCACTGATGTACTGTTGATCATCTCTGATGTACTATGGGCCATCACGGGTGTACTATGGATCATCACTGGTGTACTATGGATCATCACTGATGTACTATGGACTTTCCCTGATGTACTATGGACCATCCCTGATGTACTATGGACCATCCCTGATGTGCTGAGGATCATCACTGATGTACTATAGATCATCACTGATGTACTATGGGCCATCACTGGTGTACTATGGATCATCACTGATGTACTGTGGATCATCACTGATGTACTATGGATCATCACTGATGTACTATGGATCATCACTGATATACTATGAGCCATCACTGATGTACTATGGGCCATCACTGATGTACTATGGACCATCCCTGATGTACTATGGACCATCCCTGATGTACTGAGGATCATCACTGATGTACTGAGGATCATCACTGATGTACTGTGGATCATCACTGATGTACTGTGGATCATCACTGATGTACTATAGATCATCACTGATGTACTATGGGCCATCACTGGTGTACTATGGGCCATCACTGGTGTACTATGGATCATCACTGGTGTACTATGGATCATCACTGATGTACTATGGATCATCACTGATGTACTATGGATCATCACTGATGTACTATGGATCATCACTGGTGTACTATGGATCATCACTGATGTACTGTGGACCATCCCTGATGTACTGTGGACCATCCCTGATGTACTGTGGATATTCACTGATGTACTGTGGATCATCACTGATGTACTGTGGATCATCACTGATGTACTGAGGATCATCACTGATGTACTATGGATCATCACTGATGTACTATGGGCCATCACAGGTGTACTATGGTCCATCACAGGTGTACTATGGAACATCCCTGATGTACTATGGAACATCCCTGATGTACTATGGACCATCCCTGATGTACTGTGGATCATCACTGATGTACTTTGGGCCATCACTGGTGTACTATGGATCATCACTGATGTACTATGGATCATCACTGATGTACTGAGGATCATCACTGATGTACTATGGATCATCACTTGTACTGTGGATCATCCCTGATGTACTGTGGATCATCACTGATGTACTGTGGATCATCACTGATGTACTGAGGATCATCGCTGATGTACTGTGGATCATCACTGATGTACTGTGGATCATCACTGATGTACTATGGGCCATCACGGGTGTACTATGGATCATCACTGGTGTACTATGGATCATCACTGATGTACTATGGACCATCCCTGATGTACTATGGACCATCCCTGATGTACTATGGACCATCCCTGATGTACTGAGGATCATCACTGATGTACTATAGATCATCACTGATGTACTATGGGTTATCACTGGTGTACTATGGATCATCACTGATGTACTGTGGATCATCACTGATGTACTATGGATCATCACTGATGTACTATGGATCATCACTGATATACTATGAGCCATCACTGATGTACTATGGGCCATCACTGATGTACTATGGACCATCCCTGATGTACTATGGACCATCCCTGATGTACTGAGGATCATCACTGATGTACTGAGGATCATCACTGATGTACTGTGGATCATCACTGATGTACTATGGGCCATCACTGATGTACTATGAGCCATCACAGGTGTACTATGGATCATCACTGATGTACTATGGACCATCACTGGTGTACTATGGACCATCACTGATGTACTGTGGATCATCACTGATGTACTATGGATCATCACTGATGTACTATGGATCATCACTGATATACTATGAACCATCACTGATGTACTATGGGCCATCACTGATGTACTGTGGATCATCACTGGTGTACTATGGATCATCACTGATGTACTATGGATCATCACTGATGTACTATGGATCATCACTGGTGTACTATGGATCATCACTGGTGTACTATGGATCATCACTGATGTACTGTGGACCATCCCTGATGTACTGTGGATCATCACTGATGTACTGAGGATCATCACTGATGTACTGTGGATCATCACTGATGTACTGTGGATCATCACTGATGTACTATGGGCCATCACAGGTGTACTATGGGCCATCATAGGTGTACTATGGATCATCACTGATGTTCTATGGACCATCCCTGATGTACTGTGGACCATCACTGATGTACTGTGGACCATCACTGATGTTCTATGGACCATCACTGATGTACTGTGGATCATCACTGATGTACTGTGGATCATCACTGATGTACTGTGGATCATCACTAATGTACTATTGATCATCACTGATGTACTATGGGCCATCACAGGTGTACTATGGACCATCCCTGATGTACTATGGACCATCCCTGATGTACTGTGGACCATTACTGATGTACTGTGGATCATCACTGATGTACTGTGGATCATCACTGATGTACTATGGGCCATCACAGGTGTACTATGGGCCATCACATGTGTACTATGGATCATCACTAATGTACTATGGACCATCCCTGATGTACTATGGACCATCCCTGATGTACTGTGGACCATTACTGATGTACTGTGGACCATCACTGATGTACTGTGGATCATCACTGATGTTCTATGGACCATCACTGATGTACTGTGGATCATCACTGATGTACTGTGGATCATCACTGATGTACTGTGGATCATCACTAATGTACTATAGATCATCACTGATGTACTGTGGACCATCACTGGTGTACTATGGATCATCACTGGTGTACTATGGATCATCACAGGTGTACTGTGGATCATCACTGATGTACTGTGGATCATCACTGATGTACTATGGACCATCACTGGTGTACTATGGGCCATCACTGGTGTACTATGGATCATCACTTGTGTACTATGGACCATCACTGATGTACTATGGACCATCACTGATGTACTGTGGACCATCCCGATGTACTGTGGAACATCATTGATGTACTGTGGATCATCACTGATGTACTGTGGACCATCACTGATGTACTGTGGACCATCACTGGTGTACTATGGATCATCACTGATGTACTGAGGATCATCACTGGTGTACTATGGATCATCACTGATGTACTATGGATGATCACTGATGTACTATGGATCATCACTGATGTACTGTGGATCATCACTGATGTACTGTGGATCATCACTGATGTACTGTGGATCATCACTGATGTACTATGGGGCATCACAGGTGTACTATGGGCCATCACAGGTGTACTATGGATCATCACTGATGTACTATGGACCATCCCTGATGTACTAAGGACCATGCCTGATGTACTGTGGACCATCACTGATGTACTGTGGATCATCACTGATGTTCTATGGACCATCACCGATGTACTGTGGATCATCACTGATGTACTGTAGATCATCACTGATGTACTATGGATCATCACTGATGTACTGTGGATCATCACTGATGTACTATAGATCATCACTGATGTACTATAGATCATCACTGATGTACTATGGACCATCACTGGTGTACTCTGGGCCATCACTGGTGTACTATGGACCATCCCTGATGTACTGTGGATCATTACTGATGTACTGTGGATCATCACTGATGTACTGTGGATCATCACTGATGTACTGAGGATCATCACTGATGTACTGTGGGCCATCACAGGTGTACTATGGATCATCACTGATGTACTATGGACCATCCCTGATGTACTATGGACCATCCCTGATGTACGGTGGATCATCACTGATGTACTGAGGACCATCCCTGATGTACTGTGGACCATCACTGATGTACTGTGGATCATCACTGATGTACTATGGACCATCCCTGATGTACTGTGGATCATCACTGATGTACTATGGGCCATCACTGGTGTACTATGGGCCATCACTGGTGTACTATGGATCATCACTGATGTACTACGGATCATCACTGATGTACTATGGATCATCACTGATATACTATGGACCATCCCTGATGTACTGTGGATCATCACTGATGTACTGTGGATCATCACTGATGTACTATGGACCCTCACTGGTGTACTATGGGCCATCACTGGTGTACTATGGATCATCACTGGTGTACTATGGATCATCACCGATGTACTATGGGCCATCCCTGATGTACCATGGACCATCCCTGATGTACTGTGGATCATCACTGATGTACTATGGGCCATCAGTGGTGTACTATGGGCCATCACTGGTGTACTATGGATCATCACTGGTGTACTATGGACCATCACTGATGTACTGTGGATCATCCCTGATGTACTGTGGATCATCACTGATGTACTGTGGATCATCACTGATGTACTGAGGATCATCACTGACGTACTGTGGATCATCACTGATGTACTGTGGATCATCACTGATGTACTATAGATCATCACTGATGTACTATGGGCCATCACTGGTGTACTATGGGCCATCACTGGTGTACTATGGATCATCACTGATGTACTATGGATCATCACTGATGTACTATGGATCATCACTGATGTACTATGGATCATCACTGGTGTACTATGGATCATCACTGATGTACTGTGGACCATCCCTGATGTACTGTGGACCATCCCTGATGTACTGTGAATCATCACTGATGTACTGTGGATCATCACTGATGTACTGTGGATCATCACTGATGTACTGAGGATCATCACTGATGTACTGAGGATCATCACTGATGTACTATGGATCATCACTGATGTACTATGGGCCATCACAGGTGTACTATGGGCCATCACAGGTGTACTATGGAACATCCCTGATGTACTATGGACCATCCCTGATGTACTGTGGATCATCACTGATGTACTATAGATCATCACTGATGTACTATGGGCCATCACTGGTGTACTATGGATCATCACTGATGTACTATGGATCATCACTGATGTACTGAGGATCATCACTGATGTACTATGGATCATCACTTGTACTGTGGATCATCCCTGATGTACTGTGGATCATCACTGATGTACTGAGGATCATCACTGATGTACTGTGGATCATCACTGATGTACTGTTGATCATCTCTGATGTACTATGGGCCATCACGGGTGTACTATGGATCATCACTGGTGTACTATGGATCATCACTGATGTACTATGGACTTTCCCTGATGTACTATGGACCATCCCTGATGTACTATGGACCATCCCTGATGTACTGAGGATCATCACTGATGTACTATAGATCATCACTGATGTACTATGGGCCATCACTGGTGTACTATGGATCATCACTGATGTACTGTGGATCATCACTGATGTACTATGGATCATCACTGATGTACTATGGATCATCACTGATATACTATGAGCCATCACTGATGTACTATGGGCCATCACTGATGTACTATGGACCATCCCTGATGTACTATGGACCATCCCTGATGTACTGAGGATCATCACTGATGTACTGAGGATCATCACTGATGTACTGTGGATCATCACTGATGTACTATGGGCCATCACTGATGTACTATGGGCCATCACAGGTGTACTATGGATCATCACTGATGTACTATGGACCATCACTGGTGTACTATGGATCATCACTGATGTACTATAGATCATCACTGATGTACTATGGGCCATCACTGGTGTACTATGGGCCATCACTGGTGTACTATGGGCCATCACTGGTGTACTATGGATCATCACTGATGTACTGTGGATCATCACTGGTGTACTATGGATCATCACTGATGTACTATGGATCATCACTGATGTACTATGGATCATCACTGATGTACTATGGATCATCCCTGGTGTACTATGGATCATCACTGATGTACTGTGGACCATCCCTGATGTACTGTGGATCATCACTGATGTACTGAGGATCATCACTGATGTGCTGTGGATCATCACTGATGTACTGTGGATCATCACTGATGTACTATGGATCATCACTGATGTACTGAGGATCATCACTGATGTACCATGGATCATCACTTGTACTGTGGATCATCCCTGATGTACTGTGGATCATCACTGATGTACTGTGGATCATCACTGATGTACTGAGGATCATCAATGATGTACTGTGGATCATCACTGATGTACTGTGGACCATCACTGATGTACTATGGGCCATCACGGGTGTACTATGGATCATCACTGGTGTACTATGGATCATCACTGATGTACTATGGACCATCCCTGATGTACTATGGACCATCCCTGATGTACTATGGACCATCCCTGATGTACTGAGGATCATCACTGATGTACTATAGATCATCACTGATGTACTATGGGCCATCACAGGTGTACTATGGGCCATCACAGGTGTACTATGGATCATCACTGATGTTCTATGGACCATCCCTGATGTACTGTGGACCATCACTGATGTACTGTGGACCATCACTGATATTCTATGGACCATCACTGATGTACTGTGGATCATCACTGATGTACTGTGGATCATCACTGATGTACTGTGGATCATCACTAATGTACTATTGATCATCACTGATGTACTGTGGACCATCACTGGTGTACTATGGATCATCACTGGTGTACTATGGATCATCACAGGTGTACTGTGGATCATCACTGATGCACTGTGGATCATCAATGATGTACTATGGACCATCACTGGTGTACTATGGGCCATCACTGGTGTACTATGGATCATCACTGGTGTACTATGGACCATCACTGATGTACTATGGACCATCCCTGATGTACTGTGGATCATCACTAATGTACTATAGATCTTTACTACTGATGTACTATGGGCCATCACTGGTGTACTATGGATCATCACTGATGTACTATGGAACATCCCTGATGTACTATGGACCATCCCTGATGTACTGTGGATCATCACTGTTGTACTATAGATCATCACTGATGTACTATGGGCCATCACTGGTGTACTATGGATTATCACTAATGTACTATGGATCATCACTGATGTACTGAGGATCATCACTGATGTACTATGGATCATCACTTGTACTGTGGATCATCCCTGATGTACTGTGGATCATCACTGATGTACTGTGGATCATCACTGATGTACTGAGGATCATCACTGATGTACTGTGGATCATCACTGATGTACTGTGGACCATCACTGATGTACTATGGGCCATCACGGGTGTACTATGGATCATCACTGGTGTACTATGGATCATCACTGATGTACTATGGACCATCCCTGATGTACTATGGACCATCCCTGATGTACTATGGACCATCCCTGATGTACTGAGGATCATCACTGATGTACTATAGATCATCACTGATGTACTATGGGCCATCACTGGTGTACTATGGATCATCACTGATGTACTGTGGATCATCACTGATGTACTATGGATCATCACTGATGTACTATGGATCATCACTGATATACTATGAGCCATCACTGATGTACTATGGGCCATCACTGATGTACTATGGACCATCCCTGATGTACTATGGACCATCCCTGATGTACTGAGAATCATCACTGATGTACTGAGGATCATCACTGATGTACTGTGGATCATCACTGATGTACTATGGGCCATCACTGATGTACTATGGGCCATCACAGGTGTACTATGGATCATCACTGATGTACTATGGACCATCACTGGTGTACTATGGATCATCACTGATGTACTGTGGATCATCACTGATGTACTATGGATCATCACTGATGTACTATGGATCATCACTGATATACTATGAGCCATCACTGATGTACTATGGGCCATCACTGATGTACTGTGGATCATCACTGGTGTACTATGGATCATCACTGATGTACTATGGATCATCACTGATGTACTATGGATCATCACTGGTGTACTATGGTTCATCACTGGTGTACTATGGATCATCACTGATGTACTGTGGACCATCCCTGATGTACTGTGGATCATCACTGATGTACTGAGGATCATCACTGATGTACTGTGGATCATCACTGATGTACTATGGGCCATCACAGGTGTACTATGGGCCATCACAGGTGTACTATGGATCATCACTGATGTTTTATGGACCATCCCTGATGTACTGTGGACCATCACTGATGTACTGTGGACCATCACTGATGTTCTATGGACCATCACTGATGTACTGTGGATCATCACTGATGTACTGTGGATCATCACTGATGTTCTGTGGATCATCACTAATGTACTATTGATCATCACTGATGTACTGTGGACCATCACTGGTGTACTATGGATCATCACTGGTGTACTATGGATCATCACGGGTGTACTGTGGATCATCACTGATGTACTGTGGATCATCACTGATGTACTATGGACCATCACTGGTGTACTATGGGCCATCACTGGTGTACTATGGATCATCACTGGTGTACTATGGACCATCACTGATGTACTATGGACCATCACCGATGTACTGTGGACCATCCCGATGTACTGTGGAACATCACTGATGTACTGTGGATCATCACTGATGGACTGTGGACCATCACTGATGGACTGTGGACCATCACTGGTGTACTATGGATCATCACTGGTGTACTATGGATCATCACTGATGTACTATGGATCATCCCTGATGTACCATGGACCATCCCTGATGTACCGTGGATCATCACTGATGTACTGTGGATCATCACTGATGTACTATAGATCATCACTGATGTACTGTGGATCATCACTGATGTACTGTGGATCATCACTGATGTACTATGGACAATCACTGGTGTACTATGGGCCATCACTGGTGTACTATGGATCATCACTGATGTACTATGGATCATCACTGGTGTACTATGGTTCATCACTGGTGTACTATGGATCATCACTGATGTACTGTGGACCATCCCTGATGTACTGTGGATCATCACTGATGTACTGAGGATCATCACTGATGTACTGTGGATCATCACTGATGTACTATGGGCCATCACAGGTGTACTATGGGCCATCACAGGTGTACTATGGATCATCACTGATGTTTTATGGACCATCCCTGATGTACTGTGGACCATCACTGATGTACTGTGGACCATCACTGATGTTCTATGGACCATCACTGATGTACTGTGGATCATCACTGATGTACTGTGGATCATCACTGATGTTCTGTGGATCATCACTAATGTACTATTGATCATCACTGATGTACTGTGGACCATCACTGGTGTACTATGGATCATCACTGGTGTACTATGGATCATCACGGGTGTACTGTGGATCATCACTGATGTACTGTGGATCATCACTGATGTACTATGGACCATCACTGGTGTACTATGGGCCATCACTGGTGTACTATGGATCATCACTGGTGTACTATGGACCATCACTGATGTACTATGGACCATCACCGATGTACTGTGGACCATCCCGATGTACTGTGGAACATCACTGATGTACTGTGGATCATCACTGATGGACTGTGGACCATCACTGATGGACTGTGGACCATCACTGGTGTACTATGGATCATCACTGGTGTACTATGGATCATCACTGATGTACTATGGATCATCCCTGATGTACCATGGACCATCCCTGATGTACCGTGGATCATCACTGATGTACTGTGGATCATCACTGATGTACTATAGATCATCACTGATGTACTGTGGATCATCACTGATGTACTGTGGATCATCACTGATGTACTATGGACAATCACTGGTGTACTATGGGCCATCACTGGTGTACTATGGATCATCACTGGTGTACTATGGACCATCACTGATGTACTATGGACCATCACCGATGTACTGTGGACCATCCCCGATGTACTGTGGAACATCACTGATGTACTGTGGATCATCACTGATGTACTATGGGCCATCACTGGTGTACTATGGATCATCACTGATGTACTATGGATCATCACTGGTGTACTATGGATCATCCCTGATGTACCATAGACCATCCCTGATGTACCGTGGATCATCACTGATGTACTGTGGATCATCACTGATGTACTATAGATCATCACTGATGTACTGTGGATCATCACTGATGTACTGTGGATCATCACTGATGTACTATGGACCATCACTGGTGTACTATGGGCCATCAGTGGTGTACTATGGATCATCACTGGTGTACTATGGACCATCACTGATGTACTATGGACCATCACTGATGTACTGTGGATCATCACTGATGTACTGTGGATCATCACTGATGTACTGTGGATCATCACTGATGTACTGAGGATCATCACTGATGTACTGTGGATCATCACTGATGTACTGTGGATCATCACTGATGTACTATGGGCCATCACTGGTGTACTATGGATTATCACTAATGTACTATTGATCATCACTGACGTACTGTGGACCATCACTGGTGTACTATGGATCATCACTGGTGTACTATAGATCATCACAGGTGTACTGTGGATCATCACTGATGTACTGTGGATCATCACTGATGTACTATGGACCATCACTGGTGTACTATGGGCCATCACTGGTGTACTATGGATCATCACTGGTGTACTATGGACCATCACTGATGTACTATGGACCATCACCGATGTACTGTGGACCATCCCCGATGTACTGTGGAACATCACCGATGTACTGTGGATCATCACTGATGTACTGTGGACCATCACTGATGTACTGTGGACCATCACTGGTATACTATGGATCATCACTAGACATGTGCACTGCCAAAAAATTCGTTAGTTTTCGTTTTCGTTTCATTCGTTTTTTTTTTTTTTCGTTTTTCGGGTCATTCGTTATGATCGCAATTCGTAAATTTGTACATTCGTAAATTCGTACATTCGTAAATTTGTACATTCGTAAATTTGTACATTCGTAAATTTATACATTCGTAATTTCGGAAATTTGGAAATTCGATATTTTCGAAAACCCGAAAATTTGAAAATCTGAAAAAATAACTATTAAATTATAGGTATTGTAATTTCCTTTCAAATTTGGCTGTTAGCGAACGTAACGAATACAAATTTATCTGAAGTTACGCATAACCTGAAATAACAAATGCCGCATCTAAACAAATGGAACGGAACAAATTAATAATAATAATAATAAAACGTTTTTATTATTATTATTGTTATTTATTATTATTATTAATTCATTACGTTCCATTCGTTTAGATACGGCATTCATTATGTCGGAAAACAATTCGTAACTTCGTTAAGTTCACTAACAGCCAAATTTGAAAGGAAATTACAATACCTATAATTGAATAGTTAGTAATAGTTAAGTTATTAGTTAATTATTATTTCAGATTTCCGAATTTACTAATTTACGATTGTACGAATGTACAAATTTACGAATGTACGAATATTCGGAAATTCGTAAATTCAAATTTACGAATTTCCGGATAGTTGTACATTCGTAAATTCGTGCATTGGTAAATTCGTATATTCGTAAATTCGTACATTCGTAAATTTGAATTTACGAATATTCGTTAAAATTCGTTAAATGAGTTTTCGTTAATTCGGATATTTCCGAATTAACGAATTTGTCGAAATTCGTTAAAAAACGAATTCGGAACGAAACGAATTGCACATGTCTAATCATCACTGGTGTACTATGGATCATCACTGATGTACTATGGATCATCCCTGATGTACCATGGACCATCCCTGATGTACCGTGGATCATCACTGATGTACTGTGGATCATCACTGATGTACTATAGATCATCACTGATGTACTATGGGCCATCAGTGGTGTACTATGGATCATCACTGGTGTACTATGGACCATCACTGATGTACTATGGACCATCACTGATGTACTGTGGATCATCACTGATGTACTGTGGATCATCACTGATGTACTGTGGATCATCACTGATGTACTGAGGATCATCACTGATGTACTGTGGATCATCACTGATGTACTGTGGATCATCACTGATTTACTATGGGCCATCACTGATGTACTATGGATCATCACTGATGTACTATGGATCATCACTGATGTACTATGGATCATCACTGGTGTACTATGGATCATCACTGATGTACTGTGGACCATCACTGGTGTACTGTGGATCATCACTGATGTACTGTGGACCATCACTTATGTACTGTGGATCATCACTGATGTACTGTGGATCATCACTGATGTACTATGGATCATCACTGATGTACTGAGGATCATCACTGATGTACTGTGGGCCATCACAGGTGTACTATGGATCATCACTGATGTACTATGGACCATCCCTGATGTACTATGGACCATCCCTGATGTACGGTGGATCATCACTGATGTACTGAGGACCATCCCTGATGTACTGTGGACCATCACTGATGTACTGTGGATCATCACTGATGAACTATGGACCATCCCTGATGTACTGTGGATCATCACTGATGTACTATGGGAAATCACTGGTGTACTATGGGCCATCACTGGTGTACTATGGATCATCACTGATGTACTACGGATCATCACTGATGTACTATGGATCATCACTGATGTACTATGGACCATCCCTGATGTACTGTGGATCATCACTGATATACTGTGGATCATCACTGATGTACTATGGGCCATCAGTGGTGTACTATGGGCCATCACTGGTGTACTATGGACCATCACTGATGTACTATGGACCATCACTGATGTACTGTGGATCATCACTGATGTACTGTGGATCATCACTGATGTACTGTGGATCATCACTGATGTACTGAGGATCATCACTGATGTACTGTGGATCATCACTGATGTACTGTGGATCATCACTGATGTACTATGGGCCATCACTGGTGTACTATGGATCATCACTGATGTACTATGGATCATCACTGATGTACTATGGATCATCACTGGTGTACTATGGATCATCACTGATGTACTGTGGATCATCACTGGTGTACTGTGGATCATCACTGATGTACTGTGGACTATCACTTATGTACTGTGGATCATTACTGATGTACTGTGGATCATCACTGATGTACTGTGGATCATCACTGATGTACTGAGGATCATCACTGATGTACTGTGGGCCATCACAGGTGTACTATGGATCATCACTGATGTACTATGGACCATCCCTGATGTACTATGGACCATCCCTGATGTACGGTGGATCATCACTGATGTACTGAGGACCATCCCTGATGTACTGTGGACCATCACTGATGTACTGTGGATCATCACTGATGTACTATGGACCATCCCTGATGTACTGTGGATCATCACTGATGTACTATGGGCCATCACTGGTGTACTATGGGCCATCACTGGTGTACTATGGATCATCACTGATGTACTACGGATCATCACTGATGTACTATGGATCATCACTGATATACTATGGACCATCCCTGATGTACTGTGGATCATCACTGTTGTACTGTGGATCATCACTGATGTACTATGGACCCTCACTGGTGTACTATGGGCCATCACTGGTGTACTATGGATCATCACTAGTGTACTATGGATCATCACCGATGTACTATGGACCATCCCTGATGTACCATGGACCATCCCTGATGTACTGTGGATCATCACTGATGTACTATGGGCCATCAGTGGTGTACTATGGGCCATCACTGGTGTACTATGGATCATCACTGGTGTACTATGGACCATCACTGATGTACTGTGGATCATCCCTGATGTACTGTGGATCATCACTGATGTACTGTGGATCATCACTGATGTACTGAGGATCATCACTGATGTACTGTGGATCATCACGGATGTACTGTGGATCATCACTGATGTACTATAGATCATCACTGATGTACTATGGGCCATCACTGGTGTACTATGGGCCATCACTGGTGTACTATGGATCATCACTGATGTACTATGGATCATCACTGATGTACTATGGATCATCGCTGATGCACTATGGATCATCACTGGTGTACTATGGATCATCACTGATGTACTGTGGACCATCCCTGATGTACTGTGGACCATCCCTGATGTACTGTGAATCATCACTGATGTACTGTGGATCATCACTGATGTACTGTGGATCATCACTGATGTACTGAGGATCATCACTGATGTACTGAGGATCATCACTGATGTACTATGGATCATCACTGATGTACTATGGGCCATCACAGGTGTACTATGGGCCTTCACAGGTGTACCATGGAACATCCCTGATGTACTATGGACCATCCCTGATGTACTGTGGATCATCACTGATGTACTATAGATCATCACTGATGTACTATGGGCCATCACTGGTGTACTATGGATCATCACTGATGTACTATGGATCATCACTGATGTACTGAGGATCATCACTGATGTACTATGGATCATCACTTGTACTGTGGATCATCCCTGATGTACTGTGGATCATCACTGATGTACTGAGGATCATCACTGATGTACTGTGGATCATCACTGATGTACTGTTGATCATCTCTGATGTACTATGGGCCATCACGGGTGTACTATGGATCATCACTGGTGTACTATGGATCATCACTGATGTACTATGGACTTTCCCTGATGTACTATGGACCATCCCTGATGTACTATGGACCATCCCTGATGTACTGAGGATCATCACTGATGTACTATAGATCATCACTGATGTACTATGGGCCATCACTGGTGTACTATGGATCATCACTGATGTACTGTGGATCATCACTGATGTACTATGGATCATCACTGATGTACTATGGATCATCACTGATATACTATGAGCCATCACTGATGTACTATGGGCCATCACTGATGTACTATGGACCATCCCTGATGTACTATGGACCATCCCTGATGTACTGAGGATCATCACTGATGTACTGAGGATCATCACTGATGTACTGTGGATCATCACTGATGTACTATGGGCCATCACTGATGTACTATGGGCCATCACAGGTGTACTATGGATCATCACTGATGTACTATGGACCATCACTGGTGTACTATGGATCATCACTGATGTACTGTGGATCATCACTGATGTACTATGGATCATCACTGATGTACTATGGATCATCACTGATATACTATGAGCCATCACTAATGTACTATGGGCCATCACTGATGTACTGTGGATCATCACTGGTGTACTATGGATCATCACTGATGTACTATGGATCATCACTGATGTACTATGGATCATCACTGATGTACTATGGATCATCCCTGGTGTACTATGGATCATCACTGATGTACTGTGGACCATCCCTGATGTACTGTGGATCATCACTGATGTACTGAGGGTCATCACTGATGTGCTGTGGATCATCACTGATGTACTGTGGATCATCACTGATGTACTATGGATCATCACTGATGTACTGAGGATCATCACTGATGTACTATGGATCATCACTTGTACTGTGGATCATCCCTGATGTACTGTGGATCATCACTGATGTACTGTGGATCATCACTGATGTACTGAGGATCATCACTGATGTACTGTGGATCATCACTGATGTACTGTGGACCATCACTGATGTACTATGGGCCATCACGGGTGTACTATGGATCATCACTGGTGTACTATGGATCATCACTGATGTACTATGGACCATCCCTGATGTACTATGGACCATCCCTGATGTACTATGGACCATCCCTGATGTACTGAGGATCATCACTGATGTACTATAGATCATCACTGATGTACTATGGGCCATCACAGGTGTACTATGGGCCATCACAGGTGTACTATGGATCATCACTGATGTTCTATGGACCATCCCTGATGTACTGTGGACCATCACTGATGTACTGTGGACCATCACTGATATTCTATGGACCATCACTGATGTACTGTGGATCATCACTGATGTACTGTGGATCATCACTGATGTACTGTGGATCATCACTAATGTACTATTGATCATCACTGATGTACTGTGGACCATCACTGGTGTACTATGGATCATCACTGGTGTACTATGGATCATCACAGGTGTACTGTGGATCATCACTGATGCACTGTGGATCATCACTGATGTACTATGGACCATCACTGGTGTACTATGGGCCATCACTGGTGTACTATGGATCATCACTGGTGTACTATGGACCATCACTGATGTACTATGGACCATCCCTGATGTACTGTGGATCATCACTAATGTACTATAGATCTTTACTGATGTACTATGGGCCATCACTGGTGTACTATGGATCATCACTGATGTACTATGGAACATCCCTGATGTACTATGGACCATCCCTGATGTACTGTGGATCATCACTGTTGTACTATAGATCATCACTGATGTACTATGGGCCATCACTGGTGTACTATGGATTATCACTAATGTACTATGGATCATCACTGATGTACTGAGGATCATCACTGATGTACTATGGATCATCACTTGTACTGTGGATCATCCCTGATGTACTGTGGATCATCACTGATGTACTGTGGATCATCACTGATGTACTGAGGATCATCACTGATGTACTGTGGATCATCACTGATGTACTGTGGACCATCACTGATGTACTATGGGCCATCACGGGTGTACTATGGATCATCACTGGTGTACTATGGATCATCACTGATGTACTATGGACCATCCCTGATGTACTATGGACCATCCCTGATGTACTATGGACCATCCCTGATGTACTGAGGATCATCACTGATGTACTATAGATCATCACTGATGTACTATGGGCCATCACTGGTGTACTATGGATCATCACTGATGTACTGTGGATCATCACTGATGTACTATGGATCATCACTGATGTACTATGGATCATCACTGATATACTATGAGCCATCACTGATGTACTATGGGCCATCACTGATGTACTATGGACCATCCCTGATGTACTATGGACCATCCCTGATGTACTGAGAATCATCACTGATGTACTGAGGATCATCACTGATGTACTGTGGATCATCACTGATGTACTATGGGCCATCACTGATGTACTATGGGCCATCACAGGTGTACTATGGATCATCACTGATGTACTATGGACCATCACTGGTGTACTATGGATCATCACTGATGTACTGTGGATCATCACTGATGTACTATGGATCATCACTGATGTACTATGGATCATCACTGATATACTATGAGCCATCACTGATGTACTATGGGCCATCACTGATGTACTGTGGATCATCACTGGTGTACTATGGATCATCACTGATGTACTATGGATCATCACTGATGTACTATGGATCATCACTGGTGTACTATGGTTCATCACTGGTGTACTATGGATCATCACTGATGTACTGTGGACCATCCCTGATGTACTGTGGATCATCACTGATGTACTGAGGATCATCACTGATGTACTGTGGATCATCACTGATGTACTATGGGCCATCACAGGTGTACTATGGGCCATCACAGGTGTACTATGGATCATCACTGATGTTTTATGGACCATCCCTGATGTACTGTAGACCATCACTGATGTACTGTGGACCATCACTGATGTTCTACGGACCATCACTGATGTACTGTGGATCATCACTGATGTACTGTGGATCATCACTGATGTTCTGTGGATCATCACTAATGTACTATTGATCATCACTGATGTACTGTGGACCATCACTGGTGTACTATGGATCATCACTGGTGTACTATGGATCATCACGGGTGTACTGTGGATCATCACTGATGTACTGTGGATCATCACTGATGTACTATGGACCATCACTGGTGTACTATGGGCCATCACTGGTGTACTATGGATCATCACTGGTGTACTATGGACCATCACTGATGTACTATGGACCATCACCAATGTACTGTGGACCATCCCGATGTACTGTGGAACATCACTGATGTACTGTGGATCATCACTGATGGACTGTGGACCATCACTGATGGACTGTGGACCATCACTGGTGTACTATGGATCATCACTGGTGTAGTATGGATCATCACTGATGTACTATGGATCATCCCTGATGTACCATGGACCATCCCTGATGTACTGTGGATCATCACTGATGTACTGTGGATCATCACTGATGTACTATAGATCATCACTGATGTACTGTGGATCATCACTGATGTACTGTGGATCATCACTGATGTACTATGGACCATCACTGGTGTACTATGGGCCATCACTGGTGTACTATGGATCATCACTGGTGTACTATGGACCATCACTGATGTACTATGGACCATCACTGATGTACTATGGACCATCACCGATGTACTGTGGACCATCCCCGATGTACTGTGGAACATCACTGATGTACTGTGGATCATCACTGATGTACTATGGGCCATCACTGGTGTACTATGGATCATCACTGATGTACTATGGATCATCACTGGTGTACTATGGATCATCCCTGATGTACCATAGACCATCCCTGATGTACCGTGGATCATCACTGATGTACTGTGGATCATCACTGATGTACTATAGATCATCACTGATGTACTGTGGATCATCACTGATGTACTGTGGATCATCACTGATGTACTATGGACCATCACTGGTGTACTATGGGCCATCAGTGGTGTACTATGGATCATCACTGGTGTACTATGGATCATCACTGATGTACTATGGACCATCACTGATGTACTGTGGATCATCACTGATGTACTGTGGATCATCACTGATGTACTGTGGATCATCACTGATGTACTGAGGATCATCACTGATGTACTGTGGATCATCACTGATGTACTGTGGATCATCACTGATGTACTATGGGCCATCACTGGTGTACTATGGATTATCACTAATGTACTATTGATCATCACTGATGTACTGTGGACCATCACTGGTGTACTATGGATCATCACTGGTGTACTATAGATCATCACAGGTGTACTGTGGATCATCACTGATGTACTGTGGATCATCACTGATGTACTATGGACCATCACTGGTGTACTATGGGCCATCACTGGTGTACTATGGATCATCACTGGTGTACTATGGACCATCACTGATGTACTATGGACCATCACCGATGTACTGTGGACCATCCCCGATGTACTGTGGAACATCACCGATGTACTGTGGATCATCACTGATGTACTGTGGACCATCACTGGTATACTATGGATCATCACTAGACATGTGCACTGCCAAAAAATTCGTTAGTTTTCGTTTTCGTTTCATTCATTTTTTTTTTTTCGTTTTTCGGGTCATTCGTTATGATCGCAATTCGTAAATTTGTACATTCGTAAATTCGTACATTCGTAAATTTGTACATTCGTAAATTTGTACATTCGTAAATTTATACATTCGTAATTTCGGAAATTTGGAAATTCGATATTTTCGAAAACCCGAAAATTTGAAAATCTGAAAAAATAACTATTAAATTATAGGTATTGTAATTTCCTTTCAAATTTGGCTGTTAGCGAACGTAACGAATACAAATTTATCTGAAGTTACGCATAACCTGAAATAACAAATGCCGCATCTAAACAAATGGAACGGAACAAATTAATAATAATAATAATAAAACGTTTTTATTATTATTATTGTTATTTATTATTATTATTAATTCATTACGTTCCATTCGTTTAGATACGGCATTCATTATGTCGGAAAACAATTCGTAACTTCGTTAAGTTCACTAACAGCCAAATTTGAAAGGAAATTACAATACCTATAATTGAATAGTTAGTAATAGTTAAGTTATTAGTTAATTATTATTTCAGATTTCCGAATTTACTAATTTACGATTGTACGAATGTACAAATTTACGAATGTACGAATATTCGGAAATTCGTAAATTCAAATTTACGAATTTCCGGATAGTTGTACATTCGTAAATTCGTGCATTGGTAAATTTGTATATTCGTAAATTCGTACATTCGTAAATTTGAATTTACGAATATTCGTTAAAATTCGTTAAATGAGTTTTCGTTAATTCGGATATTTCCGAATTAACGAATTTGTCGAAATTCGTTAAAAAACGAATTCGGAACGAAACGAATTGCACATGTCTAATCATCACTGGTGTACTATGGATCATCACTGATGTACTATGGATCATCCCTGATGTACCATGGACCATCCCTGATGTACCGTGGATCATCACTGATGTACTGTGGATCATCACTGATGTACTATAGATCATCACTGATGTACTATGGGCCATCAGTGGTGTACTATGGATCATCACTGGTGTACTATGGACCATCACTGATGTACTATGGACCATCACTGATGTACTGTGGATCATCACTGATGTACTGTGGATCATCACTGATGTACTGTGGATCATCACTGATGTACTGAGGATCATCACTGATGTACTGTGGATCATCACTGATGTACTGTGGATCATCACTGATGTACTATGGACCATCACTGGTGTACTATGGGCCATCACTGGTGTACTATGGATCATAACTGGTGTACTATGGACCATCACTGATGTACTATGGACCATCACTGATGTACTATGGACCATCACCGATGTACTGTGGACCATCCCCGATGTACTGTGGAACATCACTGATGTACTGTGGATCATCACTGATGTACTATGGGCCATCACTGGTGTACTATGGATCATCACTGATGTACTATGGATCATCACTGGTGTACTATGGATCATCCCTGATGTACCATAGACCATCCCTGATGTACCGTGGATCATCACTGATGTACTGTGGATCATCACTGATGTACTATAGATCATCACTGATGTACTGTGGATCATCACTGATGTACTGTGGATCATCACTGATGTACTATGGACCATCACTGGTGTACTATGGGCCATCAGTGGTGTACTATGGATCATCACTGGTGTACTATGGATCATCACTGATGTACTATGGACCATCACTGATGTACTGTGGATCATCACTGATGTACTGTGGATCATCACTGATGTACTGTGGATCATCACTGATGTACTGAGGATCATCACTGATGTACTGTGGATCATCACTGATGTACTGTGGATCATCACTGATGTACTATGGGCCATCACTGGTGTACTATGGATTATCACTAATGTACTATTGATCATCACTGATGTACTGTGGACCATCACTGGTGTACTATGGATCATCACTGGTGTACTATAGATCATCACAGGTGTACTGTGGATCATCACTGATGTACTGTGGATCATCACTGATGTACTATGGACCATCACTGGTGTACTATGGGCCATCACTGGTGTACTATGGATCATCACTGGTGTACTATGGACCATCACTGATGTACTATGGACCATCACCGATGTACTGTGGACCATCCCCGATGTACTGTGGAACATCACCGATGTACTGTGGATCATCACTGATGTACTGTGGACCATCACTGATGTACTGTGGACCATCACTGGTATACTATGGATCATCACTAGACATGTGCACTGCCAAAAAATTCGTTAGTTTTCGTTTTCGTTTCATTCATTTTTTTTTTTTTCGTTTTTCGGGTCATTCGTTATGATCGCAATTCGTAAATTTGTACATTCGTAAATTCGTACATTCGTAAATTTGTACATTCGTAAATTTGTACATTCGTAAATTTATACATTCGTAATTTCGGAAATTTGGAAATTCGATATTTTCGAAAACCCGAAAATTTGAAAATCTGAAAAAATAACTATTAAATTATAGGTATTGTAATTTCCTTTCAAATTTGGCTGTTAGCGAACGTAACGAATACAAATTTATCTGAAGTTACGCATAACCTGAAATAACAAATGCCGCATCTAAACAAATGGAACGGAACAAATTAATAATAATAATAATAAAACGTTTTTATTATTATTATTGTTATTTATTATTATTATTAATTCATTACGTTCCATTCGTTTAGATACGGCATTCATTATGTCGGAAAACAATTCGTAACTTCGTTAAGTTCACTAACAGCCAAATTTGAAAGGAAATTACAATACCTATAATTGAATAGTTAGTAATAGTTAAGTTATTAGTTAATTATTATTTCAGATTTCCGAATTTACTAATTTACGATTGTACGAATGTACAAATTTACGAATGTACGAATATTCGGAAATTCGTAAATTCAAATTTACGAATTTCCGGATAGTTGTACATTCGTAAATTCGTGCATTGGTAAATTCGTATATTCGTAAATTCGTACATTCGTAAATTTGAATTTACGAATATTCGTTAAAATTCGTTAAATGAGTTTTCGTTAATTCGGATATTTCCGAATTAACGAATTTGTCGAAATTCGTTAAAAAACGAATTCGGAACGAAACGAATTGCACATGTCTAATCATCACTGGTGTACTATGGATCATCACTGATGTACTATGGATCATCCCTGATGTACCATGGACCATCCCTGATGTACCGTGGATCATCACTGATGTACTGTGGATCATCACTGATGTACTATAGATCATCACTGATGTACTATGGGCCATCAGTGGTGTACTATGGATCATCACTGGTGTACTATGGACCATCACTGATGTACTATGGACCATCACTGATGTACTGTGGATCATCACTGATGTACTGTGGATCATCACTGATGTACTGTGGATCATCACTGATGTACTGAGGATCATCACTGATGTACTGTGGATCATCACTGATGTACTGTGGATCATCACTGATTTACTATGGGCCATCACTGATGTACTATGGATCATCACTGATGTACTATGGATCATCACTGATGTACTATGGATCATCACTGGTGTACTATGGATCATCACTGATGTACTGTGGACCATCACTGGTGTACTGTGGATCATCACTGATGTACTGTGGACCATCACTTATGTACTGTGGATCATCACTGATGTACTGTGGATCATCACTGATGTACTATGGATCATCACTGATGTACTGAGGATCATCACTGATGTACTGTGGGCCATCACAGGTGTACTATGGATCATCACTGATGTACTATGGACCATCCCTGATGTACTATGGACCATCACCGATGTACGGTGGATCATCACTGATGTACTGAGGACCATCCCTGATGTACTGTGGACCATCACTGATGTACTGTGGATCTTCACTGATGAACTATGGACCATCCCTGATGTACTGTGGATCATCACTGATGTACTATGGGAAATCACTGGTGTACTATGGGCCATCACTGGTGTACTATGGATCATCACTGATGTACTACGGATCATCACTGATGTACTATGGATCATCACTGATGTACTATGGACCATCCCTGATGTACTGTGGATCATCACTGATGTACTGTGGATCATCACTGATGTACTATGGGCCATCAGTGGTGTACTATGGGCCATCACTGGTGTACTATGGATCATCACTGGTGTACTATGGATCATCACTGATGTACTGTGGATCATCCCTGGTGTACTATGGATCATCACTGATGTACTACGGATCATCACTGATGTACTATGGATCATCACTGATGTACTATGGACCATCCCTGATGTACTGTGGATCATCACTGATGTACTGTGGATCATCACTGATGTACTATGGACCCTCACTGGTGTACTATGGGCCATCACTGGTGTACTATGGATCATCACTGGTGTACTATGGATCATCACTGATGTACTATGGACCATCCCTGATGTACCATGGACCATCCCTGATGTACTGTGGACCATCCCTGATGTACTGTGGACCATCCCTGATGTACTGTGGATCATCACTGATGTACTGTGGACCATCACTGATGTACTGTGGATCATCACTGATGTACTGAGGATCATCACTGATGTACTGAGGATCATCACTGATGTACTATGGATCATCACTGATGTACTATGGGCCATCACAGGTGTACTATGGGCCATCACAGGTGTACTATGGAACATCCCTGATGTACTATGGACCATCCCTGATGTACTGTGGATCATCACTGATGTACTATAGATCATCACTGATGTACTATGGGCCATCACTGGTGTACTATGGATCATCACTGATGTACTATGGATCATCACTGATGTACTGAGGATCATCACTGATGTACTATGGATCATCACTTGTACTGTGGATCATCCCTGATGTACTGTGGATCATCACTGATGTACTGAGGATCATCACTGATGTACTGTGGATCATCACTGATGTACTGTGGATCATCTCTGATGTACTATGGGCCATCACGGGTGTACTATGGATCATCACTGGTGTACTATGGATCATCACTGATGTACTATGGACTATCCCTGATGTACTATGGACCATCCCTGATGTACTATGGACCATCCCTGATGTACTGAGGATCATCACTGATGTA
The DNA here is from genome assembly GCA_029206835.1 of Rana muscosa. Taxonomy (NCBI): domain Eukaryota; kingdom Metazoa; phylum Chordata; class Amphibia; order Anura; family Ranidae; genus Rana; species Rana muscosa. The sequence continues at coordinate 15,621,172 of JARGYO010005562.1, forward strand.
CTATAGATCATCACTGATGTACTATGGGCCATCACTGGTGTACTATGGATCATCACTGATGTACTGTGGATCATCACTGATGTACTATGGATCATCACTGATATACTATGAGCCATCACTGATGTACTATGGGCCATCACTGATGTACTATGGACCATCCCTGATGTACTATGGACCATCCCTGATGTACTGAGGATCATCACTGATGTACTGTGGATCATCACTGATGTACTGAGGATCATCACTGATGTACTGTGGATCATCACTGATGTACTATGGGCCATCACTGATGTACTATGGGCCATCACAGGTGTACTATGGATCATCACTGATGTACTATGGACCATCACTGGTGTACTATGGATCATCACTGATGTACTGTGGATCATCACTGATGTACTATGGGTCATCATCGATGTACTATGGATCATCACTGATATACTATGAGCCATCACTGATGTACTATGGGCCATCACTGATGTACTGTGGATCATCACTGGTGTACTATGGATCATCACTGATGTACTATGGATCATCACTGATGTACTATGGATCATCACTGATGTACTATGGATCATCACTGGTGTACTATGGATCATCACTGATGTACTGTGGACCATCCCTGATGTACTGTGGATCATCCCTGATGTACTGAGGATCATCACTGATGTGCTGTGGATCATCACTGATGTACTGTGGATCATCACTGATGTACTATGGGCCATCACAGGTGTACTATGGGCCATCACAGGTGTACTATGGATCATCACTGATGTTCTATGGACCATCCCTGATGTACTGTGGACCATCACTGATGTACTGTGGACCATCACTGATATTCTATGGACCATCACTGATGTACTGTGGATCATCACTGATGTACTGTGGATCATCACTGATGTACTGTGGATCATCACTAATGTACTATTGATCATCACTGATGTACTGTGGACCATCACTGGTGTACTATGGATCATCACTGGTGTACTATGGATCATCACTGATGTACTATGGACCATCACTGGTGTACTATGGATCATCACTGATGTACTGTGGATCATCACTGATGTACTATGGATCATCACTGATGTACTATGGATCATCACTGATATACTATGAGCCATCACTGATGTACTATGGGCCATCACTGATGTACTGTGGATCATCACTGGTGTACTATGGATCATCACTGATGTACTATGGATCATCAATGATGTACTATGGATCATCACTGATGTACTATGGATCATCACTGGTGTACTATGGATCATCACTGATGTACTGTGGACCATCCCTGATGTACTGTGGATTATCACTGATGTACTGAGGATCATCACTGATGTGCTGTGGATCATCACTGATGTACTGTGGATCATCACTGATGTACTATGGACCATCACTGGTGTACTATGGGCCATCACTGGTGTACTATGGATCATCACTGGTGTACTATGGACCATCACTGATGTACTATGGACCATCCCTGATGTACTGTGGATCATCACTAATGTACTATAGATCTTTACTGATGTACTATCGGCCATCACTGGTGTACTATGGATCATCACTGGTGTACTATGGATCATCCCTGATGTACTGTGTATCATCACTGATGTACTGAGGATCATCACTGATGTGCTGTGGATCATCACTGATGTACTGTGGATCATCACTGATGTACTATGGGCCATCACAGGTGTACTATGGGCCATCACAGGTGTACTATGGATCATCACTGATGTTCTATGGACCATCCCTGATGTACTGTGGACCATCACTGATGTACTGTGGACCATCACTGATATTCTATGGACCATCACTGATGTACTGTGGATCATCACTGATGTACTGTGGATCATCACTGATGTACTGTGGACCATCACTGGTGTACTATGGATCATCACTGGTGTACTATGGATCATCACTGATGTACTATGGACCATCACTGGTGTACTATGGATCATCACTGATGTACTGTGGATCATCACTGATGTACTATGGATCATCACTGATGTACTATGGATCATCACTGATATACTATGAGCCATCACTGATGTACTATGGGCCATCACTGATGTACTGTGGATCATCACTGGTGTACTATGGATCATCACTGATGTACTATGGATCATCACTGATGTACTATGGATCATCACTGATGTACTATGGATCATCACTGGTGTACTATGGATCATCACTGATGTACTGTGGACCATCCCTGATGTACTGTGGATCATCACTGATGTACTGAGGATCATCACTGATGTGCTGTGGATCATCACTGATGTACTGTGGATCATCACTGATGTACTATGGACCATCCCTGATGTACCATGGACCATCCCTGATGTACCGTGGACCATCCCTGATGTACCGTGGATCATCACTGATGTACTGTGGATCATCACTGATGTACTATAGATCATCACTGATGTACTGTGGATCATCACTGATGTACTGTGGATCATCACTGATGTACTATGGACCATCACTGGTGTACTATGGGCCATCACTGGTGTACTATGGATCATCACTGGTGTACTATGGACCATCACTGATGTACTATGGACCATCACCGATGTACTGTGGACCATCCCCGATGTACTGTGGAACATCACTGATGTACTGTGGATCATCACTGATGTACTATGGGCCATCACTGGTGTACTATGGATCATCACTGATGTACTATGGATCATCACTGGTGTACTATGGATCATCCCTGATGTACCATAGACCATCCCTGATGTACCGTGGATCATCACTGATGTACTGTGGATCATCACTGATGTACTATAGATCATCACTGATGTACTGTGGATCATCACTGATGTACTGTGGATCATCACTGATGTACTATGGACCATCACTGGTGTACTATGGGCCATCAGTGGTGTACTATGGATCATCACTGGTGTACTATGGACCATCACTGATGTACTATGGACCATCACTGATGTACTGTGGATCGACACTGATGTACTGTGGATCATCACTGATGTACTGTGGATCATCACTGATGTACTGAGGATCATCACTGATGTACTGTGGATCATCACTGATGTACTGTGGATCATCACTGATGTACTATGGGCCATCACTGGTGTACTATGGATTATCACTAATGTACTATTGATCATCACTGATGTACTGTGGACCATCACTGGTGTACTATGGATCATCACTGGTGTACTATAGATCATCACAGGTGTACTGTGGATCATCACTGATGTACTGTGGATCATCACTGATGTACTATGGACCATCACTGGTGTACTATGGGCCATCACTGGTGTACTATGGATCATCACTGGTGTACTATGGACCATCACTGATGTACTATGGACCATCACCGATGTACTGTGGACCATCCCCGATGTACTGTGGAACATCACCGATGTACTGTGGATCATCACTGATGTACTGTGGACCATCACTGATGTACTGTGGACCATCACTGGTATACTATGGATCATCACTAGACATGTGCACTGCCAAAAAATTCATTAGTTTTCGTTTTCGTTTCATTCGGTTTTTTTTTTCGTTTTTCGGGTCATTCGTTATGATCGCAATTCGTAAATTTGTACATTCGTAAATTCGTACATTCGTAAATTTGTACATTCGTAAATTTGTACATTCGTAAATTTATACATTCGTAATTTCGGAAATTTGGAAATTCGATATTTTCGAAAACCCGAAAATTTGAAAATCTGAAAAAATAACTATTAAATTATAGGTATTGTAGTTTCCTTTCAAATTTGGCTGTTAGCGAACGTAACGAATACAAATTTATCTGAAGTTACGCATAACCTGAAATAACAAATGCCGCATCTAAACAAATGGAACGGAACAAATTAATAATAATAATAATAAAACGTTTTTATTATTATTATTGTTATTTATTATTATTATTAATTCATTACGTTCCATTCGTTTAGATACGGCATTCATTATGTCGGAAAACAATTCGTAACTTCGTTAAGTTCACTAACAGCCAAATTTGAAAGGAAATTACAATACCTATAATTGAATAGTTAGTAATAGTTAAGTTATTAGTTAATTATTATTTCAGATTTCCGAATTTACTAATTTACGATTGTACGAATGTACAAATTTACGAATGTACGAATATTCGGAAATTCGTAAATTCAAATTTACGAATTTCCGGATAGTTGTACATTCGTAAATTCGTGCATTGGTAAATTCGTATATTCGTACATTCGTAAATTTGAATTTACGAATATTCGTTAAAATTCGTTAAATGAGTTTTCGTTAATTCGGATATTTCCGAATTAACGAATTTGTCGAAATTCGTTAAAAAACGAATTCGGAACGAAACGAATTGCACATGTCTAATCATCACTGGTGTACTATGGATCATCACTGATGTACTATGGATCATCCCTGATGTACCATGGACCATCCCTGATGTACCGTGGATCATCACTGATGTACTGTGGATCATCACTGATGTACTATAGATCATCACTGATGTACTATGGGCCATCAGTGGTGTACTATGGATCATCACTGGTGTACTATGGACCATCATTGATATACTATGGACCATCACTGATGTACTGTGGATCATCACTGATGTACTGTGGATCATCACTGATGTACTGTGGATCATCACTGATGTACTGAGGATCATCACTGATGTACTGTGGATCATCACTGATGTACTGTGGATCATCACTGATTTACTATGGGCCATCACTGATGTACTATGGATCATCACTGATGTACTATGGATCATCACTGATGTACTATGGATCATCACTGGTGTACTATGGATCATCACTGATGTACTGTGGACCATCACTTATGTACTGTGGATCATCACTGATGTACTGTGGATCATCACTGATGTACTATGGATCATCACTGATGTACTGAGGATCATCACTGATGTACTGTGGGCCATCACAGGTGTACTATGGATCATCACTGATGTACTATGGACCATCCCTGATGTACTATGGACCATCCCTGATGTACGGTGGATCATCACTGATGTACTGAGGACCATCCCTGATGTACTGTGGACCATCACTGATGTACTGTGGATCATCACTGATGAACTATGGACCATCCCTGATGTACTGTGGATCATCACTGATGTACTATGGGAAATCACTGGTGTACTATGGGCCATGACTGGTGTACTATGGATCATCACTGATGTACTACGGATCATCAGTGATGTACTATGGATCATCACTGATGTACTATGGACCATCCCTGATGTACTGTGGATCATCACTGATGTACTGTGGATCATCACTGATGTACTATGGGCCATCAGTGGTGTACTATGGGCCATCACTGGTGTACTATGGATCATCACTGGTGTACTATGGATCATCACTGATGTACTGTGGATCATCCCTGGTGTACTATGGATCATCACTGATGTACTACGGATCATCACTGATGTACTATGGATCATCACTGATGTACTATGGACCATCCCTGATGTACTGTGGATCATCACTGATGTACTGTGGATCATCACTGATGTACTATGGACCCTCACTGGTGTACTATGGGCCATCACTGGTGTACTATGGATCATCACTGGTGTACTATGGATCATCACTGATGTACTATGGACCATCCCTGATGTACCATGGACCATCCCTGATGTACTGTGGACCATCCCTGATGTACTGTGGACCATCCCTGATGTACTGTGGATCATCACTGATGTACTGTGGATCATCACTGATGTACTGTGGATCATCACTGATGTACTGTGGATCATCACTGATGTACTGAGGATCATCACTGATGTACTGAGGATCATCACTAATGTACTATTGATCATCACTGATGTACTGTGGACCATCACTGGTGTACTATGGATCATCACTGGTGTACTATGGATCATCACTGATGTACTATGGACCATCACTGGTGTACTATGGATCATCACTGATGTACTGTGGATCATCACTGATGTACTATGGATCATCACTGATGTACTATGGATCATCACTGATATACTATGAGCCATCACTGATGTACTATGGGCCATCACTGATGTACTGTGGATCATCACTGGTGTACTATGGATCATCACTGATGTACTATGGATCATCACTGATGTACTATGGATCATCACTGATGTACTATGGATCATCACTGGTGTACTATGGATCATCACTGATGTACTGTGGACCATCCCTGATGTACTGTGGATCATCACTGATGTACTGAGGATCATCACTGATGTGCTGTGGATCATCACTGATGTACTGTGGATCATCACTGATGTACTATGGACCATCACTGGTGTACTATGGGCCATCACTGGTGTACTATGGATCATCACTGGTGTACTATGGACCATCACTGATGTACTATGGACCATCCCTGATGTACTGTGGATCATCACTAATGTACTATAGATCTTTACTGATGTACTATCGGCCATCACTGGTGTACTATGGATCATCACTGGTGTACTATGGATCATCCCTGATGTACTGTGTATCATCACTGATGTACTGATGATCATCACTGATGTGCTGTGGATCATCACTGATGTACTGTGGATCATCACGGGTGTACTATGGGCCATCACAGGTGTACTATGGGCCATCACAGGTGTACTATGGATCATCACTGATGTTCTATGGACCATCCCTGATGTACTGTGGACCATCACTGATGTACTGTGGACCATCACTGATATTCTATGGACCATCACTGATGTACTGTGGATCATCACTGATGTACTGTGGATCATCACTGATGTACTGTGGACCATCACTGGTGTACTATGGATCATCACTGGTGTACTATGGATCATCACTGATGTACTATGGACCATCACTGGTGTACTATGGATCATCACTGATGTACTGTGGATCATCACTGATGTACTATGGATCATCACTGATGTACTATGGATCATCACTGATATACTATGAGCCATCACTGATGTACTATGGGCCATCACTGATGTACTGTGGATCATCACTGGTGTACTATGGATCATCACTGATGTACTATGGATCATCACTGATGTACTATGGATCATCACTGATGTACTATGGATCATCACTGGTGTACTATGGATCATCACTGATGTACTGTGGACCATCCCTGATGTACTGAGGATCATCACTGATGTGCTGTGGATCATCACTGATGTACTGTGGATCATCACTGATGTACTATGGACCATTACTGATGTACCATGGACCATCCCTGATGTACCGTGGACCATCCCTGATGTACTGTGGACCATCCCTGATGTACTGTGGATCATCACTGATGTACTGTGGATCATCACTGATGTACTGTGGATCATCACTGATGTACTGAGGATCATCACTGATGTACTGAGGATCATCACTGATGTACTATGGATCATCACTGATGTACTATGGACCATCACAGGTGTACTATGGGCCATCACAGGTGTACTATGGAACATCCCTGATGTACTATGGACCATCCCTGATGTACTGTGAATCATCACTGATGTACTATAGATCATCACTGATGTACTATGGGCCATCACTGGTGTACTATGGAACATCACTGGTGTACTATGGATCATCACTTGTACTGTGGATCATCCCTGATGTACTGTGGATCATCACTGATGTACTGAGGATCATCACTGATGTACTGTGGATCATCACTGATGTACTGTGGATCATCTCTGATGTACTATGGGAAATCACGGGTGTACTATGGATCATCACTGGTGTACTATGGATCATCACTGATGTACTATGGACTATCCCTGATGTACTATGGACCATCCCTGATGTACTATGGACCATCCCTGATGTACTGAGGATCATCACTGATGTACTATAGATCATCACTGATGTACTATGGGCCATCACTGGTGTACTATGGATCATCACTGATGTACTGTGGATCATCACTGATGTACTATGGATCATCACTGATGTACTATGGATCATCACTGATATACTATGAGCCATCACTGATGTACTATGGGCCATCACTGATGTACTATGGACCATCCCTGATGTACTATGGACCATCCCTGATGTACTGAGGATCATCACTGATGTACTGAGGATCATCACTGATGTACTGTGGATCATCACTGATGTACTATGGGCCATCACTGATGTACTATGGGCCATCACAGGTGTACTATGGATCATCACTGATGTACTATGGACCATCACTGGTGTACTATGGATCATCACTGATGTACTGTGGATCATCACTGATGTACTATGGATCATCATCGATGTACTATGGATCATCACTGATATACTATGAGCCATCACTGATGTACTATGGGCCATCACTGATGTACTGTGGATCATCACTGGTGTACTATGGATCATCACTGATGTACTATGGATCATCACTGATGTACTATGGATCATCACTGATGTACTATGGATCATCACTGGTGTACTATGGATCATCACTGATGTACTGTGGACCATCCCTGATGTACTGTGGATCATCACTGATGTACTGAGGATCATCACTGATGTGCTGTGGATCATCACTGATGTACTGTGGATCTTCACTGATGTACTATGGGCCATCACAGGTGTACTATGGGCCATCACAGGTGTACTATGGATCATCACTGATGTTCTATGGACCATCCCTGATGTACTGTGGACCATCACTGATGTACTGTGGACCATCACTGATGTACTGTGGACCATCACTGATGTACTGTGGATCATCACTGATGTACTGTGGATCATCACTGATGTACTGTGGATCATCACTAATGTACTATTGATCATCACTGATGTACTGTGGACCATCACTGGTGTACTATGGATCATCACTGGTGTACTATGGATCATCACTGATGTACTATGGACCATCACTGGTGTACTATGGATCATCACTGATGTACTGTGGATCATCACTGATGTACTATGGATCATCACTGATGTACTATGGATCATCACTGATATACTATGAGCCATCACTGATGTACTATGGGCCATCACTGATGTACTATGGATCATCACTGATGTACTATGGATCATCACTGATATACTATGAGCCATCACTGATGTACTATGGGCCATCACTGATGTTCTGTGGATCATCACTGGTGTACTATGGATCATCACTGATGTACTATGGATCATCACTGATGTACTATGGATCATCACTGATGTACTATGGATCATCACTGGTGTACTATGGATCATCACTGATGTACTGTGGACCATCCCTGATGTACTGTGGATCATCACTGATGTACTGAGGATCATCACTGATGTGCTGTGGATCATCACTGATGTACTGTGGATCATCACTGATGTACTATAAACCATCACTGGTGTACTATGGGCCATCACTGGTGTACTATGGATCATCACTGGTGTACTATGGACCATCACTGATGTACTATGGACCATCCCTGATGTACTGTGGATCATCACTAATGTACTATAGATCTTTACTGATGTACTATGGGCCATCACTGGTGTACTATGGATCATCACTGGTGTACTATGGATCATCCCTGATGTACTGTGGATCATCACTGATGTACTGAGGATCATCACTGATGTGCTGTGGATCATCACTGATGTACTGTGGATCATCACTGATGTACTATGGGCCATCACAGGTGTACTATGGGCCATCACAGGTGTACTATGGATCATCACTGATGTACTATGGATCATCACTGATGTACTATGGATCATCACTGGTGTACTATGGATCATCACTGATGTACTGTGGACCATCCCTGATGTACTGTGGATCATCACTGATGTACTGAGGATCATCACTGATGTGCTGTGGATCATCACTGATGTACTGTGGATCATCACTGATGTACTATGGACCATCACTGGTGTACTATGGGCCATCACTGGTGTACTATGGATCATCACTGGTGTACTATGGACCATCACTGATGTACTATGGACCATCCCTGATGTACTGTGGATCATCACTAATGTACTATAGATCTTTACTGATGTACTATGGATCATCACTGATATACTATGAGCCATCACAGGTGTACTATGGGCCATCACAGGTGTACTATGGGCCATCACAGGTGTACTATGGATCATCACTGATGTACTATGGATCATCACTGATGTACTATGGATCATCACTGGTGTACTATGGATCATCCCTGATGTACTGTGGATCATCACTGATGTACTGAGGATCATCACTGATGTGCTGTGGATCATCACTGATGTACTGTGGATCATCACTGATGTACTGTGGATCATCACTGATGTACTATGGACCATAACTGGTGTACTATGGGCCATCACTGGTGTACTATGGATCATCACTGGTGTACTATGGACCATCACTGATGTACTATGGACCATCCCTGATGTACTGTGGATCATCACTAATGTACTATAGATCTTTACTGATGTACTATGGGCCATCACTGGTGTACTATGGATCATCACTGGTGTACTATGGATCATCCCTGATGTACTGTGGATCATCACTGATGTACTGAGGATCATCACTGATGTGCTGTGGATCATCACTGATGTACTGTGGATCATCACTGATGTACTATGGGCCATCACAGGTGTACTATGGGCCATCACAGGTGTACTATGGATCATCACTGATGTTCTATGGACCATCCCTGATGTACTGTGGACCATCACTGATGTACTGTGGACCATCACTGATATTCTATGGACCATCACTGATGTACTGTGGATCATCACTGATGTACTGTGGATCATCACTGATGTACTGTGGATCATCACTAATGTACTATTGATCATCACTGATGTACTGTGGACCATCACTGGTGTACTATGGATCATCACTGGTGTACTATGGATCATCACTGATGTACTATGGACCATCACTGGTGTACTATGGATCATCACTGATGTACTGTGGATCATCACTGATGTACTATGGATCATCACTGATGTACTATGGATCATCACTGATATACTATGAGCCATCACTGATGTACTATGGGCCATCACTGATGTACTGTGGATCATCACTGGTGTACTATGGATCATCACTGATGTACTATGGATCATCACTGATGTACTATGGATCATCACTGATGTACTATGGATCATCACTGGTGTACTATGGATCATCACTGATGTACTGTGGACCATCCCTGATGTACTGTGGATCATCACTGATGTACTGAGGATCATCACTGATGTGCTGTGGATCATCACTGATGTACTGTGGATCATCACTGATGTACTATGGGCCATCCCAGGTGTACTATGGGCCATCACAGGTGTACTATGGACCATCCCTGATGTACTGTGGACCATCACTGATGTACTGTGGACCATCACTGATATTCTATGGACCATCACTGATGTACTGTGGATCATCACTGATGTACTGTGGATCATCACTGATGTACTGTGGATCATCACTAGTGATGAGCCGAACACCCCCGGGTTCGGTTCGCACCAGAACCCGCGAACGGACCGAAAGTTCGTACGAACATTAGAACCCTATTAAATACAATGGATGCGAACGTTCAAATTCTAAAGTGCTAATTATAACAACTATTATGCATGTTATTGTCCTAAAAAGGGTTTGGGAACCCGGGTTCTGCACCAGGGGACATGTATCAATGCAAAAAGAAGTTTTAAAAACGGTCGTTTTTCGGGAGCAGTCATTTTAATGATGCATAAAGTGAAAAAAAAAAGTCAAATATTCCTTTAAATATCGTACCTGGGGGGTGTCTAAAGTATGCCTGTGAAGTGCCACGTGTTTCCCGTGTTTAGAACTGTCCCTGCACAAAATTACACTTCTAAAGGAAAAAAAAGCCATTTAAAACTGCTTGCGGCTTTAATGTAATGTCTGGTCCCGGTAATATGGATGAAAATCTTTAAGAAAAATGGCATAGCTACCCCATGACCCCCCCCTACCCCAGCCCATTACCAGCCCCTTTGGGTCTTGTATGGATATTAAGGGGAACCCCGCACATAAAATAAAAAAGGCCCTATATACTCTGAACAGCCGTATACAGGCGGTGCATACAAGACAGGGACTGTAGGTTTGTTCTTATGTAGAATGTGTTTGTAATTTTGAACAGGTACATTGTTGAAGTGTAGCTCCAGACCAAAAATCTATTTTTAAACTTTTTGGAAAACATAGGTAAGGGTTATCACCCCTGTAACATTTGTTTTGCTGTCTGTGCCCCTGTTCAGAACATTTCACCTCACTTTCCGTCCCAATGACAACTGTTTTTGAAATGTGGTGTTTTTCTTGAAACAAGGATTGCTGATAAAGCATCAGTACAGAGGAGACACCTTTCTCCCATATTTATTCTTACAGGAGAGAATTTTCCTTCCTAGTGGTAGATTTCCTCTCACTTCCTGTTGTCTTCTTGCGTTTGCAAGTAGGAGTCGTTTGTAAGTTTGATGTTTGAAAGTAGGGACCTGCCGTATATACTCTGCAGAAATAGGCCCCTTAGTTGTTGGTGTTGGCACAACACTGTAAGCACTCACAGTTACTCTTGGTTGGTGCTGGAACGCCCTGCTGTCAACTATTATATCAGGAATTTTAATTACATATAATTGTTGAACAGTGGTAGTAAAAATTGGGCCTTTGATGGTGGTGCTGGTGCCACAACACTGTAAGCCCTGACAGTTACTCTTGGTGGGTGCAGCAATGGGCCCTGCTGTGAATTATTAGATCAAGAATTGTAATTGCATGCCCCTGTTGAACAGGGGCTGAAAAATTGGGCCTTTCGTGGTGGTGGTGGTGGTGGTGTTGCCACAACACTGTAAGCCCTCAGAGTTACTCTTGGTGGGTGCAGGAATGGGCCCTGCTGTGAATTATTAGATCAAGAATTGTAATTGCATGCCCCTGTTGAACAGGGGCTGAAAAATTGGGCCTTAGGCACTGGTGGCACAACACTACAACCCCTCACAGATACTGTACTTGGAGCACAGCAATGAGCCCTGTTGCAAAGTATTGCTTCAAAAATTGTAATGACACGCCCCTGTTAAACAGGGGCTGAAAAATTGGGCCTTAGGCACTGGTGGCACAACACTACAACCCCTCACAGATACTGTACTTGGAGCACAGCAATGAGCCCTGTTGCAAAGTGTTGCTTCAAAAATTGTAATGACACGCCCCTGTTAAACAGGGGCTGAAAAATTAGGCCTTAGGCACTGGTGGCACAACACTACAACCCCTCACAGATACTGTACTGGGAGCAGAGCAATGAGCCCTGTTGCAATGTATTGCTTCAAAAATTGTAATGACACGCCCCTTTTAAACAGGGGCTGAAAAATTGGGCCTTAGGCACTGGTGCCACAACACTCCAACCCCTCACAGATACTGTACTTGGAGCACAGCAATGAGCCCTATGGCAAATTATTGCTAAAAAAATTGTAATTACACGCCCCTGTAAAACAGGGGCTGAAAAATTGGGCCTTAGCCACTGGTGGCGGCACCCATAAACAAAAATGATCTTCCAAGCTATCATCATCAATCGTATCATTGAGGACTCGGAGGAGGAGGATAGCCAGTCAACATAACAGCACAGGCACTCAGCATCAGCATCAGTCTTGAAGGGATGTGACATGTTAAAATCAATTAGTCTGTTATATCAGCATCAGGTGTGTGGTAGCTGGTGGTGATCCAAGACTGGTTCATCTTGATGAAAGTCAGTCGATCAACCGAGTCGGTGGACAGGCGCACCCTGTGATCCGTGACAAATCCTCCAGCAGCACTGAATGTGCGTTCCGAAAGAACGCTGGATGCAGGACAGGCCAGTAGCTCAATTGCATACTGTGCAAGCTCTGGCCAGTGATCCATCCTCAAGACCCAGTAAGCCAGAGGATTTTCGGTGGGGAAGGTGTCCAAGTCTGACCTTGCCCCTAGATATTCCTGCACCATGTTTATCAGACGCTGGCGATGGTTGCTGGAACCGATCATACTTTGGGGCTGCGGACTAAAGAATTGTCTGAACGCATCGGTCAGACGGCCACCTTCCCCACCGCTCCTTCTTTGACTGGCCGAAGCCTCAGCAACTCGTTGTCCAGGACCAGGAGTTTGTAACCTCCCAGTCTCTGGGAACGCATTGCACAGACCTTTCTGCAAGGCCTCCCGGAGTTGTCTCATCCCCTGCTCCCTCTGCGAAGGTAACATAAGGTCCGCAACCTTACCCTTGTACCGTGGATCAAGGAGAGTGGCCAGCCAGTAATGGTCCCTGTCCTTGATCCGAAGAATACGAGGATCCTTCCGCAGACTTTGCAGGATCAGGGAGGCCATGCAGCGTAGGTTTGCTGAGGCATTCGCTCCGGAGTCCTCTGGGTCACTAAGGACGACATGATCCGCAGCCACCTCCTCCCAGCCACGTACAAGTCCACTGGTTTCTTGGGACTGTAAATCATCCCTAAAAGACTGCTGCTGATGATGCTGAGTGCCAGCCTCCACCTCCATGCTGACACAATCCTCCTCCTCCTCCTCCTCCTCCTCCTCTTCCTGTGCGATGGGTGGGACAGAAGGAACAATGTCTGGGTAAAGGGGGCCTTGAGAGGCAAGGAAGTCCTCCTCTTCCTGCCTCTGTTCTGCCTCAAGTGCCCTGTCCATTATTCCACGCAGCGTGTGCTCCAACAGGTGGACAAGAGGTACAGTGTCACTGATGCATGCACTGTCACTGCTCACCATCCTCGTGGCCTCCTCAAATGGTGCCAGGACAGTGCATGCATCCCTGATCATGCCCCACTGGCGTGGAGAAAAAAAACCAAGCTCCCCTGACCCTGTCCTGGTGCCGTAGTCGCACAGGTACTCATTGATGGCCCTCTGCTGCGTGTGCAGCCGCTGCAGCATGGCCAACGTTGAGTTCCACCTGGTGGGCATGTCACATATAAGGCGGTTCTTGGGCAGGTTCAACTCCTTTTGCAGCTCAGCCAGGCGAGCACTGGCATTATAAGATCTGCGGAAATGCACACAGACTTTCCTGGCCTGCCTCAGGACATCCTGTAAGCCCGGGTACCTGCCCAAGAACCGCTGCACCACCAGGTTAAGGACGTGAGCCACACAGGGCACATGGGTCAGTTGTCCCTGTCGGAGGGCGGAGAGGAGGTTGGTGCCATTGTCGCAAACCACCATTCCTGGCTTAAGCTGGCGTGGCGTCAACCACCTCTCGGCCTGGCCCTGCAGAGCAGACAGGACATCTGCCCCAGTGTGGCTTCTGTCCCCCAAACACACCAGCGCAAGCACGGCATGGCATCTTTTTGCCTGTGTACTTGCGTAGCCCCGTGAACGGCTACGGAGCACCGCTGGTTCATAGGACAAACCACAGGAAGAGGCCATGGAGGAAGAAGAAGAGGAGGGGGTGGAGGAGAGAGGTGTGTCACAACCAGTAGTAGCATTTTGGAGGCGTGGCGGTGGAACAACCTCCAACACTACTGCACCTTGTCCTGCATCCTTCCCAGCTGCCAAAAGAGTGACCCAATGGGCCGTGAAAGAAAGGTAACGTCCCTGTCCATGCCTGCTGGACCATGAGTCAGCGGTAATATGCACCTTACCGCTGACCGCCCTGTCCAGCGAGGCCAAGACATTGCCTTCCACATGCCGGTAGAGAGCCGGAATAGCCTTCCGTGAGAAAAAGTGGCGTTTGGGAACCTGCCACTGAGGAACCGCACATTGCACAAACTCACGGAAGGGGGCCGAGTCTACCAACTGAAAAGGCAGCAGTTGAAGCGCTAGCAATTTAGCCAAGCTAGAATTCAACCGCTGGGCATGTGGATGGCTGGGAGTGAACTTCTTTCGACGGTCCAGCAGCTGGGGCAGGGAAATTTGCCTGCTAGAATCGGACGTTGGTGTACTGCTAGCAGAGTAGCCGCAAGTACTTGGCTGTGACACACCTAATTCTACACCTTCATTCCTCTCAGTGCATGTTTCAGAGAGGACTGAAGTTATAGTGGGGTTGGAGATCCCAGCTGATGCGGTGCAAGGAGAGGTCCGCTTTGTTCTTTGGTGTGGGTCTTTGAGGTAGGCTTGCCAACGAGCTGCATGGCAGGTCAACATATGTCTGGTCAGGCATGTGGTACCCAAGCGGCTGATGTTTTGGCCACGCGATATACGCTTGAGACATATGTTGCAAACAGCAGCTGTGCGATCTGATGCACTAGCCTCAAAAAAGGCCCACACCAAGGAACTTTTTGAATGACGGGCAGAGGCAGCGCCCTGCACAGGCGGAGCTCTGCGGTGTGATTCCGTCGGTGTACTGCCCTTACGCTGGCCACCAAAGGGCATCCTGCCTCGTTGGAGATGTGCCTCCTCCTCATCCTCCTCCTCTCTCCTATTAGGCACCCACGTGGAGTCAGTGACCTCATCATCCCCTCCCTCCTCATCACTGGAGCCAATCTGGCAGTATGCTGCAGCTGCTGGAACATGACTGCCAGATTGGTGTCCTTCTTGAGCATCCCCTCTGTCTGCTCTCACGCTACTGCCTTCCTGTAGCTGGGTTTCATCATCAGACCCTTCGAAACGCTGGGCATCCTCCTGGAGCATGTACCCAACACTGTGCTCAAACAGTTCGGGGGACTCCTCAGGAGGAGGACATGGTGGGTCTAGGGAAGGAGTGACTGATGATGAGTCTGACATTGATACCAGGGAAGAGGACGCTTTGGCAGCTGCTTTGCCAGTACCCTGAGCCTGGGTGAGAGAGGATGAGGAGGAGGAGGAGGGCTTGGTCATCCACTCTACCAAGTCTTCGGCATGATGTGGCTCAACATGTCCAGCTGCCGAAAAGAAGGACAAGCGTGTCCCATGGCCATGTGCTGATGACAATGCACCGCGTCCACGACCAGCACTGTTGCCCCCAGACACAGAGCCTGCTTGCCCTCTTTTATTGCCTCCTGACTGTCTGCCTCTCCTTGTTTGCCTTCCAGACATTCTAATAGATGGCCTGCAGGGAGATGGGAAAAAAGCAATAAGGGCTACCTTCAGGTGTCCTTCTCTGTCCCTTTACTTAAGGATTTCTAAATATGGTTGAGGATGATTGCTTTTGCACAGAATAGCACAATGACAATTTCCCTGACTGTCCAAAAAACAAGGATTTCAAAGATGGTTGATGAGGAATGCTTTAGCACACTATAGCACAAGGAGAATTCCCCTCACTTTCCTTCTTTGTCCCTAGAAACAAGGACTGGCACAGTGAAAGAAACTGACACTCTCCCTACCTAGAGTTTTCTGTCCCTAGAAAAAATGTTTTTTAAAGCACACTATAGCACAAGGAGAATTCCCCTCACTTTCCTTCTTTGTCCCTAGAAACAAGGACTGGCACAGTGAAAGAAACTGACACTCTCCCTACCTAGAGTTTTCTGTCCCTAGAAAAAATGTTTTTTTAAAGCACACTATAGCACAAGGAGAATTCCCCTCACTTTCCTTCTTTGTCCCTAGAAACAAGGACTGGCACAGTGAAAGAAACTGACACTCTCCCTACCTAGAGTTTTCTGTCCCTAGAAAAAATGTTTTTTTAAAGCACACTATAGCACAAGGAGAATTCCCCTCACTTTCCTTCTTTGTCCCTAGAAACAAGGACTGGCACAGTGAAAGAAACTGACACTCTCCCTACCTAGAGTTTTCTGTCCCTAGAAAAAATGTTTTTTTAAAGCACACTATAGCACAAGGAGAATTCCCCTCACTTTCCTTCTTTGTCCCTAGAAACAAGGACTGGCACAGTGAAAGAAACTGACACTCTCCCTACCTAGAGTTTTCTGTCCCTAGAAAAAATGTTTTTTTAAAGCACACTATAGCACAAGGAGAATTCCCCTCACTTTCCTTCTTTGTCCCTAGAAACAAGGACTGGCACAGTGAAAGAAACTGACACTCTCCCTACCTAGAGTTTTCTGTCCCTAGAAAAAATGTTTTTTTAAAGCACACTATAGCACAAGGAGAATTCCCCTCACTTTCCTTCTTTGTCCCTAGAAACAAGGACTGGCACAGTGAAAGAAACTGACACTCTCCCTACCTAGAGTTTTCTGTCCCTAGAAAAAATGTTTTTTTAAAGCACACTATAGCACAAGGAGAATTCCCCTCACTTTCCTTCTTTGTCCCTAGAAACAAGGACTCGCACAGTAAAACACACTGACACTCTCCCTACCTATCCTTCTCTTTCCCTAAACTAAAGGAATCCAGGTTAAGCAAGAAAGAAATAAATGTCACTGTCCCTGCCTATGCTTGTCTTTCCCTGCTCCGGAACACACTACACCAGGCCGCCGTGCTGGCGGCCTTTTATAGTGTGGGGCGTGTACTAAACACCCTCAGCAATAATTGGCCACAGGCATCCTGCCTGTGGCCAATCATTGCTCTCCTCGCTGCCAGCGCTGTGATTGGCCAAGCATGCGGGGTCACAGTGCATGCTTGGCCAATCACAGCGCCTGGATGACACTGCGATGGCGTAGTGCATTGTGGGCCGTTCGCGTCACTCGAATTTGGCGCGAACGGCCCAAATCGTTCGATCTTCGCCGAACGATCGAACAGCCGATGTTCGAGTCGAACGTATGTTCGACTCGAACACGAAGCTCATCCCTAATCATCACTAATGTACTATTGATCATCACTGATGTACTGTGGACCATCACTGGTGTACTATGGATCATCACTGGTGTACTATGGATCATCACAGGTGTACTGTGGATCATCACTGATGCACTGTGGATCATCACTGATGTACTATGGACCATCACTGGTGTACTATGGGCCATCACTGGTGTAGTATGGATCATCACTGGTGTACTATGGACCATCACTGATGTACTATGGACCATCCCTGATGTACTGTGGATCATCACTAATGTACTATAGATCTTTACTGATGTACTATGGGCCATCACTGGTGTACTATGGATCATCACTGATGTACTATGGAACATCACTGATGTACTGTGGACCATCACTGGTGTACTATGGATCATCACTGGTGTACTATGGATCATCACTGATGTACTATGGACCATCACTGGTGTACTATGGATCATCACTGATGTACTGTGGATCATCACTGATGTACTATGGATCATCACTGATGTACTATGGATCATCACTGATATACTATGAGCCATCACTGATGTACTATGGGCCATCACTGATGTACTGTGGATCATCACTGGTGTACTATGGATCATCACTGATGTACTATGGATCATCACTGATGTACTATGGATCATCACTGATGTACTATGGATCATCACTGGTGTACTATGGATCATCACTGATGTACTGTGGACCATCCCTGATGTACTGTGGATCATCACTGATGTACTGAGGATCATCACTGATGTGCTGTGGATCATCACTGATGTACTGTGGATCATCACAGATGTACTATGGACCATCACTGGTGTGCTATGGGCCATCACTGGTGTACTATGGATCATCACTGGTGTACTATGGACCATCACTGATGTACTATGGACCATCCCTGATGTACTGTGGATCATCACTAATGTACTATAGATCTTTACTGATGTACTATGGGCCATCACTGGTGTACTATGGATCATCACTGGTGTACTATGGATCATCCCTGATGTACTGTGGATCATCACTGATGTACTGAGGATCATCACTGATGTGCTGTGGATCATCACTGATGTACTGTGGATCATCACTGATGTACTATGGGCCATCACAGGTGTACTATGGGCCATCACAGGTGTACTATGGATCATCACTGATGTTCTATGGACCATCCCTGATGTACTGTGGACCATCACTGATGTACTGTGGACCATCACTGATATTCTATGGACCATCACTGATGTACTGTGGATCATCACTGATGTACTGTGGATCATCACTGATGTACTGTGGATCATCACTAATGTACTATTGATCATCACTGATGTACTGTGGACCATCACTGGTGTACTATGGATCATCACTGGTGTACTATGGATCATCACTGATGTACTATGGACCATCACTGGTGTACTATGGATCATCACTGATGTACTGTGGATCATCACTGATGTACTATGGATCATCACTGATGTACTATGGATCATCACTGATATACTATGAGCCATCACTGATGTACTATGGGCCATCACTGATGTACTGTGGATCATCACTGGTGTACTATGGATCATCACTGATGTACTATGGATCATCACTGATGTACTATGGATCATCACTGATGTACTATGGATCATCACTGGTGTACTATGGATCATCACTGATGTACTGTGGACCATCCCTGATGTACTGTGGATCATCACTGATGTACTGAGGATCATCACTGATGTGCTGTGGATCATCACTGATGTACTGTGGATCATCACTGATGTACTATGGACCATCACTGGTGTACTATGGGCCATCACTGGTGTACTATGGATCATCACTGGTGTACTATGGACCATCACTGATGTACTATGGACCATCCCTGATGTACTGTGGATCATCACTAATGTACTATAGATCTTTACTGATGTACTATCGGCCATCACTGGTGTACTATGGATCATCACTGGTGTACTATGGATCATCCCTGATGTACTGTGTATCATCACTGATGTACTGAGGATCATCACTGATGTGCTGTGGATCATCACTGATGTACTGTGGATCATCACTGATGCACTATGGCCCATCACAGGTGTACTATGGGCCATCAAAGGTGTACTATGGATCATCACTGATGTTCTATGGACCATCCCTGATGTACTGTGGACCATCACTGATGTACTGTGGACCATCACTGATATTCTATGGACCATCACTGATGTACTGTGGATCATCACTGATGTACTGTGGATCATCACTGATGTACTGTGGATCATCACTAATGTACTATTGATCATCACTGATGTACTGTGGACCATCACTGGTGTACTATGGATCATCACTGCTGTACTATGGATCATCACTGATGTACTATGGACCATCACTGGTGTACTATGGATCATCACTGATGTACTGTGGATCATCACTGATGTACTATGGATCATCACTGATGTACTATGGATCATCACTGATATACTATGAGCCATCACTGATGTACTATGGGCCATCACTGATGTACTGTGGATCATCACTGGTGTACTATGGATCATCACTGATGTACTATAGATCATCACTGATGTACTATGGATCATCACTGATGTACTATGGATCATCACTGGTGTACTATGGATCATCACTGATGTACTGTGGACCATCCCTGATGTACTGTGGATCATCACTGATGTACTGAGGATCATCACTGATGTGCTGTGGATCATCACTGATGTACTGTGGATCATCACTGATGTACTATGGACCATCCCTGATGTACCATGGACCATCCCTGATGTACCGTGGACCATCCCTGATGTACTGTGGACCATCCCTGATGTACTGTGGATCATCACTGATGTACTGTGGATCATCACTGATGTACTGTGGATCATCACTGATGTACTGAGGATCATCACTGATGTACTGAGGATCATCACTGATGTACTATGGGCCATCACAGGTGTACTATGGGCCATCACAGGTGTACTATGGAACATCCCTGATGTACTATGGACCATCCCTAATGTACTGTGGATCATCACTGATGTACTATAGATCATCACTGATGTACTATGGGCCATCACTGGTGTACTATGGAACATCACTGATGTACTATGGATCATCACTGATGTACTGAGGATCATCACTGATGTACTATGGATCATCACTTGTACTGTGGATCATCCCTGATGTACTGTGGATCATCACTGATGTACTGAGGATCATCACTGATGTACTGTGGATCATCACTGATGTACTGTGGATCATCTCTGATGTACTATGGGCCATCACGGGTGTACTATGGATCATCACTGGTGTACTGTGGATCATCACTGATGTACTATGGACTATCCCTGATGTACTATGGACCATCCCTGATGTACTATGGACCATCCCTGATGTACTGAGGATCATCACTGATGTACTATAGATCATCACTGATGTACTATGGGCCATCACTGGTGTACTATGGATCATCACTGATGTACTGTGGATCATCACTGATGTACTATGGATCATCACTGATGTACTATGGATCATCACTGATATACTATGAGCCATCACTGATGTACTATGGGCCATCACTGATGTACTATGGACCATCCCTGATGTACTATGGACCTTCCCTGATGTACTGAGGATCATCACTGATGTACTGATGATCATCACTGATGTACTGTGGATCATCACTGATGTACTATGGGCCATCACTGATGTACTATGGGCCATCACAGGTGTACTATGGATCATCACTGATGTACTATGGACCATCACTGGTGTACTATGGATCATCACTGATGTACTGTGGATCATCACTGATGTACTATGGATCATCATCGATGTACTATGGATCATCACTGATATACTATGAGCCATCACTGATGTACTATGGGCCATCACTGATGTACTGTGGATCATCACTGGTGTACTATGGATCATCACTGATGTACTATGGATCATCACTGATGTACTATGGATCATCACTGATGTACTATGGATCATCACTGGTGTACTATGGATCATCACTGATGTACTGTGGACCATCCCTGATGTACTGTGGATCATCACTGATGTGCTGTGGATCATCACTGATGTACGGTGGATCATCACTGATGTACTATGGGCCATCACAGGTGTACTATGGGCCATCACAGGTGTACTATGGATCATCACTGATGTTCTATGGACCATCCCTGATGTACTGTGGACCATCACTGATGTACTGTGGACCATCACTGATATTCTATGGACCATCACTGATGTACTGTGGATCATCACTGATGTACTGTGGATCATCACTGATGTACTGTGGATCATCACTAATGTACTATTGATCATCACTGATGTACTGTGGACCATCACTGGTGTACTATGGATCATCACTGGTGTACTATGGATCATCACTGATGTACTATGGACCATCACTGGTGTACTATGGATCATCACTGATGTACTGTGGATCATCACTGATGTACTATGGATCATCACTGATGTACTATGGATCATCACTGATATACTATGAGCCATCACTGATGTACTATGGGCCATCACTGATGTACTGTGGATCATCACTGGTGTACTATGGATCATCACTGATGTACTATGGATCATCACTGATGTACTATGGATCATCACTGATGTACTATGGATCATCACTGGTGTACTATGGATCATAACTGATGTACTGTGGACCATCCCTCATGTACTGTGGATCATCACTGATGTACTGAGGATCATCACTGATGTGCTGTGGATCATCACTGATGTACTGTGGATCATCACTGATGTACTATGGACCATCACTGGTGTACTATGGGCCATCACTGGTGTACTATGGATCATCACTGGTGTACTATGGACCATCACTGATGTACTATGGACCATCCCTGATGTACTGTGGATCATCACTAATGTACTATAGATCTTTACTGATGTACTATGGGCCATCACTGGTGTACTATGGATCATCACTGGTGTACTATGGATCATCCCTGATGTACTGTGGATCATCACTGATGTACTGAGGATCATCACTGATGTGCTGTGGATCATCACTGATGTACTGTGGATCATCACTGATGTACTATGGGCCATCACAGGTGTACTATGGGCCATCACAGGTGTACTATGGATCATCACTGATGTTCTATGGACCATCCCTGATGTACTGTGGACCATCACTGATGTACTGTGGACCATCACTGATATTCTATGGACCATCACTGATGTACTGTGGATCATCACTGATGTACTGTGGATCATCACTGATGTGCTGTGGATCATCACTAATGTACTATTGATCATCACTGATGTACTGTGGACCATCACTGGTGTACTATGGATCATCACTGGTGTACTATGGATCATCACTGATGTACTATGGACCATCACTGGTGTACTATGGATCATCACTGATGTACTGTGGATCATCACTGATGTACTATGGATCATCACTGATGTACTATGGATCATCACTGGTGTACTATGGATCATCACTGATGTACTGTGGACCATCCCTGATGTACTGTGGATCATCACTGATGTACTGAGGATCATCACTGATGTGCTGTGGATCATCACTGATGTACTGTGGATCATCACTGATGTACTATGGGCCATCCCAGGTGTACTATGGGCCATCACAGGTGTACTATGGACCATCCCTGATGTACTGTGGACCATCACTGATGTACTGTGGACCATCACTGATATTCTATGGACCATCACTGATGTACTGTGGATCATCACTGATGTACTGTGGATCATCACTGATGTACTGTGGATCATCACTAGTGATGAGCCGAACACCCCCGGGTTCGGTTCGCACCAGAACCCGCGAACGGACCGAAAGTTCGTACGAACATTAGAACCCTATTAAATACAATGGATGCGAACGTTCAAATTCTAAAGTGCTAATTATAACAACTATTATGCATGTTATTGTCCTAAAAAGGGTTTGGGAACCCGGGTTCTGCACCAGGGGACATGTATCAATGCAAAAAGAAGTTTTAAAAACGGTCGTTTTTCGGGAGCAGTCATTTTAATGATGCATAAAGTGAAAAAAAAAAGTCAAATATTCCTTTAAATATCGTACCTGGGGGGTGTCTAAAGTATGCCTGTGAAGTGCCACGTGTTTCCCGTGTTTAGAACTGTCCCTGCACAAAATGACACTTCTAAAGGAAAAAAAAGCCATTTAAAACTGCTTGCGGCTTTAATGTAATGTCTGGTCCCGGTAATATGGATGAAAATCTTTAAGAAAAATGGCATAGCTACCCCATGACCCCCCCCTACCCCAGCCCATTACCAGCCCCTTTGGGTCTTGTATGGATATTAAGGGGAACCCCGCACATAAAATAAAAAAGGCCCTATATACTCTGAACAGCCGTATACAGGCGGTGCATACAAGACAGGGACTGTAGGTTTGTTCTTATGTAGAATGTGTTTGTAATTTTGAACAGGTACATTGTTGAAGTGTAGCTCCAGACCAAAAATCTATTTTTAAACTTTTTGGAAAACATAGGTAAGGGTTATCACCCCTGTAACATTTGTTTTGCTGTCTGTGCCCCTGTTCAGAACATTTCACCTCACTTTCCGTCCCAATGACAACTGTTTTTGAAATGTGGTGTTTTTCTTGAAACAAGGATTGCTGATAAAGCATCAGTACAGAGGAGACACCTTTCTCCCATATTTATTCTTACAGGAGAGAATTTTCCTTCCTAGTGGTAGATTTCCTCTCACTTCCTGTTGTCTTCTTGCGTTTGCAAGTAGGAGTCGTTTGTAAGTTGGATGTTTGAAAGTAGGGACCTGCCGTATATACTCTGCAGAAATAGGCCCCTTAGTTGTTGGTGTTGGCACAACACTGTAAGCACTCACAGTTACTCTTGGTTGGTGCTGGAACGCCCTGCTGTCAACTATTATATCAGGAATTTTAATTACATATAATTGTTGAACAGTGGTAGTAACAATTGGGCCTTTGATGGTGGTGCTGGTGCCACAACACTGTAAGCCCTGACAGTTACTCTTGGTGGGTGCAGCAATGGGCCCTGCTGTGAATTATTAGATCAAGAATTGTAATTGCATGCCCCTGTTGAACAGGGGCTGAAAAATTGGGCCTTTCGTGGTGGTGGTGGTGGTGTTGCCACAACACTGTAAGCCCTCAGAGTTACTCTTGGTGGGTGCAGGAATGGGCCCTGCTGTGAATTATTAGATCAAGAATTGTAATTGCATGCCCCTGTTGAACAGGGGCTGAAAAATTGGGCCTTAGGCACTGGTGGCACAACACTACAACCCCTCACAGATACTGTACTTGGAGCACAGCAATGAGCCCTGTTGCAAAGTATTGCTTCAAAAATTGTAATGACACGCCCCTGTTAAACAGGGGCTGAAAAATTGGGCCTTAGGCACTGGTGGCACAACACTACAACCCCTCACAGATACTGTACTTGGAGCACAGCAATGAGCCCTGTTGCAAAGTGTTGCTTCAAAAATTGTAATGACACGCCCCTGTTAAACAGGGGCTGAAAAATTAGGCCTTAGGCACTGGTGGCACAACACTACAACCCCTCACAGATACTGTACTGGGAGCACAGCAATGAGCCCTGTTGCAATGTATTGCTTCAAAAATTGTAATGACACGCCCCTTTTAAACAGGGGCTGAAAAATTGGGCCTTAGGCACTGGTGCCACAACACTCCAATCCCTCACAGATACTGTACTTGGAGCACAGCAATGAGCCCTATGGCAAATTATTGCTAAAAAAATTGTAATTACACGCCCCTGTAAAACAGGGGCTGAAAAATTGGGCCTTAGCCACTGGTGGCGGCACCCATAAACAAAAATGATCTTCCAAGCTATCATCATCAATCGTATCATTGAGGACTCGGAGGAGGAGGATAGCCAGTCAACATAACAGCACAGGCACTCAGCATCAGCATCAGTCTTGAAGGGATGTGACATGTTAAAATCAATTAGTCTGTTATATCAGCATCAGGTGTGTGGTAGCTGGTGGTGATCCAAGACTGGTTCATCTTGATGAAAGTCAGTCGATCAACCGAGTCGGTGGACAGGCGCACCCTGTGATCCGTGACAAATCCTCCAGCAGCACTGAATGTGCGTTCCGAAAGAACGCTGGATGCAGGACAGGCCAGTAGCTCAATTGCATACTGTGCAAGCTCTGGCCAGTGATCCATCCTCAAGACCCAGTAAGCCAGAGGATTTTCGGTGGGGAAGGTGTCCAAGTCTGACCTTGCCCCTAGATATTCCTGCACCATGTTTATCAGACGCTGGCGATGGTTGCTGGAACCGATCATACTTTGGGGCTGCGGACTAAAGAATTGTCTGAACGCATCGGTCAGACGGCCACCTTCCCCACCGCTCCTTCTTTGACTGGCCGAAGCCTCAGCAACTCGTTGTCCAGGACCAGGAGTTTGTAACCTCCCAGTCTCTGGGAACGCATTGCACAGACCTTTCTGCAAGGCCTCCCGGAGTTGTCTCATCCCCTGCTCCCTCTGCGAAGGTAACATAAGGTCCGCAACCTTACCCTTGTACCGTGGATCAAGGAGAGTGGCCAGCCAGTAATGGTCCCTGTCCTTGATCCGAAGAATACGAGGATCCTTCCGCAGACTTTGCAGGATCAGGGAGGCCATGCAGCGTAGGTTTGCTGAGGCATTCGCTCCGGAGTCCTCTGGGTCACTAAGGACGACATGATCCGCAGCCACCTCCTCCCAGCCACGTACAAGTCCACTGGTTTCTTGGGACTGTAAATCATCCCTAAAAGACTGCTGCTGATGATGCTGAGTGCCAGCCTCCACCTCCATGCTGACACAATCCTCCTCCTCCTCCTCCTCCTCCTCCTCCTCTTCCTGTGCGATGGGTGGGACAGAAGGAACAATGTCTGGGTAAAGGGGGCCTTGAGAGGCAAGGAAGTCCTCCTCTTCCTGCCTCTGTTCTGCCTCAAGTGCCCTGTCCATTATTCCACGCAGCGTGTGCTCCAACAGGTGGACAAGAGGTACAGTGTCACTGATGCATGCACTGTCACTGCTCACCATCCTCGTGGCCTCCTCAAATGGTGCCAGGACAGTGCATGCATCCCTGATCATGCCCCACTGGCGTGGAGAAAAAAAACCAAGCTCCCCTGACCCTGTCCTGGTGCCGTAGTCGCACAGGTACTCATTGATGGCCCTCTGCTGCGTGTGCAGCCGCTGCAGCATGGCCAACGTTGAGTTCCACCTGGTGGGCATGTCACATATAAGGCGGTTCTTGGGCAGGTTCAACTCCTTTTGCAGCTCAGCCAGGCGAGCACTGGCATTATAAGATCTGCGGAAATGCACACAGACTTTCCTGGCCTGCCTCAGGACATCCTGTAAGCCCGGGTACCTGCCCAAGAACCGCTGCACCACCAGGTTAAGGACGTGAGCCACACAGGGCACATGGGTCAGTTGTCCCTGTCGGAGGGCGGAGAGGAGGTTGGTGCCATTGTCGCAAACCACCATTCCTGGCTTAAGCTGGCGTGGCGTCAACCACCTCTCGGCCTGGCCCTGCAGAGCAGACAGGACATCTGCCCCAGTGTGGCTTCTGTACCCCAAACACACCAGCGCAAGCACGGCATGGCATCTTTTTGCCTGCGTACTTGCGTAGCCCCGTGAACGGCTACGGAGCACCGCTGGTTCATAGGACAAACCACAGGAAGAGGCCATGGAGGAAGAAGAAGAGGAGGGGGTGGAGGAGAGAGGTGTGTCACAACCAGTAGTAGCATTTTGGAGGCGTGGCGGTGGAACAACCTCCAACACTACTGCACCTTGTCCTGCATCCTTCCCAGCTGCCAAAAGAGTGACCCAATGGGCCGTGAAAGAAAGGTAACGTCCCTGTCCATGCCTGCTGGACCATGAGTCAGCGGTAATATGCACCTTACCGCTGACCGCCCTGTCCAGCGAGGCCAAGACATTGCCTTCCACATGCCGGTAGAGAGCCGGAATAGCCTTCCGTGAGAAAAAGTGGCATTTGGGAACCTGCCACTGAGGAACCGCACATTGCACAAACTCACGGAAGGGGGCCGAGTCTACCAACTGAAAAGGCAGCAGTTGAAGCGCTAGCAATTTAGCCAAGCTAGCATTCAACCGCTGGGCATGTGGATGGCTGGGAGTGAACTTCTTTCGACGGTCCAGCAGCTGGGGCAGGGAAATTTGCCTGCTAGAATCGGACGTCGGTGTACTGCTAGCAGAGTAGCCGCAAGTACTTGGCTGTGACACACCTAATTCTACACCTTCATTCCTCTCAGTGCATGTTTCAGAGAGGACTGAAGTTATAGTGGGGTTGGAGATCCCAGCTGATGCGGTGCAAGGAGAGGTCCGCTTTGTTCTTTGGTGTGGGTCTTTGAGGTAGGCTTGCCAACGAGCTGCATGGCAGGTCAACATATGTCTGGTCAGGCATGTGGTACCCAAGCGGCTGATGTTTTGGCCACGCGATATACGCTTGAGACATATGTTGCAAACAGCAGCTGTGCGATCTGATGCACTAGCCTCAAAAAAGGCCCACACCAAGGAACTTTTTGAATGACGGGCAGAGGCAGCGCCCTGCACAGGCGGAGCTCTGCGGTGTGATTCCGTCGGTGTACTGCCCTTACGCTGGCCACCAAAGGGCATCCTGCCTCGTTGGAGATGTGCCTCCTCCTCATCCTCCTCCTCCTCCTCTCTCCTATTAGGCACCCACGTGGAGTCAGTGACCTCATCATCCCCTCCCTCCTCATCACTGGAGCCAATCTGGCAGTATGCTGCAGCTGCTGGAACATGACTGCCAGATTGGTGTCCTTCTTGAGCATCCCCTCTGTCTGCTCTCACGCTACTGCCTTCCTGTAGCTGGGTTTCATCATCAGACCCTTCGAAACGCTGGGCATCCTCCTGGAGCATGTACCCAACACTGTGCTCAAACAGTTCGGGGGACTCCTCAGGAGGAGGACATGGTGGGTCTAGGGAAGGAGTGACTGATGATGAGTCTGACATTGATACCAGGGAAGAGGACGCTTTGGCAGCTGCTTTGCCAGTACCCTGAGCCTGGGTGAGAGAGGATGAGGAGGAGGAGGAGGGCTTGGTCATCCACTCTACCAAGTCTTCGGCATGATGTGGCTCAACATGTCCAGCTGCCGAAAAGAAGGACAAGCGTGTCCCATGGCCATGTGCTGATGACAATGCACCGCGTCCACGACCAGCACTGTTGCCCCCAGACACAGAGCCTGCTTGCCCTCTTTTATTGCCTCCTGACTGTCTGCCTCTCCTTGTTTGCCTTCCAGACATTCTAATAGATGGCCTGCAGGGAGATGGGAAAAAAGCAATAAGGGCTACCTTCAGGTGTCCTTCTCTGTCCCTTTACTTAAGGATTTCTAAATATGGTTGAGGATGATTGCTTTTGCACAGAATAGCACAATGACAATTTCCCTGACTGTCCAAAAAACAAGGATTTCAAAGATGGTTGATGAGGAATGCTTTAGCACACTATAGCACAAGGAGAATTCCCCTCACTTTCCTTCTTTGTCCCTAGAAACAAGGACTGGCACAGTGAAAGAAACTGACACTCTCCCTACCTAGAGTTTTCTGTCCCTAGAAAAAATGTTTTTTAAAGCACACTATAGCACAAGGAGAATTCCCCTCACTTTCCTTCTTTGTCCCTAGAAACAAGGACTGGCACAGTGAAAGAAACTGACACTCTCCCTACCTAGAGTTTTCTGTCCCTAGAAAAAATGTTTTTTTAAAGCACACTATAGCACAAGGAGAATTCCCCTCACTTTCCTTCTTTGTCCCTAGAAACAAGGACTGGCACAGTGAAAGAAACTGACACTCTCCCTACCTAGAGTTTTCTGTCCCTAGAAAAAATGTTTTTTTAAAGCACACTATAGCACAAGGAGAATTCCCCTCACTTTCCTTCTTTGTCCCTAGAAACAAGGACTGGCACAGTGAAAGAAACTGACACTCTCCCTACCTAGAGTTTTCTGTCCCTAGAAAAAATGTTTTTTTAAAGCACACTATAGCACAAGGAGAATTCCCCTCACTTTCCTTCTTTGTCCCTAGAAACAAGGACTGGCACAGTGAAAGAAACTGACACTCTCCCTACCTAGAGTTTTCTGTCCCTAGAAAAAATGTTTTTTTAAAGCACACTATAGCACAAGGAGAATTCCCCTCACTTTCCTTCTTTGTCCCTAGAAACAAGGACTGGCACAGTGAAAGAAACTGACACTCTCCCTACCTAGAGTTTTCTGTCCCTAGAAAAAATGTTTTTTTAAAGCACACTATAGCACAAGGAGAATTCCCCTCACTTTCCTTCTTTGTCCCTAGAAACAAGGACTGGCACAGTGAAAGAAACTGACACTCTCCCTACCTAGAGTTTTCTGTCCCTAGAAAAAATGTTTTTTTAAAGCACACTATAGCACAAGGAGAATTCCCCTCACTTTCCTTCTTTGTCCCTAGAAACAAGGACTCGCACAGTAAAACACACTGACACTCTCCCTACCTATCCTTCTCTTTCCCTAAACTAAAGGAATCCAGGTTAAGCAAGAAAGAAATAAATGTCACTGTCCCTGCCTATGCTTGTCTTTCCCTGCTCCGGAACACACTACACCAGGCCGCCGTGCTGGCGGCCTTTTATAGTGTGGGGCGTGTACTAAACACCCTCAGCAATAATTGGCCACAGGCATCCTGCCTGTGGCCAATCATTGCTCTCCTCGCTGCCAGCGCTGTGATTGGCCAAGCATGCGGGGTCACAGTGCATGCTTGGCCAATCACAGCGCCTGGATGACACTGCGATGGCGTAGTGCATTGTGGGCCGTTCGCGTCACTCGAATTTGGCGCGAACGGCCCAAATCGTTCGATCTTCGCCGAACGATCGAACAGCCGATGTTCGAGTCGAACGTATGTTCGACTCGAACACGAAGCTCATCCCTAATCATCACTAATGTACTATTGATCATCACTGATGTACTGTGGACCATCACTGGTGTACTATGGATCATCACTGGTGTACTATGGATCATCACAGGTGTACTGTGGATCATCACTGATGCACTGTGGATCATCACTGATGTACTATGGACCATCACTGGTGTACTA
The DNA here is from genome assembly GCA_029206835.1 of Rana muscosa. NCBI lineage: Eukaryota > Metazoa > Chordata > Amphibia > Anura > Ranidae > Rana > Rana muscosa. The sequence goes on from JARGYO010005562.1 coordinate 15,652,763, forward strand.
TGGGCCATCACTGGTGTAGTATGGATCATCACTGGTGTACTATGGACCATCACTGATGTACTATTGACCATCCCTGATGTACTGTGGATCATCACTAATGTACTATAGATCTTTACTGATGTACTATGGGCCATCACTGGTGTACTATGGATCATCACTGATGTACTATGGAACATCACTGATGTACTGTGGACCATCACTGGTGTACTATGGATCATCACTGGTGTACTATGGATCATCACTGATGTACTATGGACCATCACTGGTGTACTATGGATCATCACTGATGTACTGTGGATCATCACTGATGTACTATGGATCATCACTGATGTACTATGGATCATCACTGATATACTATGAGCCATCACTGATGTACTATGGGCCATCACTGATGTACTGTGGATCATCACTGGTGTACTATGGATCATCACTGATGTACTATGGATCATCACTGATGTACTATGGATCATCACTGATGTACTATGGATCATCACTGGTGTACTATGGATCATCACTGATGTACTGTGGACCATCCCTGATGTACTGTGGATCATCACTGATGTACTGAGGATCATCACTGATGTGCTGTGGATCATCACTGATGTACTGTGGATCATCACAGATGTACTATGGACCATCACTGGTGTACTATGGGCCATCACTGGTGTACTATGGATCATCACTGGTGTACTATGGACCATCACTGATGTACTATGGACCATCCCTGATGTACTGTGGATCATCACTAATGTACTATAGATCTTTACTGATGTACTATGGGCCATCACTGGTGTACTATGGATCATCACTGGTGTACTATGGATCATCCCTGATGTACTGTGGATCATCACTGATGTACTGACGATCATCACTGATGTGCTGTGGATCATCACTGATGTACTGTGGATCATCACTGATGTACTATGGGCCATCACAGGTGTACTATGGGCCATCACAGGTGTACTATGGATCATCACTGATGTTCTATGGACCATCCCTGATGTACTGTGGACCATCACTGATGTACTGTGGACCATCACTGATATTCTATGGACCATCACTGATGTACTGTGGATCATCACTGATGTACTGTGGATCATCACTGATGTACTGTGGATCATCACTAATGTACTATTGATCATCACTGATGTACTGTGGACCATCACTGGTGTACTATGGATCATCACTGGTGTACTATGGATCATCACTGATGTACTATGGACCATCACTGGTGTACTATGGATCATCACTGATGTACTGTGGATCATCACTGATGTACTATGGATCATCACTGATGTACTATGGATCATCACTGATATACTATGAGCCATCACTGATGTACTATGGGCCATCACTGATGTACTGTGGATCATCACTGGTGTACTATGGATCATCACTGATGTACTATGGATCATCACTGATATACTATGAGCCATCACTGATGTACTATGGGCCATCACTGATGTACTGTGGATCATCACTGGTGTACTATGGATCATCACTGATGTACTATGGATCATCACTGATGTACTATGGATCATCACTGATGTACTATGGATCATCACTGGTGTACTATGGATCATCACTGATGTACTGTGGACCATCCCTGATGTACTGTGGATCATCACTGATGTACTGAGGATCATCACTGATGTGCTGTGGATCATCACTGATGTACTGTGGATCATCACTGATGTACTATGGACCATCACTGGTGTACTATGGGCCATCACTGGTGTACTATGGATCATCACTGGTGTACTATGGACCATCACTGATGTACTATGGACCATCCCTGATGTACTGTGGATCATCACTAATGTACTATAGATCTTTACTGATGTACTATCGGCCATCACTGGTGTACTATGGATCATCACTGGTGTACTATGGATCATCCCTGATGTACTGTGTATCATCACTGATGTACTGAGGATCATCACTGATGTGCTGTGGATCATCACTGATGTACTGTGGATCATCACTGATGCACTATGGCCCATCACAGGTGTACTATGGGCCATCACAGGTGTACTATGGATCATCACTGATGTTCTATGGACCATCCCTGATGTACTGTGGACCATCACTGATGTACTGTGGACCATCACTGATATTCTATGGACCATCACTGATGTACTGTGGATCATCACTGATGTACTGTGGATCATCACTGATGTACTGTGGATCATCACTAATGTACTATTGATCATCACTGATGTACTGTGGACCATCACTGGTGTACTATGGATCATCACTGCTGTACTATGGATCATCACTGATGTACTATGGACCATCACTGGTGTACTATGGATCATCACTGATGTACTGTGGATCATCACTGATGTACTATGGATCATCACTGATGTACTATGGATCATCACTGATATACTATGAGCCATCACTGATGTACTATGGGCCATCACTGATGTACTGTGGATCATCACTGGTGTACTATGGATCATCACTGATGTACTATAGATCATCACTGATGTACTATGGATCATCACTGATGTACTATGGATCATCACTGGTGTACTATGGATCATCACTGATGTACTGTGGACCATCCCTGATGTACTGTGGATCATCACTGATGTACTGAGGATCATCACTGATGTGCTGTGGATCATCACTGATGTACTGTGGATCATCACTGATGTACTATGGACCATCCCTGATGTACCATGGACCATCCCTGATGTACCGTGGACCATCCCTGATGTACTGTGGACCATCCCTGATGTACTGTGGATCATCACTGATGTACTGTGGATCATCACTGATGTACTGTGGATCATCACTGATGTACTGAGGATCATCACTGATGTACTGAGGATCATCACTGATGTACTATGGGCCATCACAGGTGTACTATGGGCCATCACAGGTGTACTATGGAACATCCCTGATGTACTATGGACCATCCCTGATGTACTGTGGATCATCACTGATGTACTATAGATCATCACTGATGTACTATGGGCCATCACTGGTGTACTATGGAACATCACTGATGTACTATGGATCATCACTGATGTACTGAGGATCATCACTGATGTACTATGGATCATCACTTGTACTGTGGATCATCCCTGATGTACTGTGGATCATCACTGATGTACTGAGGATCATCACTGATGTACTGTGGATCATCACTGATGTACTGTGGATCATCTCTGATGTACTATGGGCCATCACGGGTGTACTATGGATCATCACTGGTGTACTGTGGATCATCACTGATGTACTATGGACTATCCCTGATGTACTATGGACCATCCCTGATGTACTATGGACCATCCCTGATGTACTGAGGATCATCACTGATGTACTATAGATCATCACTGATGTACTATGGGCCATCACTGGTGTACTATGGATCATCACTGATGTACTGTGGATCATCACTGATGTACTATGGATCATCACTGATGTACTATGGATCATCACTGATATACTATGAGCCATCACTGATGTACAATGGGCCATCACTGATGTACTATGGACCATCCCTGATGTACTATGGACCATCCCTGATGTACTGAGGATCATCACTGATGTACTGATGATCATCACTGATGTACTGTGGATCATCACTGATGTACTATGGGCCATCACTGATGTACTATGGGCCATCACAGGTGTACTATGGATCATCACTGATGTACTATGGACCATCACTGGTGTACTTTGGATCATCACTGATGTACTGTGGATCATCACTGATGTACTATGGATCATCATCGATGTACTATGGATCATCACTGATATACTATGAGCCATCACTGATGTACTATGGGCCATCACTGATGTACTGTGGATCATCACTGGTGTACTATGGATCATCACTGATGTACTATGGATCATCACTGATGTACTATGGATCATCACTGATGTACTATGGATCATCACTGGTGTACTATGGATCATCACTGATGTACTGTGGACCATCCCTGATGTACTGTGGATCATCACTGATGTGCTGTGGATCATCACTGATGTACGGTGGATCATCACTGATGTACTATGGGCCATCACAGGTGTACTATGGGCCATCACAGGTGTACTATGGATCATCACTGATGTTCTATGGACCATCCCTGATGTACTGTGGACCATCACTGATGTACTGTGGACCATCACTGATATTCTATGGACCATCACTGATGTACTGTGGATCATCACTGATGTACTGTGGATCATCACTGATGTACTGTGGATCATCACTAATGTACTATTGATCATCCCTGATGTACTGTGGACCATCACTGGTGTACTATGGATCATCACTGGTGTACTATGGATCATCACTGATGTACTATGGACCATCACTGGTGTACTATGGATCATCACTGATGTACTGTGGATCATCACTGATGTACTATGGATCATCACTGATGTACTATGGATCATCACTGATATACTATGAGCCATCACTGATGTACTATGGGCCATCACTGATGTACTGTGGATCATCACTGGTGTACTATGGATCATCACTGATGTACTATGGATCATCACTGATGTACTATGGATCATCACTGATGTACTATGGATCATCACTGGTGTACTATGGATCATAACTGATGTACTGTGGACCATCCCTCATGTACTGTGGATCATCACTGATGTACTGAGGATCATCACTGATGTGCTGTGGATCATCACTGATGTACTGTGGATCATCACTGATGTACTATGGACCATCACTGGTGTACTATGGGCCATCACTGGTGTACTATGGATCATCACTGGTGTACTATGGACCATCACTGATGTACTATGGACCATCCCTGATGTACTGTGGATCATCACTAATGTACTATAGATCTTTACTGATGTACTATGGGCCATCACTGGTGTACTATGGATCATCACTGGTGTACTATGGATCATCCCTGATGTACTGTGGATCATCACTGATGTACTGAGGATCATCACTGATGTGCTGTGGATCATCACTGATGTACTGTGGATCATCACTGATGTACTATGGGCCATCACAGGTGTACTATGGGCCATCACAGGTGTACTATGGATCATCACTGATGTTCTATGGACCATCCCTGATGTACTGTGGACCATCACTGATGTACTGTGGACCATCACTGATATTCTATGGACCATCACTGATGTACTGTGGATCATCACTGATGTACTGTGGATCATCACTGATGTGCTGTGGATCATCACTAATGTACTATTGATCATCACTGATGTACTGTGGACCATCACTGGTGTACTATGGATCATCACTGGTGTACTATGGATCATCACTGATGTACTATGGACCATCACTGGTGTACTATGGATCATCACTGATGTACTGTGGATCATCACTGATGTACTATGGATCATCACTGATGTACTATGGATCATCACTGATATACTATGAGCCATCACTGATGTACTATGGGCCATCACTGATGTACTGTGGATCATCACTGGTGTACTATGGATCATCACTGATGTACTATGGATCATCACTGATATACTATGGATCATCACTGATGTACTATGGATCATCACTGGTGTACTATGGATCATCACTGATGTACTGTGGACCATCCCTGATGTACTGTGGATCATCACTGATGTACTGAGGATCATCACTGATGTGCTGTGGATCATCACTGATGTACTGTGGATCATCACTGATGTACTATGGGCCATCACAGGTGTACTATGGGCCATCACAGGTGTACTATGGACCATCCCTGATGTACTGTGGACCATCACTGATGTACTGTGGACCATCACTGGTGTACTATGGATCATCACTGGTGTACTATGGATCATCACAGGTGTACTGTGGATCATCACTGATGCACTGTGGATCATCACTGATGTACTATGGACCATCACTGGTGTACTATGGGCCATCACTGGTGTAGTATGGATCATCACTGGTGTACTATGGACCATCACTGATTTACTATGGACCATCCCTGATGTACTGTGGATCATCACTAATGTACTATAGATCTTTACTGATGTACTATGGGCCATCACTGGTGTACTATGGATCATCACTGATGTACTATGGAACATCCCTGATGCACTATGGACCATCCCTGATGTACTGTGGATCATCACTGATGTACTATAGATCATCACTGATGTACTATGGGCCATCACTGGTGTACTATGGATTATCACTAATGTACTATGGATCATCACTGATGTACTGAGGATCATCACTGATGTACTATGGATCATCACTTGTACTGTAGATCATCCCTGATGTACTGTGGATCATCACTGATGTACTGTGGATCATCACTGATGTACTGAGGATCATCACTGATGTACTGTGGATCATCACTGATGTACTGTGGACCATCACTGATGTACTATGGGCCATCACGGGTGTACTATGGATCATCACGGGTGTACTATGGATCATCACTGATGTACTATGGACCATCCCTGATGTACTATGGACCATCCCTGATGTACTATGGACCATCCCTGATGTACTGAGGATCATCACTGATGTACTATAGATCATCACTGATGTACTATGGGCCATCACTGGTGTACTATGGATCATCACTGATGTACTGTGGATCATCACTGATGTACTATGGATCATCACTGATGTACTATGGATCATCACTGATATACTATGAGCCATCACTGATGTACTATGGACCATCACTGATTTACTATGGACCATCCCTGATGTACTGTGGATCATCACTAATGTACTATAGATCTTTACTGATGTACTATGGGCCATCACTGGTGTACTATGGATCATCACTGATGTACTGTGGATCATCACTGATGTACTGAGGATCATCACTGATGTACTGTGGATCATCACTGATGTACTGTGGACCATCACTGATGTACTATGGGCCATCACGGGTGTACTATGGATCATCACGGGTGTACTATGGATCATCACTGATGTACTATGGACCATCCCTGATGTACTATGGACCATCCCTGATGTACTATGGACCATCCCTGATGTACTGAGGATCATCACTGATGTACTATAGATCATCACTGATGTACTATGGGCCATCACTGGTGTACTATGGATCATCACTGATGTACTGTGGATCATCACTGATGTACTATGGATCATCACTGATGTACTATGGATCATCACTGATATACTATGAGCCATCACTGATGTACTATGGGCCATCACTGATGTACTATGGACCATCCCTGATGTACTATGGACCATCCCTGATGTACTGAGAATCATCACTGATGTACTGAGGATCATCACTGATGTACTGTGGATCATCACTAATGTACTATGGGCCATCACTGATGTACTATGGGCCATCACAGGTGTACTATGGATCATCACTGATGTACTATGGACCATCACTGGTGTACTATGGATCATCACTGATGTACTGTGGATCATCACTGATGTACTATGGATCATCACTGATCTACTATGGATCATCACTGATATACTATGAGCCATCACTGATGTATTATGGGCCATCACTGGTGTACTGTGGATCATCACTGGTGTACTATGGATCATCACTGATGTACTATGGATCATCACTGATGTACTATGGATCATCACTGGTGCACTATGGATCATCACTGGTGCACTATGGATCATCACTGGTGTACTATGGATCATCACTGATGTACTGTGGACCATCCCTGATGTACGGTGGATCATCACTGATGTACTGAGGATCATCACTGATGTACTGTGGATCATCACTGATGTACTATGGGCCATCACAGGTGTACTATGGGCCATCACAGGTGTACTATGGATCATCACTGATGTTCTATGGACCATCCCTGATGTACTGTGGACCATCACTGATGTACTGTGGACCATCACTGATGTTCTATGGACCATCACTGATGTACTGTGGATCATCACTGATGTACTGTGGATCATCACTGATGTACTGTGGATCATCACTAATGTACTATTGATCATCACTGATGTACTGTGGACCATCACTGGTGTACTATGGATCATCACTGGTGTACTATGGATCATCACAGGTGTACTGTGGATCATCACTGATGCACTGTGGATCATCACTGATGTACTATGGACCATCACTGGTGTACTATGGGCCATCACTGGTGTAGTATGGATCATCACTGGTGTACTATGGACCATCACTGATTTTCTATGGACCATCCCTGATGTACTGTGGATCATCACTAATGTACTATAGATCTTTACTGATGTACTATGGGCCATCACTGGTGTACTATGGATCATCACTGATGTACTATGGAACATCCCTGATGCACTATGGACCATCCCTGATGTACTGTGGATCATCACTGATGTACTATAGATCATCACTGATGTACTATGGGCCATCACTGGTGTACTATGGATTATCACTAATGTACTATGGATCATCACTGATGTACTGAGGATCATCACTGATGTACTATGGATCATCACTTGTACTGTAGATCATCCCTGATGTACTGTGGATCATCACTGATGTACTGTGGATCATCACTGATGTACTGAGGATCATCACTGATGTACTGTGGATCATCACTGATGTACTGTGGACCATCACTGATGTACTATGGGCCATCACGGGTGTACTATGGATCATCACGGGTGTACTATGGATCATCACTGATGTACTATGGACCATCCCTGATGTACTATGGACCATCCCTGATGTACTATGGACCATCCCTGATGTACTGAGGATCATCACTGATGTACTATAGATCATCACTGATGTACTATGGGCCATCACTGGTGTACTATGGATCATCACTGATGTACTGTGGATCATCACTGATGTACTATGGATCATCACTGATGTACTATGGATCATCACTGATATACTATGAGCCATCACTGATGTACTATGGGCCATCACTGATGTACTATGGACCATCCCTGATGTACTATGGACCATCCCTGATGTACTGAGAATCATCACTGATGTACTGAGGATCATCACTGATGTACTGTGGATCATCACTAATGTACTATGGGCCATCACTGATGTACTATGGGCCATCACAGGTGTACTATGGATCATCACTGATGTACTATGGACCATCACTGGTGTACTATGGATCATCACTGATGTACTGTGGATCATCACTGATGTACTATGGATCATCACTGATCTACTATGGATCATCACTGATATACTATGAGCCATCACTGATGTATTATGGGCCATCACTGGTGTACTGTGGATCATCACTGGTGTACTATGGATCATCACTGATGTACTATGGATCATCACTGATGTACTATGGATCATCACTGGTGCACTATGGATCATCACTGGTGCACTATGGATCATCACTGGTGTACTATGGATCATCACTGATGTACTGTGGACCATCCCTGATGTACGGTGGATCATCACTGATGTACTGAGGATCATCACTGATGTACTGTGGATCATCACTGATGTACTATGGGCCATCACAGGTGTACTATGGGCCATCACAGGTGTACTATGGATCATCACTGATGTTCTATGGACCATCCCTGATGTACTGTGGACCATCACTGATGTACTGTGGACCATCACTGATGTTCTATGGACCATCACTGATGTACTGTGGATCATCACTGATGTACTGTGGATCATCACTGATGTACTGTGGATCATCACTAATGTACTATTGATCATCACTGATGTACTGTGGACCATCACTGGTGTACTATGGATCATCACTGGTGTACTATGGATCATCACGGGTGTACTGTGGATCATCACTGATGTACTGTGGATCATCACTGATGTACTATGGACCATCACTGGTGTACTATGGATCATCACTGATGTACTATGGATCATCACTGGTGTACTATGGATCATCCCTGATGTACCATAGACCATCCCTGATGTACCGTGGATCATCACTGATGTACTGTGGATCATCACTGATGTACTATAGATCATCACTGATGTACTGTGGATCATCACTGATGTACTGTGGATCATCACTGATGTACTATGGACCATCACTGGTGTACTATGGGCCATCAGTGGTGTACTATGGATCATCACTGGTGTACTATGGACCATCACTGATGTACTGTGGATCATCACTGATGTACTGTGGATCATCACTGATGTACTGTGGATCATCACTGATGTACTGAGGATCATCATTGATGTACTGTGGATCATCACTGATGTACTATGGGCCATCACTGGTGTACTATGGATTATCACTGATGTACTATGGATCATCATTGGTGTACTATGGATCATCACTGATGTACTATGGATCATCACAGGTGTACTGTGGATCATCACTGATGCACTGTGGATCATCACTGATGTACTATGGACCATCACTGGTGTACTATGGGCCATCACTGGTGTACTATGGATCATCACTGGTGTACTATGGACCATCACTGATGTACTATGGACCATCACTGGTGTACTATGGATCATCACTGATGTACTGTGGATCATCACTGATGTACTATGGATCATCACTGATCTACTATGGATCATCACTGATATACTATGAGCCATCACTGATGTATTATGGGCCATCACTGGTGTACTGTGGATCATCACTGGTGTACTATGGATCATCACTGATGTACTATGGATCATCACTGATGTACTATGGATCATCACTGGTGCACTATGGATCATCACTGGTGTACTATGGATCATCACTGATGTACTGTGGACCATCCCTGATGTACTGTGAATCATCACTGATGTACTGAGGATCATCACTGATGTACTGTGGATCATCACTGATGTACTATGGGCCATCACAGGTGTACTATGGGCCATCACAGGTGTACTATGGATCATCACTGATGTTCTATGGACCATCCCTGATGTACTGTGGACCATCACTGATGTACTGTGGACCATCACTGATGTTCTATGGACCATCACTGATGTACTGTGGATCATCACTGATGTACTATGGACCATCACTGGTGTACTATGGATCATCACTGATGTACTATGGATCATCACTGGTGTACTATGGATCATCCCTGATGTACCATAGACCATCCCTGATGTACCGTGGATCATCACTGATGTACTGTGGATCATCACTGATGTACTATAGATCATCACTGATGTACTGTGGATCATCACTGATGTACTGTGGATCATCACTGATGTACTATGGACCATCACTGGTGTACTATGGGCCATCAGTGGTGTACTATGGATCATCACTGGTGTACTATGGACCATCACTGATGTACTGTGGATCATCACTGATGTACTGTGGATCATCACTGATGTACTGTGGATCATCACTGATGTACTGAGGATCATCACTGATGTACTGTGGATCATCACTGATGTACTATGGGCCATCACTGGTGTACTATGGATTATCACTGATGTACTATGGATCATCACTGGTGTACTATGGATCATCACTGATGTACTATGGATCATCACAGGTGTACTGTGGATCATCACTGATGCACTGTGGATCATCACTGATGTACTATGGACCATCACTGGTGTACTATGGGCCATCACTGGTGTACTATGGATCATCACTGGTGTAATATGGACCATCACTGATGTACTATGGACCATCCCTGATGTACTGTGGATCATCACTAATGTACTATAGATCTTTACTGATGTACTATGGGCCATCACTGGTGTACTATGGATCATCACTGATGTACTATGGAACATCCCTGATGTACTATGGACCATCCCTGATGTACTGTGGATCATCACTGATGTACTATAGATCATCACTGATGTACTATGGATCATCACTGGTGCACTATGGATCATCACTGGTGCACTATGGATCATCACTGGTGTACTATGGATCATCACTGATGTACTGTGGACCATCCCTGATGTACTGTGGATCATCACTGATGTACTGAGGATCATCACTGATGTACTGTGGATCATCACTGATGTACTATGGGCCATCACAGGTGTACTATGGGCCATCACAGGTGTACTATGGATCATCACTGATGTTCTATGGACCATCCCTGATGTACTGTGGACCATCACTGATGTACTGTGGACCATCACTGATGTTCTATGGACCATCACTGATGTACTGTGGATCATCACTGATGTACTGTGGATCATCACTGATGTACTGTGGATCATCACTAATGTACTATTGATCATCACTGATGTACTGTGGACTAGACTTGTGCACAACGGAAAAATTTGTTCCGTTTCGGTTCGTTTCTTTCCGGTCCTGTTGATTCGTAATCATTCGTAATTTTGCTAGACGGGATTTTTCGTGTTCGGACTCATTCGTATTTTTGCAAGCGACATTTTTCGTTGAATTTTTTGTTGCTTTATAATTCGTACTTTCGGTAGAGTACGTTGTTTTTCGTTGATTCTGGACACAACTCCTACTTTCGTAACTTTTTTTGGGTTCGTACTTTCGGTAGAGTACGTTGTTTTTCGTTGATTCTGGACACAACTCCTACTTTCGTAACTTTTTTTGGGTTCGTTGATTCGTAATTTTCCGTGTCTCTCTCACAACGACGCTGCCTATTATGCCTAATGTGCTTCGAATGGATTTGTACTTTTCTAAATACATTGCGGTTATTTGTAACGATTCGAAATCTCGTATTTTACTTTCGTTTTTAACATGCGGCTATAGGCTCCGCCCCTGTACACCATTTTGAGAGGGTTCAGCACGGTGAGGGAGAAGCAGAGAGCAGAGCAGAGTGTTATTGTGCTTCGAATGGATTCGAAATCTCGTATTTTACTTTCGTTTTTTACATGCGGCTATAACCTCAGCCCCTGTACACCATTTTGAGAGGGAGTTCAGCACGGTGTGGGAGAAGCAGAGAGCAGAGCAGAGTGAGTGTTATTGTGCTTCTTATGGATTCGTACATTCGTAACTTTTTCATAACGAATTATGCCGAAGACATTCGGGCATTCGCTATTTGCGGTATAATTTATTTCGGATTCGGTCTTATTCGTAATTGCTTTGTTCGGAAATTCGAATGCTTCCGAATGTCCGAAAGTTGCTAAATTCGGACGAATTTCAATTCGTTACGAAACGAATTGCACAAGCCTACTGTGGACCATCACTGGTGTACTATGGATCATCACTGGTGTACTATGGATCATCACGGGTGTACTGTGGATCATCACTGATGTACTGTGGATCATCACTGATGTACTATGGACCATCACTGGTGTACTATGGATCATCACTGATGTACTATGGATCATCACTGGTGTACTATGGATCATCCCTGATGTACCATAGACCATCCCTGATGTACCGTGGATCATCACTGATGTACTGTGGATCATCACTGATGTACTATAGATCATCACTGATGTACTGTGGATCATCACTGATGTACTGTGGATCATCACTGATGTACTATGGACCATCACTGGTGTACTATGGGCCATCAGTGGTGTACTATGGATCATCACTGGTGTACTATGGACCATCACTGATGTACTGTGGATCATCACTGATGTACTGTGGATCATCACTGATGTACTGTGGATCATCACTGATGTACTGAGGATCATCACTGATGTACTGTGGATCATCACTGATGTACTATGGGCCATCACTGGTGTACTATGGATTATCACTGATGTACTATGGATCATCACTGGTGTACTATGGATCATCACTGATGTACTATGGATCATCACAGGTGTACTGTGGATCATCACTGATGCACTGTGGATCATCACTGATGTACTATGGACCATCACTGGTGTACTATGGGCCATCACTGGTGTACTATGGATCATCACTGGTGTACTATGGACCATCACTGATGTACTATGGACCATCACTGGTGTACTATGGATCATCACTGATGTACTGTGGATCATCACTGATGTACTATGGATCATCACTGATCTACTATGGATCATCACTGATATACTATGAGCCATCACTGATGTATTATGGGCCATCACTGGTGTACTGTGGATCATCACTGGTGTACTATGGATCATCACTGATGTACTATGGATCATCACTGATGTACTATGGATCATCACTGGTGCACTATGGATCATCACTGGTGTACTATGGATCATCACTGATGTACTGTGGACCATCCCTGATGTACTGTGGATCATCACTGATGTACTGAGGATCATCACTGATGTACTGTGGATCATCACTGATGTACTATGGGCCATCACAGGTGTACTATGGGCCATCACAGGTGTACTATGGATCATCACTGATGTTCTATGGACCATCCCTGATGTACTGTGGACCATCACTGATGTACTGTGGACCATCACTGATGTTCTATGGACCATCACTGATGTACTGTGGATCATCACTGATGTACTGTGGATCATCACTGATGTACTGTGGATCATCACTAATGTACTATTGATCATCACTGATGTACTGTGGACCATCACTGGTGTACTATATATCATCACTGGTGTACTATGGATCATCACGGGTGTACTGTGGATCATCACGGATGTACTGTGGATCATCACTGATGTACTATGGACCATCACTGGTGTACTATGGATCATCACTGATGTACTATGGATCATCACTGGTGTACTATGGATCATCCCTGATGTACCATAGACCATCCCTGATGTACCGTGGATCATCACTGATGTACTGTGGATCATCACTGATGTACTATAGATCATCACTGATGTACTGTGGATCATCACTGATGTACTGTGGATCATCACTGATGTACTATGGACCATCACTGGTGTACTATGGGCCATCAGTGGTGTACTATGGATCATCACTGGTGTACTATGGACCATCACTGATGTACTGTGGATCATCACTGATGTACTGTGGATCATCACTGATGTACTGTGGATCATCACTGATGTACTGAGGATCATCACTGATGTACTGTGGATCATCACTGATGTACTATGGGCCATCACTGGTGTACTATGGATTATCACTGATGTACTATGGATCATCACTGGTGTACTATGGATCATCACTGATGTACTATGGATCATCACAGGTGTACTGTGGATCATCACTGATGTACTATGGACCATCACTGGTGTACTATGGGCCATCACTGGTGTACTATGGATCATCACTGGTGTACTATGGACCATCACTGATGTACTATGGACCATCCCTGATGTACTGTGGATCATCACTAATGTACTATAGATCTTTACTGATGTACTATGGGTCATCACTGGTGTACTATGGATCATCACTGATGTACTATGGAACATCCCTGATGTACTATGGACCATCCCTGATGTACTGTGGATCATCACTGATGTACTATAGATCATCACTGATGTACTATGGGCCATCACTGGTGTACTATGGATTATCACTAATGTACTATGGATCATCACTGATGTACTGAGGATCATCACTGATGTACTATGGATCATCACTTGTACTGTGGATCATCCCTGATGTACTGTGGATCATCCCTGATGTACTGTGGATCATCACTGATGTACTGAGGATCATCACTGATGTACTGTGGATCATCACTGATGTACTGTGGACCATCACTGATGTACTATGGGCCATCACGGGTGTACTATGGATCATCACTGGTGTACTATGGATCATCACTGATGTACTATGGACCATCCCTGATGTACTATGGACCATCCCTGATGTACTATGGACCATCCCTGATGTACTGAGGATCATCACTGATGTACTATAGATCATCACTGATGTACTATGGGCCATCACTGGTGTACTATGGATCATCACTGATGTACTGTGGATCATCACTGATGTACTATGGATCATCACTGATGTACTATGAATCATCACTGATATACTATGATCCATCACTGATGTACTATGGGCCATCACTGATGTACTATGGACCATCCCTGATGTACTATGGACCATCCCTGATGTACTGAGAATCATCACTGATGTACTGAGGATCATCACTGATGTAGTGTGGATCATCACTGATGTACTATGGGCCATCACTGATGTACTATGGGCCATCACAGGTGTACTATGGATCATCACTGATGTACTATGGACCATCACTGGTGTACTATGGATCATCACTGATGTACTGTGGATCATCACTGATGTACTATGGATCATCACTGATGTACTATGGATCATCACTGATATACTATGAGCCATCACTGATGTACTATGGGCCGTCACTGATGTACTGTGGATCATCACTGGTGTACTATGGATCATCACTGATGTACTATGGATCATCACTGATGTACTATGGATCATCACTGGTGCACTATGGATCATCACTGGTGTACTATGGATCATCACTGATGTACTGTGGACCATCCCTGATGTACTGTGGATCATCACTGATGTACTGAGGATCATCACTGATGTACTGTGGATCATCACTGATGTACTATGGGCCATCACAGGTGTACTATGGGCCATCACAGGTGTACTATGTATCATCACTGATGTTCTATGGACCATCCTTGATGTACTGTGGACCATCACTGATGTACTGTGGACCATCACTGATGTTCTATGGACCATCACTGATGTACTGTGGATCATCACTGATGTACTGTGGATCATCACTAATGTACTATTGATCATCACTGATGTACTGTGGACCATCACTGGTGTACTATGGATCATCACTGGTGTACTATGGATCATCACTGGTGTACTATGGATCATCACGGGTGTACTGTGGATCATCACTGATGTACTGTGGATCATCACTGATGTACTATGGACCATCACTGGTGTACTATGGGCCATCACTGGTGTACTATGGATCATCACTGGTGTACTATGGACCATCACTGATGTACTATGGACCATCACCGATGTACTGTGGACCATCCCGATGTACTGTGGAACATCACTGATGTACTGTGGATCATCACTGATGTACTGTGGACCATCACTGATGTACTGTGGACCATCACTGGTGTAGTATGGATCATCACTGGTGTACTATGGATCGTCACTGATGTACTATGGATCATCCCTGATGTACCATGGACCATCCCTGATGTACCGTGGATCATCACTGATGTACTGTGGATCATCACTGATGTACTATAGATCATCACTGATGTACTGTGGATCATCACTGATGTACTGTGGATCATCACTGATGTACTATGGACCATCACTGGTGTACTATGGGCCATCACTGGTGTACTATGGATCATCACTGGTGTACTATGGACCATCACTGATGTACTATGGACCATCACCGATGTACTGTGGACCATCCCCGATGTACTGTGGAACATCACTGATGTACTGTGGATCATCACTGATGTACTATGGGCCATCACTGGTGTACTATGGATCATCACTGATGTACTATGGATCATCACTGGTGTACTATGGATCATCCCTGATGTACCATAGACCATCCCTGATGTACCGTGGATCATCACTGATGTACTGTGGATCATCACTGATGTACTATAGATCATCACTGATGTACTGTGGATCATCACTGATGTACTGTGGATCATCACTGATGTACTATGGACCATCACTGGTGTACTATGGGCCATCAGTGGTGTACTATGGATCATCACTGGTGTACTATGGACCATCACTGATGTACTGTGGATCATCACTGATGTACTGTGGATCATCACTGATGTACTGAGGATCATCACTGATGTACTGTGGATCATCACTGATGTACTGTGGATCATCACTGATGTACTATGGGCCATCACTGGTGTACTATGGATTATCACTGATGTACTATGGATCATCACTGGTGTACTATGGATCATCACTGATGTACTGTGGATCATCACTGGTGTACTGTGGATCATCACTGATGTACTGTGGACCATCACTTATGTACTGTGGATCATCACTGATGTACTGTGGATCATCACTGATGTTCTGTGGATCATCACTGATGTACTGTGAATCATCACTGATGTACTGAGGATCATCACTGATGTACTGTGGGCCATCAGAGGTGTACTATGGGCCATCACAGGTGTACTATGGATCATCACTGATGTACTATGGACCATCCCTGATGTACTATGGACCATCCCTGATGTACTGTGGATCATCACTGATGTACTATAGATCATCACTGATGTACTATGGGCCATCACTGGTGTACTATGGATCATCACTGATGTACTATGGATCATCACTGATGTACTGAGGATCATCACTGATGTACTGAGGATCATCACTGATGTACTATGGATCATCACTGATGTACTGTGGACCATCCCTGATGTACTGTGGATCATCACTGATGTACTGTGGCTCATCACTGATGTACTGTGGATCATCACTGATGTACTGAGGATCATCACTGATGTACTGTGGATCATCACTGATGTACTGTGGATCATCACGGGTGTACTATGGGCCATCACGGGTGTACTATGGATCATCACTGGTGTACTATGGATCATCACTGATGTACTATGGACCATCCCTGATGTACTATGGACCATCCCTGATGTACTATGGACCATCCCTGATGTACTGAGGATCGTCACTGATGTACTGAGGATCATCACTGAGGTACTGTGGATCATCACTGATGTACTATGGGCCATCACTGATGTACTATGGATCATCACTGATGTACTGTGGATCATCACTGATGTACTATGGATCATCACTGATGTACTATGGATCATCACTGATATACTATGAGCCATCACTGATGTACTATGGGACATCACTGATGTACTGTGGATCATCACTGGTGTACTATGGATCATCACTGATGTACTATGGATCATCACTGATGTACTATAGATCATCACTGATGTACTATGGATCATCACTGGTGTGCTATGGATCATCACTGGTGTACTATGGATCATCACTGATGTACTGTGGACCATCCCTGATGTACTGAGGATCATCACTGATGTACTGTGGATCATCACTAATGTACTATAGATCATCACTGATGTACCGTGGACCATCACTGGTGTACTATGGATCATCACTGGTGTACTATGGATCATCACTGGTGTACTGTGGATCATCACTGATGTACTGTGGATCATCACTGATGTACTATGGACCATCACTGGTGTACTATGGGCCATCACTGGTGTACTATGGATCATCACTGGTGTACTATGGACCATCACTGATGTACTGTGGACCATCCCCAATGTACTGTGGAACATCACTGATGTACTGTGGATCATCACTGATGTACTGTGGACCATCACTGATGTACTGTGGACCATCACTGGTGTACTATGGATCATCACTGATGTACTGAGGATCATCACTGGTGTACTATGGATCATCACTGGTGTACTATGGATCATCACTGATGTACTGTGGATCATCACTGATGTACTGTGGATCATCACTGATGTACTGTGGATCATCACTGATGTACTATGGGCCATCACAGGTGTACTATGGGCCATCACAGGTGTACTATGGATCATCACTGATGTACTATGGACCATCCCTGATGTACTATGGACCATCCCTGATGTACTGTGGACCATTACTGATGTACTGTGGACCATCACTGATGTACTGTGGATCATCACTGATGTTCTATGGACCATCACTGATGTACTGTGGATCATCACTGATGTACTGTAGATCATCACTGATGTACTGTGGATCATCACTAATGTACTATAGATCATCACTGATGTACTATGGACCATCACTGGTGTACTCTGGGCCATCACTGGTGTACTATGGACCATCCCTGATGTACTGTGGTTCATCACTGATGTACTGTGGACCATCACTGATGTACTCTGGATCATCACTGATGTTCTATGGACCATCACTGATGTACTGTGGATCATCACTGATGTACTATAGATAATCACTGATGTACTGTGGATCATCACTGATGTACTATAGATCATCACTGATGTACTATGACCATCACTTGTGTACTATGGATCATCACTGGTGTACTATGGATCATCACTGGTGTACTATGGATCATCACTGGTGTACTATGGACCATCCCTGATGTACTGTGGATCATCACTGATGTACTGTGGATCAACACTGATGTACTGTGGATCATCACTGATGTACTATAGATCATCACTGATGTACTATGGGCCATCACTGGTGTACTATGGATCATCACTGGTGTACTATGGATCATCACTGATGTACTATGGACCATCCCTGATGTACTATGGACCATCCCTGATGTACTGTGGATCATCACTGATGTACTATAGATCATCACTGATGTACTATGGGCCATCACTGGTGTACTATGGGCCATCACTGGTGTACTATGGATCATCACTGGTGTACTATGGACCATCACTGATGTACTGTGGATCATCACTGATGTACTGTGGATCATCCCTGGTGTACTATGGATCATCACTGATGTACTATGGGCCATCACTGATGTACTATGGATCATCACTGATGTACTGTGGACCATCCCTGATGTACTGTGGATCATCACTTATGTACTGTGGACCATCCCTGATGTACTGTGGATCATCACTGATGTACTGTGGAACATCACTGATGTACTGTGGTTCATCACTGATGTACTATTGATCATCACTGATGTACTATGGGCCATCAGTGGTGTACTATGGGCCATCACTGGTGTACTATGGATCATCACTGGTGTACTATGGATCATCACTGGTGTACTATGGACCATCACTGATGTACTGTGGATCATTCCTGATGTACTGTGGATCATCACTGATGTACTGTGGATCATCACTGATGTACTATGGGCCATCAGTGGTGTACTATGGGCCATCACTGGTGTACTATGGATCATCACTGGTGTACTGTGGATCATCACTGATGTACTGTGGATCATCACTGGTGTACTATGGACCATCACTGGTGTACTATGGATCATCACTGGTGTACTATGGATCATCACTGGTGTACTATGGACCATCACTGGTGTACTATGGACCATCCCCGATGTACTGTGGATCATCACTGGTGTACTATGGATCATCACTGGTGTACTATGGACCATCACTGGTGTACTATGGACCATCCCCGATGTACTGTGGATCATCACTGATGTACTGAAGATTATCACAGGTGTACTATGGATCATCACTAGTGTACTGATGATCATCACTGGTGTACTATGGATCATCACTGATGTACTATGGATCATCACTGATGTACTATAGATCATCACTGATGTACTTTGGGCCATCAGTGGTGTACTATGGATCATCACTGATGTACTGTGGACCATCCCTGATGTACTGTGGATCATCACTGATGTACTGTGGATCATCACTGATGTGCTGTGGATCATCACTGATGTACTGAGGACCATCCCTGATGTACTGTGGACCATCACTGATGTACTGTGGATCATCACTGATGTGCTATGGACCATCCCTGATGTACTGTGGATCATCACTGATGTACTATGGGCCATCACTGGTGTACTATGGGCCATCACTGGTGTACTATGGATCATCACTGATGTACTATGGACCATCCCTGATGTACTGTGGATCATCACTGATGTGCTGTGGATCATCACTGATGTACTATGGACCCTCACTGATGTACTGTGGATCATCACTGATGTACTATGGACTCTCACTGGTGTACTATGGGCCATCACTCGTGTACTATGGATCATCACTGGTGTACTATGAATCATCGCTGATGTACTTTGGACCATCCCTGATGTACCATGGACCATCCCTGATGTACTGTGGATCATCACTGATGTACTGTGGATCATCACTGATGTACTATGGGCCATCAGTGGTGTACTATGGGCCATCACTGGTGTACTATGGATCATCACTGGTGTACTATGGATCATCACTGGTGTACTATGGACCATCACTGATGTACTGTGGATCATCCCTGATGAACTGTAGATCATCACTGATGTACTGTGGATCATCACTGATGTACTGTGGATCATCACTGATGTACTGAGGATCATCACTGATGTACTGTGGATCATCACTGATGTACTATGGGCCATCAGTGGTGTACTATGGGCCATCACTGGTGTACTATGGATCATCACTGGTGTACTATGGATCATCACTGATATACTATGAGCCATCACTGATGTACTATGGGCCATCACTGATGTACTATGGACCATCCCTGATGGACCATCCCTGATGTACTGAGGATCATCACTGATGTACTGAGGATCATCACTGATGTACTGTGGATCATCACTGATGTACTATGGGCCATCACTGATGTACTATGGGCCATCACAGGTGTACTATGGATCATCACTGATGTACTATGGACCATCACTGGTGTACTATGGATCATCACTGATGTACTGTGGATCATCACTGATGTACTATGGATCATCACTGATGTACTATGGATCATCACTGATATACTATGAGCCATCACTGATGTACTATGGGCCATCACTGATGTACTGTGGATCATCACTGATGTACTATGGATCATCACTGATGTACTATAGATCATCACTGATGTACTATGGGCCATCACTGGTGTACTATGGGCCATCACTGGTGTACTATGGATCATCACTGGTGTACTATGGACCATCACTGATGTACTGTGGACCATCCCTGATATACTGTGGTTCATCACTGATGTACTGTGGACCATCCCTGATGTACTGTGGATCATCACTGATGTACTGTGGATCATCACTGATGTACTATAGATCATCACTGATGTACTATGGATCATCACTGGTGTACTGTGGAACATCACTGATGTACTGTGGATCATCACTGATGTACTATTGATCATCACTGATGTACTATGGGCCATCAGTGGTGTACTATGGGCCATCAGTGGTGTACTATGGGCCATCACTGGTGTACTATGGATCATCACTGGTGTACTATGGGCCATCACTGGTGTACTATGGATCATCACTGGTGTACTGTGGATCATCACTGGTGTACTGTGGACCATCACTGATGTACTGTGGATCATCCCTGATGTACTGTGGATCATCACTGATGTACTGTGGATCATCACTGATGTACTGAGGATCATCACTGATGTACTGTGGATCATCACTGATGTACTGTGGATCATCACTGGTGTACTATGGACCATCACTGATGTACTGTGGATCATCACTGATGTACTGTGGATCATCACTGATGTACTATAGATCATCACTGGTGTACTATGGACCATCACTGGTGTACTATGGATCATCACTGGTGTACTATGGATCATCACTGGTGTACTGTGGATCATCACTGATGTACTGTGGATCATCACTGATGTACTATGGACCATCACTGGTGTACTATGGGCCATCACTGGTGTACTATGGATCATCACTGGTATACTATGGACCATCACTGGTGTACTATGGACCATCACTGATGTACTGTGGACCATCCCCGATGTACTGTGGATCATCACTAATGTACTGAGGATCATCACTGGTGTACTATGGACCATCACTGATGTACTGTGGATCATCACTGATGTACTGTGGATCATCACTGGTGTACTGAGGATCATCACTGGTGTACTATGGATCATCACTGATGTACTATGGATCATCACTGATGTACTATAGATCATCACTGATGTACTTTGGGCCATCAGTGGTGTACTATGGATCATCACTGATGTACTGTGGATCATCACTGATGTACTGTGGACCATCCCTGATGTACTGTGGATCATCACTGATGTACTGTGGATCATCACTGATGTACTGAGGACCATCCCTGATGTACTGTGGACCATCACTGATGTACTATGGACCATCCCTGATGTACTGTGGATCATCACTGATGTATATTGGGCCATCACTGGTGTACTATGGGCCATCACTGGTGTACTATGGGCCATCACTGGTGTACTATGGATCATCACTGATGTACTATGGACCATCCCTGATGTACTGTGGATCATCACTGATGTGCTGTGGATCATCACTGATGTACTATGGACCCTCACTGATGTACTGTGGATCATCACTGATGTACTATGGACTCTCACTGGTGTACTATGGACTCTCACTGGTGTACTATGGGCCATCATTCGTGTACTATGGATCATCACTGATGTACTATGGACCATCCCTGATGTACCATGGACCATCCCTGATGTACCGTGGATCATCACTGATGTACTGTGGATCATCACTGATGTACTATGGGCCATCACTGGTGTACTATGGGCCATCACTGGTGTACTATGGATCATCACTGGTGTACTTTGGACCATCACTGATGTACTGTGGATCATCCCAGATGTACAGTGGATCAACACTGATGTACTGTGGATCATCACTGATGTACTGTGGATCATCACTGATGTACTGTGGGCCATCACAGGTGTACTATGGGCTATCACAGGTGTACTATGGATCATCACTGATGTACTATGGACCATCCCTGATGTACTATGGACCATCACTGATGTACTATAGATCATCACTGATGTACTATGGGCCATCACTGGTGTACTATGGATCATCACTGATGTACTATGGATCATCACTGATGTACTGAGGATCATCACTGATGTACTATGGATCATCACTGATGTACTGTGGACCATCCCTGATGTACTGTGGATCATCACTGATGTACTATGGATCATCACTGATGTACTGAGGATCATCACTGATGTACTATGGATCATCACTGATGTACTGTGGACCATCCCTGATGTACTGTGGATCATCACTGATGTACTGTGGCTCATCACTGATGTACTGTGGATCATCACGGGTGTACTATGGATCATCACTGATGTACTATGGACCATCCCTGGTGTACTATGGATCATCACTGATGTACTGTGGATCATCACTGATGTACTATGGATCATCACTGATGTACTATGGATCATCACTGATGTACTATGGATCATTACTGATGTACTATGAGCCATCATTGATGTACTATGGGCCATCACTGATGTACTGTGGATCATCACTGGTGTACTGTGGATCATCACTGATGTACTGTGGACCATTACTGATGTACTGTGGACCATCACTGATGTACTGTGAATCATCACTGATGTTCTGTGGACCATCACTGATGTACTGTGGATCATCACTGATGTACTGTGGATCATCACTGATGTACTGTGGATCATCACTGGTGTACTATGGATCATCACTGGTGTACTAAGGATCATCACAGGTGTACTGTGGATCATCACTGATGTACTGTGGATCATCACTGATGTACTATGGACCATCACTGGTGTACTATGG
Source organism: Rana muscosa (assembly GCA_029206835.1). Lineage (NCBI taxonomy): Eukaryota > Metazoa > Chordata > Amphibia > Anura > Ranidae > Rana > Rana muscosa. The sequence goes on from JARGYO010005562.1 coordinate 15,677,883, forward strand.
GCCATCACTGGTGTACTATGGATCATCACTGGTGTACTATGGACCATCACTGATGTACTATGGACCATCACTGATGTACTGTGGACCATCCCCGATGTACTGTGGAACATCACTGATATACTGTGGATCATCACTGATGTACTGTGGACCATCACTGATGTACTGTGGACCATCACTGATGTACTGTGGACCATCACTGGTGTACTATGGATCATCACTGATGTACTGAGGATCATCACTGGTGTACTATGGATCATCACTGATATACTGTGGATCATCACTGATGTACTGTGGATCATCACTGATGTACTGTGGATCATCACTGATGTACTATGGGCCAACACAGGTGTACTATGGGCCATCACAGGTGTACTATGGATCATCACGGATGTACTATGGACCATCCCTGATGTACTATGGACCATCTCTGATGTACTGTGGACCATCACTGATGTACTGTGGATCATCACTGATGTACTGTGGATCATCACTGATGTACTGTGGATCATCACTAATGTACTATAGATCATCACTGATGTACTATGGACCATCACTGGTGTACTCTGGGCCATCACTGGTGTACTATGGACCATCCCTGATGTACTGTGGATCATCACTGATGTGCTGTGGATCATCACTGATGTACTATGGACCCTCACTGATGTACTGTGGATCATCACTGATGTACTATGGACTCTCACTGGTGTACTATGGACTCTCACTGGTGTACTATGGGCCATCACTCGTGTACTATGGATCATCACTGATGTACTATGGACCATCACTGATGTACCATGGACCATCCCTGATGTACCGTGGATCATCACTGATGTACTGTGGATCATCACTGATGTACTATGGGCCATCACTGGTGTACTATGGGCCATCACTTGTGTACTATGGATCATCACTGGTGTACTATGGACCATCACTGATGTACTGTGGATCATCCCTGATGTACTGTGGATCATCCCTGATGTACTGTGAATCATCACTGATGTACTGTGGATCATCACTGATGTACTGTGGATCATCACTGATGTACTGTGGGCCATCACAGGTGTACTATGGGCCATCGCAGGTGTACTATGGATCATCACTGATGTACTATGGACCATCCCTGATGTACTATGGACCATCACTGATGTACTATAGATCATCACTGATGTACTATGGGCCATCACTGGTGTACTATGGATCATCACTGATGTACTATGGATCACCACTGATGTACTGAAGATCATCACTGATGTACTATGGATCATCACTGATGTACTGTGCACCATCCCTGATGTACTGTGGATCATCACTGATGTACTGTGACTCATCACTGATGTACTGTGGATCATCACTGATGTACTGTGGATCATCACTGATGTACTGAGGATCATCACTGATGTACTCTGGATCATCACGGGTGTATTGATGTACTATGGACCATCCCTGATGTACTATGGACCATCCCTGATGTACTATGGACCATCCCTGATGTACTGAGGATCATCACTGATGTACTGATGATCATCACTGATGTACTGTGGATCATCACTGATGTACTGTGGATCATCACTGATGTACTGTGGGCCATCACAGGTGTACTATGGGCCATCGCAGGTGTACTATGGATCATCACTGATGTACTATGGACCATCCCTGATGTACTATGGACCATCACTGATGTACTATAGATCATCACTGATGTACTATGGGCCATCACTGGTGTACTATGGATCATCACTGATGTACTATGGATCATCACTGATGTACTGAGGATCATCACTGATGTAATGAGGATCATCACTGATGTACTGAGGATCATCACTGATGTACTGTGGATCATCACTGATGTACTATGGGCCATCACAGGTGTACTATGTATCATCACTGATGTACTATGGACCATCACTGGTGTACTATGGATCATCACTGATGTACTGAGGATCATCACTGGTGTACTATGGATCATCACTGATGTACTGTGGATCATCACTGATGTACTGTGGATCATCACTGATGTACTGTGGATCATCACTGATGTACTATGGGCCAACACAGGTGTACTATGGGCCATCACAGGTGTACTATGGATCATCACAGATGTACTATGGACCATCCCTGATGTACTATGGACCATCCCTGATGTACTGTGGACCATCACTGATGTACTGTGGATCATCACTGATGTACTGTGGATCATCGCTGATGTACTGTGGATCATCACTAATGTACTATAGATCATCACTGATGTACTGTGGATCATCACTGATGTACTATGGGCCATCACAGGTGTACTATGTATCATCACTGATGTACTATGGACCATCACTGGTGTACTATGGATCATCACTGATGTACTGTGGATCATCACTGATGTACTATGGATCATCACTGATGTACTATGGATCATCACTGATGTACTATGGATCATCACTGATGTACTATGGATCATCACTGGTGTACTATGGATCATCCCTGATGTACTGTGGACCATCACTGATGTACTGTGGATCATCACTGATGTACTATAGATCATCACTGATGTACTGTGGATCATCACTGATGTACTGTGGATCATCACTGATGTACTGTGGACCATCACTGATGTACTGTGGACCATCACTGGTGTGCTATGGATCATCACTGGTGTACTATGGATCATCACTGATGTACTATGGATCATCCCTGATGTACCATGTACCATCCCTGATGTACCATGGAACATCACTGATGTACTGTGGATCATCACTGATGTACTATAGATCATCACTGATGTACTGTGGATCATCACTGATGTACTGTGGATCATCACTGATGTACTATGGACCATCACTGGTGTACTATGGGCCATCACTGGTGTACTATGGATCATCACTGGTGTACTATGGACCATCACTGATGTACTATCGACCATCACTGATGTACTGTGGACCATCCCCGATGTACTGTGGAACATCACTGATGTACTGTGGATCATCACTGATGTACTATGGGCCATCACTGGTGGACTATGGATCATCACTGATGTACTATGGATCATCACTGGTGTACTATGGATCATTGCTGATGTACCATAGACCATCCCTGATGTACCGTGGATCATCACTGATGTACTGTGGATCATCACTGATGTACTATAGATCATCACTGATGTACTGTGGATCATCACTGATGTACTGTGGATCATAACTGATGTACTATGGACCATCACTGGTGTACTATGGGCCATCAGTGGTGTACTATGGATCATCACTGGTGTACTATGGACCATCACTGATGTACTATGGACCATCACTGATGTACTGTGGATCATCACTGATGTACTGTGGATCATCACTGATTTACTGAGGATCATCACTGATGTACTGTGGATCATCACTGATGTACTGTGGATCATCACTGATGTACTGTGGGCCATCACTGGTGTACTATGGATCATCACTGATGTACTATGGATAATCACTGATGTGCTATGGATCATCACTGGTGTACTATGGATCATCACTGATATACTATGAGCCATCACTGATGTACTATGGGCCATCACTGATGTACTGTGGATCATCACTGGTGTACTATGGATCATCACTGATGTACTATGGATCATCACTGATGTACTATGGATCATCACTGATGTACTATGGATCATCACTGGTGTGCTATGGATCATCACTGGTGTACTATGGATCATCACTGATGTACTGTGGACCATCCCTGATGTACTGAGGATCATCACTGATGTACTGTGGATCATCACTAATGTACTATAGATCAGCACTGATGTACTGTGGACCATCACTGGTGTACTATGGATCATCACTGGTGTACTATGGATCATCACAGGTGTACTGTGGATCATCACTGATGTACTGTGGATCATCACTGATGTACTATGGACCATCACTGGTGTACTATGGACCATCACTGATGTACTATGGACCATCACTGATGTACTATGGACCATCCCCGATGTACTGTGGAACATCACTGATGTACTGTGGATCATCACTGATGTACTGTGGACCATCACTGATGTACTGTGGACCATCACTAATGTACTGTGGACCATCACTGGTGTACTATGGATCATCACTGATGTACTGAGGATCATCACTGGTGTACTATGGATCATCACTGTTGTACTATGGATCATCACTGATGTACTGTGGATCATCACTGATGTTCTGTGGATCATCACTGATGTACTGTGGATCATCACTGATGTACTATGGGCCATCACAGGTGTACTATGGGCCATCACAGGTGTACTATGGATCATCACTGATGTACTATGGACCATCCCTGATGTACTATGGACCATCCCTGATGTACTGTGGACCATTACTGATGTACTGTGGACCATCACTGATGTACTGTGGATCATCACTGATGTTCTATGGACCATCACTGATGTACTGTGGATCATCACTGATGTACTGTAGATCATCACTGATGTACTGTGGATCATCACTGATGTACTGTGGATCATCACTGATGTACTGTGGATCATCACTAATGTACTATAGATCATCACTGATGTACTATGGACCATCACTGGTGTACTATGGATCATCACTGATGTACTATGGATCATCACTGATGTACTATGGACCATCACCGATGTACTGTGGATCATCACTGATGTACTGTGGATCATCACTAATGTACTATTGATCATCACTGATGTACTGTGGACCATCACTGGTGTACTATGGATCATCACAGGTGTACTATGGATCATCACAGGTGTACTGTGGATCATCACTGATGTACTGTGGATCATCACTGATGTACTATGGACCATCACTGGTGTACTATGGGCCATCACTGGTGTACTATGGATCATCACTGGTGTACTATGGACCATCACTGATGTACTATGGACCATCACCGATGTACTGTGGACCATCCCGATGTACTGTGGAACATCACTGATGTACTGTGGATCATCACTGATGTACTGTGGACCATCACTGATGTACTGTGGACCATCACTGGTGTACTATGGTTTATCACTGGTGTACTATGGATCATCACTGATGTACAATGGATCATCCCTGATGTACCATGTACCATCCCTGATGTACCGTGGATCGTCACTGATGTACTGTGGATCATCACTGATGTACTATAGATCATCACTGATGTACTGTGGATCATCACTGATGTACTGTGGATCATCACTGATGTACTATGGACCATCACTGGTGTACTATGGGCCATCACTGGTGTACTATAGATCATCACTGGTGTACTATGGACCATCACTGATGTACTATCGACCATCACCGATGTACTGTGGACCATCCCCGATGTACTGTGGAACATCACTGATGTACTGTGGATCATCACTGATGTACTATGGGCCATCACTGGTGTACTATGGATCATCACTGATGTACTATGGATCATCACTGGTGTACTATGGATCATCCCTGATGTACCATAGACCATCCCTGATGTACCGTGGATCATCACTGATGTACTGTGGATCATCACTGATGTACTATAGATCATCACTGATGTACTGTGGATCATCACTGATGTACTGTGGATCATCACTGATGTACTATGGACCATCACTGGTGTACTATGGGCCATCAGTGGTGTACTATGGATCATCACTGGTGTACTATGGACCATCACTGATGTACTATGGACCATCACTGATGTACTGTGGATCATCACTGATGTACTGTGGATCATCACTGATGTACTGAGGATCATTACCGATGTACTGTGGATCATCACTGATGTACTGTGGATCATCACTGATGTACTATGGGCCATCACTGGTGTACTATGGATCATCACTGATGTACTATGGATCATCACTGGTGTACTATGGATCATCACTGATGTACTGTGGATCATCACTGGTGTACTGTGGATCATCACTGATGTACTGTGGACCATCACTTATGTACTGTGGATCATCACTGATGTACTGTGGATCATCACTGATGTACTGTGGATCATCACTGATGTACTGAGGATCATCACTGATGTACTGTGGGCCATCACAGGTGTACTATGGGCCATCACAGGTGTACTATGGATCATCACTGATGTACTATGGACCATCCCTGATGTACTATGGACCATCCCCGATGTACTGTGTATCATCACTGATGTACTGTGGATCATCACTGATGTACTATGGGCCATCACTGGTGTACTATGGATCATCACTGATGTACTATGGATCATCACTGATGTACTGAGGATCATCACTGATGTACTGAGGTTCATCGCTGATGTACTATGGATCATCACTGATGTACTGTGGACCATCCCTGATGTACTGTGGATCATCACTGATGTACTGTGGCTCATCACTGATGTACTGTGGATCATCACTGATGTACTGAGGATCATCACTGATGTACTGTGGATCATCACTGATGTACTATGGATCATCACGGGTCTACTATGGGCCATCACGGGTGTACTATGGATCATCACTGGTGTACTATGGATCATCACTGATGTTCTATGGACCATCCCTGATGTACTATGGACCATCCCTGATGTACTATGGACCATCCCTGATGTACTGAGGATCGTCACTGATGTACTGAGGATCATCACTGATGTACTGTGGATCATCACTGATGTACTATGGGCCATCACTGATGTACTATGGGCCATCACAGGTGTACTATGGATCATCACTGATGTACTATGGACCATCACTGGTGTACTATGGATCATCACTGATGTACTGTGGATCATCACTGATGTACTATGGATCATCACTGATGTACTATGGATCATCACTGATATACTATGAGCCATCACTGATGATGGGCCATCACTGATGGGCCATCACTGATCACTGATGGGCCATCACTGATGTACTGTGGATCATCACTGGTGTACTATGGATCATCACTGATGTACTATGGATCATCACTGATGTACTATGGATCATCACTGGTGTGCTATAGATCATCACTGATGTACTGTGGACCATCCCTGATGTACTGAGGATCATCACTGATGTACTGTGTATCATCACTGATGTACTGTGGATCATCACTGATGTTCTGTGGATCATCACTGATGTACTATAGATCATCACTGATGTACTATGGGCCATCACTGGTGTACTATGGATCATCACTGGTGTACTATGGATTATCACTGATGTACTATGGACCATCCCTGATGTACTATGGACCATCCCTGATGTACTGTGGACCATTACTGATGTACTGTGGACCATCACTGATGTACTGTGGATCATCACTGATGTTCTATGGACCATCACTGATGTACTGTGGATCATCACTGATGTACTGTAGATCATCACTGATGTACTGTGGATCATCACTAATGTACTATAGATCATCACTGATGTACTATGGACCATCACTGGTGTACTCTGGGCCATCACTGGTGTACTATGGACCATCCCTGATGTACTGTGGATCATCACTGATGTACTGTGGACCATCACTGATGTACTCTGGATCATCACTGATGTTCTATGGACCATCACTGATGTACTGTGGATCATCACTGATGTACTATAGATCATCACTGATGTACTGTGTATCATCACTGATGTACTATAGATCATCACTGATGTACTATGGACCATCACTGGTGTACTATGGATCATCACTGGTGTACTATGGATCATCACTGGTGTACTATGGACCATCCCTGATGTACTGTGGATCATCACTGATGTACTGTGGATCATCACTGATGTACTGTGGATCATCACTGATGTACTATAGATCATCACTGATGTACTATGGGCCATCACTGGTGTACTATGGATCATCACTGGTGTATTATGGATCATCACTGATGTACTATGGACCATCCCTGATGTACTATGGACCATCCCTGATGTACTGTGGATCATCACTGATGTACTAAAGATCATCACTGATGTACTATGGGCCATCACTGGTGTACTATGGGCCATCACTGGTGTACTATGGATCATCACTGGTGTACTATGGACCATCACTGATGTACTGTGGATCATCACTGATGTACTGTGGATCATCCCTGGTGTACTATGGATCATCACTGATGTACTATGGGCCATCACTGATGTACTATGGATCATCACTGATGTACTGTGGACCATCCCTGATGTACTGTGGATCATCACTGATGTACTGTGGACCATCCCTGATGTACTGTGGATCATCACTGATGTACTGTGGATCATCACTGATGTACTGTGGATCATCACTGATGTACTATAGATCATCACTGATGTACTATGGATCATCACTGGTGTACTGTGGAACATCACTGATGTACTGTGGATCATCACTGATGTACTATTGATCATCACTGATGTACTATGGGCCATCAGTGGTGTACTATGGGCCATCACTGGTGTACTATGGATTATCACTGATGTACTGAGGATCACCACTGATGTACTGTGGATCATCACTGATGTACTGAGGATCATCACTGATGTACTGTGGATCATCACTGATGTACTGTGGATCATCACTGATGTACTATGGATCATCACTGATGTACTATGGATCATCACTGGTGTACTATGGATCATCACTGGTGTACTATGGATCATAACTGATGTACTATGGATCATCACTGGTGTACTGTGGATCATCACTGGTGTACTATGGATCATCACTGATGTGCTGTGGATCATCACTGATGTACTGAGGACCATCCCTGATGTACTGTGGACCATCACTGATGTACTGTGGATCATCACTGATGTGCTATGGACCATCCCTGATGTACTGTGGATCATCACTGATGTACTATGGGCCATCACTGGTGTACTATGGGCCATCACTGGTGTACTATGGATCATCACTGATGTACTATGGACCATCCCTGATGTACTGTGGATCATCACTGATGTGCTGTGGATCATCACTGATGTACTATGGACCCTCACTGATGTACTGTGGATCATCACTGATGTACTATGGACTCTCACTGGTGTACTATGGGCCATCACTCGTGTACTATGGATCATCACTGGTGTACTATGAATCATCGCTGATGTACTTTGGACCATCCCTGATGTACCATGGACCATCCCTGATGTACTGTGGATCATCACTGATGTACTGTGGATCATCACTGATGTACTATGGGCCATCAGTGGTGTACTATGGGCCATCACTGGTGTACTATGGATCATCACTGGTGTACTATGGATCATCACTGGTGTACTATGGACCATCACTGATGTACTGTGGATCATCCCTGATGAACTGTAGATCATCACTGATGTACTGTGGATCATCACTGATGTACTGTGGATCATCACTGATGTACTGAGGATCATCACTGATGTACTGTGGATCATCACTGATGTACTATGGGCCATCAGTGGTGTACTATGGGCCATCACTGGTGTACTATGGATCATCACTGGTGTACTATGGATCATCACTGATATACTATGAGCCATCACTGATGTACTATGGGCCATCACTGATGTACTATGGACCATCCCTGATGGACCATCCCTGATGTACTGAGGATCATCACTGATGTACTGAGGATCATCACTGATGTACTGTGGATCATCACTGATGTACTATGGGCCATCACTGATGTACTATGGGCCATCACAGGTGTACTATGGATCATCACTGATGTACTATGGACCATCACTGGTGTACTATGGATCATCACTGATGTACTGTGGATCATCACTGATGTACTATGGATCATCACTGATGTACTATGGATCATCACTGATATACTATGAGCCATCACTGATGTACTATGGGCCATCACTGATGTACTGTGGATCATCACTGATGTACTATGGATCATCACTGATGTACTATAGATCATCACTGATGTACTATGGGCCATCACTGGTGTACTATGGGCCATCACTGGTGTACTATGGATCATCACTGGTGTACTATGGACCATCACTGATGTACTGTGGACCATCCCTGATATACTGTGGTTCATCACTGATGTACTGTGGACCATCCCTGATGTACTGTGGATCATCACTGATGTACTGTGGATCATCACTGATGTACTATAGATCATCACTGATGTACTATGGATCATCACTGGTGTACTGTGGAACATCACTGATGTACTGTGGATCATCACTGATGTACTATTGATCATCACTGATGTACTATGGGCCATCAGTGGTGTACTATGGGCCATCAGTGGTGTACTATGGGCCATCACTGGTGTACTATGGATCATCACTGGTGTACTATGGGCCATCACTGGTGTACTATGGATCATCACTGGTGTACTGTGGATCATCACTGGTGTACTGTGGACCATCACTGATGTACTGTGGATCATCCCTGATGTACTGTGGATCATCACTGATGTACTGTGGATCATCACTGATGTACTGAGGATCATCACTGATGTACTGTGGATCATCACTGATGTACTGTGGATCATCACTGGTGTACTATGGACCATCACTGATGTACTGTGGATCATCACTGATGTACTGTGGATCATCACTGATGTACTATAGATCATCACTGGTGTACTATGGACCATCACTGGTGTACTATGGATCATCACTGGTGTACTATGGATCATCACTGGTGTACTGTGGATCATCACTGATGTACTGTGGATCATCACTGATGTACTATGGACCATCACTGGTGTACTATGGGCCATCACTGGTGTACTATGGATCATCACTGGTATACTATGGACCATCACTGGTGTACTATGGACCATCACTGATGTACTGTGGACCATCCCCGATGTACTGTGGATCATCACTAATGTACTGAGGATCATCACTGGTGTACTATGGACCATCACTGATGTACTGTGGATCATCACTGATGTACTGTGGATCATCACTGGTGTACTGAGGATCATCACTGGTGTACTATGGATCATCACTGATGTACTATGGATCATCACTGATGTACTATAGATCATCACTGATGTACTTTGGGCCATCAGTGGTGTACTATGGATCATCACTGATGTACTGTGGATCATCACTGATGTACTGTGGACCATCCCTGATGTACTGTGGATCATCACTGATGTACTGTGGATCATCACTGATGTACTGAGGACCATCCCTGATGTACTGTGGACCATCACTGATGTACTATGGACCATCCCTGATGTACTGTGGATCATCACTGATGTATATTGGGCCATCACTGGTGTACTATGGGCCATCACTGGTGTACTATGGGCCATCACTGGTGTACTATGGATCATCACTGATGTACTATGGACCATCCCTGATGTACTGTGGATCATCACTGATGTGCTGTGGATCATCACTGATGTACTATGGACCCTCACTGATGTACTGTGGATCATCACTGATGTACTATGGACTCTCACTGGTGTACTATGGACTCTCACTGGTGTACTATGGGCCATCATTCGTGTACTATGGATCATCACTGATGTACTATGGACCATCCCTGATGTACCATGGACCATCCCTGATGTACCGTGGATCATCACTGATGTACTGTGGATCATCACTGATGTACTATGGGCCATCACTGGTGTACTATGGGCCATCACTGGTGTACTATGGATCATCACTGGTGTACTTTGGACCATCACTGATGTACTGTGGATCATCCCAGATGTACAGTGGATCAACACTGATGTACTGTGGATCATCACTGATGTACTGTGGATCATCACTGATGTACTGTGGGCCATCACAGGTGTACTATGGGCTATCACAGGTGTACTATGGATCATCACTGATGTACTATGGACCATCCCTGATGTACTATGGACCATCACTGATGTACTATAGATCATCACTGATGTACTATGGGCCATCACTGGTGTACTATGGATCATCACTGATGTACTATGGATCATCACTGATGTACTGAGGATCATCACTGATGTACTATGGATCATCACTGATGTACTGTGGACCATCCCTGATGTACTGTGGATCATCACTGATGTACTATGGATCATCACTGATGTACTGAGGATCATCACTGATGTACTATGGATCATCACTGATGTACTGTGGACCATCCCTGATGTACTGTGGATCATCACTGATGTACTGTGGCTCATCACTGATGTACTGTGGATCATCACGGGTGTACTATGGATCATCACTGATGTACTATGGACCATCCCTGGTGTACTATGGATCATCACTGATGTACTGTGGATCATCACTGATGTACTATGGATCATCACTGATGTACTATGGATCATCACTGATGTACTATGGATCATTACTGATGTACTATGAGCCATCATTGATGTACTATGGGCCATCACTGATGTACTGTGGATCATCACTGGTGTACTGTGGATCATCACTGATGTACTGTGGACCATTACTGATGTACTGTGGACCATCACTGATGTACTGTGAATCATCACTGATGTTCTGTGGACCATCACTGATGTACTGTGGATCATCACTGATGTACTGTGGATCATCACTGATGTACTGTGGATCATCACTGGTGTACTATGGATCATCACTGGTGTACTAAGGATCATCACAGGTGTACTGTGGATCATCACTGATGTACTGTGGATCATCACTGATGTACTATGGACCATCACTGGTGTACTATGGGCCATCACTGGTGTACTATGGATCATCACTGGTGTACTATGGACCATCACTGATGTACTATGGACCATCACTGATGTACTGTGGACCATCCCCGATGTACTGTGGAACATCACTGATATACTGTGGATCATCACTGATGTACTGTGGACCATCACTGATGTACTGTGGACCATCACTGATGTACTGTGGACCATCACTGGTGTACTATGGATCATCACTGATGTACTGAGGATCATCACTGGTGTACTATGGATCATCACTGATATACTGTGGATCATCACTGATGTACTGTGGATCATCACTGATGTACTGTGGATCATCACTGATGTACTATGGGCCAACACAGGTGTACTATGGGCCATCACAGGTGTACTATGGATCATCACGGATGTACTATGGACCATCCCTGATGTACTATGGACCATCTCTGATGTACTGTGGACCATCACTGATGTACTGTGGATCATCACTGATGTACTGTGGATCATCACTGATGTACTGTGGATCATCACTAATGTACTATAGATCATCACTGATGTACTATGGACCATCACTGGTGTACTCTGGGCCATCACTGGTGTACTATGGACCATCCCTGATGTACTGTGGATCATCACTGATGTGCTGTGGATCATCACTGATGTACTATGGACCCTCACTGATGTACTGTGGATCATCACTGATGTACTATGGACTCTCACTGGTGTACTATGGACTCTCACTGGTGTACTATGGGCCATCACTCGTGTACTATGGATCATCACTGATGTACTATGGACCATCACTGATGTACCATGGACCATCCCTGATGTACCGTGGATCATCACTGATGTACTGTGGATCATCACTGATGTACTATGGGCCATCACTGGTGTACTATGGGCCATCACTTGTGTACTATGGATCATCACTGGTGTACTATGGACCATCACTGATGTACTGTGGATCATCCCTGATGTACTGTGGATCATCCCTGATGTACTGTGAATCATCACTGATGTACTGTGGATCATCACTGATGTACTGTGGATCATCACTGATGTACTGTGGGCCATCACAGGTGTACTATGGGCCATCGCAGGTGTACTATGGATCATCACTGATGTACTATGGACCATCCCTGATGTACTATGGACCATCACTGATGTACTATAGATCATCACTGATGTACTATGGGCCATCACTGGTGTACTATGGATCATCACTGATGTACTATGGATCACCACTGATGTACTGAAGATCATCACTGATGTACTATGGATCATCACTGATGTACTGTGCACCATCCCTGATGTACTGTGGATCATCACTGATGTACTGTGACTCATCACTGATGTACTGTGGATCATCACTGATGTACTGTGGATCATCACTGATGTACTGAGGATCATCACTGATGTACTCTGGATCATCACGGGTGTATTGATGTACTATGGACCATCCCTGATGTACTATGGACCATCCCTGATGTACTATGGACCATCCCTGATGTACTGAGGATCATCACTGATGTACTGATGATCATCACTGATGTACTGTGGATCATCACTGATGTACTGTGGATCATCACTGATGTACTGTGGGCCATCACAGGTGTACTATGGGCCATCGCAGGTGTACTATGGATCATCACTGATGTACTATGGACCATCCCTGATGTACTATGGACCATCACTGATGTACTATAGATCATCACTGATGTACTATGGGCCATCACTGGTGTACTATGGATCATCACTGATGTACTATGGATCATCACTGATGTACTGAGGATCATCACTGATGTAATGAGGATCATCACTGATGTACTGAGGATCATCACTGATGTACTGTGGATCATCACTGATGTACTATGGGCCATCACAGGTGTACTATGTATCATCACTGATGTACTATGGACCATCACTGGTGTACTATGGATCATCACTGATGTACTGAGGATCATCACTGGTGTACTATGGATCATCACTGATGTACTGTGGATCATCACTGATGTACTGTGGATCATCACTGATGTACTGTGGATCATCACTGATGTACTATGGGCCAACACAGGTGTACTATGGGCCATCACAGGTGTACTATGGATCATCACAGATGTACTATGGACCATCCCTGATGTACTATGGACCATCCCTGATGTACTGTGGACCATCACTGATGTACTGTGGATCATCACTGATGTACTGTGGATCATCGCTGATGTACTGTGGATCATCACTAATGTACTATAGATCATCACTGATGTACTGTGGATCATCACTGATGTACTATGGGCCATCACAGGTGTACTATGTATCATCACTGATGTACTATGGACCATCACTGGTGTACTATGGATCATCACTGATGTACTGTGGATCATCACTGATGTACTATGGATCATCACTGATGTACTATGGATCATCACTGATGTACTATGGATCATCACTGATGTACTATGGATCATCACTGGTGTACTATGGATCATCCCTGATGTACTGTGGACCATCACTGATGTACTGTGGATCATCACTGATGTACTATAGATCATCACTGATGTACTGTGGATCATCACTGATGTACTGTGGATCATCACTGATGTACTGTGGACCATCACTGATGTACTGTGGACCATCACTGGTGTGCTATGGATCATCACTGGTGTACTATGGATCATCACTGATGTACTATGGATCATCCCTGATGTACCATGTACCATCCCTGATGTACCATGGAACATCACTGATGTACTGTGGATCATCACTGATGTACTATAGATCATCACTGATGTACTGTGGATCATCACTGATGTACTGTGGATCATCACTGATGTACTATGGACCATCACTGGTGTACTATGGGCCATCACTGGTGTACTATGGATCATCACTGGTGTACTATGGACCATCACTGATGTACTATCGACCATCACTGATGTACTGTGGACCATCCCCGATGTACTGTGGAACATCACTGATGTACTGTGGATCATCACTGATGTACTATGGGCCATCACTGGTGGACTATGGATCATCACTGATGTACTATGGATCATCACTGGTGTACTATGGATCATTGCTGATGTACCATAGACCATCCCTGATGTACCGTGGATCATCACTGATGTACTGTGGATCATCACTGATGTACTATAGATCATCACTGATGTACTGTGGATCATCACTGATGTACTGTGGATCATAACTGATGTACTATGGACCATCACTGGTGTACTATGGGCCATCAGTGGTGTACTATGGATCATCACTGGTGTACTATGGACCATCACTGATGTACTATGGACCATCACTGATGTACTGTGGATCATCACTGATGTACTGTGGATCATCACTGATTTACTGAGGATCATCACTGATGTACTGTGGATCATCACTGATGTACTGTGGATCATCACTGATGTACTGTGGGCCATCACTGGTGTACTATGGATCATCACTGATGTACTATGGATAATCACTGATGTGCTATGGATCATCACTGGTGTACTATGGATCATCACTGATATACTATGAGCCATCACTGATGTACTATGGGCCATCACTGATGTACTGTGGATCATCACTGGTGTACTATGGATCATCACTGATGTACTATGGATCATCACTGATGTACTATGGATCATCACTGATGTACTATGGATCATCACTGGTGTGCTATGGATCATCACTGGTGTACTATGGATCATCACTGATGTACTGTGGACCATCCCTGATGTACTGAGGATCATCACTGATGTACTGTGGATCATCACTAATGTACTATAGATCAGCACTGATGTACTGTGGACCATCACTGGTGTACTATGGATCATCACTGGTGTACTATGGATCATCACAGGTGTACTGTGGATCATCACTGATGTACTGTGGATCATCACTGATGTACTATGGACCATCACTGGTGTACTATGGACCATCACTGATGTACTATGGACCATCACTGATGTACTATGGACCATCCCCGATGTACTGTGGAACATCACTGATGTACTGTGGATCATCACTGATGTACTGTGGACCATCACTGATGTACTGTGGACCATCACTAATGTACTGTGGACCATCACTGGTGTACTATGGATCATCACTGATGTACTGAGGATCATCACTGGTGTACTATGGATCATCACTGTTGTACTATGGATCATCACTGATGTACTGTGGATCATCACTGATGTTCTGTGGATCATCACTGATGTACTGTGGATCATCACTGATGTACTATGGGCCATCACAGGTGTACTATGGGCCATCACAGGTGTACTATGGATCATCACTGATGTACTATGGACCATCCCTGATGTACTATGGACCATCCCTGATGTACTGTGGACCATTACTGATGTACTGTGGACCATCACTGATGTACTGTGGATCATCACTGATGTTCTATGGACCATCACTGATGTACTGTGGATCATCACTGATGTACTGTAGATCATCACTGATGTACTGTGGATCATCACTGATGTACTGTGGATCATCACTGATGTACTGTGGATCATCACTAATGTACTATAGATCATCACTGATGTACTATGGACCATCACTGGTGTACTATGGATCATCACTGATGTACTATGGATCATCACTGATGTACTATGGACCATCACCGATGTACTGTGGATCATCACTGATGTACTGTGGATCATCACTAATGTACTATTGATCATCACTGATGTACTGTGGACCATCACTGGTGTACTATGGATCATCACAGGTGTACTATGGATCATCACAGGTGTACTGTGGATCATCACTGATGTACTGTGGATCATCACTGATGTACTATGGACCATCACTGGTGTACTATGGGCCATCACTGGTGTACTATGGATCATCACTGGTGTACTATGGACCATCACTGATGTACTATGGACCATCACCGATGTACTGTGGACCATCCCGATGTACTGTGGAACATCACTGATGTACTGTGGATCATCACTGATGTACTGTGGACCATCACTGATGTACTGTGGACCATCACTGGTGTACTATGGTTTATCACTGGTGTACTATGGATCATCACTGATGTACAATGGATCATCCCTGATGTACCATGTACCATCCCTGATGTACCGTGGATCGTCACTGATGTACTGTGGATCATCACTGATGTACTATAGATCATCACTGATGTACTGTGGATCATCACTGATGTACTGTGGATCATCACTGATGTACTATGGACCATCACTGGTGTACTATGGGCCATCACTGGTGTACTATAGATCATCACTGGTGTACTATGGACCATCACTGATGTACTATCGACCATCACCGATGTACTGTGGACCATCCCCGATGTACTGTGGAACATCACTGATGTACTGTGGATCATCACTGATGTACTATGGGCCATCACTGGTGTACTATGGATCATCACTGATGTACTATGGATCATCACTGGTGTACTATGGATCATCCCTGATATACCATAGACCATCCCTGATGTACCGTGGATCATCACTGATGTACTGTGGATCATCACTGATGTACTATAGATCATCACTGATGTACTGTGGATCATCACTGATGTACTGTGGATCATCACTGATGTACTATGGACCATCACTGGTGTACTATGGGCCATCAGTGGTGTACTATGGATCATCACTGGTGTACTATGGACCATCACTGATGTACTATGGACCATCACTGATGTACTGTGGATCATCACTGATGTACTGTGGATCATCACTGATGTACTGAGGATCATTACCGATGTACTGTGGATCATCACTGATGTACTGTGGATCATCACTGATGTACTATGGGCCATCACTGGTGTACTATGGATCATCACTGATGTACTATGGATCATCACTGGTGTACTATGGATCATCACTGATGTACTGTGGATCATCACTGGTGTACTGTGGATCATCACTGATGTACTGTGGACCATCACTTATGTACTGTGGATCATCACTGATGTACTGTGGATCATCACTGATGTACTGTGGATCATCACTGATGTACTGAGGATCATCACTGATGTACTGTGGGCCATCACAGGTGTACTATGGGCCATCACAGGTGTACTATGGATCATCACTGATGTACTATGGACCATCCCTGATGTACTATGGACCATCCCCGATGTACTGTGTATCATCACTGATGTACTGTGGATCATCACTGATGTACTATGGGCCATCACTGGTGTACTATGGATCATCACTGATGTACTATGGATCATCACTGATGTACTGAGGATCATCACTGATGTACTGAGGTTCATCGCTGATGTACTATGGATCATCACTGATGTACTGTGGACCATCCCTGATGTACTGTGGATCATCACTGATGTACTGTGGCTCATCACTGATGTACTGTGGATCATCACTGATGTACTGAGGATCATCACTGATGTACTGTGGATCATCACTGATGTACTATGGATCATCACGGGTCTACTATGGGCCATCACGGGTGTACTATGGATCATCACTGGTGTACTATGGATCATCACTGATGTTCTATGGACCATCCCTGATGTACTATGGACCATCCCTGATGTACTATGGACCATCCCTGATGTACTGAGGATCGTCACTGATGTACTGAGGATCATCACTGATGTACTGTGGATCATCACTGATGTACTATGGGCCATCACTGATGTACTATGGGCCATCACAGGTGTACTATGGATCATCACTGATGTACTATGGACCATCACTGGTGTACTATGGATCATCACTGATGTACTGTGGATCATCACTGATGTACTATGGATCATCACTGATGTACTATGGATCATCACTGATATACTATGAGCCATCACTGATGATGGGCCATCACTGATGGGCCATCACTGATCACTGATGGGCCATCACTGATGTACTGTGGATCATCACTGGTGTACTATGGATCATCACTGATGTACTATGGATCATCACTGATGTACTATGGATCATCACTGGTGTGCTATAGATCATCACTGATGTACTGTGGACCATCCCTGATGTACTGAGGATCATCACTGATGTACTGTGTATCATCACTGATGTACTGTGGATCATCACTGATGTTCTGTGGATCATCACTGATGTACTATAGATCATCACTGATGTACTATGGGCCATCACTGGTGTACTATGGATCATCACTGGTGTACTATGGATTATCACTGATGTACTATGGACCATCCCTGATGTACTATGGACCATCCCTGATGTACTGTGGACCATTACTGATGTACTGTGGACCATCACTGATGTACTGTGGATCATCACTGATGTTCTATGGACCATCACTGATGTACTGTGGATCATCACTGATGTACTGTAGATCATCACTGATGTACTGTGGATCATCACTAATGTACTATAGATCATCACTGATGTACTATGGACCATCACTGGTGTACTCTGGGCCATCACTGGTGTACTATGGACCATCCCTGATGTACTGTGGATCATCACTGATGTACTGTGGACCATCACTGATGTACTCTGGATCATCACTGATGTTCTATGGACCATCACTGATGTACTGTGGATCATCACTGATGTACTATAGATCATCACTGATGTACTGTGTATCATCACTGATGTACTATAGATCATCACTGATGTACTATGGACCATCACTGGTGTACTATGGATCATCACTGGTGTACTATGGATCATCACTGGTGTACTATGGACCATCCCTGATGTACTGTGGATCATCACTGATGTACTGTGGATCATCACTGATGTACTGTGGATCATCACTGATGTACTATAGATCATCACTGATGTACTATGGGCCATCACTGGTGTACTATGGATCATCACTGGTGTATTATGGATCATCACTGATGTACTATGGACCATCCCTGATGTACTATGGACCATCCCTGATGTACTGTGGATCATCACTGATGTACTAAAGATCATCACTGATGTACTATGGGCCATCACTGGTGTACTATGGGCCATCACTGGTGTACTATGGATCATCACTGGTGTACTATGGACCATCACTGATGTACTGTGGATCATCACTGATGTACTGTGGATCATCCCTGGTGTACTATGGATCATCACTGATGTACTATGGGCCATCACTGATGTACTATGGATCATCACTGATGTACTGTGGACCATCCCTGATGTACTGTGGATCATCACTGATGTACTGTGGACCATCCCTGATGTACTGTGGATCATCACTGATGTACTGTGGATCATCACTGATGTACTGTGGATCATCACTGATGTACTATAGATCATCACTGATGTACTATGGATCATCACTGGTGTACTGTGGAACATCACTGATGTACTGTGGATCATCACTGATGTACTATTGATCATCACTGATGTACTATGGGCCATCAGTGGTGTACTATGGGCCATCACTGGTGTACTATGGATTATCACTGATGTACTGAGGATCACCACTGATGTACTGTGGATCATCACTGATGTACTGAGGATCATCACTGATGTACTGTGGATCATCACTGATGTACTGTGGATCATCACTGATGTACTATGGATCATCACTGATGTACTATGGATCATCACTGGTGTACTATGGATCATCACTGGTGTACTATGGATCATAACTGATGTACTATGGATCATCACTGGTGTACTGTGGATCATCACTGGTGTACTATGGATCATCACTGATGTACTGTGGACCATCCCTGATGTACTGTGGATCATCACTGATGTACTGAGGATCATCACTGATGTACTATGGATCATCACTGATGTACTATGGATCATCACTGGTGTACTATGGGCCATCACAGGTGTACTATGGGCCATCACAGGTGTACTATGGATCATCACTGATGTACTATGGACCATCCTTGATGTACTATGGACCATCCCT
Source organism: Rana muscosa (assembly GCA_029206835.1). Taxonomy (NCBI): domain Eukaryota; kingdom Metazoa; phylum Chordata; class Amphibia; order Anura; family Ranidae; genus Rana; species Rana muscosa. The sequence goes on from JARGYO010005562.1 coordinate 15,699,297, forward strand.
GATGTACTGTGGATCATCACTGATGTACTATAATTCATCACTGATGTACTATGTGCCATCACTGGTGTACTATGGATCATCACTGATGTACTATCGATCATCACTGATGTACTGAGGATCATCACTGATGTACTATGGATCATCACTTGTACTGTGGATCATCACTGATGTACTGTGGACCATCCCTGATGTACTGTGGATCATCACTGATGTACTGTGGATCATCACTGATGTACTGAGGATCATCACTGATGTACTGTGAATCATCACTGATGTACTGTGGATCATCACTGATGTACTATGGGCCATCACGGGTGTACTATGGATCATTACTGGTGTACTATGGACCATCCCTGATGTACTATGGACCATCCCTGATGTACTATGGACCATCCCTGATGTACTGAGGATCATCACTGATGTACTATAGATCATCACTTATGTACTATGGGCCATTATTGGTGTACTATGGATCATCACTGATGTACTGTGGTTTATCACTGATGTACTATGGATCATCACTGATGTACTATGGATCATCACTGATATACTATGAGCCATCACTGATGTACTATGGGCCATCACTGATGTACTGCGGATCATCACTGGTGTACTATGGATCATCACTGATGTACTATGGATCATCACTGGTGTACTATGGATCATCACTAATGTACAGTGGATCATCACTGATGTACTGTGGACCATCCCTGATGTACTGTGGATCATCACTGATGTACTGTGGATCATCACTGATGTACTGAGGATCATCACTGATGTACTGTGGATCATCACTGATGTACTGTGGATCATCACTGATGTACTATGGGCCAGCACAGGTGTACTATGGGCCATCACAGGTGTACTATGGATCATCACTGATGTACTATGGACCATCCTTGATGTCCTATGGACCATCCCTGATGTACTGTGGACCATTACTGATGTACTGTGGACCATCACTGATGTACTGTGGACCATCACTGATGTACTGTGGATCATCACTGATGTACTGTAGAACATCACTGATGTACTGTGGATCATCACTGATGTACTGTGGATCATCACTAATGTACTATAGTTCATCACTGATGTACTATGGACCATCACTGGTGTACTATGGATCATCACTGGTGTACTGTGGATCATCACTGATGTACTGTGGATCATCACTGATGTACTATGGACCATCACTGGTGTACTATGGGCCATCACTGGTGTACTATGGATCATCACTGGTGTACTATGGACCATCACTGATGTACTGTGGACCATCCCCGATGTACTGTGGATCATAACTGATGTACTGAGGATCATCACTGGTGTACTATGGATCATCACTGATGTACTATGGATCATCACTGATGTACTATAGATCATCACTGATGTACTGTGGATCATCACTGATGTACTGTGGATCATCACTGATGTACTGAGGATCATCACTGATGTACTGTGGATCATCACTGATGTACTGTGGATCATCACTGATGTACTATGGGCCATCACAGGTGTACTATGGGCCATCACAGGTGTACTATGGATCATCACTGATGTACTATGGACCATCCTTGATGTCTTATGGACCATCCCTGATGTACTGTGGACCATTACTGATGTACTGTGGACCATCACTGATGTACTGTGGACCATCACTGATGTACTGTGGATCATCACTGATGTACTGTAGAACATCACTGATGTACTGTGGATCATCACTGATGTACTGTGGATCATCACTAATGTACTATAGTTCATCACTGATGTACTATGGACAGGGCCGGCCCTACCATGGGACCCGATGGGACCATTGTCCCAGGCGGCAGGTTCTGAGGGGCGGCACATTGACGCCCATAAATACAGTAATCCCGCCCAATCGGGCTCCGCTACGCCCACCCGCTCCGCTCTTCATCCCACTATGTGGATGGCCCAGCGCCGCTGCTATTAGAAGTATTGGCAGACCATTCGCTGCCATAACCGCACAGCTGGCCGCCCGCCCATCCTCTCCACGGCTCCCCCCCATGCTGCTGACGAGAAAGTCAGCTGACGAACAACAGCGTAAAGGGGGAGGAGCTTTCGGCTGAGCAGAGACCCCATGATGGAAGAGGGATCACTATAGGCGCGGCTGACACTGAGAGAAAGTAAGTGTCACTAATCCCATCTCCACCACCCCTGCCTGTTTCTAACCTCCCCTACTACCCCTGCCTGTGTCTAACCCCCTGCCTGTGTCTAACCCCCCTACCACCCCTGCCTGTGTCTAATCCCCCTACCACCCCTGCCTGTGTCTAATCCCCCTACCACCCCTGCCTGTGTCTAATCCCCCTACCACCCCTGCCTGTGTCTGATCCCCCTGCCACCCCTGCCTGTGTCTAATCCCCCTACCACCCCTGCCTGTGTCTAATCCCCCAACCACCCCTGCCTGTGTCTAATCCCCCTACCACCCCTGCCTGTGTCTAACCCCCCTACCACCCCTGCCTGTGTCTAATCCCCCCTACCACCCCTGCCTGTGTCTAATCCCCCCTACCACCCCTGCCTGTGTCTAATCCCCCTACCACCCCTGCCTGTGTCTAATCCCCCTACCACCCCTGCCTGTGTCTAATCCCCCTACCACCCCTGCCTGTGTCTAATCCCCCTACCACCCCTGCCTGTGTCTAACCCCCCTACCACCCCTGCCTGTGTCTAATCCCCCCTACCACCCCTGCCTGTGTCTAATCCCCCCTACCACCCCTGCCTGTGTCTAATCCCCCTACCACCCCTGCCTGTGTCTAATCCCCCTACCACCCCTGCCTGTGTCTAATCCCCCTACCACCCCTGCCTGTGTCTAACCCCCCTACCACCCCTGCCTGTGTCTAACCTCCCTACCACCCCTGCCTGTGTCTAATCCCCCTACCACCCCTGCCTGTGTCTAATCCCCCTACCACCCCTGCCTGTGTCTAATCCCCTTACCACCCCTGCCTGTGTCTAATCCCCCTACCACCCCTGCCTGTGTCTAATCCCCCCTACCACCCCTGCCTGTGTCTAACCTCCCTACCACCCCTGCCTGTGTCTAATCCCCCTACCACCCCTGCCTGTGTCTAATCCCCCCTACCACCCCTGCCTGTGTCTAACCTCCCTACCACCCCTGCCTGTGTCTAATCCCCCTACCACTCCTGCCTGTGTCTAATCCCCCTACCACCCCTGCCTGTGTCTAACCTCCCTACCACCCCTGCCTGTGTCTAACCATCCCTACCACCTCTGCCTGTGTCTAATCTCCCCTACCACCTCTGCCTGTGTCTAACCCCTTACCACCCCTGCCTGTGCCTAACCTCCCCTACCACCCCTGCCTGTGCCTAACCTCCCCTACCACCTCTGCCTGTGTCTAACCCCTTACCACCCCTGCCTGTGTCTAAACCCCCTACCACCCCTGTCAGTATCTAAACTCCCTACCACCCCTGCCTGTGTCTAACCTCCCCTACCACCCCTGCTTGTGTCTAAACCCCCTACCACCCCTACCTGTGCCTAACCTCTCCTACCCCCCCTGCCTGTGTCTAATCTCCTCTACCACCCCTGCCTGTGTCTAACCTCCCCTCCCCCCTCACCACAACCGCCGCTGCCTCTGTCTGAACCCCACCACCACTATTACGTGGAAATCTGACTTCCTAATAAATGTAATTTTGTTTTTTATTGTCATAATATAAAATAATAAATGTGGGGGCCTTTTGGTGGGCGTGATTATTATTTTTTTTTTTTGGGGGGGGGCGGTAGGGAGGTGGGGGGCAGCATTTTGATCCTGGGCCCAGGCAGCACAATGTCTTGGTCTGGCCCTGACTATGGACCATCACTGGTGTACTATTGATCATCACTGATGTACTGTGGATCATCACTGGTGTACTGTGGATCATCACTGATGTACTGTGGACCATCACTTATGTACTGTGGATCATCACTGATGTACTGTGGATCATCACTGATGTACTGTGGATCATCACTGATGTACTGAGGATCATCACTGATGTACTGTGGGCCATCACAGGTGTACTATGGGCCATCACAGGTGTACTATGGATCATCACTGATGTACTATGGACCATCCCTGATGTACTATGGACCATCCCCGATGTACTGTGGATCATCACTGATGTACTGTGGATCATCACTGATGTACTATGGGCCATCACTGGTGTTCTATGGATCATCACTGATGTACTATGGATCATCACTGATGTACTGAGGATCATCACTGATGTACTGAGGATCATCGCTGATGTACTATGGATCATCACTGATGTACTGTGGACCATCCCTGATGTACTGTGGATCATCACTGATGTACTGTGGCTCATCACTGATGTACTGTGGATCATCACTGATGTACTGAGGATCATCACTGATGTACTGTGGATCATCACTGATGTACTGTGGATCATCATGGGTGTACTATGGGCCATCACGGGTGTACTATGGATCATCACTGGTGTACTATGGATCATCACTGATGTACTATGGACCATCCCTGATGTACTATGGACCATCCCTGATGTACTATGGACCATCCCTGATGTACTGAGGATCGTCACTGATGTACTGAGGATCATCACTGATGTACTGTGGATCATCACTGATGTACTATGGGCCATCACTGATGTACTATGGGCCATCACAGGTGTACTATGTATCATCACTGATGTACTATGGACCATCACTGGTGTACTATCGATCATCACTGATGTACTGTGGATCATCACTGATGTACTATGGATCATCACTGATGTACTATAGATCATCACTGATGTACTATGGGCCATTATTGGTGTACTATGGATCATCACTGATGTACTGTGGTTTATCACTGATGTACTATGGATCATCACTGATGTACTATGGATCATCACTGATATACTATGAGCCATCACTGATGTACTATGGGCCATCACTGATGTACTGCGGATCATCACTGGTGTACTATGGATCATCACTGATGTACTATGGATCATCACTGGTGTACTATGGATCATCACTAATGTACTGTGGATCATCACTGATGTACTGTGGACCATCCCTGATGTACTGTGGATCATCACTGATGTACTGTGGATCATCACTGATGTACTGAGGATCATCACTGATGTACTGTGGATCATCACTGAGGTACTGTGGATCATCACTGATGTACTATGGGCCAGCACAGGTGTACTATGGGCCATCACAGGTGTACTATGGATCATCACTGATGTACTATGGACCATCCTTGATGTCCTATGGACCATCCCTGATGTACTGTGGACCATTACTGATGTACTGTGGACCATCACTGATGTACTGTGGACCATCACTGATGTACTGTGGATCATCACTGATGTACTGTAGAACATCACTGATGTACTGTGGATCATCACTGATGTACTGTGGATCATCACTAATGTACTATAGTTCATCACTGATGTACTATGGACCATCACTGGTGTACTATGGATCATCACTGGTGTACTGTGGATCATCACTGATGTACTGTGGATCATCACTGATGTACTATGGACCATCACTGGTGTACTATGGGCCATCACTGGTGTACTATGGATCATCACTGGTGTACTATGGACCATCACTGATGTACTGTGGACCATCCCCGATGTACTGTGGATCATAACTGATGTACTGAGGATCATCACTGGTGTACTATGGATCATCACTGATGTACTATGGATCATCACTGATGTACTGAGGATCATCACTGATGTACTGTGGATCATCACTGATGTACTGTGGATCATCACTGATGTACTATGGGCCATCACAGGTGTACTATGGGCCATCACAGGTGTACTATGGATCATCACTGATGTACTATGGACCATCCTTGATGTCTTATGGACCATCCCTGATGTACTGTGGACCATTACTGATGTACTGTGGACCATCACTGATGTACTGTGGACCATCACTGATGTACTGTGGATCATCACTGATGTACTGTAGAACATCACTGATGTACTGTGGATCATCACTGATGTACTGTGGATCATCACTAATGTACTATAGTTCATCACTGATGTACTATGGACAGGGCCGGCCCTACCATGGGACCCGATGGGACCATTGTCCCAGGCGGCAGGTTCTGAGGGGCGGCACATTGACGCCCATAAATACAGTAATCCCGCCCAATCGGGCTCCGCTACGCCCACCCGCTCCGCTCTTCATCCCACTATGTGGATGGCCCAGCGCCGCTGCTATTAGAAGTATTGGCAGACCATTCGCTGCCATAACCGCACAGCTGGCCGCCCGCCCATCCTCTCCACGGCTCCCCCCCATGCTGCTGACGAGAAAGTCAGCTGACGAACAACAGCGTATAGGGGGAGGAGCTTTCGGCTGAGCAGAGACCCCATGATGGAAGAGGGATCACTATAGGCGCGGCTGACACTGAGAGAAAGTAAGTGTCACTAATCCCATCTCCACCACCCCTGCCTGTTTCTAACCTCCCCTACTACCCCTGCCTGTGTCTAACCCCCTGCCTGTGTCTAACCCCCCTACCACCCCTGCCTGTGTCTAATCCCCCTACCACCCCTGCCTGTGTCTAATCCCCCTACCACCCCTGCCTGTGTCTAATCCCCCTACCACCCCTGCCTGTGTCTGATCCCCCTGCCACCCCTGCCTGTGTCTAATCCCCCTACCACCCCTGCCTGTGTCTAATCCCCCAACCACCCCTGCCTGTGTCTAATCCCCCTACCACCCCTGCCTGTGTCTAACCCCCCTACCACCCCTGCCTGTGTCTAATCCCCCCTACCACCCCTGCCTGTGTCTAATCCCCCCTACCACCCCTGCCTGTGTCTAATCCCCCTACCACCCCTGCCTGTGTCTAATCCCCCTACCACCCCTGCCTGTGTCTAATCCCCCTACCACCCCTGCCTGTGTCTAATCCCCCTACCACCCCTGCCTGTGTCTAACCCCCCTACCACCCCTGCCTGTGTCTAATCCCCCCTACCACCCCTGCCTGTGTCTAATCCCCCCTACCACCCCTGCCTGTGTCTAATCCCCCTACCACCCCTGCCTGTGTCTAATCCCCCTACCACCCCTGCCTGTGTCTAATCCCCCTACCACCCCTGCCTGTGTCTAACCCCCCTACCACCCCTGCCTGTGTCTAACCTCCCTACCACCCCTGCCTGTGTCTAATCCCCCTACCACCCCTGCCTGTGTCTAATCCCCCTACCACCCCTGCCTGTGTCTAATCCCCTTACCACCCCTGCCTGTGTCTAATCCCCCTACCACCCCTGCCTGTGTCTAATCCCCCCTACCACCCCTGCCTGTGTCTAACCTCCCTACCACCCCTGCCTGTGTCTAATCCCCCTACCACCCCTGCCTGTGTCTAATCCCCCCTACCACCCCTGCCTGTGTCTAACCTCCCTACCACCCCTGCCTGTGTCTAATCCCCCTACCACTCCTGCCTGTGTCTAATCCCCCTACCACCCCTGCCTGTGTCTAACCTCCCTACCACCCCTGCCTGTGTCTAACCATCCCTACCACCTCTGCCTGTGTCTAATCTCCCCTACCACCTCTGCCTGTGTCTAACCCCTTACCACCCCTGCCTGTGCCTAACCTCCCCTACCACCCCTGCCTGTGCCTAACCTCCCCTACCACCTCTGCCTGTGTCTAACCCCTTACCACCCCTGCCTGTGTCTAAACCCCCTACCACCCCTGTCAGTATCTAAACTCCCTACCACCCCTGCCTGTGTCTAACCTCCCCTACCACCCCTGCTTGTGTCTAAACCCCCTACCACCCCTACCTGTGCCTAACCTCTCCTACCCCCCCTGCCTGTGTCTAATCTCCTCTACCACCCCTGCCTGTGTCTAACCTCCCCTCCCCCCTCACCACAACCGCCGCTGCCTCTGTCTGAACCCCACCACCACTATTACGTGGAAATCTGACTTCCTAATAAATGTAATTTTGTTTTTTATTGTCATAATATAAAATAATAAATGTGGGGGCCTTTTGGTGGGCGTGATTATTATTTTTTTTTTTTGGGGGGGGGCGGTAGGGAGGTGGGGGGCAGCATTTTGATCCTGGGCCCAGGCAGCACAATGTCTTGGTCTGGCCCTGACTATGGACCATCACTGGTGTACTATTGATCATCACTGATGTACTGTGGATCATCACTGGTGTACTGTGGATCATCACTGATGTACTGTGGACCATCACTTATGTACTGTGGATCATCACTGATGTACTGTGGATCATCACTGATGTACTGTGGATCATCACTGATGTACTGAGGATCATCACTGATGTACTGTGGGCCATCACAGGTGTACTATGGGCCATCACAGGTGTACTATGGATCATCACTGATGTACTATGGACCATCCCTGATGTACTATGGACCATCCCCGATGTACTGTGGATCATCACTGATGTACTGTGGATCATCACTGATGTACTATGGGCCATCACTGGTGTTCTATGGATCATCACTGATGTACTATGGATCATCACTGATGTACTGAGGATCATCACTGATGTACTGAGGATCATCGCTGATGTACTATGGATCATCACTGATGTACTGTGGACCATCCCTGATGTACTGTGGATCATCACTGATGTACTGTGGCTCATCACTGATGTACTGTGGATCATCACTGATGTACTGAGGATCATCACTGATGTACTGTGGATCATCACTGATGTACTGTGGATCATCATGGGTGTACTATGGGCCATCACGGGTGTACTATGGATCATCACTGGTGTACTATGGATCATCACTGATGTACTATGGACCATCCCTGATGTACTATGGACCATCCCTGATGTACTATGGACCATCCCTGATGTACTGAGGATCGTCACTGATGTACTGAGGATCATCACTGATGTACTGTGGATCATCACTGATGTACTATGGGCCATCACTGATGTACTATGGGCCATCACAGGTGTACTATGTATCATCACTGATGTACTATGGACCATCACTGGTGTACTATCGATCATCACTGATGTACTGTGGATCATCACTGATGTACTATGGATCATCACTGATGTACTATAGATCATCACTGATGTACTATGGGCCATTATTGGTGTACTATGGATCATCACTGATGTACTGTGGTTTATCACTGATGTACTATGGATCATCACTGATGTACTATGGATCATCACTGATATACTATGAGCCATCACTGATGTATTATGGGCCATCACTGATGTACTGCGGATCATCACTGGTGTACTATGGATCATCACTGATGTACTATGGATCATCACTGGTGTACTATGGATCATCACTAATGTACTGTGGATCATCACTGATGTACTGTGGACCATCCCTGATGTACTGTGGATCATCACTGATGTACTGTGGATCATCACTGATGTACTGAGGATCATCACTGATGTACTGTGGATCATCACTGAGGTACTGTGGATCATCACTGATGTACTATGGGCCAGCACAGGTGTACTATGGGCCATCACAGGTGTACTATGGATCATCACTGATGTACTATGGACCATCCTTGATGTCCTATGGACCATCCCTGATGTACTGTGGACCATTACTGATGTACTGTGGACCATCACTGATGTACTGTGGACCATCACTGATGTACTGTGGATCATCACTGATGTACTGTAGAACATCACTGATGTACTGTGGATCATCACTGATGTACTGTGGATCATCACTAATGTACTATAGTTCATCACTGATGTACTATGGACCATCACTGGTGTACTATGGATCATCACTGGTGTACTGTGGATCATCACTGATGTACTGTGGATCATCACTGATGTACTATGGACCATCACTGGTGTACTATGGGCCATCACTGGTGTACTATGGATCATCACTGGTGTACTATGGACCATCACTGATGTACTGTGGACCATCCCCGATGTACTGTGGATCATAACTGATGTACTGAGGATCATCACTGGTGTACTATGGATCATCACTGATGTACTATGGATCATCACTGATGTACTATAGATCATCACTGATGTACTGTGGATCATCACTGATGTACTGTGGATCATCACTGATGTACTGAGGATCATCACTGATGTACTGTGGATCATCACTGATGTACTGTGGATCATCACTGATGTACTATGGGCCATCACAGGTGTACTATGGGCCATCACAGGTGTACTATGGATCATCACTGATGTACTATGGACCATCCTTGATGTCCTATGGACCATCCCTGATGTACTGTGGACCATTACTGATGTACTGTGGACCATCACTGATGTACTGTGGACCATCACTGATGTACTGTGGATCATCACTGATGTACTGTAGAACATCACTGATGTACTGTGGATCATCACTGATGTACTGTGGATCATCACTAATGTACTATAGTTCATCACTGATGTACTATGGACAGGGCCGGCCCTACCATGGGACCCGATGGGACCATTGTCCCAGGCGGCAGGTTCTGAGGGGCGGCACATTGACGCCCATAAATACAGTAATCCCGCCCAATCAGGCTCCGCTACGCCCACCCGCTCCGCTCTTCATCCCACTATGTGGATGGCCCAGCGCCGCTGCTATTAGAAGTATTGGCAGACCATTCGCTGCCATAACCGCACAGCTGGCCGCCCGCCCATCCTCTCCACGGCTCCCCCCCATGCTGCTGACGAGAAAGTCAGCTGACGAACAACAGCGTAAAGGGGGAGGAGCTTTCGGCTGAGCAGAGACCCCATGATGGAAGAGGGATCACTATAGGCGCGGCTGACACTGAGAGAAAGTAAGTGTCACTAATCCCATCTCCACCACCCCTGCCTGTTTCTAACCTCCCCTACTACCCCTGCCTGTGTCTAACCCCCCTGCCTGTGTCTAACCCCCCTACCACCCCTGCCTGTGTCTAATCCCCCCTACCACCCCTGCCTGTGTCTAATCCCCCTACCACCCCTGCCTGTGTCTAATCCCCCTACCACCCCTGCCTGTGTCTAATCCCCCTACCACCCCTGCCTGTGTCTAATCCCCCTACCACCCCTGCCTGTGTCTAACCCCCCTACCACCCCTGCCTGTGTCTAATCCCCCCTACCACCCCTGCCTGTGTCTAATCCCCCCTACCACCCCTGCCTGTGTCTAATCCCCCTACCACCCCTGCCTGTGTCTAATCCCCCTACCACCCCTGCCTGTGTCTAATCCCCCTACCACCCCTGCCTGTGTCTAACCCCCCTACCACCCCTGCCTGTGTCTAATCCCCCCTACCACCCCTGCCTGTGTCTAATCCCCCCTACCACCCCTGCCTGTGTCTAATCCCCCTACCACCCCTGCCTGTGTCTAATCCCCCTACCACCACTGCCTGTGTCTAATCCCCCTACCACCCCTGCCTGTGTCTAACCCCCCTACCACCCCTGCCTGTGTCTAACCTCCCTACCACCCCTGCCTGTGTCTAATCCCCCTACCACCCCTGCCTGTGTCTAATCCCCCTACCACCCCTGCCTGTGTCTAATCCCCTTACCACCCCTGCCTGTGTCTAATCCCCCTACCACCCCTGCCTGTGTCTAATCCCCCCTACCACCCCTGCCTGTGTCTAACCTCCCTACCACACCTGCCTGTGTCTAATCCCCCTACCACCCCTGCCTGTGTCTAATCCCCCCTACCACCCCTGCCTGTGTCTAACCTCCCTACCACCCCTGCCTGTGTCTAATCCCCCTACCACTCCTGCCTGTGTCTAATCCCCCTACCACCCCTGCCTGTGTCTAACCTCCCTACCACCCCTGCCTGTGTCTAACCATCCCTACCACCTCTGCCTGTGTCTAATCTCCCCTACCACCTCTGCCTGTGTCTAACCCCTTACCACCCCTGCCTGTGCCTAACCTCCCCTACCACCCCTGCCTGTGCCTAACCTCCCCTACCACCTCTGCCTGTGTCTAACCCCTTACCACCCCTGCCTGTGTCTAAACCCCCTACCACCCCTGTCAGTATCTAAACTCCCTACCACCCCTGCCTGTGTCTAACCTCCCCTACCACCCCTGCTTGTGTCTAAACCCCCTACCACCCCTACCTGTGCCTAACCTCTCCTACCCCCCCTGCCTGTGTCTAATCTCCTCTACCACCCCTGCCTGTGTCTAACCTCCCCTCCCCCCTCACCACAACCGCCGCTGCCTCTGTCTGAACCCCACCACCACTATTACGTGGAAATCTGACTTCCTAATAAATGTAATTTTGTTTTTTATTGTCATAATATAAAATAATAAATGTGGGGGCCTTTTGGTGGGCGTGATTATTTTTTTTTTTTTTTGGGGGGGGGGCGGTAGGGAGGTGGGGGCAGCATTTTGATCCTGGGCCCAGGCAGCACAATGTCTTGGGCTGGCCCTGACTATGGACCATCACTGGTGTACTATTGATCATCACTGATGTACTGTGGATCATCACTGGTGTACTGTGGATCATCACTGATGTACTGTGGACCATCACTTATGTACTGTGGATCATCACTGATGTACTGTGGATCATCACTGATGTACTGTGGATCATCACTGATGTACTGAGGATCATCACTGATGTACTGTGGGCCATCACAGGTGTACTATGGGCCATCACAGGTGTACTATGGATCATCACTGATGTACTATGGACCATCCCTGATGTACTATGGACCATCCCCGATGTACTGTGGATCATCACTGATGTACTGTGGATCATCACTGATGTACTATGGGCCATCACTGGTGTTCTATGGATCATCACTGATGTACTATGGATCACCACTGATGTACTGAGGATCATCACTGATGTACTGAGGATCATCGCTGATGTACTATGGATCATCACTGATGTACTGTGGACCATCCCTGATGTACTGTGGATCATCACTGATGTACTGTGGCTCATCACTGATGTACTGTGGATCATCACTGATGTACTGAGGATCATCACTGATGTACTGTGGATCATCACTGATGTACTGTGGATCATCACGGGTGTACTATGGGCCATCACGGGTGTACTATGGATCATCACTGGTGTACTATGGATCATCACTGATGTACTATGGACCATCCCTGATGTACTATGGACCATCCCTGATGTACTATGGACCATCCCTGATGTACTGAGGATCGTCACTGATGTACTGAGGATCATCACTGATGTACTGTGGATCATCACTGATGTACTATGGGCCATCACTGATCTACTATGGGCCATCACAGGTGTACTATGTATCATCACTGATGTACTATGGACCATCACTGGTGTACTATCGATCATCACTGATGTACTGTGGATCATCACTGATGTACTATGGATCATCACTGATGTACTATGGATCATCACTGATATACTATGAGCCATCACTGATGTACTATGTGCCATCACTGATGTACTGTGGATCATCACTGGTGTACTATGGATCATCACTGATGTACTATGGATCATCACTGATGTACTATGGATCATCACTGGTGTGCTATTGATCATCACTGATGTACTGTGGACCATCCCTGATGTACTGAGGATCATCACTGATGTACTGTGTATCATCACGGATGTACTGTGGATCATCACTGATGTTCTGTGGATCATCACTGATGTACTATAGATCATCACTGATGTACTATGGGCCATCACTGGTGTACTATGGATCATCACTGGTGTACTATGGATTATCACTGATGTACTATGGACCATCCCTGATGTACTATGGACCATCCCTGATGTACTGTGGACCATTACTGATGTACTGTGGACCATCACTGATGTACTGTGGATCATCAGTGATGTTCTATGGACCATCACTGATGTACTGTGGATCATCACTGATGTACTGTAGATCATCACTGATGTACTGTGGATCATCACTAATGTACTATAGATCATCACTGATGTACTATGGACCATCACTGGTGTACTCTGGGCCATCACTGGTGTACTATGGACCATCCCTGATGTACTGTGGATCATCACTGATGTACTGTGGACCATCACTGATGTACTCTGGATCATCACTGATGTTCTATGGACCATCACTGATGTACTGTGGATCATCACTGATGTACTATAGATCATCACTGATGTACTGTGTATCATCACTGATGTACTATAGATCATCACTGATGTACTATGGACCATCACTGGTGTACTATGGATCATCACTGGTGTACTATGGATCATCACTGGTGTACTATGGACCATCCCTGATGTACTGTGGATCATCACTGATGTACTGTGGATCGTCACTGATGTACTGTGGATCATCACTGATGTACTATAGATCATCACTGATGTACTATGGGCCATCACTGGTGTACTATGGATCATCACTGGTGTATTATGGATCATCACTGATGTACTATGGACCATCCCTGATGTACTATGGACCATCCCTGATGTACTGTGGATCATCACTGATGTACTAAAGATCATCACTGATGTACTATGGGCCATCACTGGTGTACTATGGGCCATCACTGGTGTACTATGGATCATCACTGGTGTACTATGGACCATCACTGATGTACTGTGGATCATCACTGATGTACTGTGGATCATCCCTGGTGTACTATGGATCATCACTGATGTACTATGGGCCATCACTGATGTACTATGGATCATCACTGATGTACTGTGGACCATCCCTGATGTACTGTGGATCATCACTGATGTACTGTGGACCATCCCTGATGTACTGTGGATCATCACTGATGTACTGTGGATCATCACTGATGTACTGTGGATCATCACTGATGTACTGTGGATCATCACTGATGTACTATAGATCATCACTGATGTACTATGGATCATCACTGGTGTACTGTGGAACATCACTGATGTACTGTGGATCATCACTGATGTACTATTGATCATCACTGATGTACTATTTGCCATCAGTGGTGTACTATGGGCCATCACTGGTGTACTATGGATTATCACTGATGTACTGAGGATCATCACTGATGTACTGTGGATCATCACTGATGTACTGAGGATCATCACTGATGTACTGTGGATCATCACTGATGTACTGTGGATCATCACTGATGTACTATGGATCATCACTGATGTACTATGGATCATCACTGGTGTACTATGGATCATCACTGGTGTACTATGGATCATAACTGATGTACTATGGATCATCACTGGTGTACTGTGGATCATCACTGGTGTACTATGGATCATCACTGATGTACTGTGGACCATCCCTGATGTACTGTGGATCATCACTGATGTACTGAGGATCATCACTGATGTACTATGGATCATCACTGATGTACTATGGATCATCACTGGTGTACTATGGGCCATCACAGGTGTACTATGGGCCATCACAGGTGTACTATGGATCATCACTGATGTACTATGGACCATCCTTGATGTACTATGGACCATCCCTGATGTACTGTGGATCATCACTGATGTACTATAATTCATCACTGATGTACTATGTGCCATCACTGGTGTACTATGGATCATCACTGATGTACTATCGATCATCACTGATGTACTGAGGATCATCACTGATGTACTATGGATCATCACTTGTACTGTGGATCATCACTGATGTACTGTGGACCATCCCTGATGTACTGTGGATCATCACTGATGTACTGTGGATCATCACTGATGTACTGAGGATCATCACTGATGTACTGTGAATCATCACTGATGTACTGTGGATCATCACTGATGTACTATGGGCCATCACGGGTGTACTATGGATCATTACTGGTGTACTATGGACCATCCCTGATGTACTATGGACCATCCCTGATGTACTATGGACCATCCCTGATGTACTGAGGATCATCACTGATGTACTATAGATCATCACTGATGTACTATGGGCCATTATTGGTGTACTATGGATCATCACTGATGTACTGTGGTTTATCACTGATGTACTATGGATCATCACTGATGTACTATGGATCATCACTGATATACTATGAGCCAACACTGATGTACTATGGGCCATCACTGATGTACTGTGGATCATCACTGGTGTACTATGGATCATCACTGTGTACTGTGGATCATCACTGATGTACTGTGGATCATCACTGATGTACTATGGACCATCACTGGTGTACTATGGGCCATCACTGGTGTACTATGGATCATCACTGGTGTACTATGGACCATCACTGATGTACTGTGGACCATCCCCGATGTACTGTGGATCATAACTGATGTACTGAGGATCATCACTGGTGTACTATGGATCATCACTGATGTACTATGGATCATCACTGATGTACTATAGATCATCACTGATGTACTGTGGATCATCACTGATGTACTGTGGATCATCACTGATGTACTGAGGATCATCACTGATGTACTGTGGATCATCACTGATGTACTATGGGCCAGCACAGGTGTACTATGGGCCATCACAGGTGTACTATGGATCATCACTGATGTACTATGGACCATCCTTGATGTCCTATGGACCATCCCTGATGTACTGTGGACCATTACTGATGTACTGTGGACCATCACTGATGTACTGTGGACCATCACTGATGTACTGTGGATCATCACTGATGTACTGTAGAACATCACTGATGTACTGTGGATCATCACTGATGTACTGTGGATCATCACTAATGTACTATAGTTCATCACTGATGTACTATGGACAGGGCCGGCCCTACCATGGGACCCGATAGGACCATTGTCCCAGGCGGCAGGTTCTGAGGGGCGGCACATTGACGCCCATAAATACAGTAATCCCGCCCAATCGGGCTCCGCTACGCCCACCCGCTCCGCTCTTCATCCCACTATGTGGATGGCCCAGCGCCGCTGCTATTAGAAGTATTGGCAGACCATTCGCTGCCATAACCGCACAGCTGGCCGCCCGCCCATCCTCTCCACGGCTCCCCCCCATGCTGCTGACGAGAAAGTCAGCTGACAAACAACAGCGTAAAGGGGGAGGAGCTTTCGGCTGAGCAGAGACCCCATGATG
Organism: Rana muscosa; assembly: GCA_029206835.1. NCBI lineage: Eukaryota > Metazoa > Chordata > Amphibia > Anura > Ranidae > Rana > Rana muscosa. The sequence goes on from JARGYO010005562.1 coordinate 15,716,208, forward strand.
GAAGAGGGATCGCTATAGGCACGGCTGACACTGAGAGAAAGTAAGTGTCACTAATCCCATCTCCACCACCCCTGCCTGTTTCTAACCTCCCCTACTACCCCTGCCTGTGTCTAACCCCCCTGCCTGTGTCTAACCCCCCTACCACCCCTGCCTGTGTCTAATCCCCCCTACCACCCCTGCCTGTGTCTAATCCCCCTACCACCCCTGCCTGTGTCTAATCCCCCTACCACCCCTGCCTGTGTCTAATCCCCCTACCACCCCTGCCTGTGTCTAATCCCCCTACCACCCCTGCCTGTGTCTAACCCCCCTACCACCCCTGCCTGTGTCTAATCCCCCCTACCACCCCTGCCTGTGTCTAATCCCCCCTACCACCCCTGCCTGTGTCTAATCCCCCTACCACCCCTGCCTGTGTCTAATCCCCCTACCACCCCTGCCTGTGTCTAATCCCCCTACACCCCTGCCTGTGTCTAATCCCCCTACCACCCCTGCCTGTGTCTAACCCCCCTACCACCCCTGCCTGTGTCTAATCCCCCCTACCACCCCTGCCTGTGTCTAATCCCCCCTACCACCCCTGCCTGTGTCTAATCCCCCTACCACCCCTGCCTGTGTCTAATCCCCCTACCACCCCTGCCTGTGTCTAATCCCCCTACCACCCCTGCCTGTGTCTAACCCCCCTACCACCCCTGCCTGTGTCTAACCTCCCTACCACCCCTGCCTGTGTCTAATCCCCCTACCACCCCTGCCTGTGTCTAATCCCCCTACCACCCCTGCCTGTGTCTAATCCCCTTACCACCCCTGCCTGTGTCTAATCCCCCTACCACCCCTGCCTGTGTCTAATCCCCCCTACCACCCCTGCCTGTGTCTAACCTCCCTACCACCCCTGCCTGTGTCTAATCCCCCTACCACCCCTGCCTGTGTCTAATCCCCCCTACCACCCCTGCCTGTGTCTAACCTCCCTACCACCCCTGCCTGTGTCTAATCCCCCTACCACTCCTGCCTGTGTCTAATCCCCCTACCACCCCTGCCTGTGTCTAACCTCCCTACCACCCCTGCCTGTGTCTAACCATCCCTACCACCTCTGCCTGTGTCTAATCTCCCCTACCACCTCTGCCTGTGTCTAACCCCTTACCACCCCTGCCTGTGCCTAACCTCCCCTACCACCCCTGCCTGTGCCTAACCTCCCCTACCACCTCTGCCTGTGTCTAACCCCTTACCACCCCTGCCTGTGTCTAAACCCCCTACCACCCCTGTCAGTATCTAAACTCCCTACCACCCCTGCCTGTGTCTAACCTCCCCTACCACCCCTGCTTGTGTCTAAACCCCCTACCACCCCTACCTGTGCCTAACCTCCCCTACCCCCCATGCCTGTGTCTAATCTCCTCTACCACCCCTGCCTGTGTCTAACCTCCCCTCCCCCCTCACCACAACCGCCTCTGCCTCTGTCTGAACCCCACCACCACTATTACGTGGAAATCTGACTTCCTAATAAATGTAATTTTGTTTTTTATTGTCATAATATAAAATAATAAATGTGGGGGCCTTTTGGTGGGCGTGATTATTATTATTTTTTTGGGGGGGGGGCGGTAGGGAGGTGGGGGGCAGCATTTTGATCCTGGGCCCAGGCAGCACAATGTCTTGGGCTGGCCCTGACTATGGACCATCACTGGTGTACTATTGATCATCACTGGTGTACTGTGTATCATCACTGATGTACTGTGGATCATCACTGATGTACTATGGACCATCACTGGTGTACTATGGGCCATCACTGGTGTACTATGGACCATCACTGATGTACTATCGACCATCACCGATGTACTGTGGACCATCCCCGATGTTCTGTGGAACATCACTGATGTACTGTTGATCATCACTGGTGTAGTATGGATCATCACTGGTGTACTATGGATCATCCCTAATGTACCATAGACCATCCCTGATGTACCGTGGATCATCACTGATGTACTGTGGATCATCACTGATGTACTATAGATCATCACTGATGTACTGTGGATCATCACTGATGTACTGTGGATCATCACTGATGTACTATGGACCATCACTGGTGTACTATGGGCCATCAGTGGTGTACTATGGATCATCACTGGTGTACTATGGACCATCACTGATGTACTATGGACCATCACTGATGTACTGTGGATCATCACTGATGTACTATGGATCATCACTGATGTACTGAGGATCATCACTGATGTACTGTGGATCATCACTGATGTACTGTGGATCATCACTGGTGTACTGTGGATCATCACTGATGTACTGTGGACCATCACTTATGTACTGTGGATCATCACTGATGTACTGTGGATCATCACTGATGTACTGTGGATCATCACTGATGTACTGAGGATCATCACTGATGTACTGTGGGCCATCACAGGTGTACTATGGGCCATCACAGGTGTACTATGGATCATCACTGATGTACTATGGACCATCCCTGATGTACTATGGACCATCCCAGATGTACTGTGGATCATCACTGACGTACTATAGATCATCACTGATGTACTATGGGCCATCACTGGTGTACTATGGATCATCACTGATGTACTGAGGATCATCACTGATGTACTGAGGATCATCACTGATGTACTATGGATCATCACTGATGTACTGTGGACCATCCCTGATGTACTGTGGATCATCACTGATGTACTGTGGCTCATCACTGATGTACTATGGACCATCCCTGATGTACTATGGACCATCCCTGATGTACTGAGGATCGTCACTGATGTACTGAGGATCATCACTGATGTACTGAGGATCATCACTGATGTACTGTGGATCATCACTGATGTACTATGGGCCATCACTGATGTACTATGGGCCATCACAGGTGTACTATGTATCATCACTGATGTACTATGGACCATCACTGGTGTACTATGGATCATCACTGATGTACTGTGGATCATCACTGATGTACTATGGATCATCACTGATGTACTATGGATCATCACTGATATACTATGAGCCATCACTGATGTACTATGGGCCATCACTGATGTACTGTGGATCATCACTGGTGTACTATGGATCATCACTGATGTACTATGGATCATCACTGATGTACTATGGATCATCACTGGTGTGCTATGGATCATCACTGGTGTACTATGGATCATCACTGATGTACTGTGGACCATCCCTGATGTACTGAGGATCATCACTGATGTACTGTGGATCATCACTAATGTACTATAGATCATCACTGATGTACTGTGGACCATCACTGGTGTACTATGGATCATCACTGGTGTACTATGGATCATCACAGGTGTACTGTGGATCATCACTGATGTACTGTGGATCATCACTGATGTACTATGGACCATCACTGGTGTACTATGGGCCATCACTGGTGTACTATGGATCATCACTGGTGTACTATGGACCATCACTGATGTACTATGGACCATCACTGATGTACTATGGACCATCCCCGATGTACTGTGGAACATCACTGATGTACTGTGGATCATCACTGATGTACTGTGGACCATCACTGATGTACTGTGGACCATCACTGATGTACTATGGATCATCACTGATGTACTGAGGATCATCACTGGTGTACTATGGATCATCACTGGTGTACTATGGATCATCACTGATGTACTGTGGATCATCACTGATGTTCTGTGGATCATCACTGATGTACTGTGGATCATCACTGATGTACTATGGGCCATCACTGGTGTACCATGGGCCATCACTGATGTACTGTGGATCATCACTGATGTACTATGGATCATCACTGATGTACTATGGACCATCACTGATGTACTATGGACCATCCCCGATGTACTGTGGAACATCACTGATGTACTGTGGATCATCACTGATGTACTGTGGACCATCACTGATGTACTGTGGACCATCACTGATGTACTATGGATCATCACTGATGTACTGAGGATCATCACTGGTGTACTATGGATCATCACTGGTGTACTATGGATCATCACTGATGTACTGTGGATCATCACTGATGTTCTGTGGATCATCACTGATGTACTGTGGATCATCACTGATGTACTATGGGCCATCACTGGTGTACCATGGACCATCACTGATGTACTGTGGACCATCACTGATGTACTATGGATCATCACTGATGTACTGAGGATCATCACTGGTGTACTATGGATCATCACTGGTGTACTATGGATCATCACTGATGTACTGTGGATCATCACTGATGTTCTGTGGATCATCACTGATGTACTGTGGATCATCACTGATGTACTATGGGCCATCACTGGTGTACCATGGGCCATCACTGATGTACTGTGGATCATCACTGATGTACTATGGATCATCACTGATGTACTGAGGATCATCACTGATGTACTGTGGATCATCACTGATGTACTGTGGATCATCACTGGTGTACTGTGGATCATCACTGATGTACTGTGGACCATCACTTATGTACTGTGGATCATCACTGATGTACTGTGGATCATCACTGATGTACTGTGGATCATCACTGATGTACTGAGGATCATCACTGATGTACTGTGGGCCATCACAGGTGTACTATGGGCCATCACAGGTGTACTATGGATCATCACTGATGTACTATGGACCATCCCTGATGTACTATGGACCATCCCAGATGTACTGTGGATCATCACTGACGTACTATAGATCATCACTGATGTACTATGGGCCATCACTGGTGTACTATGGATCATCACTGATGTACTGAGGATCATCACTGATGTACTGAGGATCATCACTGATGTACATTGGATCATCACTGATGTACTGTGGACCATCCCTGATGTACTGTGGATCATCACTGATGTACTGTGGCTCATCACTGATGTACTGTGGATCATCACTGATGTACTGAGGATCATCACTGATGTACTGTGGATCATCACTGATGTACTGTGGATCATCACGGGTGTACTATGGGCCATCACGGGTGTACTATGGATCATCACTGGTGTACTATGGATCATCACTGATGTACTATAGATCATCACTGATGTACTATGGACCATCCCTGATGTACTATGGACCATCCCTGATGTACTGAGGATCGTCACTGATGTACTGAGGATCGTCACTGATGTACTGAGGATCATCACTGATGTACTGTGGATCATCACTGATGTACTATGGGCCATCACTGATGTACTATGGGCCATCACAGGTGTACTATGTATCATCACTGATGTACTATGGACCATCACTGGTGTACTATGGATCATCACTGATGTACTGTGGATCATCACTGATGTACTATGGATCATCACTGATGTACTATGGATCATCACTGATATACTATGAGCCATCACTGATGTACTATGGGCCATCACTGATGTACTGTGGATCATCACTGGTGTACTATGGATCATCACTGATGTACTATGGATCATCACTGATGTACTATGGATCATCACTGGTGTGCTATGGATCATCACTGGTGTACTATGGATCATCACTGATGTACTGTGGACCATCCCTGATGTACTGAGGATCATCACTGATGTACTGTGGATCATCACTAATGTACTATAGATCATCACTGATGTACTGTGGACCATCACTGGTGTACTATGGATCATCACTGGTGTACTATGGATCATCACAGGTGTACTGTGGATCATCACTGATGTACTGTGGATCATCACTGATGTACTATGGACCATCACTGGTGTACTATGGGCCATCACTGGTGTACTATGGATCATCACTGGTGTACTATGGACCATCACTGATGTACTATGGACCATCACTGATGTACTATGGACCATCCCCGATGTACTGTGGAACATCACTGATGTACTGTGGATCATCACTGATGTACTGTGGACCATCACTGATGTACTGTGGACCATCACTGATGTACTGTGGACCATCACTGGTGTACTATGGATCATCACTGATGTACTGAGGATCATCACTGGTGTACTATGGATCATCACTGGTGTACTATGGATCATCACTGATGTACTGTGGATCATCACTGATGTTCTGTGGATCATCACTGATGTACTGTGGATCATCACTGATGTACTATGGGCCATCACTGGTGTACCATGGGCCATCACAGGTGTACTATGGATCATCACTGATGTACTATGGACCATCCCTGATGTACTATGGACCATCCCTGATGTACTGTGGACCATTACTGATGTACTGTGGACCATCACTGATGTACTGTGGATCATCACTGATGTTCTATGGATCATCACTGATGTACTGTGGATCATCACTGATGTACTGTAGATCATCACTGATGTACTGTGGATCATCACTGATGTACTGTGGATCATCACTGATGTACTGTGGATCATCACTAATGTACTATAGATCATCACTGATGTACTATGGACCATCACTGGTGTACTATGGATCATCACTGATGTACTATGGACCATCACCGATGTACTGTGGATCATCACTGATGTACTGTGGATCATCACTAATGTACTATTGATCATCACTGATGTACTGTGGACCATCACTTGTGTACTATGGATCATCACTGGTGTACTATGGATCATCACAGGTGTACTGTGGATCATCACTGATGTACTGTGGATCATCACTGATGTACTATGGACCATCACTGGTGTACTATGGGCCATCACTGGTGTACTATGGATCATCACTGGTGTACTATGGACCATCACTGATGTACTATGGACCATCACCGATGTACTGTGGACCATCCCGATGTACTGTGGAACATCACTGATGTACTGTGGATCATCACTGATGTACTGTGGACCATCACTGATGTACTGTGGACCATCACTGGTGTACTATGGATCATCACTGGTGTACTATGGATCATCACTGATGTACTATGGATCATCCCTGATGTACCATGTACCATCCCTGATGTACCGTGGATCATCACTGATGTACTGTGGATCATCACTGATGTACTATAGATCATCACTGATGTACTGTGGATCATCACTGATGTACTGTGGACCATCACTGGTTTACTATGGGCCATCACTGGTGTACTATGGATCATCACTGGTGTACTATGGACCATCACTGATGTACTATCGACCATCACCGATGTACTGTGGACCATCCCCGTTGTACTGTGGAACATCACTGATGTACTGTGGATCATCACTGATGTACTATGGGCCATCACTGGTGTACTATGGATCATCACTGATGTACTATGGATCATCACTGGTGTACTATGGATCATCCCTGATGTACCATAGACCATCCCTGATGTACCGTTGATCATCACTGATGTACTGTGGATCATCACTGATGTACTATAGATCATCACTGATGTACTGTGGATCATCACTGATGTACTGTGGATCATCACTGATGTACTATGGACCATCACTGGTGTACTATGGGCCATCAGTGGTGTACTATGGATCATCACTGGTGTACTATGGACCATCACTGATGTACTATGGACCATCACTGATGTACTGTGGATCATCACTGGTGTACTGTGGATCATCACTGATGTACTGTGGACCATCACTTATGTACTGTGGATCATCACTGATGTACTGTGGATCATCACTGATGTACTGTGGATCATCACTGATGTACTGAGGATCATCACTGATGTACTGTGGGCCATCGCAGGTGTACTATGGGCCATCACAGGTGTACTATGGATCATCACTGATGTACTATGGACCATCCCTGATGTACTATGGACCATCCCTGATGTACTGTGGATCATCACTGACGTACTATAGATCATCACTGATGTACTATGGGCCATCACTGGTGTACTATGGATCATCACTGATGTACTATGGATCATCACTGATGTACTGAGGATCATCACTGATGTACTGAGGATCATCACTGATGTACTATGGATCATCACTGATGTACTGTGTACCATCCCTGATGTACTGTGGATCATCACTGATGTACTGTGGCTCATCACTGATGTACTGTGGATCATCACTGATGTACTGAGGATCATCACTGATGTACTGTGGATCATCACTGATGTACTGTGGATCATCACGGGTGTACTATGGGCCATCACGGGTGTACTATGGATCATCACTGGTGTACTATGGATCATCACTGATGTACTATGGACCATCCCTGATGTACTATGGACCATCCCTGATGTACTATGGACCATCCCTTATGTACTGAGGATCATCACTGATGTACTGAGGATCATCACTGATGTACTGTGGATCATCACTGATGTACTATGGGCCATCACTGATGTACTATGGGCCATCACAGGTGTACTATGTATCATCACTGATGTACTATGGACCATCACTGGTGTACTATGGATCATCACTGATGTACTGTGGATCATCACTGATGTACTATGGATCATCACTGATGTACTATGGATCATCACTGATATACTATGAGCCATCACTGATGTACTATGGGCCATCACTGATGTACTGTGGATCATCACTGGTGTACTATGGATCATCACTGATGTACTATGGATCATCACTGATGTACTATGGATCATCACTGATGTACTATGGATCATCACTGGTGTGCTATGGATCATCACTGATGTACTGTGGACCATCCCTGATGTACTGAGGATCATCACTGATGTACTGTGTATCATCACTGATGTACTGTGGATCATCACTGATGTACTGTGGATCATCACTGATGTACTATAGATCATCAATGATGTACTATGGGCCATTACTGGTGTACTATGGATCATCACTGGTGTACTATGGATCATCACTGATGTACTATGGACCATCCCCGATGTACTATGGACCATCCCTGATGTACTGTGGACCATTACTGATGTACTGTGGACCATCACTGATGTACTGTGGATCATCACTGATGTTCTATGGACCATCACTGATGTACTGTGGATCATCACTGATGTACTGTAGATCATCACTGATGTACTGTGGATCATCACTGATGTACTGTGGACCATCACTGGTGTACTCTGGGCCATCACTGGTGTACTATGGGCCATCAGTGGTGTACTATGGATCATCACTGGTGTACTATGGACCATCACTGATGTACTATGGACCATCACTGATGTACTGTGGATCATCACTGATGTACTGTGGATCATCACTGATGTACTGAGGATTATCACTGATGTACTGTGGATCATCACTGATGTACTGTGGATCATCACTGATGTACTATGGGCCATCACTGGTGTACTATGGATCATCACTGATGTACTATGGATCATCACTGGTGTACTATGGATCATCACTGATGTACTGTGGATCATCACTGGTGTACTGTGGATCATCACTGATGTACTGTGGACCATCACTTATGTACTGTGGATCATCACTGATGTACTGTGGATCATCACTGATGTACTGTGGATCATCACTGATGTACTGAGGATCATCACTGATGTACTGTGGGCCATCACAGGTGTACTATGGGCCATCACAGGTGTACTATGGATCATCACTGATGTACTATGGACCATCCCTGATGTACTATGGACCATCCCTGATGTACTGTGGATCATCACTGACGTACTATAGATCATCACTGATGTACTATGGGCCATCACTGGTGTACTATGGATCATCACTGATGTACTATGGACCATCCCTGATGTACTGTGGACCATTACTGATGTACTGTGGACCATCACTGATGTACTGTGGATCATCACTGATGTTCTATGGACCATCACTGATGTACTGTGGATCATCACTGATGTACTGTAGATCATCACTGATGTACTGTGGATCATCACTGATGTACTGTGGACCATCACTGGTGTACTCTGGGCCATCACTGGTGTACTATGGGCCATCAGTGGTGTACTATGGATCATCACTGGTGTACTATGGACCATCACTGATGTACTATGGACCATCACTGATGTACTGTGGATCATCACTGATGTACTGTGGATCATCACTGATGTACTGAGGATTATCACTGATGTACTGTGGATCATCACTGATGTACTGTGGATCATCACTGATGTACTATGGGCCATCACTGGTGTACTATGGATCATCACTGATGTACTATGGATCATCACTGGTGTACTATGGATCATCACTGATGTACTGTGGATCATCACTGGTGTACTGTGGATCATCACTGATGTACTGTGGACCATCACTTATGTACTGTGGATCATCACTGATGTACTGTGGATCATCACTGATGTACTGTGGATCATCACTGATGTACTGAGGATCATCACTGATGTACTGTGGGCCATCACAGGTGTACTATGGGCCATCACAGGTGTACTATGGATCATCACTGATGTACTATGGACCATCCCTGATGTACTATGGACCATCCCTGATGTACTGTGGATCATCACTGACGTACTATAGATCATCACTGATGTACTATGGGCCATCACTGGTGTACTATGGATCATCACTGATGTACTATGGATCATCACTGATGTACTGAGGATCATCACTGATGTACTGAGGATCATCACTGATGTACTATGGATCATCACTGATGTACTGTGTACCATCCCTGATGTACTGTGGATCATCACTGATGTACTGTGGCTCATCACTGATGTACTGTGGATCATCACTGATGTACTGAGGATCATCACTGATGTACTGTGGATCATCACTGATGTACTGTGGATCATCACGGGTGTACTATGGGCCATCACGGGTGTACTATGGATCATCACTGGTGTACTATGGATCATCACTGATGTACTATGGACCATCCCTGATGTACTATGGACCATCCCTGATGTACTATGGACCATCACTGATGTACTGAGGATTATCACTGATGTACTGTGGATCATCACTGATGTACTGTGGATCATCACTGATGTACTATGGGCCATCACTGGTGTACTATGGATCATCACTGATGTACTATGGATCATCACTGGTGTACTATGGATCATCACTGATGTACTGTGGATCATCACTGGTGTACTGTGGATCATCACTGATGTACTGTGGACCATCACTTATGTACTGTGGATCATCACTGATGTACTGTGGATCATCACTGATGTACTGTGGATCATCACTGATGTACTGAGGATCATCACTGATGTACTGTGGGCCATCACAGGTGTACTATGGGCCATCACAGGTGTACTATGGATCATCACTGATGTACTATGGACCATCCCTGATGTACTATGGACCATCCCTGATGTACTGTGGATCATCACTGACGTACTATAGATCATCACTGATGTACTATGGGCCATCACTGGTGTACTATGGATCATCACTGATGTACTATGGACCATCCCTGATGTACTGTGGACCATTACTGATGTACTGTGGACCATCACTGATGTACTGTGGATCATCACTGATGTTCTATGGACCATCACTGATGTACTGTGGATCATCACTGATGTACTGTAGATCATCACTGATGTACTGTGGATCATCACTGATGTACTGTGGACCATCACTGGTGTACTCTGGGCCATCACTGGTGTACTATGGGCCATCAGTGGTGTACTATGGATCATCACTGGTGTACTATGGACCATCACTGATGTACTATGGACCATCACTGATGTACTGTGGATCATCACTGATGTACTGTGGATCATCACTGATGTACTGAGGATTATCACTGATGTACTGTGGATCATCACTGATGTACTGTGGATCATCACTGATGTACTATGGGCCATCACTGGTGTACTATGGATCATCACTGATGTACTATGGATCATCACTGGTGTACTATGGATCATCACTGATGTACTGTGGATCATCACTGGTGTACTGTGGATCATCACTGATGTACTGTGGACCATCACTTATGTACTGTGGATCATCACTGATGTACTGTGGATCATCACTGATGTACTGTGGATCATCACTGATGTACTGAGGATCATCACTGATGTACTGTGGGCCATCACAGGTGTACTATGGGCCATCACAGGTGTACTATGGATCATCACTGATGTACTATGGACCATCCCTGATGTACTATGGACCATCCCTGATGTACTGTGGATCATCACTGACGTACTATAGATCATCACTGATGTACTATGGGCCATCACTGGTGTACTATGGATCATCACTGATGTACTATGGATCATCACTGATGTACTGAGGATCATCACTGATGTACTGAGGATCATCACTGATGTACTATGGATCATCACTGATGTACTGTGTACCATCCCTGATGTACTGTGGATCATCACTGATGTACTGTGGCTCATCACTGATGTACTGTGGATCATCACTGATGTACTGAGGATCATCACTGATGTACTGTGGATCATCACTGATGTACTGTGGATCATCACGGGTGTACTATGGGCCATCACGGGTGTACTATGGATCATCACTGGTGTACTATGGATCATCACTGATGTACTATGGACCATCCCTGATGTACTATGGACCATCCCTGATGTACTATGGACCATCCCTGATGTACTGAGGATCATCACTGATGTACTGAGGATCATCACTGATGTACTGTGGATCATCACTGATGTACTATAGGCCATCACTGATGTACTATGGGCCATCACAGGTGTACTATGTATCATCACTGATGTACTATGGACCATCACTGGTGTACTATGGATCATCACTGATGTACTGTGGATCATCACTGATGTACTATGGATCATCACTGATGTACTATGGATCATCACTGATATACTATGAGCCATCACTGATGTACTATGGGCCATCACTGATGTACTGTGGATCATCACTGGTGTACTATGGATCATCACTGATGTACTATGGATCATCACTGATGTACTATGGATCATCACTGATGTACTATGGATCATCACTGGTGTGCTATGGATCATCACTGATGTACTGTGGACCATCCCTGATGTACTGAGGATCATCACTGATGTACTGTGTATCATCACTGATGTACTGTGGATCATCACTGATGTACTGTGGATCATCACTGATGTACTATAGATCATCAATGATGTACTATGGGCCATTACTGGTGTACTATGGATCATCACTGGTGTACTATGGATCATCACTGATGTACTATGGACCATCCCCGATGTACTATGGACCATCCCTGATGTACTGTGGACCATTACTGATGTACTGTGGACCATCACTGATGTACTGTGGATCATCACTGATGTTCTATGGACCATCACTGATGTACTGTGGATCATCACTGATGTACTGTAGATCATCACTGATGTACTGTGGATCATCACTGATGTACTGTGGACCATCACTGGTGTACTCTGGGCCATCACTGGTGTACTCTGGGCCATCACTGGTGTACTATGGACCATCCCTGATGTACTGTGGATCATCACTGATGTACTGTGGACCATCACTGATGTACTCTGGATCATCACTGATGTTCTATGGACCATCACTGATGTACTGTGGACCATCACTGATGTACTCTGGATCATCACTGATGTTCTATGGACCATCACTGAGGTACTGTGGATCATCACTGATGTACTATAGATCATCACTGATGTACTATGGACCATCACTGGTGTACTATGGATCATCACTGGTGTACTATGGACCATCCCTGATGTACTGTGGATCATCACTGATGTACTGTGGATCATCACTGATGTACTGTGGATCATCACTGATGTACTGTGGATCATCACTGATGTACTATAGATCATCACTGATGTACTATGGGCCATCACTGGTGTACTATGGATCATCACTGGTGTACTATGGATCATCACTGATGTACTATGGACCATCCCTGATGTACTATGGACCATCCCTGATGTACTGTGGATCATCACTGATGTACTAAAGATCATCACTGATGTACTATGGGCCATCACTGGTGTACTATGGATCATCACTGGTGTACTATGGACCATCACTGATGTACTGTGGATCATCACTGATGTACTGTGGATCATCCCTGGTGTACTATGGATCATCACTGATGTACTATGGGCCATCACTGATGTACTATGGATCATCACTGATGTACTGTGGACCATCCCTGATGTACTGTGGATCATCACTGATGTACTGTGGACCATCCCTGATGTACTGTGGATCATCACTGATGTACTGTGGATCATCACTGATGTACTGTGGATCATCACTGATGTACTGTGGATCATCACTGATGTACTATAGATCATCACTGATGTACTATGGATCATCACTGGTGTACTGTGGAACATCACTGATGTACTGTGGATCATCACTGATGTACTATTGATCATCACTGATGTACTATGGGCCATCAGTGGTGTACTATGGGCCATCACTGGTGTACTATGGATTATCACTGGTGTACTATGGATCATCACTGATGTACTGTGGATCATCACTGATGTACTGAGGATCATCACTGATGTACTGTGGATCATCACTGATGTACTGAGGATCATCACTGATGTACTGTGGATCATCACTGATGTACTGTGGATCATCACTGATGTACTGTGGATCATCACTGATGTACTATGGATCATCACTGATGTACTATGGGCCATCACTGGTGTACTATGGATCATCACTGATGTACTATGGATCATCACTGATGTACTATGGATCATCACTGGTGTACTATGGATCATCACTGGTGTACTATGGATCATCACTGATGTACTGTGGACCATCCCTGATGTACTGTGGATCATCACTGATGTACTGAGGATCATCACTGATGTACTATGGATCATCACTGATGTACTATGGATCATCACTGGTGTACTATGGGCCATCACAGGTGTACTATGGGCCATCACAGGTGTACTATGGATCATCACTGATGCACTATGGACCATCCTTGATGTACTATGGACCATCCCTGATGTACTGTGGATCATCACTGATGTACTATAATTCATCACTGATGTACTATGTGCCATCACTGGTGTACTATGGATCATCACTGATGTACTATCGATCATCACTGATGTACTGAGGATCATCACTGATGTACTATGGATCATCACTTGTACTGTGGATCATCACTGATGTACTGTGGACCATCCCTGATGTACTGTGGATCATCACTGATGTACTGAGGATCATCACTGATGTACTGTGAATCATCACTGATGTACTGTGGATCATCACTGATGTACTATGGGCCATCACGGGTGTACTATGGATCATCACTGGTGTACTATGGACCATCCCTGATGTACTATGGACCATCCCTGATGTACTATGGATCATCCCTGATGTACTGAGGATCATCGCTGATGTACTATAGATCATCACTGATGTACTATGGGCCATTATTGGTGTACTATGGATCATCACTGATGTACTGTGGTTTATCACTGATGTACTATGGATCATCACTGATGTACTATGGATCATCACTGATATACTATGAGCCATCACTGATGTACTATGGGCCATCACTGATGTACTGTGGATCATCACTGGTGTACTATGGATCATCACTGATGTACTATGGATCATCACTGGTGTACTATGGATCATCACTGATGTACTGTGGATCATCACTGATGTACTGTGGATCATCACTGATGTACTGTGGACCATCCCTGATGTACTGTGGATCATCACTGATGTACTGTGGATCATCACTGATGTACTATGGGCCATCACAGGTGTACTATGGATCATCACTGATGTACTATGGACCATCCTTGATGTCCTATGGACCATCCCTGATGTACTGTGGACCATTACTGATGTACTGTGGACCATCACTGATGTACTGTGGACCATCACTGATGTACTGTGGATCATCACTGATGTACTGTAGAACATCACTGATGTACTGTGGATCATCACTGATGTACTGTGGATCATCACTGATGTACTATGGACCATCACTGGTGTACTATGGATCATCACTGGTGTACTGTGGATCATAACTGATGTACTGTGGATCATCACTGATGTACTATGGACCATCACTGGTGTACTATGGGCCATCACTGGTGTACTATGGATCATCACTGGTGTACTATGGACCATCACTGATGTACTGTGGACCATCCCCGATGTACTGTGGATCATCACTGATGTACTGAGGATCATCACTGGTGTACTATGGATCATCACTGATGTACTATGGATCATCACTGATGTACTATGCATCATCACTGATGTACTATAGATCATCACTGATGTACTATGGATCATCACTGATGTACTGTGGATCATCACTAATGTACTATAGATCATCACTGACGTACTATGGACCATCACTGGTGTACTATGGATCATCACTGATGTACTATGGACCATCACCGATGTACTGTGGATTATCACTGATGTACTGTGGATCACCACTAATGTACTATTGATCATCACTGATGTACTGTGGACCATCACTGGTGTACTATGGATCATCACTGGTGTACTATGGATCATCACAGGTGTACTGTGGATCATCACTGATGTACTGTGGATCATCACTGATGTACTATGGACCATCACTGGTGTACTATGGGCCATCACTGGTGTACTATGGATCATCACTGGTGTAATATGGACCATCACTGATGTACTATGGACCATCACAGATGTACTGTGGACCATCCCGATGTACTGTGGAACATCACTGATGTACTGTGGACCATCACTTATGTACTGTGGATCATCACTGATGTACTGTGGATCATCACTGATGTACTGTGGATCATCACTGATGTACTGAGGATCATCACTGATGTACTGTGGGCTATCACAGGTGTACTATGGGCCATCACAGGTGTACTATGGATCATCACTGATGTACTATGGACCTTCCCTGATGTACTATGGACCATCCCTGATTTACTGTGGATCATCACTGATGTACTATAGATCATCACTGATGTACTATGGGCCATCACTGGTGTACTATGGATCATCACTGATGTACAATGGATCATCACTGATGTACTGACGATCATCACTGATGTACTGAGGATCATCGCTGATGTACTGTGGGCCATCACAGGTGTACTATGGGCCATCACAGGTGTACTATGGATCATCACTGATGTACTATGGACCATCCCTGATGTACTATGGACCATCCCTGATGTACTGTGGATCATCACTGACGTACTATAGATCATCACTGATGTACTATGGGCCATCACTGGTGTACTATGGATCATCACTGATGTACTATGGATCATCACTGATGTACTGAGGATCATCACTGATGTACTGAGGATCATCACTGATGTACTATGGATCATCACTGATGTACTGTGTACCATCCCTGATGTACTGTTGATCATCACTGATGTACTGTGGATCATCACGGGTGTACTATGGGCCATCACGGGTGTACTATGGATCATCACTGGTGTACTATGGATCATCACTGATGTACTATGGACCATCCCTGATGTACTATGGACCATCCCTGATGTACTATGGACCATCCCTGATGTACTGAGGATCATCACTGATGTACTGAGGATCATCACTGATGTACTGTGGATCATCACTGATGTACTATGGGCCATCACTGATGTACTATGGGCCATCACAGGTGTACTATGGGCCATCACTGATGTACTGTGGATCATCACTGGTGTACTATGGATCATCACTGATGTACTATGGATCATCACTGATGTACTATGGATCATCACTGATGTACTATGGATCATCACTGGTGTGCTATGGATCATCACTGATGTACTGTGGACCATCCCTGATGTACTGAGGATCATCACTGATGTACTGTGTATCATCACTGATGTACTATGGACCATCACTGGTGTACTATGGATCATCACTGATGTACTGTGGATCATCACTGATGTACTATGGATCATCACTGATGTACTATGGATCATCACTGATATACTATGAGCCATCACTGATGTACTATGGGCCATCACTGATGTACTGTGGATCATCACTGGTGTACTATGGATCATCACTGATGTACTATGGATCATCACTGATGTACTATGGATCATCACTGATGTACTATGGATCATCACTGGTGTGCTATGGATCATCACTGATGTACTGTGGACCATCCCTGATGTACTGAGGATCATCACTGATGTAGTGTGTATCATCACTGATGTACTGTGGATCATCACTGATGTACTGTGGATCATCACTGATGTACTATAGATCATCAATGATGTACTATGGGCCATTACTGGTGTACTATGGATCATCACTGGTGTACTATGGATCATCACTGATGTACTATGGACCATCCCTGATGTACTGTGGACCATTACTGATGTACTGTGGACCATCACTGATGTACTGTGGATCATCACTGATGTTCTATGGACCATCACTGATGTACTGTGGATCATCACTGATGTACTGTAGATCATCACTGATGTACTGTGGATCATTTATATTGTACTGTGGACCATCACTGGTGTACTCTGGGCCATCACTGGTGTACTCTGGGCCATCACTGGTGTACTATGGACCATCCCTGATGTACTGTGGATCTTCACTGATGTACTGTGGACCATCACTGATGTACTCTGGATCATCACTGATGTTCTATGGACCATCACTGATGTACTGTGGATCATCACTGATGTACTATAGATCATCACTGAGGTACTGTGGATCATCACTGATGTACTATAGATCATCACTGATGTACTATGGACCATCACTGGTGTACTATGGATCATCACTGGTGTACTATGGATCATCACTGGTGTACTATGGACCATCCCTGATGTACTGTGGATCATCACTGATGTACTGTGGATCATCACTGATGTACTGTGGATCATCACTGATGTACTATAGATCATCACTGATGTACTATGGGCCATCACTGGTGTACTATGGATCATCACTGGTGTACTATGGATCATCACTGATGTACTATGGACCATCCCTGATGTACTATGGACCATCCCTGATGTACTGTGGATCATCACTGATGTACTAAAGATCATCACTGATGTACTATGGGCCATCACTGGTGTACTATGGGCCATCACTGGTGTACTATGGATCATCACTGGTGTACTATGGACCATCACTGATGTACTGTGGATCATCACTGATGTACTGTGGATCATCCCTGGTGTACTATGGATCATCACTGATGTACTATGGGCCATCACTGATGTACTATGGATCATCACTGATGTACTGTGGACCATCCCTGATGTACTGTGGATCATCACTGATGTACTGTGGACCATCCCTGATGTACTGTGGATCATCACTGATGTACTGTGGATCATCACTGATGTACTGTGGATCATCACTGATGTACTATAGATCATCACTGATGTACTATGGATCATCACTGGTGTACTGTGGAACATCACTGATGTACTGTGGATCATCACTGATGTACTATTGATCATCACTGATGTACTATGGGCCATCAGTGGTGTACTATGGGCCATCACTGGTGTACTATGGATTATCACTGGTGTACTATGGATCATCACTGATGTACTGTGGATCATCACTGATGTACTGAGGATCATCACTGATGTACTGTGGATCATCACTGATGTACTGAGGATCATCACTGATGTACTGTGGATCATCACTGATGTACTGTGGATCATCACTGATGTACTATGGATCATCACTGATGTACTATGGGCCATCACTGGTGTACTATGGATCATCACTGATGTACTATGGATCATCACTGGTGTACTATGGATCATCACTGGTGTACTATGGATCATCACTGATGTACTGTGGACCATCCCTGATGTACTGTGGATCATCACTGATGTACTGAGGATCATCACTGATGTACTATGGATCATCACTGATGTACTATGGATCATCACTGGTGTACTATGGGCCATCACAGGTGTACTATGGGCCATCACAGGTGTACTATGGATCATCACTGATGCATTATGGACCATCCTTGATGTACTATGGACCATCCCTGATGTACTGTGGATCATCACTGATGTACTATAATTCATCACTGATGTACTATGTGCCATCACTGGTGTACTATGGATCATCACTGATGTACTATCGATCATCACTGATGTACTGAGGATCATCACTGATGTACTATGGATCATCACTTGTACTGTGGATCATCACTGATGTACTGTGGACCATCCCTGATGTACTGTGGATCATCACTGATGTACTGTGGATCATCACTGATGTACTGAGGATCATCACTGATGTACTGTGAATCATCACTGATGTACTGTGGATCATCACTGATGTACTATGGGCCATCACGGGTGTACTATGGATCATCACTGGTGTACTATGGACCATCCCTGATGTACTATGGACCATCCCTGATGTACTGAGGATCATCACTGATGTACTATAGATCATCACTGATGTACTATGGGCCATTATTGGTGTACTATGGATCATCACTGATGTACTGTGGTTTATCACTGATGTACTATGGATCATCACTGATGTACTATGGATCATCACTGATATACTATGAGCCATCACTGATGTACTATGGGCCATCACTGATGTACTGTGGATCATCACTGGTGTACTATGGATCATCACTGATGTACTATGGATCATCACTGGTGTACTATGGATCATCACTGATGTACTGTGGATCATCACTGATGTACTGTGGACCATCCCTGATGTACTGTGGATCATCACTGATGTACTGTGGATCATCACTGATGTACTGAGGATCATCACTGATGTACTGTGGATCATCACTGATGTACTGTGGATCATCACTGATGTACTATGGGCCATCACAGGTGTACTATGGATCATCACTGATGTACTATGGACCATCCTTGATGTCCTATGGACCATCCCTGATGTACTGTGGACCATTACTGATGTACTGTGGACCATCACTGATGTACTGTGGACCATCACTGATGTACTGTGGATCATCACTGATGTACTGTAGAACATCACTGATGTACTGTGGATCATCACTGATGTACTGTGGATCATCACTGATGTACTATGGACCATCACTGGTGTACTATGGATCATCACTGGTGTACTGTGGATCATAACTGATGTACTGTGGATCATCACTGATGTACTATGGACCATCACTGGTGTACTATGGGCCATCACTGGTGTACTAAGGATCATCACTGGTGTACTATGGACCATCACTGATGTACTGTGGACCATCCCCGATGTACTGTGGATCATCACTGATGTACTATGGACCATCACTGGTGTACTATGGGCCATCACTGGTGTACTAAGGATCATCACTGGTGTACTATGGACCATCACTGATGTACTGTGGACCATCCCCGATGTACTGTGGAACATCACTGATGTACTGTGGATCATCACTGATGTTATATGGACCATCACTGATGTACTGTGGATCATCCCTGATGTACTGTGGACCATCCCTGATGTACTGTGGATCATCACTGATGTACTATAGATCATCACTGATGTACTATGGATCATCACTGGTGTACTGTGGAACATCACTGATGTACTGTGGATCATCACTGATGTACTATTGATCATCACTGATGTACTATGGGCCATCAGTGGTGTACTATGGGCCATCACTGGTGTACTATGGATTATCACTGGTGTACTATGGATCATCACTGATGTACTGTGGATCATCACTGATGTACTGAGGATCATCACTGATGTACTGTGGATCATCACTGATGTACTGAGGATCATCACTGATGTACTGTGGATCATCACTGATGTACTGTGGATCATCACTGATGTACTATGGATCATCACTGATGTACTATGGGCCATCACTGGTGTACTATGGATCATCACTGATGTACTATGGATCATCACTGATGTACTATGGATCATCACTGGTGTACTATGGATCATCACTGGTGTACTATGGATCATCACTGATGTACTGTGGACCATCCCTGATGTACTGTGGATCATCACTGATGTACTGAGGATCATCACTGATGTACTATGGACCATCCCTGATGTACTGTGGACCATTACTGATGTACTGTGGACCAGGGATGAGCCGAACACCCCCCTGTTCGGTTCGCACCAGAACCTGCGAACAGACAAAATGTTTGTGTAAACTTTAGAACCCTATTAAATACAATGGACTCGAACGTTCGAAATCTAAAGTGTTAATTATAAAGGCTAATATGCAAGTTATTGTCCTAAAAAGTGTTTGGGGACCTGGGTCCTGCCCCAGGGGACATGTATCAATGCAAAAAGAAGTTTTAAAAACGGCCGTTTTTTCGGGAGCAGTGATTTTAATAATGCTTAAAATGAAAAAATAAAAGTGAAATATTCCTTTAAATTTCGTACCTGGGGGGTGTGTATGATATGCATGTGAAGTGGCGCATGTTTCCCGTGCTTAGAACTGTCCCTGCAAAAAATGTCATTTTTGAAAGAAAAAAAATGCATTTAAAACTGACTCGCGGCTATTAATGAATTGTCGGCTCCCGGCAATACATACAAAAGTCATTGAGAAAAAAAAAAAAAAAAAGCATGGGGGTTCCCCAGAATTCAATTACCAGGCCCTTCAGATCTGGCATGGATTTTAAGGGGAACTCCACCCCAAGTTTAAAAAAAAAATGGCGTGGAGTCCCCCTAAAAATCCATACCAGACCCCTTATCCGAGCACGCAACCTGGCCGGCCGTAGGGGAAAAGGGGGGGACGAGAGAGTGGCCCCCCCTCCCTCCTGAACCGTACCAAGCCACATGCCCTCAACATGGGGAGGATGTCCCCATGTTGATGGGGACAAGGGCCTCATCCCCACAACCCTTGCCCGGTGGTTGTGGGGGTCTGCGGGCGGGGGGCTTATCGGAATCTGGAAGACCCCTTTAACAAAGGGGACCCCCAGATCCCGCCCCCCCCCCTATGTGAATTGGTAACGGGTACATTGTACCCCTACCATTTCACGAAGAAAGCGTAAAAAAAATGTTTAAAAAAACACACAAACACCTTGAAAAAGTCCTTTATTTAAAAAAATAAATAAATAAACATTCCAGCGGTGAAATCCAGTGTCCCGCGGCGATCCCGATGTCCAGCGCTGTCCTTCATTGGTTGTGCCTGAGCGGACCTGATGGGGAACTCCCTCTCAGTATTTTAAATGTATAGACCCGCCCCTTCTAAAGTTCCCCATCAGGTCCGCTCAGCGGACGAGATGCGGAACATGAGAAGGGGCGGGTCTATACATGTATTACCAAAGTGAGAGCAGTTCCCCATCAGGTCCGCCCCCTCGGTATGTCGGACCCGCCTACGTCATTGGCTTGAGCGGGGAACTTCCTTCACTATGTAAATTTAAATTTAAATTTACATAGTGAAGGAAGTTCCCCGCTCAAGCCAATGACGTAGGCGGGTCTGACATACAGAGGAGGCGGACCTGATGGGGAACTGCTCTCACTTTGGTAATACATGTATAGACCCGCCCCTTCTCATGTTCCGCATCTCGTCCGCTGAGCGGACCTGATGGGGAACTTTAGAAGGGGCGGGTCTATACATTTAAAATACTGAGAGGGAGTTCCCCATCAGGTCCGCTCAGGCACAACCAATGACGGACAGCGCTGGACATCGGGATCGCCGCGGGACACTGGATTTCACCGCTGGAATGTTTTTTTTTTTTTTTTTTAAATAAAGGACTTTTTCAAGGTGTTTGTGTGTTTTTTTAAACATTTTTTTACGCTTTCTTCGTGAAATGGTAGGGGTACAATGTACCCCTTACCAATTCACATAGGGGGGGGGGGGCCGGGATCTGGGGGTCCTCTTTGTTAAAGGGGTCTTCCAGATTCCGATAAGCCCCCCGCCCGCAGACCCCCACAACCACCGGGCAAGGGTTGTGGGGATGAGGCCCTTGTCCCCATCAACATGGGGACATCCTCCCCATGTTGAGGGCATGTGGCTTGGTACGGTTCAGGAGGGAGGGGGGGCCGCTCTCTCGTCCCCCCCTTTTCCCCTGCGGCCGGCCAGGTTGCATGCTCGGATAAGGGGTCTGGTATGGATTTTTAGGGGGACTCCACGCCATTTTTTTTTAAATTTGGGGTGGAGTTCCCCTTAAAATCCATGCCAGATCTGAAGGGCCTGGAATGGATATTTGGGGGAACCCCACGTCAATTTTTTTTTTATTTGCGGCGGGGTTCCCCTTAATATCCATTCCAGACCTGAAGGGCCTGGTAATTGAATTCTGGGGAACCCCCACGCTTTTTTTTTTTTTTTATCAATGACTTTTGTATGTATTGCCGGGAGCCGACAATTCATTAATAGCCGCGAGTCAGTTTTAAATGCATTTTTTTCTTTCAAAAATGACACTTTTTGCAGGGACAGTTCTAAGCACGGGAAACATGCGCCACTTCACATGCATATCATACACACCCCCCAGGTACGAAATTTAAAGGAATATTTCACTTTTATTTTTTCATCTTAAGCATTATTAAAATCACTGCTCCCGAAAAAACGGCCGTTTTTAAAACTTCTTTTTGCATTGATACATGTCCCCTGGGGCAGGACCCGGGTCCCCAAACACTTTTTAGGACAATAACTTGCATATAAGCCTTTATAATTAGCACTTTAGATTTCTCCCATAGATTTTTCGAATTTGCCGCGAACACCCCAATTTGTTCGCTGTTCGGCGAACGGGCGAACAGGCAATGTTCGAGTCGAACATGAGTTCGACTCGAACTCGAAGCTCATCCCTACTGTGGACCATCACTGATGTACTGTGGATCATCACTGATGTTCTATGGACCATCACTGATGTACTGTGGATCATCACTGATGTACTGTAGATCATCACTGATGTACTGTGGATCATTTATATTGTACTGTGGACCATCACTGGTGTACTCTGGGCCATCACTGGTGTACTCTGGGCCATCACTGGTGTACTATGGACCATCCCTGATGTACTGTGGATCTTCACTGATGTACTGTGGACCATCACTGATGTACTCTGGATCATCACTGATGTTCTATGGACCATCACTGATGTACTGTGGATCATCACTGATGTACTATAGATCATCACTGAGGTACTGTGGATCATCACTGATGTACTATAGATCATCACTGATGTACTATGGACCATCACTGGTGTACTATGGATCATCACTGGTGTACTATGGATCATCACTGGTGTACTATGGACCATCCCTGATGTACTGTGGATCATCACTGATGTACTGTGGATCATCACTGATGTACTGTGGATCATCACTGATGTACTATAGATCATCACTGATGTACTATGGGCCATCACTGGTGTACTATGGATCATCACTGGTGTACTATGGATCATCACTGATGTACTATGGACCATCCCTGATGTACTATGGACCATCCCTGATGTACTGTGGATCATCACTGATGTACTAAAGATCATCACTGATGTACTATGGGCCATCACTGGTGTACTATGGGCCATCACTGGTGTACTATGGATCATCACTGGTGTACTATGGACCATCACTGATGTACTGTGGATCATCACTGATGTACTGTGGATCATCCCTGGTGTACTATGGATCATCACTGATGTACTATGGGCCATCACTGATGTACTATGGATCATCACTGATGTACTGTGGACCATCCCTGATGTACTGTGGATCATCACTGATGTACTGTGGACCATCCCTGATGTACTGTGGATCATCACTGATGTACTGTGGATCATCACTGATGTACTGTGGATCATCACTGATGTACTATAGATCATCACTGATGTACTATGGATCATCACTGGTGTACTGTGGAACATCACTGATGTACTGTGGATCATCACTGATGTACTATTGATCATCACTGATGTACTATGGGCCATCAGTGGTGTACTATGGGCCATCACTGGTGTACTATGGATTATCACTGGTGTACTATGGATCATCACTGATGTACTGTGGATCATCACTGATGTACTGAGGATCATCACTGATGTACTGTGGATCATCACTGATGTACTGAGGATCATCACTGATGTACTGTGGATCATCACTGATGTACTGTGGATCATCACTGATGTACTATGGATCATCACTGATGTACTATGGGCCATCACTGGTGTACTATGGATCATCACTGATGTACTATGGATCATCACTGGTGTACTATGGATCATCACTGGTGTACTATGGATCATCACTGATGTACTGTGGACCATCCCTGATGTACTGTGGATCATCACTGATGTACTGAGGATCATCACTGATGTACTATGGATCATCACTGATGTACTATGGATCATCACTGGTGTACTATGGGCCATCACAGGTGTACTATGGGCCATCACAGGTGTACTATGGATCATCACTGATGCATTATGGACCATCCTTGATGTACTATGGACCATCCCTGATGTACTGTGGATCATCACTGATGTACTATAATTCATCACTGATGTACTATGTGCCATCACTGGTGTACTATGGATCATCACTGATGTACTATCGATCATCACTGATGTACTGAGGATCATCACTGATGTACTATGGATCATCACTTGTACTGTGGATCATCACTGATGTACTGTGGACCATCCCTGATGTACTGTGGATCATCACTGATGTACTGTGGATCATCACTGATGTACTGAGGATCATCACTGATGTACTGTGAATCATCACTGATGTACTGTGGATCATCACTGATGTACTATGGGCCATCACGGGTGTACTATGGATCATCACTGGTGTACTATGGACCATCCCTGATGTACTATGGACCATCCCTGATGTACTGAGGATCATCACTGATGTACTATAGATCATCACTGATGTACTATGGGCCATTATTGGTGTACTATGGATCATCACTGATGTACTGTGGTTTATCACTGATGTACTATGGATCATCACTGATGTACTATGGATCATCACTGATATACTATGAGCCATCACTGATGTACTATGGGCCATCACTGATGTACTGTGGATCATCACTGGTGTACTATGGATCATCACTGATGTACTATGGATCATCACTGGTGTACTATGGATCATCACTTATGTACTGTGGATCATCACTGATGTACTGTGGACCATCCCTGATGTACTGTGGATCATCACTGATGTACTGTGGATCATCACTGATGTACTGAGGATCATCACTGATGTACTGTGGATCATCACTGATGTACTGTGGATCATCACTGATGTACTATGGGCCATCACAGGTGTACTATGGATCATCACTGATGTACTATGGACCATCCTTGATGTCCTATGGACCATCCCTGATGTACTGTGGACCATTACTGATGTACTGTGGACCATCACTGATGTACTGTGGACCATCACTGATGTACTGTGGATCATCACTGATGTACTGTAGAACATCACTGATGTACTGTGGATCATCACTGATGTACTGTGGATCATCACTGATGTACTATGGACCATCACTGGTGTACTATGGATCATCACTGGTGTACTGTGGATCATAACTGATGTACTGTGGATCATCACTGATGTACTATGGACCATCACTGGTGTACTATGGGCCATCACTGGTGTACTAAGGATCATCACTGGTGTACTATGGACCATCACTGATGTACTGTGGACCATCCCCGATGTACTGTGGATCATCACTGATGTACTATGGACCATCACTGGTGTACTATGGGCCATCACTGGTGTACTAAGGATCATCACTGGTGTACTATGGACCATCACTGATGTACTGTGGACCATCCCCGATGTACTGTGGAACATCACTGATGTACTGTGGATCATCACTGATGTTATATGGACCATCACTGATGTACTGTGGATCATCACTGATGTACTGTGGACCATCCCTGATGTACTGTGGATCATCACTGATGTACTGTGGATCATCACTGATGTACTGAGGATCATCACTGATGTACTGTGGATCATCACTGATGTACTGTGGATCATCACTGATGTACTATGGGCCATCACAGGTGTACCATGGATCATCACTGATGTACTATGGACCATCCTTGATGTCCTATGGACCATCCCTGATGTACTGTGGACCATTACTGATGTACTGTGGACCATCACTGATGTACTGTGGACCATCACTGATGTACTGTGGATCATCACTGATGTACTGTAGAACATCACTGATGTACTGTGGATCATCACTGATGTACTGTGGATCATCACTGATGTACTATGGACCATCACTGGTGTACTATGGATCATCACTGGTGTACTGTGGATCATAACTGATGTACTGTGGATCATCACTGATGTACTATGGACCATCACTGGTGTACTATGGGCCATCACTGGTGTACTAAGGATCATCACTGGTGTACTATGGACCATCACTGATGTACTGTGGACCATCCCCGATGTACTGTGGATCATCACTGATGTACTGAGGATCATCACTGGTGTACTATGGATCATCACTGATGTACTATGGATCATCACTGATGTACTATGGATCATCACTGATGTACTATAGATCATCACTGATGTACTATGGGCCATCACTGGTGTACTATGGATCATCACTGATGTACTATGGATCATCACTGATGTACTATGGACCATCCCTGATGTACTGAGGATCATCCCTGATGTACTGAGGATCGTCACTGATGTACTGTGGACCATCCCTGATGTACTGTGGATCATCACTGATGTACTGTGGCTCATCACTGATGTACTGTGGATCATCACTGATGTACTGAGGATCATCACTGATGTACTGTGGATCATCACTGATGTACTGTGGATCATCACGGGTGTACTATGGGCCATCACGGGTGTACTATGGATCATCACTGGTGTACTATGGATCATCACTGATGTACTATGGACCATCCCTGATGTACTATGGACCATCCCTGATGTACTGAGGATCGTCACTGATGTACTGAGGATCGTCACTGATGTACTGAGGATCATCACTGATGTACTGTGGATCATCACTGATGTACTATGGGCCATCACTGATGTACTATGGGCCATCACAGGTGTACTATGTATCATCACTGATGTACTATGTACCATCACTGGTGTACTATGGATCATCACTGATGTACTGTGGATCATCACTGATGTACTATGGATCATCACTGATGTACTATGGATCATCACTGATGTACTATGGATCATCACTGATATACTATGAGCCATCACTGATGTACTATGGGCCATCACTGATGTACTGTGGATCATCACTGGTGTACTATGGATCATCACTGATGTACTATGGATCATCACTTATGTACTATGGATCATCACTGATGTACTATGGATCATCACTGGTGTGCTATGGATCATCACTGGTGTACTATGGATCATCACTGATGTACTGTGGACCATCCCTGATGTACTGAGGATCATCACTGATGTACTGTGGATCATCACTAATGTACTATAGATCATCACTGAGGTACTGTGGATCATCACTGGTGTACTATGGATCATCACAGGTGTACTGTGGATCATCACTGATGTACTGTGGATCATCACTGATGCACTATGGACCATCACTGGTGTACTATCGGCCATCACTGATGTTCTGTGGATCATCACTGATGTACTGTGGATCATCACTGATGTACTATGGGCCATCACAGGTGTACTATGGGCCATCACAGGTGTACTATGGATCATCACTGATGTACTATGGACCATCCCTGATGTACTATGGACCATCCCTGATGTACTGTGGACCATTACTGATGTACTGTGGACCATCACTGATGTACTGTGGATCATCACTGATGTTCTATGGACCATCACTGATGTACTGTGGATCATCACTGATGTACTGTAGATCATCACTGATGTACTGTGGATCATCACTGATGTACTGTGGATCATCACTGATGTACTGTGGATCATCACTAATGTACTATAGATCATCACTGATGTACTATGGACCATCACTGGTGTACTATGGATCATCACTGATGTACTATGGACCATCACCGATGTACTGTGGATCATCACTGATGTACTGTGGATCATCACTAATGTACTATTGATCATCACTGATGTACTGTGGACCATCACTGGTGTACTATGGATCATCACTGGTGTACTATGGATCATCACAGGTGTACTGTGGATCATCACTGATGTACTGTGGATCATCACTGATGTACTATGGACCATCACTGGTGTACTATGGGCCATCACTGGTGTACTATGGATCATCACTGATGTACTATGGACTATCCCTGATGTACAGAGGATCATCCCTGATGTACTGAGGATCGTCACTGATGTACTGTGGACCTTCCCTGATGTACTGTGGATCATCACTGATGTACTGTGGCTCATCACTGATGTACTGTGGATCATCACTGATGTACTGAGGATCATCACTGATGTACTGAGGATCATCACTGATGTACTGTGGATCATCACTGATGTACTGTGGATCATCACGGGTGTACTATGGGCCATCACGGGTGTACTATGGATCATCACTGGTGTACTATGGATCATCACTGATGTACTATGGATCATCACTGATGTACTATGGACCATCCCTGATGTACTATGGACCATCCCTGATGTACTGAGGATCGTCACTGATGTACTGAGGATCGTCACTGATGTACTGAGGATCATCACTGATGTACTGTGGATCATCACTGATGTACTATGGGCCATCACTGATGTACTATGGGCCATCACAGGTGTACTATGTATCATCACTGATGTACTATGGACCATCACTGGTGTACTATGGATCATCACTGATGTACTGTGGATCATCACTGATGTACTATGGATCATCACTGATGTACTATGGATCATCACTGATGTACTATGGATCATCACTGATATACTATGAGCCATCACTGATGTACTATGGGCCATCACTGATGTACTGTGGATCATCACTGGTGTACTATGGATCATCACTGATGTACTATGGATCATCACTGATGTACTATGGATCATCACTGATGTACTATGGATCATCACTGGTGTGCTATGGATCATCACTGGTGTACTATGGATCATCACTGATGTACTGTGGACCATCCCTGATGTACTGAGGATCATCTCTGATGTACTGTGGATCATCACTAATGTACTATAGATCATCACTGATGTACTGTGGACCATCACTGGTGTACTATGGATCATCACTGGTGTACTATGGATCATCACAGGCATACTGTGGATCATCACTGATGTACTGTGGATCATCACTGATGTACTATGGACCATCACTGGTGTACTATGGGCCATCACTGGTGTACTATGGATCATCACTGGTGTACTATGGACCATCACTGATGTACTATGGACCATCACTGATGTACTATGGACCATCCCCGATGTACTGTGGAACATCACTGATGTACTGTGGATCATCACTGATGTACTGTGGACCATCACTGATGTACTGTGGACCATCACTGATGTACTGTGGACCATCACTGGTGTACTATGGATCATCACTGATGTACTGAGGATCATCACTGGTGTACTATGGATCATCACTGATGTACTGTGGATCATCACTGATGTTCTGTGGATCATCACTGATGTACTGTGGATCATCACTGATGTACTATGGGCCATCACAGGTGTACTATGGGCCATCACAGGTGTACTATGGATCATCACTGATGTACTATGGACCATCCCTGATGTACTATGGACCATCCCTGATGTACTGTGGACCATTACTGATGTACTGTGGACCATCACTGATGTACTGTGGATCATCACTGATGTTCTATGGACCATCACTGATGTACTTTGGATCATCACTGATGTACTGTAGATCATCACTGATGTACTGTGGATCATCACTGATGTACTGTGGATCATCACTGATGTACTGTGGATCATCACTAATGTACTATAGATCATCACTGACGTACTATGGACCATCACTGGTGTACTATGGATCATCACTGATGTACTATGGACCATCACCGATGTACTGTGGATCATCACTGATGTACTGTGGATCATCACTAATGTACTATTGATCATCACTGATGTACTGTGGGCCATCACTGGTGTACTATGGATCATCACTGGTGTACTATGGATCATCACAGGTGTACTGTGGATCATCACTGATGTACTGTGGATCATCACTGATGTACTATGGACCATCACTGGTGTACTATGGGCCATCACTGGTGTACTATGGATCATCACTGGTGTAATATGGACCATCACTGATGTACTATGGACCATCACAGATGTACTGTGGACCATCCCGATGTACTGTGGAACATCACTGATGTACTGTGGACCATCACTTATGTACTGTGGACCATCACTGATGTACTGTGGACCATCACTGATGTACTGTGGACCATCACTGGTGTACTATGGATCATCACTGATGTACTGAGGATCATCACTGGTGTACTATGGATCATCACTGATGTACTGTGGATCATCACTGATGTTCTGTGGATCATCACTGATGTACTGTGGATCATCACTGATGTACTATGGGCCATCACAGGTGTACTATGGGCCATCACAGGTGTACTATGGATCATCACTGATGTACTATGGACCATCCCTGATGTACTATGGACCATCCCTGATGTACTGTGGACCATTACTGATGTACTGTGGACCATCACTGATGTACTGTGGATCATCACTGATGTTCTATGGACCATCACTGATGTACTTTGGATCATCACTGATGTACTGTAGATCATCACTGATGTACTGTGGATCATCACTGATGTACTGTGGATCATCACTGATGTACTGTGGATCTACACTAATGTACTATAGATCATCACTGACGTACTATGGACCATCACTGGTGTACTATGGATCATCACTGATGTACTATGGACCATCACCGATGTACTGTGGATCATCACTGATGTACTGTGGATCATCACTAATGTACTATTGATCATCACTGATGTACTGTGGACCATCACTGGTGTACTATGGATCATCACTGGTGTACTATGGATCATCACAGGTGTACTGTGGATCATCACTGATGTACTGTGGATCATCACTGATGTACTATGGACCATCACTGGTGTACTATGGGCCATCACTGGTGTACTATGGATCATCACTGGTGTACTATGGACCATCACTGATGTACTATGGACCATCACAGATGTACTGTGGACCATCCCGATGTACTGTGGAACATCACTGATGTACTGTGGACCATCACTTATGTACTGTGGATCATCACTGATGTACTGTGGATCATCACTGATGTACTGTGGATCATCACTGATGTACTGAGGATCATCACTGATGTACTGTGGGCTATCACAGGTGTACTATGGGCCATCACAGGTGTACTATGGATCATCACTGATGTACTATGGACCATCCCTGATGTACTATGGACCATCCCTGATGTACTGTGGATCATCACTGATGTACTATAGATCATCACTGATGTACTATGGGCCATCACTGGTGTACTATGGATCATCACTGATGTACTATGGATCATCACTGATGTACTGAGGATCATCACTGATGTACTGAGGATCATCACTGGTGTACTATGGACCATCACTGATGTACTATGGATCATCACTGATGTACTGTGGATCATCACTAATGTACTATTGATCATCACTGATGTACTGTGGACCATCACTGGTGTACTATGGATCATCACTGGTGTACTATGGATCATCACAGGTGTACTGTGGATCATCACTGATGTACTGTGGATCATCACTGATGTACTATGGACCATCACTGGTGTACTATGGGCCATCACTGGTGTACTATGGATCATCACTGGTGTACTATGGACCATCACTGATGTACTATGGACCATTACCGATGTACTGTGGACCATCCCGATGTACTTTGGAACATCACTGATGTACTGTGGACCATCACTTATGTACTGTGGATCATCACTGATGTACTGTGGATCATCACTGATGTACTGTGGATCATCACTGATGTACTGAGGATCATCACTGATGTACTGTGGGCCATCACAGGTGTACTATGGGCCATCACAGGTGTACTGTGGATCATCACTGATGTACTATGGACCATCCCTGATGTACTATGGACCATCCCTGATGTACTGTGGATCATCACTGATGTACTATAGATCATCACTGATGTACTATGGGCCATCACTGGTGTACTATGGATCATCACTGATGTACTATGGATCATCACTGATGTACTGAGGATCATCACTGATGTACTGAGGATCATCACTGATGTACTATGGATCATCACTGATGTACTGTGGACCATCCCTGATGTACTGTGGATCATCACTGATGTACTGTGGCTCATCACTGATGTACTGTGGATCATCACTGATGTACTGAGGATCATCACTGATGTACTGTGGATCATCACTGATGTACTGTGGATCATCATGGGTGTACTATGGGCCATCACGGGTGTACTATGGATCATCACTGGTGTACTATGGATCATCACTGATGTACTATGGACCATCCCTGATGTACTATGGACCATCCCTGATGTACTATGGACCATCCCTGATGTACTGAGGATCGTCACTGATGTACTGAGGATCATCACTGATGTACTGTGGATCATCACTTATGTACTATGGGCCATCACTGATGTACTATGGGCCATCACAGGTGTACTATGTATCATCACTGATGTACTATGGACCATCACTGGTGTACTATGGATCATCACTGATGTACTGTGGATCATCACTGATGTACTATGGATCATCACTGATGTACTATGGATCATCACTGATATACTATGAGCCATCACTGATGTACTATGGGCCATCACTGATGTACTGTGGATCATCACTGGTGTACTATTGATCATCACTGATGTACTATGGATCATCACTGATGTACTATGGATCATCACTGATGTACTATGGATCATCAGTTGTGTGCTATGGATCATCACTGGTGTACTATGGATCATCACTGATGTACTGTGGACCATCCCTGATGTACTGAGGATCATCACTGATGTACTGTGGATCATCACTAATGTACTATAGATCATCACTGATGTACTGTGGACCATCACTGGTGTACTATGGATCATCACTGGTGTACTATGGATCATCACAGGTGTACTGTGGATCATCACTGATGTACTGTGGATCATCACTGATGTACTATGGACCATCACTGGTGTACTATGGGCCATCACTGGTGTACTATGGATCATCACTGGTGTACTATGGACCATCACTGATGTACTATGGACCATCACTGATGTACTATGGGCCATCCCCGATGTACTGTGGAACATCACTGATGTACTGTGGATCATCACTGATGTACTGTGGACCATCACTGATGTACTGTGGACCATCACTGATGTACTGTGGACCATCACTGGTGTACTATGGATCATCACTGATGTACTGAGGATCATCACTGGTGTACTATGGATCATCACTGGTGTACTATGGATCATCACTGATGTACTGTGGATCATCACTGATGTTCTGTGGATCATCACTGATGTACTGTGGATCATCACTGATGTACTATGGGCCATCACAGGTGTACTATGGGCCATCACAGGTGTACTATGGATCATCACTGATGTACTATAGACCATCCCTGATGTACTATGGGCCATCCCTGATGTACTGTGGACCATTACTGATGTACTGTGGACCATCACTGATGTACTGTGGATCATCACTGATGTACTATGGACCATCACCGATGTACTGTGGATCATCACTGATGTACTGTGGATCATCACTAATGTACTATTGATCATCACTGATGTACTGTGGACCATCACTGGTGTACTATGGATCATCACTGGTGTACTATGGATCATCACAGGTGTACTGTGGATCATCACTGATGTACTGTGGATCATCACTGATGTACTATGGACCATCACTGGTGTACTATGGGCCATCACTGGTGTACTATGGATCATCACTGGTGTACTATGGACCATCACTGATGTACTATGGACCATCACCGATGTACTGTGGACCATCCCGATGTACTGTGGAACATCACTGATGTACTGTGGATCATCACTGATGTACTGTGGACCATCACTGATGTACTGTGGACCATCACTGGTGTACTATGGATCATCACTGGTGTACTATGGATCATCACTGATGTATTATGGATCATCCCTGATGTACCATGTACCATCCCTGATGTACCATGTACCATCCCTGATGTACCGTGGATCATCACTGATGTACTGTGGATCATCACTGATGTACTATAGATCATCACTGATGTACTGTGGATCATCACTGATGTACTGTGGATCATCACTGATGTACTATGGACCATCACTGGTGTACTATGGGTCATCACTGGTGTACTATGGATCATCACTGGTGTACTATGGACCATCACTGATGTA
This sequence comes from Rana muscosa, assembly GCA_029206835.1. NCBI lineage: Eukaryota > Metazoa > Chordata > Amphibia > Anura > Ranidae > Rana > Rana muscosa. The sequence continues at coordinate 15,752,366 of JARGYO010005562.1, forward strand.
CTGTCGACCATCACCGATGTACTGTGGACCATCCCCGATGTACTGTGGAACATCACTGATGTACTGTGGATCATCACTGATGTACTATGGGCCATCACTGGTGTACTATGGATCATCACTGATGTACTGTGGATCATCACTGATGTACTATGGATCATCACTGATGTACTATGGATCATCACTGATATACTATGAGCCATCACTGATGTACTATGGGCCATCACTGATGTACTGTGGATCATCACTGGTGTACTATTGATCATCACTGATGTACTATGGATCATCACTGATGTACTATGGATCATCACTGATGTACTATGGATCATCAGTGGTGTGCTATGGATCATCACTGATGTACTGTGGACCATCCCTGATGTACTGAGGATCATCACTGATGTACTGTGGATCATCACTAATGTACTATAGATCATCACTGATGTACTGTGGACCATCACTGGTGTACTATGGATCATCACTGGTGTACTATGGATCATCACAGGTGTACTGTGGATCATCACTGATGTACTGTGGATCATCACTGATGTACTATGGACCATCACTGGTGTACTATGGGCCATCACTGGTGTACTATGGATCATCACTGGTGTACTATGGACCATCACTGATGTACTATGGACCATCACTGATGTACTATGGGCCATCCCCGATGTACTGTGGAACATCACTGATGTACTGTGGATCATCACTGATGTACTGTGGACCATCACTGATGTACTGTGGATCATCACTGATGTACTGTGGATCATCACTGATGTACTGAGGATCATCACTGGTGTACTATGGATCATCACTGGTGTACTATGGATCATCACTGATGTACTGTGGATCATCACTGATGTTCTGTGGATCATCACTGATGTACTGTGGATCATCACTGATGTACTATGGGCCATCACAGGTGTACTATGGGCCATCACAGGTGTACTATGGATCATCACTGATGTACTATGGACCATCCCTGATGTACTATGGACCATCCCTGATGTACTGTGGACCATTACTGATGTACTGTGGACCATCACTGATGTACTGTGGATCATCACTAATGTTCTATGGACCATCACTGATGTACTGTGGATCATCACTGATGTACTGTAGATCATCACTGATGTACTGTGGATCATCACTGATGTACTGTGGATCATCACTAATGTACTATAGATCATCACTGATGTACTATGGACCATCACTGGTGTACTATGGATCATCACTGATGTACTATGGACCATCACCGATGTACTGTGGATCATCACTGATGTACTGTGGATCATCACTAATGTACTATTGATCATCACTGATGTACTGTGGACCATCACTGGTGTACTATGGATCATCACTGGTGTACTATGGATCATCACAGGTGTACTGTTGGTCATCACTGATGTACTGTGGATCATCACTGATGTACTATGGACCATCACTGGTGTAATATGGGCCATCACTGGTGTACTATGGATCATCACTGGTGTACTATGGACCATCACTGATGTACTATGGACCATCACCGATGTACTGTGGACCATCCCGATGTACTGTGGAACATCACTGATGTACTGTGGACCATCACTTATGTACTGTGGATCATCACTGATGTACTGTGGATCATCACTGATGTACTGTGGATCATCACTGATGTACTGAGGATCATCACTGATGTACTGTGGGCCATCACAGGTGTACTATGGGCCATCACAGGTGTACTGTGGATCATCACTGATGTACTATGGACCATCCCTGATGTACTATGGACCATCCCTGATGTACTGTGGATCATCACTGATGTACTATAGATCATCACTGATGTACTATGGGCCATCACTGGTGTACTATGGATCATCACTGATGTACTATGGATCATCACTGATGTACTGAGGATCATCACTGATGTACTGAGGATCATCACTGATGTACTATGGATCATCACTGATGTACTGTGGACCATCCCTGATGTACTGTGGATCATCACTGATGTACTGTGGCTCATCACTGATGTACTGTGGATCATCACTGATGTACTGAGGATCATCACTGATGTACTGTGGATCATCACTGATGTACTGTGGATCATCATGGGTGTACTATGGGCCATCACGGGTGTACTATGGATCATCACTGGTGTACTATGGATCATCACTGATGTACTATGGACCATCCCTGATGTACTATTGACCATCCCTGATGTACTATGGACCATCCCTGATGTACTGAGGATCGTCACTGATGTACTGAGGATCATCACTGATGTACTGTGGATCATCAGTTATGTACTATGGGCCATCACTGATGTACTATGGGCCATCACTGGTGTACTATGTATCATCACTGATGTACTATGGACCATCACTGGTGTACTATGGATCATCACTGATGTACTGTGGATCATCACTGATGTACTATGGATCATCACTGATGTACTATGGATCATCACTGATATACTATGAGCCATCACTGATGTACTATGGGCCATCACTGATGTACTGTGGATCATCACTGGTGTACTATTGATCATCACTGATGTACTATGGATCATCACTGATGTACTATGGATCATCACTGATGTACTATGGATCATCAGTGGTGTGCTATGGATCATCACTGGTGTACTATGGATCATCACTGATGTACTGTGGACCATCCCTGATGTACTGAGGATCATCACTGATGTACTGTGGATCATCACTAATGTACTATAGATCATCACTGATGTACTGTGGACCATCACTGGTGTACTATGGATCATCACTGGTGTACTATGGATCATCACAGGTGTACTGTGGATCATCACTGATGTACTGTGGATCATCACTGATGTACTATGGACCATCACTGGTGTACTATGGGCCATCACTGGTGTACTATGGATCATCACTGGTGTACTATGGACCATCACTGATGTACTATGGACCATCAGTGATGTACTATGGGCCATCCCCGATGTACTGTGGAACATCACTGATGTACTGTGGATCATCACTGATGTACTGTGGACAATCACTGATGTACTGTGGACCATCACTGATGTACTGTGGACCATCACTGGTGTACTATGGATCATCACTGATGTACTGAGGATCATCACTGGTGTACTATGGATCATCACTGGTGTACTATGGATCATCACTGATGTACTGTGGATCATCACTGATGTTCTGTGGATCATCACTGATGTACTGTGGATCATCACTGATGTACTATGGGCCATCACAGGTGTACTATGGGCCATCACAGGTGTACTATGGATCATCACTGATGTACTATAGACCATCCCTGATGCACAATGGGCCATCCCTGATGTACTGTGGACCATTACTGATGTACTGTGGACCATCACTGATGTACTGTGGATCATCACTGATGTTCTATGGACCATCACTGATGTACTGTGGATCATCACTGATGTACTGTAGATCATCACTGATGTACAGTGGATCATCACTGATGTACTGTGGATCATCACTGATATACTGTGGATCATCACTAATGTACTATAGATCATCACTGATGTACTATGGACCATCACTGGTGTACTATGGATCATCACTGATGTACTATGGACCATCACCGATGTACTGTGGATCATCACTGATGTACTGTGGATCATCACTAATGTACTATTGATCATCACTGATGTACTGTGGACCATCACTGGTGTACTATGGATCATCACTGGTGTACTATGGATCATCACAGGTGTACTGTGGATCATCACTGATGTACTGTGGATCATCACTGATGTACTATGGACCATCACTGGTGTACTATGGGCCATCACTGGTGTACTATGGATCATCACTGGTGTACTATGGACCATCACTGATGTACTATGGACCATCACCGATGTACTGTGGACCATCCCGATGTACTGTGGAACATCACTGATGTACTGTGGATCATCACTGATGTACTGTGGACCATCACTGATGTACTGTGGACCATCACTGGTGTACTATGGATCATCACTGGTGTACTATGGATCATCACTGATGTATTATGGATCATCCCTGATGTACCATGTACCATCCCTGATGTACCATGTACCATCCCTGATGTACCGTGGATCATCACTGATGTACTGTGGATCATCACTGATGTACCATAGATCATCACTGATGTACTGTGGATCATCACTGATGTACTGTGGATCATCACTGATGTACTATGGACCATCACTGGTGTACTATGGGTCATCACTGGTGTACTATGGATCATCACTGGTGTACTATGGACCATCACTGATGTACTGTCGACCATCACCGATGTACTGTGGACCATCCCCGATGTACTGTGGAACATCACTGATGTACTGTGGATCATCACTGATGTACTATGGGCCATCACTGGTGTACTATGGATCATCACTGATGTACTATGGATCATCACTGGTGTACTATGGATCATCCCTGATGTACCATGTACCATCCCTGATGTACCATGTACCATCCCTGATGTACCGTGGATCATCACTGATGTACTGTGGATCATCACTGATGTACTATAGATCATCACTGATGTACTGTGGATCATCACTGATGTACTGGTGTGGGCCAGTCTTGTTGGTTGGAGGGTAGACAGTGGAGGAGACCTTGCGTGGAGAGTGAAGAAGTTTCTGCTTTTGACTGCTGGGTTGCATTTTTGGTTATTTTTGGCTCTTTTTCCTTGCAGCTTTTTAACACCTTTTTCTGGCACATTTTAAACAGCCTTTTTTTTCTCTTTTTTTCCTTCAGCCTACTAATTAAGGGGAGTGGTTAATTGGTCACAGGTGCTTGAGGCCTATATAAATTTCTGTAGAGCACATGTGAAATTGCCAGTCTTGTTGGTTGGAGGGTAGACAGTGGAGGAGACCTTGCGTGGAGAGTGAAGAAGTTTCTGCTTTTGACTGCTGGGTTGCATTTTTGGTTATTTTTGGCTCTTTTTCCTTGCAGCTTTTTAACACCTTTTTCTGGCACATTTTAAACAGCCTTTTTTTTCTCTTTTTTTCCTTCAGCCTACTAATTAAGGGGAGTGGTTAATTGGTCACAGGTGCTTGAGGCCTATATAAATTTCTGTAGAGCTCATTTAGAGCCTGCTCATTTTGAGTTGCTGGAACTCTGTCCAAGTGGAACTGGACTAAGTGGTGAGTTAAAATCAAGAGTTGAAAACAGGAGGTTAAAACAGGGGTCATAGTAGATGTGTAGTGTGAGTACCTGGGTGTTGTCTGAGTAGTGTGTGTGGATCGTTAGTACTTGTGTATTGTAGGTGCACGCTGGTCTGCGAGTGCACGCGGGTCCGTGGGTCTGCGAGTGCAGGTGGGTCTGCGAGTGCACGCGGGTCCGTTGGTCTGCGAGTGCAGGTGGGTCTGCGAGTGCACGCTGGTCTGCGAGTGCACGCGGGTCCGTTGGTCTGCGAGTGCACGCTGGTCTGCGAGTGCACGCGGGTCCGTTGGTCTGCGAGTGCACGCTGGTCTGCGAGTGCACGCGGGTCCGTTGGTCTGCGAGTGCACGCTGGTCTGCGAGTGCACGTGGGTCCGTTGGTCTGCGAGTGCACGTGGGTCCGTTGGTCTGCGAGTGCACGTGGGTCCGTTGGTCTGCGAGTGCACGCTGGTCTGCGAGTGCACGCGGGTCCGTTGGTCTGCGAGTGCACGCTGGTCTGCGAGTGCACGTGGGTCCGTTGGCCTGCGAGTGCACGTGGGTCCGTTGGTCTGCGAGTGCACGTGGGTCCGTTGGTCTGCGAGTGCACGTGGGTCCGTTGGTCTGCGAGTGCACGTGGGTCCGTTGGTCTGCGAGTGCACGCGGGTCCGTTGGTCTGCGAGTGCACGCGGGTCCGTTGGTCTGCGAGTGCACGCGGGTCCGTTGGTCTGCGAGTGCACGCGGGTCCGTTGGTCTGCGAGTGCACGCGGGTCCGTTGGTCTGCGAGTGCACGCGGGTCCGTTGGTCTGCGAGTGCACGCGGGTCTGTTGGTCTGCGAGTGCACGCTGGTCTGCGAGTGCACGCGGGTCCGTTGGTCTGCGAGTGCACGCGGGTCCGCGAGTGCACGCAGGTCCGTTGGTCTGCGAGTGCACGCTGGTCTGCGAGTGCACGCGGGTCCGTTGGTCTGTGGGTGCACGTGGGTCTGCGTGGTACCTGTGTATTGTCTTGTTGAGTACCTGTGTATTGTCTTGTTGAGTACCTGTGTATTGTCTTGTTGAGTACCTGTGTAATGTCTTGTTGAGTACCTGTGTATTGTCTTGTTGAGTACCTGTGTATTGTCTTGTTGAGTACCTGTGTATTGTCTTGTTGAGTACCTGTGTATTGTCTTGTTGAATAGTTGGGTCAGGAAGCTAGTGTTAGGTAATTTGGACAGGGTATAATCTTGAATCCTCATTAAATTAATAGGTACGATGCCCAGCGGGTGTGGCGAGGCGACTCGGTGTACATCTTGCAGCATGTATGCGTTCCTTGATCATCTGATCGAGGGCGATTACTGCTGTGCAAAATGTAAGCACATTGTTTCCCTGGAAGCCCAGGTTCTGAATCTAGGGAAGCAACTGTCAGCACTGGGAAGTCCCTCCACACTAAAGGAGAGCTGGATACGTACCCGGCAGGTGATGGCAGGGGCCAGCACAGAGGTGGGTGGAGTCAAAGAGGTGCAGGCACTAGAAAATAGTAGATGGGTGACAGTCAGGAAGGGTAGAGGGCGAAGTGCCAGGGAGGCCGATCCAGGGCTGGAGCATCCCAATAAGTATGCTCCATTGAGTGACATTGGTGAAACCAGTCCGGGACCAGCACTGCTGGAGCTGAGGGACTCTCCTAGCTGCCAGGGGAAGAACTCCTCCAGTGAGAGTGGGGAGGAAGCGAAGGGAAAGGAAAGACAGATTCTGGTGGTAGGGGACTCAATTCTTAGAAGGACAGAGAGGGCAATCTGTAACAAAGACCTGAAGCGCCGAACTGTATGTTGTCTACCGGGCGCTCGGGTTCGGCACATCACGGATCTGGTGGACAGATTACTGGGAGGGGCTGGGGAAGACCCAGCTGTCATGGTGCACGTTGGCACCAATGACAAAGTCAGAGGCAGATGGAGTGTCCTAAAGAACGATTTTAGGGACTTGGGAGCTAAATTGAGGAAAAGGACCTCCAAGGTAGTATTCTCGGGAATACTACCGGTACATCGAGCCACACCAGAAAGGCAGAGGGAGATTAGGGAAGTGAACAAGTGGCTGAAGAGCTGGTGTAGTAAGGAGGGGTTTGGGTTCCTGGAGGACTGGGCTGACTTCTCAGTCGATAACCAGTACTATAGAAGGGACGGACTGCACCTAAATGAGGAGGGTGCAGATCAGCTGGGAATAAGGATGGCCAAAACGTTAGAGGGGTTTTTAAACTAGGTGACAGGGGGGAGGGTCCAGAGATAGTGAGAGTCAGCGGGGAACATATTCTAAAGGGTAGTATTAGGGGCATTAGTGGTAGGGTAACCAAAGAACATAAACCCAAGGTAAGTATAGTAGCAAGTCCTAGTTGCAATCTGGGAACACCCAAGAGGATAGTATGTGACCGGTCAAATAATATTAATGCATTAAAGTGTCTGTTCACCAACGCCAGAAGTCTGCCAAGCAAAATAGGTGAGTTGGAAGCTCTGGTGCATGAGGAGAGCTATGATGTAATCGGTATTGCTGAAACTTGGCTTCATTCCTCACACGACTGGGCTATTAATATTCCTGGCTATGCACTCTTTCGGAAAGACAGGGTAAAAAGGAAGGGTGGAGGGGTCTGTCTCTATGTGAGAAGTGATCTCAAAGCGAGTGTGAAAGAGGACCTGGTGGATGGAGAGTGTGATGAGTCTGAAGCATTATGGGTAGGACTGCATACAGATGTGCGTAGTTCAAAGCTAATCATTGGAGTTTGTTATAGACCACCCAATGTTAATGAGGAGTTAGAGACTCAGCTCCTTGCACAGATGGAAAGGGCTGCAAGGGCTGAGACGGTGATAATAATGGGGGATTTTAACTACCCAGAAATTGACTGGAGTAATGGAACTGCTGGGACAGTTAAAGGGCAAAAATTTATAAACCTATTGCAGGACAATTTTATGGTCCAGTTTATTGAGGCCCCAACTAGGAATGATGCTCTGTTGGACCTGGTAATCTCAAACCATGCAGAGCGTATTACTAATGTTCAGATAAAGGAACACCTGGGTAGCAGTGACCATAACATGATTTCATTTGATGTTAGTTGTAAGCAAAAATCACATACAGGAAAGATAAAAACACTTAATTTCAAGAGAGCAAATTTTCCAAGGATGAGTGCTGCTCTCCAGGACTTAGACTGGGAAGGAATATTGGCATCAATGGGCACAGAACAGAAATGGGAATTCTTCAAAAAGACTGTTTGGGAACTCACTGCAAAGTATATTCCCATGGGCAATAAGTTTAAAAGGCTAAAAATAAAACCTATGTGGCTCACTGACAAAGTTAAAAAAGCTATAAACTATAAGAAAAGAGCTTTTAAAAAATATAAAAATGAGGGAACACTAGTGTCATTTAAATGTTACAAAGAATATAACAGGATATGTAAAAAGGAAATCAAGGATGCAAAAATTCAAAATGAACGACAGATTGCAAAAGATAGTAGGACAAACCCCAAAAAATTCTTCAAATATATTAATAGCAAAAAGGTCAAGTCTGAGCATGTAGGCCCTTTACAAAATAATCTAGAGTGGGTGACTGGGGACAAAGAGAAGGCTAATTTATTAAATACTTTCTTCAGTTCTGTGTATACAAAGGAGCATGGGGGAGCTCATGTCCAAAATGGGGGTGGTAGTGACACAGCCCCAAATCCACAATGGCTCAAAAGTGATATGGTCCAGAAATATTTAGATGGAATAAAGGTGGATAAAGCACCTGGACCAGATGGCATACACCCACGGATCCTAAAAGAATTGAGCTCTGTAATTTCAAAGCCATTGTATTTAATTTTTAGGGACTCATTAATGACAGGAATAGTACCACTGGATTGGCGCAGGGCCAATGTGGTGCCTATATTTAAAAAGGGAATTAAGTGTTTACCAAGTAACTATAGACCTGTTAGTTTAACTTCTATAGTTGGGAAAATACTGGAGAGATTAATAAAAGACCACATAGATGAGTTCTTGCTGGAAAACAACTATTTAAGCAACAGACAGCATGGATTCATGAAAGACAGAAGTTGTCAAACAAACCTGATTTCTTTTTATGAAGAGGTAAGTAAGACCTTGGACAGAGGGGTGGCAGTGGACGTGGTATACTTGGATTTTGCAAAAGCGTTCGATACAGTTCCCCACACACGGCTCATGTGTAAGGTAAAGTCTACAGGATTGGAAATATCAGTTTGTAAATGGATAGAAAACTGGCTAAAAGACAGAATTCAGAGAGTAGTGGTTAATGATTCTTACTCTGAATGGTCCAAGGTTATCAGTGGTGTACCCCAAGGTTCAGTGCTGGGACCCTTACTTTTTAATATGTTTATAAATGATATTGGGTCTGAGATCAAAAGTAACATTTCTGTCTTTGCAGATGACACCAAGCTATGCAGTGGAATAACGTCCTTACAGGATGTCGCCAATTTACAAGCCGACCTCAATGCTCTGTCTAATTGGGCGACTATGTGGCAGATGAGGTTTAATGTTGATAAATGTAAAGTTATGCACTTGGGGGCTAATAATATGAATGCATCATACATACTAGGGGGAGTACAACTGGGGGGATCCGTAGTGGAGAAGGATCTGGGGGTTTTGGTAGATCATAAGCTCAATAATGGCATGCAATGCCAAGCTGCGGTTTCCAAAGCGAGCAAAGTCCTTTCTTGTATTAAGAGAGGTATGGTCTCCAGAGAGAGAGATATCATTTTGCCCCTGTTCAAATCATTAGTAAGACCTCATCTGGAATATGCAGTTCAGTTTTGGGCCCCAGTTCTCAAAAAGGATATTGGGGAACTGGAGAAAGTGCAGAGAAGGGCAACCAAACTGATAAGAGGCATGGAGGAGCTCAGCTATGAGGAGAGATTAGAGGAACTGAATTTATTCTCTCTTGAGAAGAGGAGATTAAGGGGGGATATGATCAACATGTACAAATATATAAGGGGTCCATATAGTGAACTTGGTGTTCAGTTATTCACTTTACGGTCAACACAAAGGACAAGGGGGCACTCTTTGCGTCTAGAGGAAAAGAGATTTCACCTCCAAATACGGAAAGGTTTTTTCACAGTAAGAGCTGTGAAAATGTGGAATAGACTCCCTGCAGAGGTGGTTCTGGCCAGCTCAGTAGATTGCTTTAAGAAGGGCCTGGATTCTTTCTTAAATGTACATAATATAACTGGGTACTGACATTTATAGGTAAAGTTGATCCAGGGAATATCCGATTGCCTCTCGGGGGATCAGGAAGGAATTTTTTCCCCTGCTGTAGCAAATTGGATAATGCTCTTCTGGGTTTTTTGCCTTCCTCTGGATCAACTGTGGGTATAGAATTGGGTATATGGGATTGTACGATATATGTTTATTTTTATTTTTTTTTATTTTTATTTTTTACGGTTGAACTGGATGGACTTGTGTCTTTTTTCAACCTGACTAACTATGTAACTATGTAACTATGTAACTATGTAACCATAGACCCTCCCTGATGTACCGTGGATCATCACTGATGTACTGTGGATCATCACTGATGTACTATAGATCATCACTGATGTACTGTGGATCATCACTGATGTACTGTGGATCATCACTGATGTACTATGGACCATCACTGGTGTACTATGGGCCATCAGTGGTGTACTATGGATCATCACTGGTGTACTATGGACCATCACTGATGTACTATGGACCATCACTGATGTACTGTGGATCATCACTGATGTACTGTGGATCATCACTGATGTACTGTGGATCATCACTGATGTACTGAGGATCATCACTGATGTACTGTGGATCATCACTGATGTACTGTGGATCATCACTGATGTACTATGGGCCATCACTGGTGTACTATGGATCATCACTGATGTACTATGGATCATCACTGGTGTACTATGGATCATCACTGATGTACTGTGGATCATCACTGGTGTACTGTGGATCATCACTGATGTACTGTGGACCATCACTTATGTACTGTGGATCATCACTGATGTACTGTGGATCATCACTGATGTACTGTGGATCATCACTGATGTACTGAGGATCATCACTGATGTACTCTGGATCATCACTGATGTACTGTGGATCATCACGGGTGTACTATGGATCATCACTGGTGTACTATGGATCATCACTGGTGTACTATGGACCATCCCTGATGTACTATGGACCATCCCTGATGTACTATGGACCATCCCTGATGTACTATGGACCATCCCTGATGTACTGAGGATCGTCACTGATGTACTGAGGATCATCACTGATGTACTGTGGATCATCACTGATGTACTATGGGCCATCACTGATGTACTATGGGCCATCACAGATGTACTATGTATCATCACTGATGTCCTATGGACCGTCACTGGTGTACTATGGATCATCACTGATGTACTGTGGATCATCACTGATGTACTATGGATCATCACTGATGTACTATGGATCATCACTGATATACTATGAGCCATCACAGATGTACTATGGGCCATCACTGATGTACTGTGGATCATCACTGGTGTACTATGGATCATCACTGATGTACTATGGATCATCACTGATGTACTATGGATCATCACTGATGTACTATGGATCATCACTGGTGTGCTATGGATCATCACTGGTGTACTATGGATCATCACTGATGTACTGTGGACCATCCCTGATGTACTGAGGATCATCACTGATGTACTGTGTATCATCACTGATGTACTGTGGATCATCACTGATGTACTGTGGATCATCACTGATGTACTATAGAACATCACTGATGTACCATGGGCCATCACTGGTGTACTATGGATCATCACTGGTGTACTATGGATCATCACTGATGTACTATGGACCATCCCTGATGTACTATGGACCATCCCTGATGTACTGTGGACCATTACTGATGTACTGTGGACCATCACTGATGTACTGTGGATCATCACTGATGTTCTATGGACCATCACTGATGTACTGTGGATCATCACTGATGTACTGTAGATCATCACTGATGTACTGTGGATCATCACTGATGTACTGTGGATCATCACTAATGTACTATAGATCATCGCTGATGTACTATGGACCATCACTGGTGTACTCTGGGCCATCACTGGTGTACTATGGACCATCCCTGATGTACTGTGGATCATCACTGATGTACTGTGGACCATCACTGATGTACTCTGGATCATCACTGATGTTCTATGGACCATCACTGATGTACTGTGGATCATCACTGATGTACTATAGATCATCACTGATGCACTGTGGATCATCACTGATGTACTATAGATCATCACTGATGTACTATGGACCATCACTGGTGTACTATGGATCATCACTGGTGTACTATGGACCATCCCTGATGTACTGTGGATCATCACTGATGTACTGTGGATCATCACTGATGTACTGTGGATCATCACTGATGTACTATAGATCATCACTGATGTACTATGGGCCATCACTGGTGTACTATGGATCATCACTGGTGTACTATGGATCATCACTGATGTACTATGGACCATCCCTGATGTACTATGGACCATCCCTGATGTACTGTGGATCATCACTGATGTACTATAGATCATCACTGATGTACTATGGGCCATCACTGGTGTACTATGGATCATCACTGATGTACTATGGATCATCACTGATGTACTGAGGATCATCACTGATGTACTGAGGATCATCACTGATGTACTATGGAACATCACTGATGTACTGTGGACCATCCCTGATGTACTGTGGATCATCACTGATGTACTGTGGCTCATCACTGATGTACTGTGGATCATCACTGATGTACTGAGGATCATCATGGGTGTACTATGGGCCATCACGGGTGTACTATGGATCATCACTGGTGTACTATGGATCATCACTGATGTACTATGGACCTTCCCTGATGTACTATGGACCATCCCTGATGTACTATGGACCATCCCTGATGTACTGAGGATCATCACTGATGTACTGAGGATCATCACTGATGTACTGTGGATCATCACTGATGTACTATGGGCCATCACTGATGTACTATGGGCCATCACAGGTGTACTATGTATCATCACTGATGTACTATGGACCGTCACTGGTGTACTATGGATCATCACTGATGTACTGTGGATCATCACTGATGTACTATGGATCATCACTGATGTACTATGGATCATCACTGATATACTATGAGCCATCACTGATGTACTATGGGCCATCACTGATGTACTGTGGATCATCACTGGTGTACTATGGATCATCACTGATGTACTATGGATCATCACTGATGTACTATGGATCATCACTGATGTACTATGGATCATCACTGGTGTGCTATGGATCATCACTTGTGTACTATGGATCATCACTGATGTACTGTGGACCATCCCTGATGTACTGAGGATCATCACTGATGTACTGTGTATCATCACTGATGTACTGTGGATCATCACTGATGTACTGTGGATCATCACTGATGTACTATAGATCATCACTGATGTACTATGGGACCATCACTGGTGTACTATGGATCATCACTGGTGTACTACGGATCATCACTGATGTACTATAGACCATCCCTGATGTACTATGGACCATCCCTGATGTACTGTGGACCATTACTGATGTACTGTGGACCATCACTGATGTACTGTGGATCATCACTGATGTACTGTAGATCATCACTGATGTACTGTGGATCATCACTGATGTACTGTGGATCATCACTAATGTACTATAGATCATCACTGATGTACTATGGACCATCACTGGTGTACTCTGGGCCATCACTGGTGTACTATGGACCATCCCTGATGTACTGTGGATCATCACTGATGTACTGTGGACCATCACTGATGTACTCTGGATCATCACTGATGTTCTATGGACCATCACTGATGTACTGTGGATCATCACTGATGTACTATAGATCATCACTGATGTACTGTGGATCATCACTGATGTACTATGGACCATCACTGGTGTACTATGGATCATCACTGGTGTACTATGGATCATCACTGGTGTACTATGGATCATCACTGGTGTACTATGGACCATCCCTGATGTACTGTGGATCATCACTGATGTACTGTGGATCATCACTGATGTACTGTGGATCATCACTGATGTACTGTGGATCATCACTGATGTACTATGGGCCATCACTGGTGTACTATGGATCATCACTGGTGTACTATGGATCATCACTGATGTACTATGGACCATCCCTGATGTACTATGGACCATCCCTGATGTACTGTGGATCATCACTGATGTACTATAGATCATCACTGATGTACTATGGGCCATCACTGGTGTACTATGGGCCATCACTGGTGTACTATGGATCATCACTGGTGTACTATGGACCATCACTGATGTACTGTGGATCATCACTGATGTACTGTGGATCATCCCTGGTGTACTATGGATCATCACTGATGTACTATGGGCCATCACTGATGTACTATGGATCATCACTGATGTACTGTGGACCATCCCTGATGTACTGTGGATCATCACTGATGTACTGTGGACCATCCCTGATGTACTGTGGATCATCACTGATGTACTGTGGATCATCACTGATGTACTGTGGATCATCACTGATGTACTGTGGATCATCACTGATGTACTATAGATCATCACTGATGTACTATGGATCATCACTGGTGTACTGTGGAACATCACTGATGTACTGTGGATCATCACTGATGTACTATTGATCATCACTGATGTACTATGGGCCATCAGTGGTGTACTATGGGCCATCACTGGTGTACTATGGATTATCACTGGTGTACTATGGATCATCACTGATGTACTGTGGATCATCACTGATGTACTGAGGATCATCACTGATGTACTGTGGATCATCACTGATGTACTGTGGATCATCACTGATGTACTATGGATCATCACTGATGTACTATGGGCCATCACTGGTGTACTATGGATCATCACTGATGTACTATGGATCATCACTGATGTACTATGGATCATCTCTGGTGTACTATGGATCATCACTGATGTACTGTGGACCATCCCTGATGTACTGTGGATCATCACTGATGTACTGAGGATCATCACTGATGTACTATGGATCATCACTGATGTACTATGGATCATCACTGGTGTACTATGGGCCATCACAGGTGTACTATGGGCCATCACAGGTGTACTATGGATCATCACTGATGTACTATGGACCATCCTTGATGTACTATGGACCATCCCTGATGTACTGTGGATCATCACTGATGTACTATAGATCATCACTGATGTACTATGTGCCATCACTGGTGTACTATGGATCATCACTGATGTACTATCGATCATCACTGATGTACTGAGGATCATCACTGATGTACTATGGATCATCACTTGTACTGTGGATCATCACTGATGTACTGTGGACCATCCCTGATGTACTGTGGATCATCACTGATGTACTGTGGATCATCACTGATGTACTGAGGATCATCACTGATGTACTGTGAATCATCACTGATGAACTGTGGATCATCACTGATGTACTATGGGCCATCACGGGTGTACTATGGATCATCACTGGTGTACTATGGACCATCCCTGATGTACTATGGACCATCCCTGATGTACTATGGACCATCCCTGATGTACTGAGGATCATCACTGATGTACTATAGATCATCACTGATGTACTATGGGCCATTATTGGTGTACTATGGATCATCACTGATGTACTGTGGATCATCACTGATGTACTATGGATCATCACTGATGTACTATGGATCATCACTGATATACTATGAGCCATCACTGATGTACTATGGGCCATCACTGATGTACTGTGGATCATCACTGGTGTACTATGGATCATCACTGATGTACTATGGATCATCACTGGTGTACTATGGATCATCACTGATATACTGTGGATCATCACTGATGTACTGTGGACCATCCCTGATGTACTGTGGATCATCACTGATGTACTGTGGATCATCACTGATGTACTGAGGATCATCACTGATGTACTGTGGATCACCACTGATGTACTGTGGATCATCACTGATGTACTATGGGCCATCACAGGTGTACTATGGGCCATCACAGGTGTACTATGGATCATCACTGATGTACCATGGACCATCCTTGATGTCCTATGGACCATCCCTGATGTACTGTGGACCATTACCGATGTACTGTGGACCATCACTGATGTACTGTGGACCATCACTGATGTACTGTGGACCATCACTGATGTACTGTGGATCATCACTGATGTACTGTAGAACATCACTGATGTACTGTGGATCATCACTGATGTACTGTGGATCATCACTAATGTACTATAGTTCATCACTGATGTACTATGGACCATCACTGGTGTACTATGGATCATCACTGGTGTACTGTGGATCATCACTGATGTACTGTGGATCATCACTGATGTACTATGGACCATCACTGGTGTACTATGGGCCATCACTGGTGTACTATGGATCATCACTGGTGTACTATGGACCATCACTGATGTACTGTGGACCATCCCCGATGTACTGTGGATCATCACTGATGTACTGATGATCATCACTGATGTACTGAGGATCATCACTGGTGTACTATGGATCATCACTGATGTACTATGGATCATCACTGATGTACTATGGATCATCACTGATGTACTTTGGGCCATCACTGATGTACTGTGGACCATCCCTGATGTACTGTGGATCATCACTGATGTATTGTGGATCATCACTGATGTACTGTGGATCTTCACTGATGTACTGTGGATCATCACTGATGTACTGTGGATCATCACTGATGTACTGTGGACCATCACTGATGTACTGTGGACCATCACTGATGTACTGTGGATCATCACTGATGTTCTATGGACCATCACTGATGTACTGTGGATCATCACTGATGTACTATAGATCATCACTGATGTGCTATGGATCATCACTGATGTACTATGGACCATCACTGGTGTACTATGGATCATGACTGGTGTACTATGGATCATCACTGGTGTACTATGGATCATCACTGGTGTACTATGGACCATCCCTGATGTACTGTGGATCATCACTGATGTACTGTGGATCATCACTGATGTACTGTGGATCATCACTGATGTACTATAGATCATCACTGATGTACTATGGGCCATCACTGGTGTACTATGGATCATCACTGGTGTACTATGGATCATCACTGGTGTACTATGGATCATCACTGATGTACTATGGACCATCCCTGATATACTATGGACCATCCCTGATGTACTATAGATCATCACTGATGTACTATGGGCCATCACTGGTGTACTATGGGCCATCACTGGTGTACTATGGATCATAACTGGTGTACTATGGATCATCACTGATGTACTGTGGACCATCCCTGATGTACTGTGGATAATCACTGATGTACTGTGGATTATCACTGATGTACTGTGGATCATCACTGATGTACTATAGATTATCACTGGTGTACTATGGATCATCACTGGTGTACTATGGATCATCACTGATGTACTGTGGACCATCCCTGATGTACTGTGGATCATCACTGATGTACTGAGGATCATCACTGATGTACTGAGGATCATCACTGATGTACTATGGATCATCACTGATGTACTGTGGATCATCACTGATGTACTGTGGATTATCACTGATGTACTGTGGATCATCACTGATGTACTATAGATTATCACTGGTGTACTATGGATCATCACTGGTGTACTATGGATCATCACTGATGTACTGTGGACCATCCCTGATGTACTGTGGATCATCACTGATGTACTGAGGATCATCACTGATGTACTGAGGATCATCACTGATGTACTATGGATCATCACTGATGTACTATGGATCATCACTGGTGTACTATGGGCCATCACAGGTGTACTATGGGCCATCACAGGTGTACTATGGATCATCACTGATGTACTATGGACCATCCTTGATGTACTATGGACCATCCCTGATGTACTGTGGATCATCACTGATGTACTATAGATCATCACTGATGTACTATGGGCCATCACTGGTGTACTATGGATCATCACTGATGTACTATCGATCATCACTGATGTACTGAGGATCATCACTGATGTACTATGGATCATCACTTGTACTGTGGATTATCACTGATGTACTGTGGACCATCACTGATGTACTGCGGATCATCACTGATGTACTGTGGATCATCACTGATGTACTGAGGATCATCACTGATGTACTGTGGATCATCACTGATGTACTGTGGATCATCACTGATGTACTATGGGCCATCACGGGTGTACTATGGATCATCACTGGTGTACTATGGACCATCCCTGATGTACTATGGACCATCCCTGATGTACTATGGACCATCCCTGATGTACTGAGGATCATCACTGATGTACTATAGATCATCACTGATGTACTATGGGCCATTATTGGTGTACTATGGATCATCACTGATGTACTGTGGATCATCACTGATGTACTATGGATCATCACTGATGTACTATGGATCATCACTGATGTACTGTGGATCATCACTGGTGTACTATGGGCCATCACTGATGTACTGTGGATCATCACTGGTGTACTATGGATCATCACTGATGTACTATGGATCATCACTGGTGTACTATGGATCATCACTGATGTACTGTGGATCATCACTGATGTACTGTGGACGATCCCTGATGTACAGTGGATCATCACTGATGTACTGTGGATCATCACTGATGTACTGAGGATCATCACTGATGTACTGTGGATCATCACTGATGTACTGTGGATCATCACTGATGTACTATGGGCCATCACTGGTGTACTATTGGCCATCGCAGGTGTACTATGGATCATCACTAATGTACTATGGACCATCCTTGATGTCCTATGGACCATCCCTGATGTACTGTGGACCATTACTGATGTACTGTGGACCATCACTGATGTACTGTGGACCATCACTGATGTACTGTGGATCATCACTGATGTACTGTAGAACATCACTGATGTACTGTGGATCATCACTGATGTACTGTAGAACATCACTGATGTACTGTGGATCATCACTGATGTACTGTGGATCATCACTGGTGTACTATGGATCATCACTGGTGTACTATGGATCATCATTGGTGTACTGTGGATCATCACTGATGTACTGTGGATCATCACTGATGTACTATGGACCATCACTGGTGTACTATGGGCCATCACTGGTGTACTATGGATCATCACAGATGTACTGTGGACCATCCCGATGTACTGTGGATCATCACTGATGTACTGAGAATCATCACTGGTGTACTATGGATCATCACTGATGTACTATGGATCATCACTGATGTACTATGGATCATCACTGATGTGCTATAGATCATTACTGATGTACTTTGGGCCATCACTGATGTACTGTGGACCATCCCTGATGTACTGTGGATCATCACTGATGTATTGTGGATCATCACTGATGTACTGTGGATCATCACTGATGTACTGTGGACCATCACTGATGTACTGTGGACCATCACTGATGTACTGTGGATCATCACTGATGTTCTATGGACCATCACTGATGTACTGTGGATCATCACTGATGTACTATAGATCATCACTGATGTACTATGGACCATCACTGGTGTACTATAGATCATCACTGATGTACTTTGGGCCATCCCTGATGTACTGTGGACCATCCCTGATGTACTGTGGATCATCACTGATGTATTGTGGATCATCACTGATGTACTGTGGATCATCACTGATGTACTGTGGACCATCACTGATGTACTGTGGACCATCACTGATGTACTGTGGATCATCACTGATGTTCTATGGACCATCACTGATGTACTGTGGATCATCACTGATGTACTATAGATCATCACTGATGTACTATGGATCATCACTGATGTACTATGGACCATCACTGGTGTACTATGGATCATGACTGGTGTACTATGGATCATCACTGGTGTACTATGGATCATCACTGGTGTACTATGGATCATCACTGGTGTACTATGGACCATCCCTGATGTACTGTGGATCATCACTGATGTACTGTGGATCATCACTGATGTACTGTGGATCATCACTGATGTACTATAGATCATCACTGATGTACTATGGGCCATCACTGGTGTACTATGGATCATCACTGGTGTACTATAGATCATCACTGGTGTACTATGGATCATCACTGATGTACTATGGACCATCCCTGATATACTATGGACCATCCCTGATGTACTATAGATCATCACTGATGTCCTATGGGCCATCACTGGTGTACTATGGGCCATCACTGGTGTACTATGGATCATAACTGGTGTACTATGGATCATCACTGATGTACTGTGGACCATCCCTGATGTACTGTGGATCATCACTAATGAACTGTGGACCATCACTGATGTACTGTGGATCATCACTGATGTACTGTGGATCATCACTGATCTACTGTGGATCATCACTGATGTACTGTGGATCATCACTGATGTACTATAGATTATCACTGGTGTACTATGGATCACCACTGGTGTACTATGGATCATCACTGATGTACTGTGGACCATCCCTGATGTACTGTGGATCATCACTAATGTACTGTGGACCATCACTGATGTACTGTGGACCATCCCTGATGTACTGTGGATCATCACTGATGTACTGAGGATCATCACTGATGTACTGAGGATCATCACTGATGTACTATGGATCATCACTGATGTACTATGGATCATAACTGGTGTACTATGGGCCATCACAGGTGTACTATGGGCCATCACAGGTGTACTATGGATCATCACTGATGTACTATGGACCATCCTTGATGTACTATGGACCATCCCTGATGTACTGTGGATCATCACTGATGTACTATAGATCATCACTGATGTACTATGGGCCATCACTGGTGTACTATGGATCATCACTTGTACTGTGGATCATCACTGATGTACTGTGGACCATCACTGATGTACTGTGGATCATCACTGATGTACTGTGGATCATCACTGATGTACTGAGGATCATCACTGATGTACTGTGGATCATCACTGATGTACTGTGGATCATCACTGATGTACTGTGGGGCCATCACGGTTGTACTATGGATCATCACTGGTGTACTATGGACCATCCCTGATGTACTATGGACCATCCCTGATGTACTGAGGATCATCACTGATGTACTATAGATCATCACTGATGTACTATGGGCCATTATTGGTGTACTATGGATCATCACTGATGTACTGTGAATCATCACTGATGTACTATGGATCATCACTGATGTACTATGGATCATCACTGATGTACTGTGGATCATCACTGGTGTACTATGGGCCATCACTGATGTACTGTGGATCATCACTGGTGTACTATGGATCATCACTGATGTACTATGGATCATCACTACTATGGATCATCACTGATGTACTGTGGACCATCCCTGATGTACTGTGGATCATCACTGATGTACTGTGGATCATCACTGATGTACTGAGGATCATCACTGATGTACTGTGGATCATCACTGATGTACTGTGGATCATCACTGATAAACTATGGGCCATCACAGGTGTACTATGGGCCATCACAGGTGTACTATGGATCATCACTGATGTACTATGGACCATCCTTGATGTCCTATGGACCATCCCTGATGTACTGTGGACCATTACTGATGTACTGTGGACCATCACTGATGTACTGTGGACCATCACTGATGTACTGTGGATCATCACTGATGCACTGTAGAACATCACTGATGTACTGTGGATCATCACTGATGTACTGTAGAACATCACTGATGTACTGTGGATCATCACTGATGTACTGTGGATCATCACTGGTGTACTATGGATCATCACTGGTGTACTGTGGATCATCACTGATGTACTGTGGATCATCACTGATGTACTATGGGCCATCACTGGTGTACTATGGATCATCACTGGTGTACTATGGACCATCACTGATGTACTGTGGACCATCCCGATGTACTGCGGATCATTACTGATGTACTGAGGATCATCACTGGTGTACTATGGATCATCACTGATGTACTATGGATCATCACTGATGTACTATGGATCATCACTGATGTGCTATAGATCATCACTGATGTACTTTGGGCCATCACTGATGTACTGTGGACCATCCCTTATGTACTGTGGATCATCACTGATGTATTGTGGATCATCACTGATGTACTGTGGATCGTCACTGATGTACTGTGGACCATCACTGATGTACTGTGGACCATCACTGATGTACTGTGGATCATCACTGATGTTCTATGGACCATCACTGATGTACTGTGGATCATCACTGATGTACTATAGATCATCACTGATGTACTATGGACCATCACTGGTGTACTATGGATCATGACTGGTGTACTATGGATCATCACTGGTGTACTATGGATCATCACTGGTGTACTATGGACCATCACTGATGTACTGTGGATCATCACTGATGTACTGTGGATCATCACTGATGTACTGTGGATCATCACTGATGTACTACAGATCATCACTGATGTACTATGGACCATCACTGGTGTACTATGGATCATCACTGGTGTACTATGGATCATCACTGATGTACTGTGGACCATCCCTGATGTACTGTGGATCATCACTGATGTACTGTGGATCATCACTGATGTACTGTGGATCATCACTGATGTACTGAGGATCATCACTGATGTACTGAGGATCATCACTGATGTACTGAGGATCATCACTGATGTACTATGGATCATCACTGGTGTACTATGGGCAATCACAGGTGTACTATGGGCCATCACAGGTGTGCTATGGATCATCACTCATGTACTATGGACCATCCTTGATGTACTATGGACCATCCCTGATGTACTGTGGATCATCACTGATGTACTATAGATCATCACTGATGTACTGTGGACCATCCTTGATGTACTATGGACCATCCCTGATGTACTGTGGACCATTACTGATGTACTGTGGACCATCACTGATGTACTGTAGATCATCACTGATGTACTGTGGATCATCACTGATGTACTGTGGATCATCACTAATGTACTATAGATCATCACTGATGTACTATGGACCATCACTGGTGTACTATGGATCATCACTGATGTACTATGGACCAT
This sequence comes from Rana muscosa, assembly GCA_029206835.1. Lineage (NCBI taxonomy): Eukaryota > Metazoa > Chordata > Amphibia > Anura > Ranidae > Rana > Rana muscosa. The sequence goes on from JARGYO010005562.1 coordinate 15,775,655, forward strand.
CACCGCTGTACTGTGGATCATCACTGATATACTGTGGATCATCACTAATGTACTATTGATCATCACTGATGTACTGTGGACCATCACTGGTGTACTATGGATTATCACTGGTGTACTATGGATCATCACAGGTGTACTGTGGATCATCACTGATGTACTGTGGATCATCACTGATGTACTATGGACCATCACTGGTGTACTATGGGCCATCACTGGTGTACTATGGGCCATCACTGGTGTACTATGGATCATCACTGGTGTACTATGGACCATCACTGATGTACTATGGACCATCACCGATGTACTTTGGGCCATCACTGGTGTACTATGGATCATCACTGGTGTACTATGGACCATCACTGATGTACTATGGACCATCACCGATGTACTTTGGACCATCCTGATGTACTGTGGAACATCACTGATGTACTGTGGATCATCACTGATGTACTGTGGATCATCACTGATGTACTGTGGACCATCACTGATGTACTGTGGACCATCACTGGTGTACTATGGATCATCACTGGTGTACTATAGATCATCACTGATGTACTATGGATCATCCCTGATGTACCATGTACCATCCCTGATGTACCGTGGATCATCACTGATGTACTGTGGATCATCACTGATGTACTATAGATCATCACTGATGTACTGTGGATCATCACTGATGTACTGTGGATCATCACTGATGTACTATGGACCATCACTGGTGTACTATGGGCCATCACTGGTGTACTATGGATCATCACTGGTGTACTATGGACCATCACTGATGTACTATCGACCATCACCGATGTACTGTGGACCATCCCCGATGTACTGTGGAACATCCCCGATGTACTGTGGAACATCACTGATGTACTGTGGATCATCACTGATGTACTATGGGCCATCACTGGTGTACTATGGATCATCACTGATGTACTATGGATCATCACTGGTGTACTATGGATCATCCCTGATGTACCATAGACCATCCCTGATGTACCGTGGATCATCACTGATGTACTGTGGATCATCACTGATGTACTATAGATCATCACTGATGTACTGTGGATCATCACTGATGTACTATGGGCCATCACTGGTGTACTATGGGCCATCAGTGGTGTACTATGGATCATCACTGGTGTACTATGGGCCATCACTGATGTACTATGGACCATCACTGATGTACTGTGGATCATCACTGATGTACTGTGGATCATCACTGATGTACTGTGGATCATCACTGATGTACTGTGGATCATCACTGGTGTACTATGGATCATCACTGATGTACTATGGATCATCACTGATGTACTATGGATCATCACTGATGTACTATGGATCATCACTGGTGTACTATGGATCATCACTGATGTACTGTGGATCATCACTGGTGTACTGTGGATCATCACTGATGTACTGTGGACCACCACTTATGTACTGTGGATCATCACTGATGTACTGTGGATCATCACTGATGTACTGTGGATCATCACCGATGTACTGAGGATCATCACTGATGTACTGTGGGCCATCACAGGTGTACTATGGGCCATCACAGGTGTACTATGGATCATCACTGATGTACTATGGACCATCCCTGATGTACTATGGACATCCCTGATGTACTGTGGATCATCACTGATGTACTATAGATCATCACTGATGTACTATGGGCCATCACTGGTGTACTATGGATCATCACTGATGTACTATGGATCATCACTGATGTACTGAGGATCATCACTGATGTACTGAGGATCATCACTGATGTACTGTGGACCATCCCTGATGTACTGTGGATCATCACTAATGTACTATAGATCATCACTGATGTACTATGGACCATCACTGGTGTACTATGGATCATCACTGATGTACTATGGACCATCACCGATGTACTGTGGATCATCACTGATGTACTGTGTATTATCACTAATGTACTATTGATCATCACTGATGTACTGTGGACCATCACTGGTGTACTATGGATCATCACAGGTGTACTGTGGATCATCACTGATGTACTGTGGATCATCACTGATGTACTATGGACCATCACTGGTGTAATATGGGCCATCACTGGTGGACTATGGATCATCACTGGTGTACTATGGACCATCACTGATGTACTATGGACCATCACCGATGTACTGTGGACCATCCCGATGTACTGTGGAACATCCCGATGTAAGGTGGAACATCACTGATGTACTGTGGACCATCACTGGTGTACTATGGATCATCACTGGTGTACTATGGATCATCACTGATGTACTATGGATCATCCCTGATGTACCATGTACCATCCCTGATGTACCGTGGATCATCCCTGATGTACCGTGGATCATCACTGATGTACTGTGGATCATCACTGATGTACTATAGATCATCACTGATGTACTGTGGATCATCACTGATGTACTATGGACCATCACTGGTGTACTATGGGCCATCACTGGTGTACTATGGATCATCACTGGTGTACTATGGACCATCACTGATGTACTATCGACCATCACCGATGTACTGTGGTCCATCCCTGATGTACTGTGGAACATATTATTATAAAAGGCAATCAGCGCACAAATGACTACGAAAACTGCTGCAGCTGGACACCAACAGGTATATCACACAATAACCCAAACAGATAATATAAAGAAATAACAGTGCAGCGCAATAAATGTCCATATACAGTGAGCAATGATGAGAAAGATGTACTGAAGAGATCTGGGTGTAGGCTTCTTCATACAGTATATAACTTGTGTATCCAATGTAAGGAAAATCTGCTTACCAGACCAGATGGACCTTTTGAATGAACAAGAGGTCAAAAACGCTTGTTTTCCACCATGAGGAGAAGATGGTCTCAGATGAAGCGGTGATCCAGCCAGATGGTAGGCACAGCATCAGATGTAGAGATGATATATAAAAAAGGAATGTGGAAACGTTCTAAGTGTAGACTGTTTTAATCCAAAAATATAATGTATAAAAAATACATAGAAATGAAATTCAGACAAAGTCCAAAAGAGTACAGCAAAAGCCACTGGGCGCTGATGTTCTATGATGGGGAAGTCCAAAATATAAAACAGCTGCTGAAGTGACCAAGTCTCTTGTGCTTATAATGATAAATGAACCATGATATACAGCTGGTGGAAGTCACAAGTAGAGATCATATGCTGAAAACTGGCAAAAAAATAGTGCTAATAGCAACAAAAATAAACATAAGCAGCACCAGATGATTAACAGTGAGAGATCCACCAAAGTGAACAGCAGGCAGATGAAGTGAGTGTGAGCGGCGGTGAACGCCGTAAACTCAGCCTAAGATGAATCAATGGTAAGCGGCAATGCAAGCCGCGAGCACAGCCTGGGACAGACGCGGGTGACGTCACCGAGTAAGCTCCTCCCCCGTACGTACGTTGCGTCCAATAGGACTTCGTCAGCGGTGGGTGGGGCTTACAGCGTCACCCTCCGTCCTTATAAACTAAAAGCGTTGCCATGGAGAGCATAGTGGGGGCGGGACGGCCGGTAACCAGCCCCGAACACAGAATCCCCATGCTATGTAATCAGCCAATGTAATTTGGCTAGGCAGCAGCTAATAAAAAATGACACATAGACAGGAAAGCCTGTATAGTGCATACAAAATATATTTGATTACTTTTAAAGTGACAAACACCCACGGCTGTCCCATGCCTCACAGTATAACTCCACAGCAGTGAAAGTTATATAAGAAAAATTGTATTCTTTAAAATAATAAAGAAAAATGTGAAAAATAAATAAAAGTAAAAATTAATAAATAAAAAATATTTTAATAAAATATAAAAAAAAAAAAAAAAAACATGTGTAAAGCAAATTGCAAATATAAGAGGGGGACCTCCTCTATTATGCAATGCAAAAAAAAAGGATGATAAAAGTATTAACTAAAAATACCACATCTACCGACATTGGTATACTAAACTGGCTTATTTGTCAGAGATGAAACAATTAAGATCAAAGTCGACTTTGAGGCCTCCTGTCACGAGCACCTGGGTCTCGTGTATCCAGAAAGACTCACGCCGACTAAGTTGTCTGATGAAGTTACCACCTCTCCAGTGGGGTCTAACCCTTTCTATACCCCAAAATTTAAGACATTTGGGGTCTCGGTTATGAAAATGACGAAAATGTTTGGAGACATTATGAGTTCTAACACCATTGATAATGTTATTCACATGTTCTCCCATGCGCACATGAAGCGGTCTGGAGGTTCTACCAATGTAGTGTAATCCACAGTCACATTCAAGGCCATAGACCACCCCCATGGTATTACATGTAATAAGATTTTTAATAGAATAAGTTTTACCTGTAGTAGGAGCAGTAAACTCTTTTCTTCGTTTAATATTGCGTTTAAATTTTTTACAAGATGGACACCTACCACATGCGTAAAAACCAGTCATAAGAGGAAAAATATGACTCTCCCTTACTACTGGAGGGTCGACCACACTAGGGGCCAATACGTCCCTCAGTGTAGGTGCCTTTCTATATATGAATCTGGGACGAGACGGAATAATGGCTCCCATTATTCTATCCTTTTTCAAGATGTCCCAGTGTTTCATGATTATTTTTTCAAATTTCCTGTGTTGAATATTGAAATCCAAAATAATTCTGAGTTCCGTGTTAGCTGGATTAGGTGCCCTGGGTCGAGAACCCGCCACCAAAGAAGTTCTATCTAGCTTTCCGACCTTTTGAATTTCACTGGAGATATCCTCCTTATCATAGCCTTTTTGGATAAATCTTTTAGCAAGGACATCTGATTGCAATACAAAATCTGCCTCAGACGTGCAATTACGCCTTAAACGAATGAACTGGCCCCTAGGGATGTTGCATAGCCATGTTTTGTGATGGCAACTGTCAAGGGGTATGTACCCATTCCTGTCTGTCTGCTTAAAATGATTTTTCGTTTTGAAGACAGGTCCATCTCTGAAAATTTCCAGATCTAAAAATGTTATACTGGAAGGATCAGCATTCCAGGTGAGTCTAATATTTTTGGTGTTGCCATTCAGCTTGGACATAAATAATTGCAGGCTAGTCATGTTACCCTCCCAGATAATGATCAGATCGTCTATATAGTGATAATAGCACTTTAGTTGTATTGGTCTGTCATTAAAGATAGTTTCTTCTTCCCAAAGTGACATAAACAAGTTTGCCTGACTGGGAGCAAACCGTGCTCCCATGGCAACTCCAAGGGTTTGAAGAAAAAATCTATGATCATACCAGAAATAATTCCTGGCTAAACAAAAAGAAAGTGCATCCACAAGAAAACCGATCAGCAGGGGAGGAAGATTAGAGGCATCTAATGCCCATTTAACTGCCCTAATAGCATCCTGATGGCCTATGATGGTGTACAATGACCCCACGTCCGCGGTTACCAACAAAGTGTTGTCACTGGCGGGCGTGGACTCAACCACCTGTATAGCATGTCGGGTGTCTTTAAGATAAGCGGTGGTCGAACAAACCAATGGTTTAAGAAAGTGGTCAATGTATTGGCCCAGGCGTGCAGTGACCGAATCAATTCCATTGACAATAGGTCTCCCAGGTGGAAACTGGGCATCTTTATGTACCTTTGGTAGGAAATATATGATTGGCCTCCTGCACGCACTGGGATCCAAATATAAAGCCTCTTTTTTGGTAAGAACACCACACATTTTACCTTGCTCAACAAGAGCTTGAAGTTCATTTTGATACTCAAAAACAGGGTCCTTGGTCATAAGTTGATATGTAGAATGGTCTGACAATAATCTATTCATCTCATTGTCATAAAAGACCTTACTCATAACAACCAATCCACCCCCCTTATCCGCTGGTCTAACTACAACATTTTTATTTTTCTCTAATGTGGAAATGCCCATTTTGAGATAGTGAGGATCTCTCACTTTCTTGATCTTCATGCGGTCTAGGTCGGTGGTGACCATGTTTTTGAAAACTTCAATATGCTTATGGTCATGTTTGGGAGGGTTAAAGGTAGATTTGTTAGCAAGCTGTGAGTGAAATTCTAGAGGTACTACAGGAACTGAAGTGGAAGTGGTGGTTCCTGATTTAGAAAGGAAATGTCGTTTAATATTAAGCGTTCTTACAAACTTTTGCAGACTAATATAAGTTTGGAATTTATTAAAATTCCGAACTGGAGCGAACTTGAGTCCTTTATCAAGCACTCTAAGTTCCTCCTCTGACAAGTCCACACCACTGATGTTAAATACTCCTGCTCCTATTATCGCCTTTGTCTTTTTAGCTCTTCTTCCGGCTCTTCTTCCTCTCTTAGTCGTCTTTTCCCCCCTTGTTTGATTCCTGGGGGGGTATGACCCCAAGGCTCCTCCCAATGTAGTTGACGCTGGCCTAAAAAACTTTCATTTGGAGGGTTGGTTTCATGAGATAATGGAGCAAAGCGATTGTGAATAGGAAGCTGGTCATGATCGATGTATGGGTCATTATTCCTCACATGGTCTGAATGCCTACCATAAGAGTTCTGATAATACATGTCATCTCTATTGAGGGGACCATTAGGGACATAGTCCCTGTTGGAACCATGGTCCCGCCAATTATTATGTTCATAAGGGGGTGGATGATGGTAAGGAGTAACCTTACCCCTCCCCCCTCTGTTAGGGTGACCCCTGCCGTTGGGGCGTCCCCCACCTCGAGCTGGTGGACCCCTGGCAGGTGGGTTTCTAGGAATGACAGGAGTGGAAATGGTGGAAATATGCGGGGTGGAAGGGCGCGGCACATTAGTAGGTCCCGTATCAGGGTTGGGTACCCTAGATTGCCATTTAAAAATTTCGCCCCTAGCAAAATCACCAGAGTCCCTAAGGTACTTAGTTTTCTTTTTCTCCTGTGATTCCTTATCCCACTTAGACATCTTATTTTTAAGTTCACCTGATAGCTTAGAGAAATCTGAAGATTCTTGAAACGGCTCAATTTTAACTTTAAGCTCTCCTATTTGTTTATCAAGAATCTTCATTTTCCTATGTTTCCACATTCCTTTTTTATATATCATCTCTACATCTGATGCTGTGCCTACCATCTGGCTGGATCACCGCTTCATCTGAGACCATCTTCCCCTCATGGTGGAAAACAAGCGTTTTTGACCTCTTGTTCATTCAAAAGGTCCATCTGGTCTGGTAAGCAGATTTTCCTTACATTGGATACACAAGTTATATACTGTATGAAGAAGCCTACACCCAGATCTCTTCAGTACATCTTTCTCATCATTGTTCACTGTATATGGACATTTATTGCGCTGCACTGTTATTTCTTTATATTATCTGTTTGGGTTATTGTGTGATTATACCTGTTGGTGTCCAGCTGCAGCAGTTTTCGTAGTCATTTGTGCGCTGATTGCCTTTTATAATACTTTTGTTAGTTATCACATTTCTTTTAGCTGCACATATGGATGTTTTTCAGTTTTTGGAACATAGAGAGGTTAAACTTAGTGAAGTCTTCTCAGATACACCCACACCTACCTATCCGGATGACTTATCCGTATGTTTCAAAAAATTGGGCTTTGCCTTTGAAAAGAAAATTAAGGCATGGTGGGACATTGCTTCATTTGAGCAATATACTAAGAATAAACTTATCCCTAGACGTTTAAGGTGGGATATCCCACCTAATGATGGCCTTTTGGATGAGGAATCCATGCGAGAATGGCAAAATTTCTTTTGTCAAAAAGGACAAGAGTTAATTGATCTCCTTCTCATTAGGAAACATAGGAAAATGAAGATTCTTGATAAACAAATAGGAGAGCTTAAAGTTAAAATTGAGCCGTTTCAAGAATCTTCAGATTTCTCTAAGCTATCAGGTGAACTTAAAAATAAGATGTCTAAGTGGGATAAGGAATCACAGGAGAAAAAGAAAACTAAGTACCTTAGGGACTCTGGTGATTTTGCTAGGGGTGAAATTTTTAAATGGCAATCTAGGGTACCCAACCCTGATACGGGACCTACTAATGTGCCGCGCCCTTCCACCCCGCATATTTCCACCATTTCCACTCCTGTCATTCCTAGAAACCCACCTGCCAGGGGTCCACCAGCTCGAGGTGGGGGACGCCCTAACGGCAGGGGTCACCCTAACAGAGGGGGGAGGGGTAAGGTTACTCCTTACCATCATCCACCCCCTTATGAACATAATAATTGGCGGGACCATGGTTCCAACAGGGACTATGTCCCTAATGGTCCCCTCAATAGAGATGACATGTATTATCAGAACTCTTATGGTAGGCATTCAGACCATGTGAGGAATAATGACCCATACATCGATCATGACCAGCTTCCTATTCACAATCGCTTTGCTCCATTATCTCATGAAACCAACCCTCCAAATGAAAGTTTTTTAGGCCAGCGTCAACTACATTGGGAGGAGCCTTGGGGTCATACCCCCCCAGGAATCAAACAAGGGGGGAAAAGACGACTAAGAGAGGAAGAAGAGCCGGAAGAAGAGCTAAAAAGACAAAGGCGATAATAGGAGCAGGAGTATTTAACATCAGTGGTGTGGACTTGTCAGAGGAGGAACTTAGAGTGCTTGATAAAGGACTCAAGTTCGCTCCAGTTCGGAATTTTAATAAATTCCAAACTTATATTAGTCTGCAAAAGTTTGTAAGAACGCTTAATATTAAACGACATTTCCTTTCTAAATCAGGAACCACCACTTCCACTTCAGTTCCTGTAGTACCTCTAGAATTTCACTCACAGCTTGCTAACAAATCTACCTTTAACCCTCCCAAACATGACCATAAGCATATTGAAGTTTTCAAAAACATGGTCACCACCGACCTAGACCGCATGAAGATCAAGAAAGTGAGAGATCCTCACTATCTCAAAATGGGCATTTCCACATTAGAGAAAAATAAAAATGTTGTAGTTAGACCAGCGGATAAGGGGGGTGGATTGGTTGTTATGAGTAAGGTCTTTTATGACAATGAGATGAATAGATTATTGTCAGACCATTCTACATATCAACTTATGACCAAGGACCCTGTTTTTGAGTATCAAAATGAACTTCAAGCTCTTGTTGAGCAAGGTAAAATGTGTGGTGTTCTTACCAAAAAAGAGGCTTTATATTTGGATCCCAGTGCGTGCAGGAGGCCAATCATATATTTCCTACCAAAGGTACATAAAGATGCCCAGTTTCCACCTGGGAGACCTATTGTCAATGGAATTGATTCGGTCACTGCACGCCTGGGCCAATACATTGACCACTTTCTTAAACCATTGGTTTGTTCGACCACCGCTTATCTTAAAGACACCCGACATGCTATACAGGTGGTTGAGTCCACGCCCGCCAGTGACAACACTTTGTTGGTAACCGCGGACGTGGGGTCATTGTACACCATCATAGGCCATCAGGATGCTATTAGAGCAGTTAAATGGGCATTAGATGCCTCTAATCTTCCTCCCCTGCTGATCGGTTTTCTTGTGGATGCACTTTCTTTTTGTTTAGCCAGGAATTATTTCTGGTATGATCATAGATTTTTTCTTCAAACCCTTGGAGTTGCCATGGGAGCACGGTTTGCTCCCAGTGTGGCAAACTTGTTTATGTCACTTTGGGAAGAAGAAACTATCTTTAATGACAGACCAATACAACTAAAGTGCTATTATCGCTATATAGACGATCTGATCATTATCTGGGAGGGTAACATGACTAGCCTGCAATTATTTATGTCCAAGCTGAATGGCAACACCAAAAATATTAGACTCACCTGGAATGCTGATCCTTCCAGTATAACATTTTTAGATCTGGAAATTTTCAGAGATGGACCTGTCTTCAAAACGAAAAATCATTTTAAGCAGACAGACAGGAATGGGTACATACCCCTTGACAGTTGCCATCACAAAACATGGCTATGCAACATCCCTAGGGGCCAGTTCATTCGTTTAAGGCGTAATTGCACGTCTGAAGCAGATTTTGTATTGCAATCAGATGTCCTTGCTAAAAGATTTATCCAAAAAGGCTATGATAAGGAGGATATCTCCAGTGAAATTCAAAAGGTCGGAAAGCTAGATAGAACTTCTTTGGTGGCGGGTAGTGATGAGCCGAACACCCCCGGGTTCGGTTCGCACCAGAACCCGCGAACGGACCGAAAGTTCGAACGAACATTAGAACCCTATTAAATACAATGGATGCGAACGTTCGAATTCTAAAGTGCTAATTATAACAACTATTATGCATGTTATTGTCATAAATAGGGTTTGGGAACCCGGGTTGTGCACCAGGGGACATGTATCAATGCAAAAAGAAGTTTTAAAAACGGTCGTTTTTCGGGAGCAGTCATTTTAATGATGCATAAAGTGAAAAAAAAAAGTCAAATATTCCTTTAAATATCGTACCTGGGGGGTGTCTAAAGTATGCCTGTGAAGTGCCACGTGTTTCCCGTGTTTAGAACTGTCCCTGCACAAAATGACACTTCTAAAGGAAAAAAAAGCCATTTAAAACTGCTTGCGGCTTTAATGTAATGTCTGGTCCCGGTAATATGGATGAAATTCTTTAAGAAAAATGGCATAGCTACCCCATGACCCCCCCCCTACCCCAGCCCATTACCAGCCCCTTTGGGTCTTGTATGGATATTAAGGGGAACCCCGCACATAAAATAAAAAAGGCCCTATATACTCTGAACAGCCGTATACAGGCGGTGCATACAAGACAGGGACTGTAGGTTTGTTCTTATGTAGAATCTGTTTGTAATTTTGAACAGGTACATTGTTGAAGTGTAGCTCCAGCCCAAAAATCTATTTTTAAACTTTTTGGGAAACATAGGTAAGGGTTATCACCCCTGTAACATTTGTTTTGCTGTCTGTGCCCCTGTTCAGAACATTTCACCTCACTTTCCGTCCCAATGACAACTGTTTTTGAAATGTGGTGTTTTTCTTGAAACAAGGATTGCTGATAAAGCATCAGTACAGATGAGACCCCTTTCTCCCATATTTATTCTTACAGGAGAGAATTTTCCTTTCTAGGGGTAGATTTCCTCTCACTTCCTGTTGTCTTCTTTCGTTTGCAAGTAGGAGTCGTTTGTAAGTTGGATGTTTGAAAGTAGGGACCTGCCGTATATACTCTGCAGAAATAGGCCCCTTAGTTGTTGGTGTTGGCACAACACTGTAAGCACTCAGTTACTCTTGGTTGGTGCTGGAACGCCCTGCTGTCAACTATTATATCAGGAATTTTAATTACATATAATTGTTGAACAGTGGTAGTAAAAATTGGGGCTTTGATGGTGGTGCTGGTGCCACAACACTGTAAGCCCTGACAGTTACTCTTGGTGGGTGCAGCAATGGGCCCTGCTGTGAATTATTAGATCAAGAATTGTAATTACATGCCCCTTTTGAACAGGGGCTGAAAAATTGGGCCTTTCGTGGTGGTGGTGGTGGTGGCGTTGCCACAAGACTGTAAGCCCTCAGAGTTACTCTTGGTGGGTGCAGCAATGGACCCTGCTGTGAATTATTAGATCAAGAATTGTAATTGCATGCCCCTGTTGAACAGGGGCTGAAAAATTGGGCCTTAGGCACTGGTGGCACAACACTACAACCCCTCACAGATACTGTACTTGGAGCACAGCAATGAGCCCTGTTGCAAAGTATTGCTTCAAAAATTGTAATGACACGCCCCTGTAAAACAGGGGCTGAAAAATTGGGCCTTAGCCACTGGTGGCGGCACCCATAAACAAAAATGATCTTCCAAGCTATCATCATCAATCGTATCATTGAGGACTCGGAGGAGGAGGATAGCCAGTCAACATAACAGCACAGGCACTCAGCATCAGCATCAGTCTTGAAGGGATGTGACATGTTAAAATCAATTAGTCTGTTATATCAGCATCAGGTGTGTGGTAGCTGGTGGTGATCCAAGACTGGTTCATCTTGATGAAAGTCAGTCGATCAACCGAGTCGGTGGACAGGCGCACCCTGTGATCCGTGACAAATCCTCCAGCAGCACTGAATGTGCGTTCCGAAAGAACGCTGGATGCAGGACAGGCCAGTAGCTCAATTGCATACTGTGCAAGCTCTGGCCAGTGATCCATCCTCAAGACCCAGTAAGCCAGAGGATTTTCGGTGGGGAAGGTGTCCAAGTCTGACCTTGCCCCTAGATATTCCTGCACCATGTTTATCAGACGCTGGCGATGGTTGCTGGAACCGATCATACTTTGGGGCTGCGGACTAAAGAATTGTCTGAACGCATCGGTCAGACGGCCACCTTCCCCACCGCTCCTTCTTTGACTGGCCGAAGCCTCAGCAACTCGTTGTCCAGGACCAGGAGTTTGTAACCTCCCAGTCTCTGGGAACGCGTTGCACAGACCTTTCTGCAAGGCCTCCCGGAGTTGTCTCATCCTCTGCTCCCTCTGCGACGGTAACATAAGGTCCGCAACCTTACCCTTGTACCGTGGATCAAGGAGAGTGGCCAGCCAGTAATGGTCCCTCTCCTTGATCCGAAGAATACGAGGATCCTTCCGCAGACTTTGCAGGATCAGGGAGGCCATGCAGCGTAGGTTTGCTGAGGCATTCGCTCCGGAGTCCTCTGGGTCACTAAGGACGACATGATCCGCAGCCACCTCCTCCCAGCCACGTACAAGTCCACTGGTTTCTTGGGACTGTAAATCATCCCTAAAAGACTGCTGCTGATGATGCTGAGTGCCAGCCTCCACCTCCATGCTGACACAATCCTCCTCCTCCTCCTCCTCCTCCTCCTCCTCTTCCTGTGCGATGGGTGGGACAGAAGGAACACTGTCTGGGTAAAGGGGGCCTTGAGAGGCAAGGAAGTCCTCCTCTTCCTGCCTCTGTTCTGCCTCAAGTGCCCTGTCCATTATTCCACGCAGCGTGTGCTCCAACAGGTGGACAAGAGGTACAGTGTCACTGATGCATGCACTGTCACTGCTCACCATCCTCGTGGCCTCCTCAAATGGTGCCAGGACAGTGCATGCATCCCTGATCATGCCCCACTGGCGTGGAGAAAAAAAACCAAGCTCCCCTGACCCTGTCCTGGTGCCGTAGTCGCACAGGTACTCATTGATGGCCCTCTGCTGCGTGTGCAGCCGCTGCAGCATGGCCAACGTTGAGTTCCACCTGGTGGGCATGTCACATATAAGGCGGTTCTTGGGCAGGTTCAACTCCTTTTGCAGCTCAGCCAGGCGAGCACTGGCATTATAAGATCTGCGGAAATGCACACAGACTTTCCTGGCCTGCCTCAGGACATCCTGTAAGCCCGGGTACCTGCCCAAGAAGCGCTGCACCACCAGGTTAAGGACGTGAGCCACACAGGGCACATGGGTCAGTTGTCCCTGTCGGAGGGCGGAGAGGAGGTTGGTGCCATTGTCGCAAACCACCATTCCTGGCTTAAGCTGGCGTGGCGTCAACCACCTCTCGGCCTGGCCCTGCAGAGCAGACAGGACCTCTGCCCCAGTGTGGCTTCTGTCCCCCAAACACACCAGCGCAAGCACGGCATGGCATCTTTTTGCCTGCGTACTTGCGTAGCCCCGTGAACGGCTACGGAGCACCGCTGGTTCATAGGACAAACCACAGGAAGAGGCCATGGAGGAAGAAGAAGAGGAGGGGGTGGAGGAGAGAGGTGTGTCACAACCAGTAGTAGCATTTTGGAGGCGTGGCGGTGGAACAACCTCCAACACTACTGCACCTTGTCCTGCATCCTTCCCAGCTGCCAAAAGAGTGACCCAATGGGCCGTGAAAGAAAGGTAACGTCCCTGTCCATGCCTGCTGGACCATGAGTCAGCGGTAATATGCACCTTACCGCTGACCGCCCTGTCCAGCGAGGCCAAGACATTGCCTTCCACATGCCGGTAGAGAGCCGGAATAGCCTTCCGTGAGAAAAAGTGGCGTTTGGGAACCTGCCACTGAGGAACCGCACATTGCACAAACTCACGGAAGGGGGCCGAGTCTACCAACTGAAAAGGCAGCAGTTGAAGCGCTAGCAATTTAGCCAAGCTAGCATTCAACCGCTGGGCATGTGGATGGCTGGGAGTGAACTTCTTTCGACGGTCCAGCAGCTGGGGCAGGGAAATTTGCCTGCTAGAATCGGACGTTGGTGTACTGCTAGCAGAGTGGCCGCAAGTACTTGGCTGTGACACACCTAATTCTACACCTTCATTCCTCTCAGTGCATGTTTCAGAGAGGACTGAAGTTATAGTGGGGTTGGAGATCCCAGCTGATGCGGTGCAAGGAGAGGTCCGCTTTGTTCTTTGGTGTGGGTCTTTGAGGTAGGCTTGCCAACGAGCTGCATGGCAGGTCAACATATGTCTGGTCAGGCATGTGGTACCCAAGCGGCTGATGTTTTGGCCACGCGATATACGCTTGAGACATATGTTGCAAACAGCAGCTGTGCGATCTGATGCACTAGCCTCAAAAAAGGCCCACACCAAAGAACTTTTTGAATGACGGGCAGAGGCAGCGCCCTGCACAGGCGGAGCTCTGCGGTGTGATTCCGTCGGTGTACTGCCCTTACGCTGGCCACCAAAGGGCATCCTGCCTCGTTGGAGATGTGCCTCCTCCTCATCCTCCTCCTCCTCCTCTCTCCTATTAGGCACACACGTGGAGTCAGTGACCTCATCATCACCTCCCTCCTCATCACTGGAGGCAATCTGGCAGTATGCTGCAGCTGCTGGAACATGACTGCCAGATTGGTGTCCTTCTTGAGCATCCCCTCTGTCTGCTCTCACGCTACTGCCTTCCTCTAGCTGGGTTTCATCATCAGACCCTTCGAAACGCTGGGCATCCTCCTGGAGCATGTACCCAACACTGTGCTGAAACAGTTCGGGGGACTCCTCAGGAGGAGGACATGGTGGGTCTAGGGAAGGAGTGACTGATGATGAGTCTGACATTGATACCAGGGAAGAGGACGCTTTGGCAGCTGCTTTTCCAGTACCCTGAGCCTGGGTGAGAGAGGATGAGGAGGAGGAGGAGGGCTTGGTCATCCACTCTACCAAGTCTTCGGCATGATGTGGCTCAACATGTCCAGCTGCCGAAAAGAAGGACAAGCGTGTCCCATGGCCATGTGCTGATGACAATGCACCGCGTCCACGACCAGCACTGTTGCCCCCAGACACAGAGCCTGCTTGCCCTCTTTTATTGGCTCCTGACTGTCTGCCTCTCCTTGTTTGCCTTCCAGACATTCTAATAGATGGCCTGCAGGGAGATGGGAAAAAAGCAATAAGGGCTACCTTCAGGTGTCCTTCTCTGTCCCTTGAAACAAGGACTTTGACAGTGAAAGAAACTGACACACTCTCCCTACCTACAGTTTTCTGTCCCTAGAAAAAATGTTTTTTTTAAGCACAATTTAGCACAAGGAGAATTACCTCACTGTCCTTCCAGGTCCCTGGAAACAAGGACTTTGACAGTGAAAGAAACTGACACACTCTCCCTACCTACAGTTTTCTGTCCCTAGAAAAAATGTTTTTTTTAAGCACAATTTAGCACAAGGAGAATTACCTCACTGTCCTTCCAGGTCCCTGGAAACAAGGACTTTGACAGTGAAAGAAACTGACACACTCTCCCTACCTACAGTTTTCTGTCCCTAGAAAAAATGTTTTTTTTTAAGCACAATTTAGCACAAGGAGAATTACCTCACTGTCCTTCCAGGTCCCTGGAAACAAGGACTTTGACAGTGAAAGAAACTGACACACTCTCCCTACCTACAGTTTTCTGTCCCTAGAAAAAATGTTTTTTTTAAGCACAATTTAGCACAAGGAGAATTACCTCACTGTCCTTCCAGGTCCCTGGAAACAAGGACTTTGACAGTGAAAGAAACTGACACACTCTCCCTACCTACAGTTTTCTGTCCCTAGAAAAAATGTTTTTTTTAAGCACAATTTAGCACAAGGAGAATTACCTCACTGTCCTTCCAGGTCCCTGGAAACAAGGACTTTGACAGTGAAAGAAACTGACACACTCTCCCTACCTACAGTTTTCTGTCCCTAGAAAAAATGTTTTTTTTTAAGCACAATTTAGCACAAGGAGAATTACCTCACTGTCCTTCCAGGTCCCTGGAAACAAGGACTTTGACAGTGAAAGAAACTGACACACTCTCCCTACCTACAGTTTTCTGTCCCTAGAAAAAATGTTTTTTTTAAGCACAATTTAGCACAAGGAGAATTACCTCACTGTCCTTCCAGGTCCCTGGAAACAAGGACTTTGACAGTGAAAGAAACTGACACACTCTCCCTACCTACAGTTTTCTGTCCCTAGAAAAAATGTTTTTTTAAGCACAATTTAGCACAAGGAGAATTACCTCACTGTCCTTCCAGGTCCCTGGAAACAAGGACTTTGACAGTGAAAGAAACTGACACACTCTCCCTACCTACAGTTTTCTGTCCCTAGAAAAAATGTTTTTTTTAAGCACAATTTAGCACAAGGAGAATTACCTCACTGTCCTTCCAGGTCCCTGGAAACAAGGACTTTGACAGTGAAAGAAACTGACACACTCTCCCTACCTACAGTTTTCTGTCCCTAGAAAAAATGTTTTTTTTAAGCACAATTTAGCACAAGGAGAATTACCTCACTGTCCTTCCAGGTCCCTGGAAACAAGGACTTTGACAGTGAAAGAAACTGACACACTCTCCCTACCTACAGTTTTCTGTCCCTAGAAAAAATGTTTTTTTTTAAGCACAATTTAGCACAAGGAGAATTACCTCACTGTCCTTCCAGGTCCCTGGAAACAAGGACTTTGACAGTGAAAGAAACTGACACACTCTCCCTACCTACAGTTTTCTGTCCCTAGAAAAAATGTTTTTTTTAAGCACAATATAGCACAAGGAGA
The DNA here is from genome assembly GCA_029206835.1 of Rana muscosa. Taxonomy (NCBI): domain Eukaryota; kingdom Metazoa; phylum Chordata; class Amphibia; order Anura; family Ranidae; genus Rana; species Rana muscosa. The sequence goes on from JARGYO010005562.1 coordinate 15,792,428, forward strand.
ATTCACTCACTGTCCTTCCAGGTCCCTGGAAACAAGGACTTTGACAGTGAAAGAAACTGACACACTCTCCCTACCTACAGTTTTCTGTCCCTAGAAAAAATGTTTTTTTTAAGCACAATATAGCACAAGCACAAAACACACTGACACTCTCCCTACCTATCCTTCTCTTTCCCTAAACTAAAGGAATCCAGGTTAAGCAAGAAAGAAATAAAAGTCACTGTCCCTGCCTATGCTGCTCTATCCCTGCTCCGGAACACACTACACTAGGCCGCCGTGCTGGCGGCCTTTTATAGTGTGGGGCGTGTACTAAACCCCCTCAGCAATAATTGGCCACAGGCATCCTGCCTGTGGCCAATCATTGCTCTCCGCGCTGCCGGCGCTGTGATTGGCCAAGCATGCGGGGTCACAGTGCATGCTTGGCCAATCACAGCGCCTGGATGACACTGCGATGGCGTAGTGCATTGTGGGCCGTTCGCGTCACTCGAATTTGGCGCGAACGGCCCAAATCGTTCGATCTTCGTCGAACGATCGAACAGCCGATGTTCGAGTCGAACGTATGTTCGACTCGAACACGAAGCTCATCCCTAGTGGCGGGTTCTCGACCCAGGGCACCTAATCCAGCTAACACGGAACTCAGAATTATTTTGGATTTCAATATTCAACACAGGAAATTCGAAAAAATAATCATGAAACACTGGGACATCTTGAAAAAGGATAGAATAATGGGAGCCATTATTCCGTCTCGTCCCAGATTCATATATAGAAAGGCACCTACACTGAGGGACGTATTGGCCCCTAGTGTGGTCGACCCTCCAGTAGTAAGGGAGAGTCATATTTTTCCTCTTATGACTGGTTTTTACGCATGTGGTAGGTGTCCATCTTGTAAAAAATTTAAACGCAATATTAAACGAAGAAAAGAGTTTACTGCTCCTACTACAGTTAAAACTTATTTTATTAAAAATCTTATTACATGTAATACCATGGGGGTGGTCTATGGCCTTGAATGTGACTGTGGATTACACTACATTGGTAGAACCTCCAGACCGCTTCATGTGCGCATGGGAGAACATGTGAATAACATTATCAATGGTGTTAGAACTCATAATGTCTCCAAACATTTTCGTCATTTTCATAACCGAGACCCCAAATGTCTTAAATTTTGGGGTATAGAAAGGGTTAGACCCCACTGGAGAGGTGGTAACTTCATCAGACAACTTAGTCGGCGTGAGTCCTTCTGGATACACGAGACCCAGGTGCTCGTGCCAGGAGGCCTCAACGTCGACTTTGATCTTAATTGTTTCATCTCTGACAAATAAGCCAGTTTAGTATACCAATGTCGGTAGATGTGGTATTTTTAGTTAATACTTTTATCATCCTTTTTTTTGCATTGCATAATAGAGGAGGTCCCCCTCTTATATTTGCAATTTGCTTTACACGTTTTTTTTTTTTTTTTTTTTTTTATATTTTATTAAAATATTTTTTATTTATTAATTTTTACTTTTATTTATTTTTCACATTTTTCTTTATTATTTTAAAGAATACAATTTTTCTTATATAACTTTCACTGCTGTGGAGTTATACTGTGAGGCATGGGACAGCCGTGGGTGTTTGTCACTTTAAAAGTAATCAAATATATTTTGTATGCACTATACAGGCTTTCCTGTCTATGTGTCATTTTTTATTAGCTGCTGCCTAGCCAAATTACATTGGCTGATTACATAGCATGGGGATTCTGTGTTCGGGGCTGGTTACCGGCCGTCCCACCCCCACTATGCTCTCCATGGCAACGCTTTTAGTTTATAAGGACGGAGGGTGACGCTGTAAGCCCCACCCACCGCTGACGAAGTCCTATTGGACGCAACGTACGTACGGGGAGGAGCTTACTCGGTGACGTCACCCGCGTCTGTCCCAGGCTGTGCTCGCGGCTTGCATTGCCGCTTACCATTGATTCATCTTAGGCTGAGTTTACGGCGTTCACCGCCGCTCACACTCACTTCATCTGCCTGCTGTTCACTTTGGTGGATCTCTCACTGTTAATCATCTGGTGCTGCTTATGTTTATTTTTGTTGCTATTAGCACTATTTTTTTGCCAGTTTTCAGCATATGATCTCTACTTGTGACTTCCACCAGCTGTATATCATGGTTCATTTATCATTATAAGCACAAGAGACTTGGTCACTTCAGCAGCTGTTTTATATTTTGGACTTCCCCATCATAGAACATCAGCGCCCAGTGGCTTTTGCTGTACTTTTTTGGACTTTGTCTGAATTTCATTTGTATGTATTTTTTATACATTATATTTTTGGATTAAAACAGTCTACACTTAGAACGTTTCCACATTCCTTTTTTATATATCATCTCTACATCTGATGCTGTGCCTACCATCTGGCTGGATCACCGCTTCATCTGAGACCATCTTCCCCTCATGGTGGAAAACAAGCGTTTTTGACCTCTTGTTCATTCAAAAGGTCCATCTGGTCTGGTAAGCAGATTTTCCTTACATTGGATACACAAGTTATATACTGTATGAAGAAGCCTACACCCAGATCTCTTATGTACTGTGGAACATCACTGATGTACTGTGGATCATCACTGATGTACTATGGGCCATCACTGGTGTACTATGGATCATCACTGATGTACTATGGATCATCACTGGTGTACTATGGATCATCCCTGATGTACCATAGACCATCCCTGCTGTACCGTGGATCATCACTGATGTACTGTGGATCATCACTGATGTACTGTGGATCATCACTGATGTACTATAGATCATCACTGATGTACTGTGGATCATCACTGATGTACTGTGGATCATCACTGATGTACTGTGGATCATCACTGATGTACTGTGGATCATCACTGATGTACTATGGACCATCACTGGTGTACTATGGGCCATCAGTGGTGTACTATGAATCATCACTGGTGTACTATGGACCATCACTGATGTACTGTGGATCATCACTGATGTACTGTGGATCATCACTGATGTACTGAGGATCATCACTGATGTACTGAGGATCATCACTGATGTACTGTGGATCATCACTGATGTACTGTGGATCATCACTGATGTACTATGGGCCATCACTGATGTACTATGGATCATCACTGATGTACTATGGATCATCACTGATGTACTGTGGATCATCACTGGTGTACTGTGGATCATCACTGGTGTACTGTGGATCATCACTGATGTACTGTGGACCATCACTTATGTACTGTGGATCATCACTGATGTACTGTGGATCATCACTGATGTACTGTGGATCATCACTGATGTACTGTGGATCATCACTGATGTACTGAGGATCATCACTGATGTACTGTGGGCCATCACAGGTGTACTATGGGCCATCACAGGTGTACTATGGATCATCACTGATGTACTATGGACCATCCCTGATGTACAATGGACCATCCCTGATGTACTGTGGATCATCACTGATGTACTATAGATCATCACTGATGTACTATGGGCCATCACTGATGTACTGAGGATCATCACTGATGTACTGTGGACCATCCCTGATGTACTGTGGACCATCCCTGATGTACTGTGGACCATCCCTGATGTACTGTGGATCATCACTGATGTACTGTGGCTCATCACTGATGTACTGAGGATCATCACTGATGTACTGTGGATCATCAATGATGTACTGTGGATCATCACGGGTGTACTATGGGCCATCACAGGTGTACTATGGATCATCACTGGTGTACTATGGATCATCACTGATGTACTATGGACCATCCCTGATGTACTATGGACCATCCCTGATGTACTGATGATCGTCACTGATGTACTGAGGATCATCACTGATGTACTGTGGATCATCACTGATGTACTATGGGCCATCACTGATGTACTATGGGCCATCACAGGTGTACTATGTATCATCACTGATGTACTATGGACCATCACTGGTGTACTATGGATCATCACTGATGTACTGTGGATCATCACTGATGTACTATGGATCATCACTGATGTACTATGGATCATCACTGATATACTATGAGCCATCACTGATGTACTATGGGCCATCACTGATGTACTGTGAATCATCACTGGTGTACTGTGGATCATCACTGATGTACTGAGGATCATCACTGATGTACTGTGGGCCATCACAGGTGTACTATGGGCCATCACAGGTGTACTATGGATCATCACTGATGTACTATGGACCATCCCTGATGTACTATGGACATCCCTGATGTACTGTGGATCATCACTGATGTACTATAGATCATCACTGATGTACTATGGGCCATCACTGGTGTACTATGGATCATCACTGATGTACTATGGATCATCACTGATGTACTGAGGATCATCACTGATGTACTGAGGATCATCACTGATGTACTGTGGACCATCCCTGATGTACTGTGGATCATCACTAATGTACTATAGATCATCACTGATGTACTATGGACCATCACTGGTGTACTATGGATCATCACTGATGTACTATGGACCATCACCGATGTACTGTGGATCATCACTGATGTACTGTGGATTATCACTAATGTACTATTGATCATCACTGATGTACTGTGGACCATCACTGGTGTACTATGGATCATCACAGGTGTACTGTGGATCATCACTGATGTACTGTGGATCATCACTGATGTACTATGGACCATCACTGGTGTAATATGGGCCATCACTGGTGGACTATGGATCATCACTGGTGTACTATGGACCATCACTGATGTACTATGGCCCATCACCGATGTACTGTGGACCATCCCGATGTACTGTGGAACATCCCGATGTAATGTGGAACATCACTGATGTACTGTGGACCATCACTGGTGTACTATGGATCATCACTGGTGTACTATGGATCATCACTGATGTACTATGGATCATCCCTGATGTACCATGTACCATCCCTGATGTACCGTGGATCATCCCTAATGTACCGTGGATCATCACTGATGTACTGTGGATCATCACTGATGTACTATAGATCATCACTGATGTACTGTGGATCATCACTGATGTACTATGGACCATCACTGGTGTACTATGGGCCATCACTGGTGTACTATGGATCATCACTGGTGTACTATGGACCATCACTGATGTACTATCGACCATCACCGATGTACTGTGGACCATCCCTGATGTACTGTGGAACATCACTGATGTACTGTGGATCATCACTGATGTACTATGGGCCATCACTGGTGTACTATGGATCATCACTTATGTACTATGGATCATCACTGGTGTACTATGGATCATCCCTGATGTACCATAGACCATCCCTGATGTACCGTGGATCATCACTGATGTACTGTGGATCATCACTGATGTACTATAGATCATCACTAATGTACTGTGGATCATCACTGATGTACTGTGGATCATCACTGATGTACTGTGGATCATCACTGATGTATTATGGACCATCACTGGTGTACTATGGGCCATCAGTGGTGTACTATGGATCATCACTGGTGTACTATGGACCATCACTGATGTACTGTGGATCATCTCTGATGTACTGTGGATCATCACTGATGTTCTGAGGATCATCACTGATGTACTGAGGATCATCACTGATGTACTGTGGATCATCACTGATGTACTGTGGATCATCACTGATGTACTATGGGCCATCACTGATGTACTATGGATCATCACTGATGTACTATGGATCATCACTGATGTACTGTGGATCATCACTGGTGTACTGTGGATCATCACTGGTGTACTGTGGATCATCACTGATGTACTGTGGACCATCACTTATGTACTGTGGATCAGCACTGATGTACTGTGGATCATCACTGATGTACTGTGGATCATCACTGATGTACTGTGGATCATCACTGATGTACTGAGGATCATCACTGATGTACTGTGGGCCATCACAGGTGTACTATGGGCCATCACAGGTGTACTATGGATCATCACTGATGTACTATGGACCATCCCTGATGTACTATGGACCATCCCTGATGTACTGTGGATCATCACTGATGTACTATAGATCATCACTGATGTACTATGGGCCATCACTGATGTACTGAGGATCATCACTGATATACTGTGGACCATCCCTGATGTACTGTGGACCATCCCTGATGTACTGTGGACTATCCCTGATGTACTGTGGATCATCACTGATGTACTGAGGATCATCACTGATGTACTGTGGATCATCACTGATGTACTGTGGATCATCACTGATGTACTGAGGATCATCACTGATGTACTGAGGATCATCACTGATGTACTGTGGATCATCACTGATGTACTGTGGATCATCACTGATGTACTATGGGCCATCACTGATGTACTATGGATCATCACTGATGTACTATGGATCATCACTGATGTACTGTGGATCATCACTGGTGTACTGTGGATCATCACTGGTGTACTGTGGATCATCACTGATGTACTGTGGACCATCACTTATGTACTGTGGATCATCACTGATGTACTGTGGATCATCACTGATGTACTGTGGATCATCACTGATGTACTGTGGATCATCACTGATGTACTGAGGATCATCACTGATGTACTGTGGGCCATCACAGGTGTACTATGGGCCATCACAGGTGTACTATGGATCATCACTGATGTACTATGGACCATCCCTGATGTACAATGGACCATCCCTGATGTACTGTGGATCATCACTGATGTACTATAGATCATCACTGATGTACTATGGGCCATCACTGATGTATTGAGGATCATCACTGATGTACTGTGGACCATCCCTGATGTACTGTGGACCATCCCTGATGTACTGTGGATCATCACTGATGTACTGTGGCTCATCACTGATGTACTGAGGATCATCACTGATGTACTGTGGATCATCACTGATGTACTGTGGATCATCACGGGTGTACTATGGGCCATCACAGGTGTACTATGGATCATCACTGGTGTACTATGGATCATCACTGATGTACTATGGACCATCCCTGATGTACTATGGACCATACCTGATGTACTGATGATCGTCACTGATGTACTGAGGATCATCACTGATGTACTGTGGATCATCACTGATGTACTATGGGCCATCACTGATGTACTATGGGCCATCACAGGTGTACTATGTATCATCACTGATGTACTATGGACCATCACTGGTGTACTATGGATCATCACTGATGTACTGTGGATCATCACTGATGTACTATGGATCATCACTGATGTACTATGGATCATCACTGATATACTATGAGCCATCACTGATGTACTATGGGCCATCACTGATGTACTCTGGATCATCACTGGTGTACTGTGGATCATCACTGATGTACTGAGGATCATCACTGATGTACTGTGGGCCATCACAGGTGTACTATGGGCCATCACAGGTGTACTATGGATCATCACTGATGTACTATGGACCATCCCTGATGTACTATGGACATCCCTGATGTACTGTGGATCATCACTGATGTACTATAGATCATCACTGATGTACTATGGGCCATCACTGGTGTACTATGGATCATCACTGATGTACTATGGATCATCACTGATGTACTGAGGATCATCACTGATGTACTGAGGATCATCACTGATGTACTGTGGACCATCCCTGATGTACTGTGGATCATCACTAATGTACTATAGATCATCACTGATGTACTATGGACCATCACTGGTGTACTATGGATCATCACTGATGTACTATGGACCATCACCGATGTACTGTGGATCATCACTGATGTACTGTGGATTATCACTAATGTACTATTGATCATCACTGATGTACTGTGGACCATCACTGGTGTACTATGGATCATCACAGGTGTACTGTGGATCATCACTGATGTACTGTGGATCATCACTGATGTACTATGGACCATCACTGGTGTAATATGGGCCATCACTGGTGGACTATGGATCATCACTGGTGTACTATGGACCATCACTGATGTACTATGGACCATCACCGATGTACTGTGGACCATCCCGATGTACTGTGGAACATCCCGATGTACTGTGGAACATCACTGATGTACTGTGGACCATCACTGGTGTACTATGGATCATCACTGGTGTACTATGGATCATCACTGATGTACTATGGATCATCCCTGATGTACCATGTACCATCCCTGATGTACCGTGGATCATCCCTAATGTACCGTGGATCATCACTGATGTACTGTGGATCATCACTGATGTACTATAGATCATCACTGATGTACTGTGGATCATCACTGATGTACTATGGACCATCACTGGTGTACTATGGGCCATCACTGGTGTACTATGGATCATCACTGGTGTACTATGGACCATCACTGATGTACTATCAACCATCACCGATGTACTGTGGACCATCCCTGATGTACTGTGGAACATCACTGATGTACTGTGGAACATCACTGATGTACTGTGGATCATCACTGATGTACTATGGGCCATCACTGGTGTACTATGGATCATCACTTATGTACTATGGATCATCACTGGTGTACTATGGATCATCCCTGATGTACCATAGACCATCCCTGATGTACCGTGGATCATCACTGATGTACTGTGGATCATCACTGATGTACTATAGATCATCACTGATGTACTGTGGATCATCACTGATGTACTGTGGATCATCACTGATGTACTGTGGATCATCACTGATGTACTATGGACCATCACTGGTGTACTATGGGCCATCAGTGGTGTACTATGGATCATCACTGGTGTACTATGGACCATCACTGATGTACTGTGGATCATCTCTGATGTACTGTGGATCATCACTGATGTTCTGAGGATCATCACTGATGTACTGAGGATCATCACTGATGTACTGTGGATCATCACTGATGTACTGTGGATCATCACTGATGTACTATGGGCCATCACTGATGTACTATGGATCATCACTGATGTACTATGGATCATCACTGATGTACTGTGGATCATCACTGGTGTACTGTGGATCATCACTGGTGTACTGTGGATCATCACTGATGTACTGTGGACCATCACTTATGTACTGTGGATCATCACTGATGTACTGTGGATCATCACTGATGTACTGTGGATCATCACTGATGTACTGTGGATCATCACTGATGTACTGAGGATCATCACTGATGTACTGTGGGCCATCACAGGTGTACTATGGGCCATCACAGGTGTACTATGGATCATCACTGATGTACTATGGACCATCCCTGATGTACTATGGACCATCCCTGATGTACTGTGGATCATCACTGATGTACTATAGATCATCACTGATGTACTATGGGCCATCACTGATGTACTGAGGATCATCACTGATATACTGTGGTCCATCCCTGATGTACTGTGGACCATCCCTGATGTACTGTGGACCATCCCTGATGTACTGTGGATCATCACTGATGTACTGTGGATCATCACGGGTGTACTATGGGCCATCACGGGTGTACTATGGATCATCACTGGTGTACTATGGATCATCACTGATGTACTATGGACCATCCCTGATGTACTATGGACCATCCCTGATGTACTGATGATCGTCACTGATGTACTGAGGATCATCACTGATGTACTGTGGATCATCACTGATGTACTATGGGCCATCACTGATGTACTATGGGCCATCACAGGTGTACTATGTATCATCACTGATGTACTATGGACCATCACTGGTGTACTATGGATCATCACTGATGTACTGTGGATCATCACTGATGTACTATGGATCATTACTGATGTACTATGGATCATCACTGATATACTATGAGCCATCACTGATGTACTATGGGCCATCACTGATGTACTGTGGATCATCACTGGTGTACTATGGATCATCACTGATGTACTATGGATCATCACTGATGTACTATGGATCATCACTGATGTACTATGGATCATCACTGGTGTGCTATGGATCATCACTGGTGTACTATGGATCATCACTTATGTACTGTGGAACATCCCTGATGTACTGAGGATCATCACTGATGTACTGTGGATCATCACTAATGTACTATAGATCATCACTAAGGTACTGTGGACCATCACTGGTGTACTATGGATCATCACTGGTGTACTATGGATCATCACAGGTGTACTGTGGATCATCACTGATGTACTGTGGATCATCACTGATGTACTATGGATCATCACTAGTGTACTATGGACCATCACTGATGTACTATGGACCATCACTGATGTACTATGGACCATCCCCGATGTACTGTGGAACATCACTGATGTACTGTGGATCATCACTGATGTACTGTGGACCATCACTGATGTACTGTGGACCATCACTGATGTACTGTGGACCATTACTGGTATACTATGGATCATCACTGATGTACTGAGGATCATCACTGGTGTACTATGGATCATCACTGGTGTACTATGGATCATCACTGATGTACTGTGGATCATCACTGATGTTCTGTGGATCATCACTGATGTACTGTGGATCATCACTGATGTACTATGGGCCATCACAGGTGTACTATGGGCCATCACAGGTGTACTATTGATCATCACTGATGTACTATGGACCATCCCTGATGTACTGTGGACCATTACTGATGTACTGTGGACCATCACTGATGTACTGTGGATCATCACTGATGTTCTATGGACCATCACTGATGTACTGTAGATCATCACTGATGTACTGTGGATCATCACTGATGTACTGTGGATCATCACTGATGTACTGTGGATCATCACTAATGTACTATAGATCATCACTGATGTACTATGGACCATCACTGGTGTACTATGGATCATCACTGATGTACTATGGACCATCACCGATGTACTGTGGATCATCACTGATGTACTGTGGATCATCACTAATGTACTATTGATCATCACTGATGTACTGTAGACCATCACTGGTGTACTATGGATCATCACTGGTGTACTATGGATCATCACAGGTGTACTGTGGATCATCACTGATGTACTGTGGATCATCACTGATGTACTGTGGACCATCACTGATGTACTGTGGACCATCACTGGTGTACTATGGATCATCACTGGTGTACTATGGATCATCACTGATGCGCTATGGATCATCCCTGATGTACCATGTACCATCCCTGATGTACCGTGGATCATCACTGATGTACTGTGGATCATCACTGATGTACTATAGATCATCACTGATGTACTATGGATCATCACTGATGTACTGTGGATTAGTGATGAGCCGAACACCCCCGGGTTCGGTTCGCACCAGAACCCGCGAACGGACCGAAAGTTCGAACGAACATTAGAACCCTATTAAATACAATGGATGCGAACGTTCGAATTCTAAAGTGCTAATTATAACAACTATTATGCATGTTATTGTCCTAAAAAGGGTTTGGGAACCCGGGTTCTGCACCAGGGGACATGTATCAATGCAAAAAGAAGTTTTAAAAACGGTCGTTTTTCGGGAGCAGTCATTTTAATGATGCATAAAGTGAAAAAAAAAAGTCAAATATTCCTTTAAATATCGTACCTGGGGGGTGTCTAAAGTATGCCTGTGAAGTGCCACGTGTTTCCCGTGTTTAGAACTGTCCCTGCACAAAATGACACTTCTAAAGGAAAAAAAAGCCATTTAAAACTGCTTGCGGCTTTAATGTAATGTCTGGTCCCGGTAATATGGATGAAATTCTTTAAGAAAAATGGCATAGCTACCCCATGACCCCCCCCCCTACCCCAGCCCATTACCAGCCCCTTTGGGTCTTGTATGGATATTAAGGGGAACCCCGCACATAAAATAAAAAAGGCCCTATATACTCTGAACAGCCCTATACAGGCGGTGCATACAAGACAGGGACTGTAGGTTTGTTCTTATGTAGAGTCTGTTTGTAATTTTGAACAGGTACATTGTTGAAGTGTAGCTCCAGACCAAAAATCTATTTTTAAACTTTTTGGAAAACATAGGTAAGGGTTATCACCCCTGTAACATTTGTTTTGCTGTCTGTGCCCCTGTTCAGAACATTTCACCTCACTTTCCGTCCCAATGACAACTCTTTTTGAAATGTGGTCTTTTTCTTGAAACAAGGATTGCTGATAAAGCATCAGTACAGAGGAGACACCTTTCTCCCATATTTATTCTTACAGGAGAGAATTTTCCTTCCTAGTGGTAGATTTCCTCTCACTTCCTGTTGTCTTCTTGCGTTTGCAAGTAGGAGTCGTTTGTAAGTTGGATGTTTGAAAGTAGGGACCTGCCGTATATACTCTGCAGAAATAGGCCCCTTAGTTGTTGGTGTTGGCACAACACTGTAAGCACTCACAGTTACTCTTGGTTGGTGCTGGAACGCCCTGCTGTCAACTATTATATCAGGAATTTTAATTACATATAATTGTTGAACAGTGGTAGTAAAAATTGGGCCTTTGATGGTGGTGCTGGTGCCACAACACTGTAAGCCCTGACAGTTACTCTTGGTGGGTGCAGCAATGGGCCCTGCTGTGAATTATTAGATCAAGAATTGTAATTACATGCCCCTGTTGAACAGGGGCTGAAAAATTGGGCCTTAGGCACTGGTGGCACAACACTGCAACCCCTCACAGATACTGTACTTGGAGCACAGCAATGAGCCCTGTTGCAAAGTATTGCTTCAAAAATTGTAATGACACGCCCCTGTTAAACAGGGGCTGAAAAATTGGGCCTTAGGCACTGGTGGCACAACACTGCAACTCCTCACAGATACTGTACTTGGAGCACAGCAATGAGCCCTGTTGCAAAGTATTGCTTCAAAAATTGTAATGACACGCCCCTGTTAAACAGGGGCTGAAAAATTGGGCCTTAGGCACTGGTGGCACAACACTGCAACTCCTCACAGATACTGTACTTGGAGCACAGCAATGAGCCCTGTTGCAAAGTATTGCTTCAAAAATTGTAATTACACGCCCCTGTTAAACAGGGGCTGAAAAATTGGGCGTTAGGCACTGGTGGCGGCACCCATAAACAAAAATGATCTTACAAGCTATCATCATCAATCGTATCATTGAGGACTCGGAGGAGGAGGATAGCCAGTCAACATAACAGCACAGGCACTCAGCATCAGCATCAGTCTTGAAGGGATGTGACATGTTAAAATCAATTAGTCTGTTATATCAGCATCAGGTGTGTGGTAGCTGGTGGTGATCCAAGACTGGTTCATCTTGATGAAAGTCAGTCGATCAACCGAGTCGGTGGACAGGCGCACCCTGTGATCCGTGACAAATCCTCCAGCAGCACTGAATGTGCGTTCCGAAAGAACGCTGGATGCAGGACAGGCCAGTAGCTCAATTGCATACTGTGCAAGCTCTGGCCAGTGATCCATCCTCAAGACCCAGTAAGCCAGAGGATTTTCGGTGGGGAAGGTGTCCAAGTCTGACCTTGCCCCTAGATATTCCTGCACCATGTTTATCAGACGCTGGCGATGGTTGCTGGAACCGATCATACTTTGGGGCTGCGGACTAAAGAATTGTCTGAACGCATCGGTCAGACGGCCACCTTCCCCACCGCTCCTTCTTTGACTGGCCGAAGCCTCAGCAACTCGTTGTCCAGGACCAGGAGTTTGCAACCTCCCAGTCTCTGGGAACGCGTTGCACAGACCTTTCTGCAAGGCCTCCCGGAGTTGTCTCATCCTCTGCTCCCTCTGCGACGGTAACATAAGGTCCGCAACCTTACCCTTGTACCGTGGATCAAGGAGAGTGGCCAGCCAGTAATGGTCCCTCTCCTTGATCCGAAGAATACGAGGATCCTTCCGCAGACTTTGCAGGATCAGGGAGGCCATGCAGCATAGGTTTGCTGAGGCATTCGCTCCGGAGTCCTCTGGGTCACTAAGGACGACATGATCCGCAGCCACCTCCTCCCAGCCACGTACAAGTCCACTGGTTTCTTGGGACTGTAAATCATCCCTAAAAGACTGCTGCTGATGATGCTGAGTGCCAGCCTCCACCTCCATGCTGACACAATCCTCCTCCTCCTCCTCCTCCTCCTCCTCCTCTTCCTGTGCGATGGGTGGGACAGAAGGAACACTGTCTGGGTAAAGGGGGCCTTGAGAGGCAAGGAAGTCCTCCTCTTCCTGCCTCTGTTCTGCCTCAAGTGCCCTGTCCATTATTCCACGCAGCGTGTGCTCCAACAGGTGGACAAGAGGTACAGTGTCACTGATGCATGCACTGTCACTGCTCACCATCCTCGTGGCCTCCTCAAATGGTGCCAGGACAGTGCATGCATCCCTGATCATGCCCCACTGGCGTGGAGAAAAAAAACCAAGCTCCCCTGACCCTGTCCTGGTGCCGTAGTCGCACAGGTACTCATTGATGGCCCTCTGCTGCGTGTGCAGCCGCTGCAGCATGGCCAACGTTGAGTTCCACCTGGTGGGCATGTCACATATAAGGCGGTTCTTGGGCAGGTTCAACTCCTTTTGCAGCTCAGCCAGGCGAGCACTGGCATTATAAGATCTGCGGAAATGCACACAGACTTTCCTGGCCTGCCTCAGGACATCCTGTAAGCCCGGGTACCTGCCCAAGAAGCGCTGCACCACCAGGTTAAGGACGTGAGCCACACAGGGCACATGGGTCAGTTGTCCCTGTCGGAGGGCGGAGAGGAGGTTGGTGCCATTGTCGCAAACCACCATTCCTGGCTTAAGCTGGCGTGGCGTCAACCACCTCTCGGCCTGGCCCTGCAGAGCAGACAGGACCTCTGCCCCAGTGTGGCTTCTGTCCCCCAAACACACCAGCGCAAGCACGGCATGGCATCTTTTTCCCTGCGTACTTGCGTAGCCCCGTGAACGGCTACGGAGCACCGCTGGTTCATAGGACAAACCACAGGAAGAGGCCATGGAGGAAGAAGAAGAGGAGGGGGTGGAGGAGAGAGGTGTGTCACAACCAGTAGTAGCATTTTGGAGGCGTGGCGGTGGGACAACCTCCAACACTACTGCACCTTGTCCTGAATCCTTCCCAGCTGCCAAAAGAGTGACCCAATGGGCCGTGAAAGAAAGGTAACGTCCCTGTCCATGCCTGCTGGACCATGAGTCAGCGGTAATATGCACCTTACCGCTGACCGCCCTGTCCAGCGAGGCCAAGACATTGCCTTCCACATGCCGGTAGAGAGCCGGAATAGCCTTCCGTGAGAAAAAGTGGCGTTTGGGAACCTGCCACTGAGGAACCGCACATTGCACAAACTCACGGAAGGGGGCCGAGTCTACCAACTGAAAAGGCAGCAGTTGAAGCGCTAGCAATTTAGCCAAGCTAGCATTCAACCGCTGGGCATGTGGATGGCTGGGAGTGAACTTCTTTCGACGGTCCAGCAGCTGGGGCAGGGAAATTTGCCTGCTAGAATCGGACGTCGGTGTACTGCTAGCAGAGTGGGCGCAAGTACTTGGCTGTGACACACCTAATTCTACACCTTCATTCCTCTCAGTGCATGTTTCAGAGAGGACTGAAGTTATAGTGGGGTTGGAGATCCCAGCTGATGCGGTGCAAGGAGAGGTCCGCTTTGTTCTTTGGTGTGGGTCTTTGAGGTAGGCTTGCCAACGAGCTGCATGGCAGGTCAACATATGTCTGGTCAGGCATGTGGTACCCAAGCGGCTGATGTTTTGGCCACGCGATATACGCTTGAGACATATGTTGCAAACAGCAGCTGTGCGATCTGATGCACTAGCCTCAAAAAAGGCCCACACCAAAGAACTTTTTGAATGACGGGCAGAGGCAGCGCCCTGCACAGGCGGAGCTCTGCGGTGTGATTCCGTCGGTGTACTGCCCTTACGCTGGCCACCAAAGGGCATCCTGCCTCGTTGGAGATGTGCCTCCTCCTCATCCTCCTCCTCCTCCTCTCTCCTATTAGGCACCCACGTGGAGTCAGTGACCTCATCATCCCCTCCCTCCTCATCACTGGAGCCAATCTGGCAGTATGCTGCAGCTGCTGGAACATGACTGCCAGATTGGTGTCCTTCTTGAGCATCCCCTCTGTCTGCTCTCACGCTACTGCCTTCCTCTAGCTGGGTTTCATCATCAGACCCTTCGAAACGCTGGGCATTCTCCTGGAGCATGTACCCAACACTGTGCTGAAACAGTTCGGGGGACTCCTCAGGAGGAGGACATGGTGGGTCTAGGGAAGGAGTGACTGATGATTTGTCTGACATTGATACCAGGGAAGACGACGCTTTGGCAGCTGCTTTTCCAGTACCCTGAGCCTGGGTGAGAGAGGATGAGGAGGAGGAGGAGGGCTTGGTCATCCACTCTACCAAGTCTTCGGCATGATGTGGCTCAACATGTCCAGCTGCCGAAAAGAAGGACAAGCGTGTCCCATGGCCATGTGCTGATGACAATGCACCGCGTCCACGACCAGCACTGTTGCCCCCAGACACAGAGCCTGCTTGCCCTCTTTTATTGCCTCCTGACTGTCTGCCTCTCCTTGTTTGCCTTCCAGACATTCTAATAGATGGCCTGCAGGGAGATGGGAAAAAAGCAATAAGGGCTACCTTCAGGTGTCCTTCTCTGTCCCTTGAAACAAGGACTTTCACAGTGAAAGAAACTGACACTCTCCCTACCTACAGTTTTCTGTCCCTAGAAAAAAAATTTTTTTTTAAGCACAATATAGCACAAGGACAATTCACTCACTGTCCTTACAGGTCCCTGGAAACAAGGACTTGCAGAGTGAAAGAAAAAAAACACTCTCCCTACCTACAGTTTTCTGTCCCTAGAAAAAATGTTTTTTTTAATCACAATATAGCACAAGGACAATTCACTCACTGTCCTTACAGGTCCCTGGAAACAAGGACTTGCAGAGTGAAAGAAACTGACACTGTCCCTACCTACAGTTTTCTGTCCCTAGAATAAATGTTTTTTTTAAGCACACTATAGCACAAGGACAATTCACTCACTGTCCTTACAGGTCCCTGGAAACAAGGACTTGCAGAGTGAAAGAAAAAAAACACTCTCCCTACCTACAGTTTTCTGTCCCTAGAAAAAATGTTTTTTTTAATCACAATATAGCACAAGGACAATTCACTCACTGTCCTTACAGGTCCCTGGAAACAAGGACTTGCAGAGTGAAAGAAAAAAACACTCTCCCTACCTACAGTTTTCTGTCCCTAGAAAAAATGTTTTTTTTAATCACAATATAGCACAAGGACAATTCACTCACTGTCCTTACAGGTCCCTGGAAACAAGGACTTGCAGAGTGAAATAAACTGACACTCTCCCTACCTACAGTTTTCTGTCCCTAGAATAAATGTTTTTTTTAAGCACAATATAGCACAAGGACAATTCACTCACTGTCCTTACAGGTCCCTGGAAACAAGGACTTGCAGAGTGAAAGAAAAAAAACACTCTCCCTACCTACAGTTTTCTGTCCCTAGAAAAAATGTTTTTTTTAATCACAATATAGCACAAGGACAATTCACTCACTGTCCTTACAGGTCCCTGGAAACAAGGACTTGCAGAGTGAAATAAACTGACACTCTCCCTACCTACAGTTTTCTGTCCCTAGAATAAATGTTTTTTTTAAGCACAATATAGCACAAGGACAATTCACTCACTGTCCTTACAGGTCCCTGGAAACAAGGACTTGCAGAGTGAAAGAAAAAAAACACTCTCCCTACCTACAGTTTTCTGTCCCTAGAAAAAATGTTTTTTTTAATCACAATATAGCACAAGGACAATTCACTCACTGTCCTTACAGGTCCCTGGAAACAAGGACTTGCAGAGTGAAATAAACTGACACTCTCCCTACCTACAGTTTTCTGTCCCTAGAATAAATGTTTTTTTTAAGCACAATATAGCACAAGGACAATTCACTCACTGTCCTTACAGGTCCCTGGAAACAAGGACTTGCAGAGTGAAAGAAAAAAAACACTCTCCCTACCTACAGTTTTCTGTCCCTAGAAAAAATGTTTTTTTTAATCACAATATAGCACAAGGACAATTCACTCACTGTCCTTACAGGTCCCTGGAAACAAGGACTTGCAGAGTGAAATAAACTGACACTCTCCCTACCTACAGTTTTCTGTCCCTAGAATAAATGTTTTTTTTAAGCACAATATAGCACAAGGAGAATTCACTCACTGTCCTTCCAGGTCCCTGGAAACAAGGACTTGCAGAGTGAAAGAAAAAAAACACTCTCCCTACCTACAGTTTTCTGTCCCTAGAAAAAATGTTTTTTTTAATCACAATATAGCACAAGGACAATTCACTCACTGTCCTTCCAGGTCCCTGGAAACAAGGACTTGCAGAGTGAAATAAACTGACACTCTCCCTACCTACAGTTTTCTGTCCCTAGAATAAATGTTTTTTTTAAGCACAATATAGCACAAGGACAATTCACTCACTGTCCTTACAGGTCCCTGGAAACAAGGACTTGCAGAGTGAAAGAAAAAAAACACTCTCCCTACCTACAGTTTTCTGTCCCTAGAAAAAATGTTTTTTTTAATCACAATATAGCACAAGGACAATTCACTCACTGTCCTTACAGGTCCCTGGAAACAAGGACTTGCAGAGTGAAATAAACTGACACTCTCCCTACCTACAGTTTTCTGTCCCTAGAATAAATGTTTTTTTTAAGCACAATATAGCACAAGGAGAATTCACTCACTGTCCTTCCAGGTCCCTGGAAACAAGGACTTGCAGAGTGAAAGAAAAAAAACACTCTCCCTACCTACAGTTTTCTGTCCCTAGAAAAAATGTTTTTTTTAATCACAATATAGCACAAGGACAATTCACTCACTGTCCTTCCAGGTCCCTGGAAACAAGGACTTGCAGAGTGAAATAAACTGACACTCTCCCTACCTACAGTTTTCTGTCCCTAGAATAAATGTTTTTTTTAAGCACAATATAGCACAAGGACAATTCACTCACTGTCCTTACAGGTCCCTGGAAACAAGGACTTGCAGAGTGAAAGAAAAAAAACACTCTCCCTACCTACAGTTTTCTGTCCCTAGAAAAAATGTTTTTTTTAATCACAATATAGCACAAGGACAATTCACTCACTGTCCTTACAGGTCCCTGGAAACAAGGACTTGCAGAGTGAAATAAACTGACACTCTCCCTACCTACAGTTTTCTGTCCCTAGAATAAATGTTTTTTTAAGCACAATATAGCACAAGGAGAATTCACTCACTGTCCTTCCAGGTCCCTGGAAACAAGGACTTGCAGAGTGAAAGAAAAAAAACACTCTCCCTACCTACAGTTTTCTGTCCCTAGAAAAAATGTTTTTTTTTAATCACAATATAGCACAAGGACAATTCACTCACTGTCCTTCCAGGTCCCTGGAAACAAGGACTTGCAGAGTGAAATAAACTGACACTCTCCCTACCTACAGTTTTCTGTCCCTAGAATAAATGTTTTTTTTAAGCACAATATAGCACAAGGACAATTCACTCACTGTCCTTACAGGTCCCTGGAAACAAGGACTTGCAGAGTGAAAGAAAAAAAACACTCTCCCTACCTACAGTTTTCTGTCCCTAGAAAAAATGTTTTTTTTAATCACAATATAGCACAAGGACAATTCACTCACTGTCCTTCCAGGCCCCTGGAAACAAGGACTTGCAGAGTGAAAGAAACTGACACTGTCCCTACCTACAGTTTTCTGTCCCTAGAATAAATGTTTTTTTTAAGCACACTATAGCACAAGGACAATTCACTCACTGTCCTTACAGGTCCCTGGAAACAAGGACTTGCAGAGTGAAAGAAAAAAAACACTCTCCCTACCTACAGTTTTCTGTCCCTAGAAAAATTTTTTTTTTTAATCACAATATAGCACAAGGACAATTCACTCACTGTCCTTACAGGTCCCTGGAAACAAGGACTTGCAGAGTGAAAGAAAAAAAACACTCTCCCTACCTACAGTTTTCTGTCCCTAGAAAAAATGTTTTTTTTAATCACAATATAGCACAAGGACAATTCACTCACTGTCCTTACAGGTCCCTGGAAACAAGGACTTGCAGAGTGAAATAAACTGACACTCTCCCTACCTACAGTTTTCTGTCCCTAGAATAAATGTTTTTTTTAAGCACAATATAGCACAAGGACAATTCACTCACTGTCCTTACAGGTCCCTGGAAACAAGGACTTGCAGAGTGAAAGAAAAAAAACACTCTCCCTACCTACAGTTTTCTGTCCCTAGAAAAAATGTTTTTTTTAATCACAATATAGCACAAGGACAATTCACTCACTGTCCTTACAGGTCCCTGGAAACAAGGACTTGCAGAGTGAAATAAACTGACACTCTCCCTACCTACAGTTTTCTGTCCCTAGAATAAATGTTTTTTTTAAGCACAATATAGCACAAGGAGAATTCACTCACTGTCCTTCCAGGTCCCTGGAAACAAGGACTTGCAGAGTGAAAGAAAAAAAACACTCTCCCTACCTACAGTTTTCTGTCCCTAGAAAAAATGTTTTTTTTAATCACAATATAGCACAAGGACAATTCACTCACTGTCCTTCCAGGTCCCTGGAAACAAGGACTTGCAGAGTGAAATAAACTGACACTCTCCCTACCTACAGTTTTCTGTCCCTAGAATAAATGTTTTTTTTAAGCACAATATAGCACAAGGACAATTCACTCACTGTCCTTACAGGTCCCTGGAAACAAGGACTTGCAGAGTGAAAGAAAAAAAACACTCTCCCTACCTACAGTTTTCTGTCCCTAGAAAAAATGTTTTTTTTAATCACAATATAGCACAAGGACAATTCACTCACTGTCCTTCCAGGTCCCTGGAAACAAGGACTTGCAGAGTGAAATAAACTGACACTCTCCCTACCTACAGTTTTCTGTCCCTAGAATAAATGTTTTTTTTAAGCACAATATAGCACAAGGAGAATTCACTCACTGTCCTTAGAGGTCCCTGGAAACAAGGACTTGCAGAGTGAAAGAAAATAAACACTCTCCCTACCTACAGTTTTCTGTCCCTAGAAAAAATGTTTTTTTTAAGCACAATATAGCACAAGGACAATTCACTCACTGTCCTTCCAGGTCCCTGGAAACAAGGACTTGCAGAGTGAAAGAAAAAAAACACTCTCCCTACCTACAGTTTTCTGTCCCTAGAAAAAATGTTTTTTTTAATCACAATATAGCACAAGGACAATTCACTCACTGTCCTTACAGGTCCCTGGAAACAAGGACTTGCAGAGTGAAAGAAACTGACACTCTCCCTACCTACAGTTTTCTGTCCCTAGAATAAATGTTTTTTTAAGCACAATATAGCACAAGGACAATTCACTCACTGTCCTTCCAGGTCCCTGGAAACAAGGACTTGCAGAGTGAAAGAAACTGACACTGTCCCTACCTACAGTTTTCTGTCCCTAGAATAAATGTTTTTTTTAAGCACACTATAGCACAAGCACAAAACACACTGACACTCTCCCTACCTATCCTTCTCTTTCCCTAAACTAAAGGAATCCAGGTTAAGCAAGAAAGAAATAACAGTCACTGTCCCTGCCTATGCTGCTCTATCCCTGCTCCGGAACACACTACACTAGGCCGCCGTGCTGGCGGCCTTTTATAGTGTGGGGCGTGTACTAAACACCCTCAGCAATAATTGGCCACAGGCATCCTGCCTGTGGCCAATCATTGCTCTCCTCGCTGCCGGCGCTGTGATTGGCCAAGCATGCGGGGTCACAGTGCATGCTTGGCCAATCACAGCGCCTGGATGACACTGCGATGGCGTAGTGCATTGTGGGCCGTTCGCGTCACTCGAATTTGGCGCGAACGGCCCAAATCGTTCGATCTTCGTCGAACGATCGAACAGCCGATGTTCGAGTCGAACGTATGTTCGACTCGAACACGAAGCTCATCCCTACTGTGGATCATCACTGATGTACTATGGACCATCACTGGTGTACTATGGGCTATCACTGGTGTACTATGGATCATCACTGGTGTACTATGGACCATCACTGATGGACTATCGACCATCACTGATGTACTGTGGACCATCCCCGATGTACTGTGGAACATCACTGATGTACTGTGGATCATCACTGATGTACTATGGGCCATCACTGGTGTACTATGGGTCATCACTGATGTACTATGGATCATCACTGGTGTACTATGGATCATCCCTGATGTACCATAGACCATCCCTGATGTACCGTGGATCATCACTGACGTACTGTGGATCATCACTGATGTACTATAGATCATCACTGATGTACTGTGGATCATCACTGATGTACTGTGGATCATCACTGATGTACTATGGACCATCACTGGTGTACTATGGGCCATCAGTGGTGTACTATGGATCATCACTGGTGTACTATGGACCATCACTGATGTACTATGGACCATCACTGATGTACTGTGGATCATCACTGATGTACTGTGGATCATCACTGATGTACTGAGGATCATCACTGATGTACTGTGGATCATCACTGATGTACTATGGGCCATCACTGGTGTACTATGGATCATCACTGATGTACTATGGATCATCACTGATGTACTATGGATCATCACTGGTGTACTATGGATCATCACTGATGTACTGTGGATCATCACTGATGTACTGTGGATCATCACTGATGTACTGTGGACCATCACTGATGTACTGTGGACCATCACTTATGTACTGTGGATCATCACTGATGTACTGTGGATCATCACTGATGTACTGTGGATCATCACTGATGTACTGAGGATCATCACTGATGTACTGTGGGCCATCACAGGTGTACTATGGGCCATCACAGGTGTACTATGGATCATCACTGGTGTACTATGGATCATCCCTGATGTACCATAGACCATCTCTGATGTACCGTGGATCATCACTGATGTACTGTGGATCATCACTGATGTACTGTGGATCATCACTGATGTACTGTGGATCATCACTGATGTACTGTGGATCATCACTGATGTACTGGGGGCCATCACAGGTGTACTATGGGCCATCACAGGTGTACTATGGATCATCATTGATGTACTATGGACCATCCCTGATGTACCGTGGATCATCACTGATGTACTGAGGATCATCACTGATGTACTATGGATCATCACTGATGTACTGTGGATCATCACTGATGTACTGTGGATCATCACTGATGTACTATGGGCCATCACGGGTGTACTATGGATCATCACTGATGTACTATGGACCATCCCTGATGTACTATGGACCATCCCTGATGTACTATGGACCATCCCTGATGTACTGAGGATCGTCACTGATGTACTGAGGATCATCACTGATGTACTGTGGATCATCACTGATGTACTATGGGCCATCACTGATGTACTATGGGCCATCACAGGTGTACTATGTATCATCACTGATGTACTATGGACCATCACTGGTGTACTATGGATCATCACTGATGTACTGTGGATCATCACTGATGTACTATGGATCATCACTGATGTACTATGGATCATCACTGATATACTATGAGCCATCACTGATGTACTATGGGCCATCACTGATGTACTGTGGATCATCACTGGTGTACTATGGATCATCACTGATGTACTATGGATCATCACTGATGTACTATGGATCATCACTGATGTACTATGGATCATCACTGGTGTGCTATGGATCATCACTGATGTACTGTGGACCATCCCTGATGTACTGAGGATCATCACTGATGTACTGTGTATCATCACTGATGTACTGTGGATCATCACTGATGTTCTGTAGATCATCACTGATGTACTATAGATCATCACTGATGTACTATGGGCCATCACTGGTGTACTATGGATCATCACTGGTGTACTATGGATTATCACTGATGTACTATGGACCATCCCTGATGTACTATGGACCATCCCTAATGTACTGTGGACCATTACTGATGTACTGTGGACCATCACTGATGTACTGTGGATCATCACTGATGTTCTATGGACCATCACTGATGTACTGTGGATCATCACTGATGTACTGTAGATCATCACTGATGTACTGTGGATCATCACTAATGTACTATAGATCATCACTGATGTACTATGGACCATCACTGGTGTACTCTGGGCCATCACTGGTGTACTATGGACCATCCCTGATGTACTGTGGATCATCACTGATGTACTGTGGACCATCACTGATGTACCCTGGATCATCACTGATGTTCTATGGACCATCACTGATGTACTGTGGATCATCACTGATGTACTATAGATCATCACTGATGTACTGTGGATCATCACTGATGTACTATAGATCATCACTGATGAACTATGGACCATCACTGGTGTACTATGGATCATCACTGGTGTACTATGGATCATCACTGGTGTACTATGGACCATCCCTGATGTACTGTGGATCATCACTGATGTACTGTGGATCATCACTGATGTACTGTGGATCATCACTGATGTACTGTGGATCATCATTGATGTACTATAGATCATCACTGATGTACTATGGGCCATCACTGGTGTACTATGGATCATCACTGGTGTACTATGGATCATCACTGATGTACTATGGACCATCCCTGATGTACTATGGACCATCCCTGATGTACTGTGGATCATCACTGATGTACTAAAGATCATCACTGATGTACTATGGGCCATCACTGGTGTACTATGGGCCATCACTGGTGTTCTATGGATCATCACTGGTGTACTATGGACCATCACTGATGTACTGTGGATCCTCACTGATGTACTGTGGATCATCCCTGGTGTACTATGGATCATCACTGATGTACTATGGGCCATCACTGATGTACTATGGATCATCACTGATGTACTGTGGACCATCCCTGATGTACTGTGGATCATCACTGATGTACTGTGGACCATCCCTGATGTACTGTGGATCATCACTGATGTACTGTGGATCATCACTGATGTACTGTGGATCATCACTGATGTACTGTGGATCATCACTGATGTGCTATAGATCATCACTGATGTACTATGGATCATCACTGGTGTACTGTGGAACATCACTGATGTACTGTGGATCATCACTGATGTACTATTGATCATCACTGATGTACTATGGGCCATCAGTGGTGTACTATGGGCCATCACTGGTGTACTATGGATTATCACTGATGTACTGAGGATCATCACTAATGTACTGTGGATCATCACTGATGTACTGAGGATCATCACTGATGTACTGTGGATCATCACTGATGTACTATGGATCATCACTGATGTACTATGGATCATCACTGGTGTACTATGGATCATCACTGGTGTACTATGGATCATCACTGATGTACTATGGATCATCACTGGTGTACTGTGGATCATCACTGGTGTACTATGGATCATCACTGATGTACTGTGGACAATCCCGGATGTACTGTGGATCATCACTGATGTACTGAGGATCATCACTGATGTACTATGGATCATCACTGATGTACTATGGATCATCACTGGTGTACTATGGGCCATCACAGGTGTACTATGGGCCATCACAGGTGTACTATGGATCATCACTGATGTACTATGGACCATCCTTGATGTACTATGGACCATCCCTGATGTACTGTGGATCATCACTGATGTACTATAATTCATCACTGAGGTACTATGTGCCATCACTGGTGTACTATGGATCATCACTGATGTACTATCGATCATCACTGATGTACTGAGGATCATCACTGATGTACTATGGATCATCACTTGTACTGTGGATCATCACTGATGTACTGTGGACCATCCCTGATGTACTGTGGATCATCACTGATGTACTGTGGATCATCACTGATGTACTGAGGATCATCACTGATGTACTGTGAATCATCACTGATGTACTGTGGATCATCACTGATGTACTGTGGACCATCCCTGATGTACTATGGACCATCCCTGATGTACTATGGACTATCACGGGTGTACTATGGATCATCACTGGTGTACTATGGACCATCCCTGATGTACTATGGACCATCCCTGATGTACTATGGACCATCACTGATATACTATGAGCCATCACTGATGTACTATGGGCCATCACTGATGTACTGTGGATCATCACTGGTGTACTATGGATCATCACTGATGTACTATGGATCATCACTGATGTACTATGGATCATCACTGATGTACTATGGATCATCACTGGTGTGCTATGGATCATCACTGATGTACTGTGGACCATCCCTGATGTACTGAGGATCATCACTGATGTACTGTGTATCATCACTGATGTACTGTGGATCATCACTGATGTTCTGTAGATCATCACTGATGTACTATAGATCATCACTGATGTACTATGGGCCATCACTGGTGTACTATGGATCATCACTGGTGTACTATGGATCATCACTGATGTACTATGGACCATCCCTGATGTACTATGGACCATCCCTAATGTACTGTGGACCATTACTGATGTACTGTGGACCATCACTGATGTACTGTGGATCATCACTGATGTTCTATGGACCATCACTGATGTACTGTGGATCATCACTGATGTACTGTAGATCATCACTGATGTACTGTGGATCATCACTAATGTACTATAGATCATCACTGATGTACTATGGACCATCACTGGTGTACTCTGGGCCATCACTGGTGTACTATGGACCATCCCTGATGTACTGTGGATCATCACTGATGTACTGTGGACCATCACTGATGTACTCTGGATCATCACTGATGTTCTATGGACCATCACTGATGTACTGTGGATCATCACTGATGTAATATAGATCATCACTGATGTACTGTGGATCATCACTGATGTACTATAGATCATCACTGATGAACTATGGACCATCACTGGTGTACTATGGATCATCACTGGTGTACTATGGATCATCACTGGTGTACTATGGACCATCCCTGATGTACTGTGGATCATCACTGATGTACTGTGGATCATCACTGATGTAATGTGGATCATCATTGATGTACTATAGATCATCACTGATGTACTATGGGCCATCACTGGTGTACTATGGATCATCACTGGTGTACTATGGATCATCACTGATGTACTATGGACCATCCCTGATGTACTATGGATCATCCCTGATGTACTGTGGATCATCACTGATGTACTAAAGATCATCACTGATGTACTATGGGCCATCACTGGTGTACTATGGGCCATCACTGGTGTACTATGGATCATCACTGGTGTACTATGGACCATCACTGATGTACTGTGGATCATCACTGATGTACTGTGGATCATCCCTGGTGTACTATGGATCATCACTGATGTACTATGGGCCATCACTGATGTACTATGGATCATCACTGATGTACTGTGGACCATCCCTGATGTACTGTGGATCATCACTGATGTACTGTGGACCATCCCTGATGTACTGTGGATCATCACTGATGTACTGTGGATCATCACTGATGTACTGTGGATCATCACTGATGTACTGTGGATCATCACTGATGTGCTATAGATCATCACTGATGTACTATGGATCATCACTGGTGTACTGTGGAACATCACTGATGTACTGTGGATCATCACTGATGTACTATTGATCATCACTGATGTACTATGGGCCATCAGTGGTGTACTATGGGCCATCACTGGTGTACTATGGATTATCACTGATGTACTGAGGATCATCACTAATGTACTGTGGATCATCACTGATGTACTGAGGATCATCACTGATGTACTGTGGATCATCACTGATGTACTATGGATCATCACTGGTGTACTATGGATCATCACTGGTGTACTATGGATCATCACTGATGTACTATGGATCATCACTGGTGTACTGTGGATCATCACTGGTGTACTATGGATCATCACTGATGTACTGTGGACAATCCCGGATGTACTGTGGATCATCACTGATGTACTGAGGATCATCACTGATGTACTATGGATCATCACTGATGTACTATGGATCATCACTGGTGTACTATGGGCCATCACAGGTGTACTATGGGCCATCACAGGTGTACTATGGATCATCACTGATGTACTATGGACCATCCTTGATGTACTATGGACCATCCCTGATGTACTGTGGATCATCACTGATGTACTATAATTCATCACTGATGTACTATGTGCCATCACTGGTGTACTATGGATCATCACTGATGTACTATCGATCATCACTGATGTACTGAGGATCATCACTGATGTACTATGGATCATCACTTGTACTGTGGATCATCACTGATGTACTGTGGACCATCCCTGATGTACTGTGGATCATCACTGATGTACTGTGGATCATCACTGATGTACTGAGGATCATCACTGATGTACTGTGAATCATCACTGATGCACTGTGGATCATCACTGATGTACTGTGGACCATCCCTGATGTACTATGGACCATCCCTGATGTACTATGGACTATCACAGGTGTACTATGGATCATCACTGGTGTACTATGGACCATCCCTGATGTACTATGGACCATCCCTGATGTACTGAGGATCATCACTGATGTACTATAAATCATCATTGATGTACTATGGGCCATTATTGGTGTACTATGGATCATCACTGATGTACTGTGGTTTATCACTGATGTACTATGGATCATCACTGATGTACTATGGATCATCACTGATATACTATGAGCCATCACTGATGTACTATGGGCCATCACTGATGTACTGTGGATCATCACTGGTGTACTATGGATCATCACTGATGTACTATGGATCATCACTGGTGTACTATGGATCATCACTGATGTACTGTGGATCATCACTGATGTACTGTGGACCATCCCTGATGTACTGTGGATCATCACTGATGTACTGTGGATCATCACTGATGTACTAAGGATCATCACTGATGTACTGTGGATCATCACTGATGTACTGTGGATCATCACTGATGTACTATGGGCCATCACAGGTGTACTATGGGCCATCACAGGTGTACTATGGATCATCACTGATGTACTATGGACCATCCTTGATGTCCTATGGACCATCCCTGATGTACTGTGGACCATTACTGATGTACTGTGGACCATCACTGATGTACTGTGGACCATCACTGATGTACTGTGGATCATCACTGATGTACTGTAGAACATCACTGATGTACTGTGGATCATCACTGATGTACTGTGGATCATCACTGATGTACTGTGGATCATCACTAATGTACTATAGTTCATCACTGATGTACTATGGACCATCACTGGTGTACTATGGATCATCACTGGTGTACTGTGGATCATCACTGATGTACTGTGGATCATCACTGATGTACTATGGACCATCACTGGTGTACTATGGGCCATCACTGGTGTACTATGGATCATCACTGGTGTACTATGGACCATCACTGATGTACTGTGGACCTTCCCCGATGTACTGTGGATCATCACTGATGTACTGAGGATCATCACTGGTGTACTATGGATCATCACTGATGTACTATGGATCATCACTGATGTACTATGGATCATCACTGATGTACTATAGATCATCACTGATGTACTGTGGATCATCACTGATGTACTGTGGATCATCACTGATGTACTGAGGATCATCACTGATGTACTGTGGATCATCACTGATGTACTGTGCATCATCACTGATGTACTATGGGCCATCACAGGTGTACTATGGGCCATCACAGGTGTACTATGGATCATCACTGATGTACTATGGACCATCCTTGATGTCCTATGGACCATCCCTGATGTACTGTGGACCATTACTAATGTACTGTGGACCATCACTGATGTACTGTGGACCATCACTGATGTACTGTGGATCATCACTGATGTACTGTAGAACATCACTGATGTACTGTGGATCATCACTGATGTACTGTGGATCATCACTAATGTACTATAGTTCATCACTGATGTACTATAGACCATCACTGGTGTACTATTGATCATCACTGGTGTACTGTGGATCATCACTGATGTACTGTGGATCATCACTGATGTACTATGGACCATCACTGGTGTACTATGGGCCATCACTGGTGTACTATGGACCATCACTGATGTACTATCGACCATCACCGATGTACTGTGGACCATCCCCGATGTACTGTGGAACATCACTGATGTACTGTGGATCATCACTGATGTACTATGGGCCATCACTGGTGTAGTATGGATCATCACTGATGTACTATGGATCATCACTGGTGTACTATGGATCATCCCTGATGTACCATAGACCATCCCTGATGTACCGTGGATCATCACTGACGTACTGTGGATCATCACTGATGTATTATAGATCATCACTGATGTACTGTGGATCATCACTGATGTACTGTGGATCATCACTGATGTACTATGCACCATCACTGGTGTACTATGGGCCATCAGTGGTGTACTATGGATCATCACTGGTGTACTATGGACCATCACTGATGTACTATGGACCATCACTGATGTACTATGGACCATCACTGATGTACTGCGGATCATCACTGATGTACTGTGGATCATCACTGATGTACTGAGGATCATCACTGATGTACTGTGGATCATCACTGATGTACTGTGGATCATCACTGATGTACTATGGGCCATCACTGGTGTACTATGGATCATCACTGATGTACTATGGATCATCACTGATGTACTATGGATCATCACTGGTGTACTATGGATCATCACTTATGTACTGTGGATCATCACTGGTGTACTGTGGATCATCACTGATGTACTGTGGACCATCACTTATGTACTGTGGATCATCACTGATGTACTGTGGATCATCACTGATGTACTGTGGATCATCACTGATGCACTGAGGATCATCACTGATGTACTGTGGGCCATCACAGGTGTACTGTGGGCCATCACAGGTGTACTATGGATCATCACTGATGTACTATGGACCATCCCTGATGTACTATGGACCATCCCTGATGTACTGTGGATCATCACTGATGTACTATAGATCATCACTGATGTACTATGGGCCATCACTGGTGTACTATGGATCATCACTGATGTACTATGGATCATCACTGATGTACTGAGGATCATCACTGATGTACTGAGGATCATCACTAATGTACTATGGATCATCACTGATGTACTGTGGACCATCCCTGATGTACTGTGGATCATCACTGATGTACTGTGGCTCATCACTGATGTACTGTGGATCATCACTGATGTACTGAGGATCATCACTGATGTACTGTGGATCATCACTGATGTACTGTGGATCATCAAGGGTGTACTATGGGCCATCACGGGTGTACTATGGATCATCACTGGTGTACTATGGATCATCACTGATGTACTATGGATCATCACTGATGTACTATGGACCATCCCTGATGTACTGAGGATCGTCACTGATGTACTGAGGATCGTCACTGATGTACTGAGGATCATCACTGATGTACTGTGGATCATCACTGATGTACTATGGGCCATCACTGATGTACTATGGGCCATCACAGGTGTACTATGTATCATCACTGATGTACTATGGACCATCACTGGTGTACTATGGATCATCACTGATGTACTGTGGATCATCACTGATGTACTATGGATCATCACTGATGTACTATGGATCATCACTGATATACTATGAGCCATCACTGATGTACTATAGGCCATCACTGATGTACTGTGGATCATCACTGGTGTACTATGGATCATCACTGATGTACTATGGATCATCACTGATGTACTATGGATCATCACTGATGTACTATGGATCATCACTGGTGTGCTATGGATCATCACTGGTGTACTATGGATCATCACTGATGTACTGTGGACCATCCCTGATGTACTGAGGATCATCACTGATGTACTGTGGATCATCACTAATGTACTATAGATCATCACTGATGTACTGTGGACCATCACTGGTGTACTATGGATCATCACTGGTGTACTATGGATCATCACAGGTGTACTGTGGATCATCACTGATGTACTGTGGATCATCACTGATGTACTATGGACCATCACTGGTGTACTATGGGCCATCACTGGTGTACTATGGATCATCACTGGTGTACTATGGACCATCACTGATGTACTATGGACCATCACTGATGTACTATGGACCATCCCTGATGTACTGTGGACCATTACTGATGTACTGTGGACCATCACTGGTGTACTATGGATCATCACTGATGTACTGAGGATCATCACTGGTGTACTATGGATCATCACTGGTGTACTATGGATCATCACTGATGTACTGTGGATCATCACTGATGTTCTGTGGATCATCACTGATGTACTGTGGATCATCACTGTTGTACTATGGGCCATCACAGGTGTACTATGGGCCATCACAGGTGTACTATGGATCATCACTGATGTACTATGGACCATCCCTGATGTACTATGGACCATCCCTGATGTACTTTGGACCATTACTGATGTACTGTGGACCATCACTGATGTACTGTGGATCATCACTGATGTTCTATGGACCACCACTGATGTACTGTGGATCATCACTGATGTACTGTGGATCATCACTGATGTACTGTGGATCATCACTAATGTACTATAGATCATCACTGATGTACTATGGACCATCACTGGTGTACTATGGATCATCACTGATGTACTATGGACCATCACCGATGTACTGTGGATCATCACTGATGTACTGTGGATCATCACTAATGTACTATTGATCATCACTGATGTACTGTGGACCATCACTGGTGTACTATGGATCATCACTGGTGTACTATGGATCATCACAGGTGTACTGTGGATCATCACTGATGTACTGTGGATCATCACTGATGTACTATGGACCATCACTGGTGTACTATGGGCCATCACTGGTGTACTATGGATCATCACTGGTGTACTATGGACCATCACTGATGTACTATGGACCATCACCGATGTACTGTGGACCATCCCGATGTACTGTGGAACATCACTGATGTACTGTGGATCATCACTGATGTACTGTGGACCATCACTGATGTACTGTGGACCATCACTGGTGTACTATGGATCATCACTGATGTACTATGGATCATCCCTGATGTACCATGTACCATCCCTGATGTACCGTGGATCATCACTGATGTACTATAGATCATCACTGATGTACTGTGGATCATCACTGATGTACTGTGGATCATCACTGATGTACTATGGACCATCACTGGTGTACTATGGACCATCACTGGTGTACTATGGATCATCACTGGTGTACTATGGACCATCACTGATGTACTATCGACCATCACCGATGTACTGTGGACCATCCCCGATGTACTGTGGAACATCACTGATGTACTGTGGATCATCACTGATGTACTATGGGCCATCACTGGTGTACTATGGATCATCACTGATGTACTATGGATCATCACTGGTGTACTATGGATCATCCCTGATGTACCATAGACCATCCCTGATGTACCGTGGATCATCACTGATGTACTGTGGATCATCACTGATGTACTATAGATCATCACTGATGTACTGTGGATCATCACTGATGTACTGTGGATCATCACTGATGTACTATGGACCATCACTGGTGTACTATGGGCCATCAGTGGTGTACTATAATTCATCACTGGTGTACTATGGACCATCACTGATGTACTATGGACCATCACTGATGTACTGTGGATCATCACTGATGTACTGTGGATCATCACTGATGTACTGAGGATCATCACTGATGTACGGTGGATCATCACTGATGTACTGTGGATCATCACTGATGTACTATGGGCCATCACTGGTGTACTATGGATCATCACTGATGTACTATGGATCATCACTGGTGTACTATGGATCATCACTGATGTACTGTGGATCATCACTGGTGTACTGTGGATCATCACTGATGTACTGTGGACCATCACTTATGTACTGTGGATCATCACTGATGTACTGTGGATCATCACTGATGTACTGTGGATCATCACTGATGTACTGTGGGCCATCACAGGTGTACTATGGGCCATCACAGGTGTACTATGGATCATCACTGATGTACTATGGACCATCCCTGATGTACTATGGACCATCCCTGATGTACTGTGGATCATCACTGATGTACTATAGATCATCACTGATGTACTATGGGCCATCACTGGTGTACTATGGATCATCACTGATGTACTATGGATCATCACTGATGTACTGAGGATCATCACTGATGTACTGAGGATCATCACTGATGTACTATGGATCATCCCTGATGTACTGTGGACCATCCCTGATGTACTGTGGATCATCACTGATGTACTGTGGCTCATCACTGATGTACTGTGGATCATCACTGATGTACTGAGGATCATCACTGATGTACTGTGGATCTTTACTGATGTACTGTGGATCATCACGGGTGTACTATGGGCCATCACGGGTGTACTATGGATCATCACTGGTGTACTATGGATCATCACTGATGTACTATGAACCATCCCTGATGTACTATGGACCATCCCTGATGTACTATGGACCATCCCTGATGTACTGAGGATCGTCACTGATGTACTGAGGATCATCACTGATGTACTGTGGATCATCACTGATGTACTATGGGCCATCACTGATGTACTATGGGCCATCACAGGTGTACTATGTATCATCACTGATGTACTATGGGCCATCACTGGTGTACTATGGATCATCACTGATGTACTGTGGATCATCACTGATGTACTATGGTTCATCACTGATGTACTATGGATCATCACTGATATACTATGAGCCATCACTGATGTACTATGGGCCATCACTGATGTACTGTGGATCATCACTGGTGTACTATGGATCATCACTGATGTACTATGGATCATCACTGATGTACTATGGATCATCACTGATGTACTATGGATCATCACTGGTAAGCTATGGATCATCACTGATGTACTGTGGACCATCCCTGATGTACTGAGGATCATAACTGATGTACTGTGTATCATCACTGATGTACTGTGGATCATCACTGATGTACTGTGGATCATCACTGATGTACTATAGATCATCACTGATGTACTATGGGCCATCACTGGTGTACTATGGATCATCACTGGTGTACTATGGATCATCACTGATGTACTATGGACCATCCCTGATGTACTATGGACCATCCCTGATGTACTGTGGACCATTACTGATGTACTGTGGACCATCACTGATGTTCTATGGACCATCACTGATGTACTGTGGATCATCACTGATGTACTGTAGATCATCACTGATGTACTGTGGATCATCACTGATGTACTGTGGATCATCACTAATGTACTATAGATCATCACTGATGTACTATGGACCATCACTGGTGTACTATGGATCATCACTGATGTACTATGGACCATCACCGATGTACTGTGGATCATCACTGATGTACTGTGGATCATCACTAATGTACTATTGATCATCACTGATGTACTGTGGACCATCACTGGTGTACTATGGATCATCACTGGTGTACTATGGATCATCACAGGTGTACTGTGGATCATCACTGATGTACTGTGGATCATCACTGATATACTATGGACCATCACTGGTGTACTATGGGCCATCACTGGTGTACTATGGATCATCACTGGTGTACTATGGACCATCACTGATGTACTATGGACCATCACCGATGTACTGTGGACCATCCCGATGTACTGTGGAACATCACTGATGTACTGTGGATCATCACTGATGTACTGTGGACCATCACTGATGTACTGTGGACCATCACTGGTGTACTATGGATCATCACTGGTGTACTATGGATCATCACTGATGTACTATGGATCATCCCTGATGTACCATGTACCATCCCTGATGTACCGTGGATCATCACTGATGTACCGTGGATCATCACTGATGTACTGTGGATCATCACTGATGTTCTATGGACCATCACTGATGTACTTTGGATCATCACTGATGTACTGTAGATCATCACTGATGTACTGTGGATCATCACTAATGTACTATAGATCATCACTGATGTACTATGGACCATCACTGGTGTACTCTGGGCCATCACTGGTGTACTATGGACCATCCCTGATGTACTGTGGATCATCACTGATGTACTGTGGACCATCACTGATGTACTCTGGATCATCACTGATGTTCTATGGACCATCACTGATGTACTGTGGATCATCACTGATGTACTATAGATCATCACTGATGTACTGTGGATCATCACTGATGTACTATAGATCATCACTGATGAACTATGGACCATCACTGGTGTACTATGGATCATCACTGGTGTACTATGGATCATCACTGGTGTACTATGGACCATCCCTGATGTACTGTGGATCATCACTGATGTACTGTGGATCATCACTGATGTACTGTGGATCATCACTGATGTACTGTGGATCATCACTGATGTACTATAGATCATCACTGATGTACTATGGGCCATCACTGGTGTACTATGGATCATCACAGGTGTACTATGGATCATCACTGATGTACTATGGACCATCCTTGATGTCCTATGGACCATCCCTGATGTACTGTGGACCATTACTGATGTACTGTGGACCATCACTGATGTACTGTGGACCATCACTGATGTACTGTGGATCATCACTGATGTACTGTAGAACATCACTGATGTACTGTGGATCATCACTGATGTACTGTGGATCATCACTGATGTACTGTGGATCATCACTAATGTACTATAGTTCATCACTGATGTACTATGGACCATCACTGGTGTACTATGGATCATCACTGGTGTACTGTGGATCATCACTGATGTACTGTGGATCATCACTGATGTACTATGGACCATCACTGGTGTACTATGGGCCATCACTGGTGTACTATGGATCATCACTGGTGTACTATGGACCATCACTGATGTACTGTGGACCTTCCCCGATGTACTGTGGATCATCACTGATGTACTGAGGATCATCACTGGTGTACTATGGATCATCACTGATGTACTATGGATCATCACTGATGTACTATGGATCATCACTGGTGTACTATGGGCCATCACTGATGTACTATGGGCCATCACTGGTGTACTATGGGCCATCACTGGTGTACTATGGATCATCACTGGTGTACTATGGACCATCACTGATGTACTGTGGATCATCACTGATGTACTAAAGATCATCACTGATGTACTATGGGCCATCACTGGTGTACTATGGGCCATCACTGGTGTACTATGGATCATCACTGGTGTACTATGGACCATCACTGATGTACTGTGGATCATCACTGATGTACTGTGGATCATCCCTGGTGTACTATGGATCATCACTGATGTACTATGGGCCATCACTGATGTACTATGGATCATCACTGATGTACTGTGGACCATCCCTAATGTACTGTGGATCATCACTGATGTACTGTGGACCATCCCTGATGTACTGTGGATCATCACTGATGTACTGTGGATCATCACTGATGTACTGTGGATCATCACTGATGTGCTATAGATCATCACTGATGTACTATGGATCATCACTGGTGTACTGTGGAACATCACTGATGTACTGTGGATCATCACTGATGTACTATTGATCATCACTGGTGTACTATGGGCCATCAGTGGTGTACTATGGGCCATCACTGGTGTACTATGGATTATCACTGATGTACTGAGGATCATCACTGATGTACTGTGGATCATCACTGATGTACTGAGGATCATCACTGATGTACTGTGGATCTTCACTGATGTACTGTGGATCATCACTGATGTACTATGGATCACCACTGATGTACTATGGATCATCACTGGTGTACTATGGATCATCACTGGTGTACTATGGATCATCACTGATGTACTATGGATCATCACTGGTGTACTGTGGATCATCACTGGTGTACTATGGATCATCACTGATGTACTGTGGACCATCCCGGATGTACTGTGGATCATCACTGATGTACTGAGGATCATCACTGATGTACTATGGATCATCACTGATGTACTATGGATCATCACTGGTGTACTATGGGCCATCACAGGTGTACTATGGGCCATCACAGGTGTACTATGGATCATCACTGATGTACTATGGACCATCCTTGATGTACTATGGACCATCCCTGATGTACTGTGGATCATCACTGATGTACTATAATTCATCACTGATGTACTATGTGCCATCACTGGTGTACTATGGATCATCACTGATGTACTATCGATCATCACTGATGTACTGAGGATCATCACTGATGTACTATGGATCATCACTTGTACTGTGGATCATCACTGATGTACTGTGGACCATCCCTGATGTACTGTGGATCATCACTTATGTACTGTGGATCATCACTGATGTACTGAGGATCATCACTGATGTACTGTGAATCATCACTGATGTACTGTGGATCATCACTGATGTACTGTGGACCATCCCTGATGTACTA
Source organism: Rana muscosa (assembly GCA_029206835.1). Classification (NCBI taxonomy): domain Eukaryota; kingdom Metazoa; phylum Chordata; class Amphibia; order Anura; family Ranidae; genus Rana; species Rana muscosa. The sequence goes on from JARGYO010005562.1 coordinate 15,830,679, forward strand.
TGGACCATCCCTGATGTACTATGGACCATCACGGGTGTACTATGGATCATCACTGGTGTACTATGGACCATCCCTGATGTACTATGGACCATCCCTGATGTACTGAGGATCATCACTGATGTACTATAGATCATCATTGATGTACTATGGGCCATTATTGGTGTACTATGGATCATCACTGATGTACTGTGGTTTATCACTGATGTACTATGGATCATCACTGATGTACTATGGATCATCACTGATATACTATGAGCCATCACTGATGTACTATGGGCCATCACTGATGTACTGTGGATCATCACTGGTGTACTATGGATCATCACTGATGTACTATGGATCATCACTGGTGTACTATGGATCATCACTGATGTACTGTGGATCATCACTGATGTACTGTGGACCATCCCTGATGTACTGTGGATCATCACTGATGTACTGTGGATCATCACTGATGTACTGAGGATCATCACTGATGTACTGTGGATCATCACTGATGTACTGTGGATCATCACTGATGTACTATGGGCCATCACAGGTGTACTATGGGCCATCACAGGTGTACTATGGATCATCACTGATGTACTATGGACCATCCTTGATGTCCTATGGACCATCCCTGATGTACTGTGGACCATTACTGATGTACTGTGGACCATCACTGATGTACTGTGGACCATCACTGATGTACTGTGGATCATCACTGATGTACTGTAGAACATCACTGATGTACTGTGGATCATCACTGATGTACTGTGGATCATCACTGATGTACTGTGGATCATCACTAATGTACTATAGTTCATCACTGATGTACTATGGACCATCACTGGTGTACTATGGATCATCACTGGTGTACTGTGGATCATCACTGATGTACTGTGGATCATCACTGATGTACTATGGACCATCACTGGTGTACTATGGGCCATCACTGGTGTACTATGGATCATCACTGGTGTACTATGGACCATCACTGATGTACTGTGGACCTTCCCCGATGTACTGTGGATCATCACTGATGTACTGAGGATCATCACTGGTGTACTATGGATCATCACTGATGTACTATGGATCATCACTGATGTACTATGGATCATCACTGATGTACTATAGATCATCACTGATGTACTGTGGATCATCACTGATGTACTGTGGATCATCACTGATGTACTGTGGATCATCACTGATGTACTATGGGCCATCACAGGTGTACTATGGGCCATCACAGGTGTACTATGGATCATCACTGATGTACTATGGACCATCCTTGATGTCCTATGGACCATCCCTGATGTACTGTGGACCATTACTGATGTACTGTGGACCATCACTGATGTACTGTGGACCATCACTGATGTACTGTGGATCATCACTGATGTACTGTAGAACATCACTGATGTACTGTGGATCATCACTGATGTACTGTGGATCATCACTAATGTACTATAGTTCATCACTGATGTACTATGGACCATCACTGGTGTACTATTGATCATCACTGGTGTACTGTGGATCATCACTGATGTACTGTGGATCATCACTGATGTACTATGGACCATCACTGGTGTACTATGGGCCATCACTGGTGTACTATGGACCATCACTGATGTACTATGGATCATCACTGGTGTACTGTGGATCATCACTGGTGTACTATGGATCATCACTGATGTACTGTGGACCATCCCGGATGTACTGTGGATCATCACTGATGTACTGAGGATCATCACTGATGTACTATGGATCATCACTGATGTACTATGGATCATCACTGGTGTACTATGGGCCATCACAGGTGTACTATGGGCCATCACAGGTGTACTATGGATCATCACTGATGTACTATGGACCATCCTTGATGTACTATGGACCATCCCTGATGTACTGTGGATCATCACTGATGTACTATAATTCATCACTGATGTACTATGTGCCATCACTGGTGTACTATGGATCATCACTGATGTACTATCGATCATCACTGATGTACTGAGGATCATCACTGATGTACTATGGATCATCACTTGTACTGTGGATCATCACTGATGTACTGTGGACCATCCCTGATGTACTGTGGATCATCACTGATGTACTGTGGATCATCACTGATGTACTGAGGATCATCACTGATGTACTGTGAATCATCACTGATGTACTGTGGATCATCACTGATGTACTGTGGACCATCCCTGATGTACTATGGACCATCCCTGATGTACTATGGACCATCACGGGTGTACTATGGATCATCACTGGTGTACTATGGACCATCCCTGATGTACTATGGACCATCCCTGATGTACTGAGGATCATCACTGATGTACTATAGATCATCATTGATGTACTATGGGCCATTATTGGTGTACTATGGATCATCACTGATGTACTGTGGTTTATCACTGATGTACTATGGATCATCACTGATGTACTATGGATCATCACTGATATACTATGAGCCATCACTGATGTACTATGGGCCATCACTGATGTACTGTGGATCATCACTGGTGTACTATGGATCATCACTGATGTACTATGGATCATCACTGGTGTACTATGGATCATCACAGATGTACTGTGGATCATCACTGATGTACTGTGGACCATCCCTGATGTACTGTGGATCATCACTGATGTACTGTGGATCATCACTGATGTACTGAGGATCATCACTGATGTACTGTGGATCATCACTGATGTACTGTGGATCATCACTGATGTACTATGGGCCATCACAGGTGTACTATGGGCCATCACAGGTGTACTATGGATCATCACTGATGTACTATGGACCATCCTTGATGTCCTATGGACCATCCCTGATGTACTGTGGACCATTACTGATGTACTGTGGACCATCACTGATGTACTGTGGACCATCACTGATGTACTGTGGATCATCACTGATGTACTGTAGAACATCACTGATGTACTGTGGATCATCACTGATGTACTGTGGATCATCACTGATGTACTGTGGATCATCACTAATGTACTATAGTTCATCACTGATGTACTATGGACCATCACTGGTGTACTATGGATCATCACTGGTGTACTGTGGATCATCACTGATGTACTGTGGATCATCACTGATGTACTATGGACCATCACTGGTGTACTATGGGCCATCACTGGTGTACTATGGATCATCACTGGTGTACTATGGACCATCACTGATGTACTGTGGACCTTCCCCGATGTACTGTGGATCATCACTGATGTACTGAGGATCATCACTGGTGTACTATGGATCATCACTGATGTACTATGGATCATCACTGATGTACTATGGATCATCACTGATGTACTATAGATCATCACTGATGTACTGTGGATCATCACTGATGTACTGTGGATCATCACTGATGTACTGTGGATCATCACTGATGTACTATGGGCCATCACAGGTGTACTATGGGCCATCACAGGTGTACTATGGATCATCACTGATGTACTATGGACCATCCTTGATGTCCTATGGACCATCCCTGATGTACTGTGGACCATTACTGATGTACTGTGGACCATCACTGATGTACTGTAGACCATCACTGATGTACTGTGGATCATCACTGATGTACTGTAGAACATCACTGATGTACTGTGGATCATCACTGATGTACTGTGGATCATCACTAATGTACTATAGTTCATCACTGATGTACTATGGACCATCACTGGTGTACTATTGATCATCACTGGTGTACTGTGGATCATCACTGATGTACTGTGGATCATCACTGATGTACTATGGACCATCACTGGTGTACTATGGGCCATCACTGGTGTACTATGGACCATCACTGATGTACTATCGACCATCACCGATGTACTGTGGATCATCACTGATGTACTATAATTCATCACTGATGTACTATGTGCCATCACTGGTGTACTATGGATCATCACTGATGTACTATCGATCATCACTGATGTACTGAGGATCATCACTGATGTACTATGGATCATCACTTGTACTGTGGATCATCACTGATGTACTGTGGACCATCCCTGATGTACTGTGGATCATCACTGATGTACTGTGGATCATCACTGATGTACTGAGGATCATCACTGATGTACTGTGAATCATCACTGATGTACTGTGGATCATCACTGATGTACTGTGGACCATCCCTGATGTACTATGGACCATCCCTGATGTACTATGGACCATCACGGGTGTACTATGGATCATCACTGGTGTACTATGGACCATCCCTAAAGTACTATGGACCATCCCTGATGTACTATGGACCATCCCTGATGTACTGAGGATCATCACTGATGTACTATAGATCATCATTGATGTACTATGGGCCATTATTGGTGTACTATGGATCATCACTGATGTACTGTGGTTTATCACTGATGTACTATGGATCATCACTGATGTACTATGGATCATCACTGATATACTATGAGCCATCACTGATGTACTATGGGCCATCACTGATGTACTGTGGATCATCACTGGTGTACTATGGATCATCACTGATGTACTATGGATCATCACTGGTGTACTATGGATCATCACTGATGTACTGTGATTTATCACTGATGTACTGTGGACCATCCCTGATGTACTGTGGATCATCACTGATGTACTGTGGATCATCACTGATGTACTGAGGATCATCACTGATGTACTGTGGATCATCACTGATGTACTGTGGATCATCACTGATGTACTATGGGCCATCACAGGTGTACTATGGGCCATCACAGGTGTACTATGGATCATCACTGATGTACTATGGACCATCCTTGATGTCCTATGGACCATCCCTGATGTACTGTGGACCATTACTGATGTACTGTGGACCATCACTGATGTACTGTGGACCATCACTGATGTACTGTGGATCATCACTGATGTACTGTAGAACATCACTGATGTACTGTGGATCATCACTGATGTACTGTGGATCATCACTGATGTACTGTGGATCATCACTAATGTACTATAGTTCATCACTGATGTACTATGGACCATCACTGGTGTACTATGGATCATCACTGGTGTACTGTGGATCATCACTGATGTACTGTGGATCATCACTGATGTACTATGGACCATCACTGGTGTACTATGGGCCATCACTGGTGTACTATGGATCATCACTGGTGTACTATGGACCATCACTGATGTACTGTGGACCTTCCCCGATGTACTGTGGATCATCACTGATGTACTGAGGATCATCACTGGTGTACTATGGATCATCACTGATGTACTATGGATCATCACTGATGTACTATGGATCATCACTGATGTACTATAGATCATCACTGATGTACTGTGGATCATCACTGATGTACTGTGGATCATCACTGATGTACTGAGGATCATCACTGATGTACTGTGGATCATCACTGATGTACTGTGGATCATCACTGATGTACTATGGGCCATCACAGGTGTACTATGGGCCATCACAGGTGTACTATGGATCATCACTGATGTACTATGGACCATCCTTGATGTCCTATGGACCATCCCTGATGTACTGTGGACCATTACTGATGTACTGTGGACCATCACTGATGTACTGTGGACCATCACTGATGTACTGTGGATCATCACTGATGTACTGTAGAACATCACTGATGTACTGTGGATCATCACTGATGTACTGTGGATCATCACTAATGAACTATAGTTCATCACTGATGTACTATGGACCATCACTGGTGTACTATTGATCATCACTGGTGTACTGTGGATCATCACTGATGTACTGTGGATCATCACTGATGTACTATGGACCATCACTGGTGTACTATGGGCCATCACTGGTGTACTATGGACCATCACTGATGTACTATCGACCATCACCGTTGTACTGTGGACCATCCCCGATGTACTGTGGAACATCACTGATGTACTGTGGATCATCACTGATGTACTATGGGCCATCACTGGTGTAGTATGGATCATCACTGATGTACTATGGATCATCACTGGTGTACTATGGATCATCCCTGATGTACCATAGACCATCCCTGATGTACCGTGGATCATCACTGATGTACTGTGGATCATCACTGATGTATTATAGATCATCACTGATGTACTGTGGATCATCACTGATGTACTGTGGATCATCACTGATGTACTATGCACCATCACTGGTGTACTATGGGCCATCAGTGGTGTACTATGGATCATCACTGGTGTACTATGGACCATCACTGATGTACTATGGACCATCACTGATGTACTGTGGATCATCACTGATGTACTGTGGATCATCACTGATGTACTGAGGATCATCACTGATGTACTGTGGATCATCACTGATGTACTGTGGATCATCACTGATGTACTATGGGCCATCACTGGTGTACTATGGATCATCACTGATGTACTATGGATCATCACTGATGTACTATGGATCATCACTGGTGTACTATGGATCATCACTGATGTACTGTGGATCATCACTGATGTACTGTGGATCATCACTGATGTACTGTGGATCATCACTGATGCACTGATGATCATCACTGATGTACTGTGGGCTAGACTTGTGCACAACGGAAAAATTTGTTCCGTTTCGGTTCGTTTCTTTCCGGTCCTGTTGATTCGTAATCATTCGTAATTTTGCTAGACGGGATTTTTCGTGTTCGGACTCATTCGTATTTTTGCAAGCGACATTTTTCGTTGAATTTTTTGTTGCTTTATAATTCGTACTTTCGGTAGAGTACATTGTTTTTCGTTGATTCTGGACACAACTCCTACTTTCGTAACTTTTTTTGGGTTCGTTGATTCGTAATTTTCCGTGTCTCTCTCACAACGACGCTGCCTATTATGCCTAATGTGCTTCGAATGGATTTGTACTTTTCTAAATACATAGCGGTTATTTGTAACGATTCGAAATCTCGTATTTTACTTTCGTTTTTTACATGCGGCTATAGGCTCCGCCCCTGTACACCATTTTGAGAGGGTTCAGCACGGTGAGGGAGAAGCAGAGAGCAGAGCAGAGTGAGTGTTATTGTGCTTCGAATGGATTTGAAATCTCGTATTTTACTTTCGTTTTTTCATGCGGCTATAGCCTCCGCCCCTGTACACCATTTTGAGAGGGAGTTCAGCATGGTGAGGGAGAAGCAGAGAGCAGAGTGAGTGTTATTGTGCTTCGAATGGATTCGTACATTCGTAACTTTTTTCATAACGAATTATGCCGAAGACCTTCGGGCATTCGCTATTTTGCGGTATAATTTATTTCGGATTCGGTTTTATTCGTAATTGCTCTGTTCGGAAATTCGAATGCTTCCGAATGTCCGAAAGTTGCTAAATTCGGACGAATTTTGATTAGTTACGAAACGAATTGCACAAGCCTACTGTGGGCCATCACAGGTGTACTATGGGCCATCACAGGTGTACTATGTATCATCACTGATGTACTATGGACCATCACTGGTGTACTATGGAATATCACTGATGTACTGTGGATCATCACTGATGTACTATGGATCATCACTGATGTATTATAGATCATCACTGATGTACTATGGACCATCCCTGATGTACCGTGGATCATCACTGATGTACTGTGGATCATCACTGATGTATTATAGATCATCACTGATGTACTATGGACCATCCCTGATGTACTATGGACCATCCCTGATGTACTGTGGATCATCACTGATGTACTATAGATCATCACTGATGTACTATGGGCCATCACTGGTGTACTATGGATCATCACTAATGTACTATGGATCATCACTGATGTACTGAGGATCATCACTGATGTACTGAGGATCATCACTGATGTACTATGGATCATCACTGATGTACTGTGGACCATCCCTGATGTACTGTGGATCATCACTGATGTACTGTGGCTCATCACTGATGTACTGTGGATCATCACTGATGTACTGAGGATCATCACTGATGTACTGTGGATCATCACTGATGTACTGTGGATCATCACGGGTGTACTATGGGCCATCACGGGTGTACTATGGATCATCACTGGTGTACTATGGATCATCACTGATGTACTATGGATCATCACTGATGTACTATGGACCATCCCTGATGTACTATGGACCATCCCTGATGTACTGAGGATCGTCACTGATGTACTGAGGATCGTCACTGATGTACTGAGGATCATCACTGATGTACTGTGGATCATCACTGATGTACTATGGGCCATCACTGATGTACTATGGGCCATCACAGGTGTACTATGTATCATCACTGATGTACTATGGACCATCACTGGTGTACTATGGATCATCACTGATGTACTGTGGATCATCACTGATGTACTATGGATCATCACTGATGTACTATGGATCATCACTGATATACTATGAGCCATCACTGATGTACTATGGGCCATCACTGATGTACTGTGGATCATCACTGGTGTACTATGGATCATCACTGATGTACTATGGATCATCACTGATGTACTATGGATCATCACTGATGTACTATGGATCATCACTGGTGTGCTATGGATCATCACTGGTGTACTATGGATCATCACTGATGTACTGTGGACCATCCCTGATGTACTGAGGATCATCACTGATGTACTGTGGATCATCACTAATGTACTATAGATCATCACTGATGTACTGTGGACCATCACTGGTGTACTATGGATCATCACTGGTGTACTATGGATCATCACAGGTGTACTGTGGATCATCACCAATGTACTGTGGATCATCACTGATGTACTATGGACCATCACTGGTGTACTATGGGCCATCACTGGTGTACTATGGATCATCACTGGTGTACTATGGACCATCACTGATGTACTATGGACCATCACTGATGTACTATGGACCATCCCCGATGTACTGTGGATCATCACTGATGTACTGTGGACCATCACTGATGTACTGTGGACCATCACTGATGTACTGTGGATCATCACTAATGTACTATAGTTCATCACTGATGTACTATGGACCATCACTGGTGTACTATTGATCATCACTGGTGTACTGTGGATCATCACTGATGTACTGTGGATCATCACTGATGTACTATGGACCATCACTGGTGTACTATGGGCCATCACTGGTGTACTATGGACCATCACTGATGTACTATCGACCATCACCAATGTACTGTGGATCATCACTGATGTACTATAATTCATCACTGATGTACTATGTGCCATCACTGGTGTACTATGGATCATCACTGATGTACTATCGATCATCACTGATGTACTGAGGATCATCACTGATGTACTATGGATCATCACTTGTACTGTGGATCATCACTGATGTACTGTGGACCATCCCTGATGTACTGTGGATCATCACTGATGTACTGTGGATCATCACTGATGTACTGAGGATCATCACTGATGTACTGTGAATCATCACTGATGTACTGTGGATCATCACTGATGTACTGTGGACCATCCCTGATGTACTATGGACCATCCCTGATGTACTATGGACCATCACGGGTGTACTATGGATCATCACTGGTGTACTATGGACCATCCCTAAAGTACTATGGACCATCCCTGATGTACTATGGACCATCCCTGATGTACTGAGGATCATCACTGATGTACTATAGATCATCATTGATGTACTATGGGCCATTATTGGTGTACTATGGATCATCACTGATGTACTGTGGATTATCACTGATGTACTATGGATCATCACTGATGTACTATGGATCATCACTGATATACTATGAGCCATCACTGATGTACTATGGGCCATCACTGATGTACTGTGGATCATCACTGGTGTACTATGGATCATCACTGATGTACTATGGATCATCACTGGTGTACTATGGATCATCACTGATGTACTGTGATTTATCACTGATGTACTGTGGACCATCCCTGATGTACTGTGGATCATCACTGATGTACTGTGGATCATCACTGATGTACTGAGGATCATCACTGATGTACTGTGGATCATCACTGATGTACTGTGGATCATCACTGATGTACTATGGGCCATCACAGGTGTACTATGGGCCATCACAGGTGTACTATGGATCATCACTGATGTACTATGGACCATCCTTGATGTCCTATGGACCATCCCTGATGTACTGTGGACCATTACTGATGTACTGTGGACCATCACTGATGTACTGTGGACCATCACTGATGTACTGTGGATCATCACTGATGTACTGTAGAACATCACTGATGTACTGTGGATCATCACTGATGTACTGTGGATCATCACTGATGTACTGTGGATCATCACTAATGTACTATAGTTCATCACTGATGTACTATGGACCATCACTGGTGTACTATGGATCATCACTGGTGTACTGTGGATCATCACTGATGTACTGTGGATCATCACTGATGTACTATGGACCATCACTGGTGTACTATGGGCCATCACTGGTGTACTATGGATCATCACTGGTGTACTATGGACCATCACTGATGTACTGTGGACCTTCCCCGATGTACTGTGGATCATCACTGATGTACTGAGGATCATCACTGGTGTACTATGGATCATCACTGATGTACTATGGATCATCACTGATGTACTATGGATCATCACTGATGTACTATAGATCATCACTGATGTACTGTGGATCATCACTGATGTACTGTGGATCATCACTGATGTACTGAGGATCATCACTGATGTACTGTGGATCATCACTGATGTACTGTGGATCATCACTGATGTACTATGGGCCATCACAGGTGTACTATGGGCCATCACAGGTGTACTATGGATCATCACTGATGTACTATGGACCATCCTTGATGTCCTATGGACCATCCCTTATGTACTGTGGACCATTACTGATGTACTGTGGACCATCACTGATGTACTGTGGATCATCACTGATGTACTGTAGAACATCACTGATGTACTGTGGATCATCACTGATGTACTGTGTATCATCACTAATGTACTATAGTTCATCACTGATGTACTATGGACCATCACTGGTGTACTATTGATCATCACTGGTGTACTGTGGATCATCACTGATGTACTGTGGATCATCACTGATGTACTATGGACCATCACTGGTGTACTATGGGCCATCACTGGTGTACTATGGACCATCACTGATGTACTATCGACCATCACCGTTGTACTGTGGACCATCCCCGATGTACTGTGGAACATCACTGATGTACTGTGGATCATCACTGATGTACTATGGGCCATCACTGGTGTAGTATGGATCATCACTGATGTACTATGGATCATCACTGGTGTACTATGGATCATCCCTGATGTACCATAGACCATCCCTGATGTACCGTGGATCATCACTGATGTATTATAGATCATCACTGATGTACTGTGGATCATCACTGATGTACTGTGGATCATCACTGATGTACTATGCACCATCACTGGTGTACTATGGGCCATCAGTGGTGTACTATGGATCATCACTGGTGTACTATGGACCATCACTGATGTACTATGGACCATCACTGATGTACTGTGGATCATCACTGATGTACTGTGGATCATCACTGATGTACTGAGGATCATCACTGATGTACTGTGGATCATCACTGATGTACTGTGGATCATCACTGATGTACTATGGGCCATCACTGGTGTACTATGGATCATCACTGATGTACTATGGATCATCACTGATGTACTATGGATCATCACTGGTGTACTATGGATCATCACTGATGTACTGTGGATCATCACTGATGTACTGTGGATCATCACTGATGTACTGTGGATCATCACTGATGCACTGATGATCATCACTGATGTACTGTGGGCTAGACTTGTGCACAACGGAAAAATTCGTTCCGTTTCGGTTCGTTTCTTTCCGGTCCTGTTGATTCGTAATCATTCGTAATTTTGCTAGACGGGATTTTTCGTGTTCGGACTCATTCGTATTTTTGCAAGCGACATTTTTCGTTGAATTTTTTGTTGCTTTATAATTCGTACTTTCGGTAGAGTACGTTGTTTTTCGTTGATTCTGGACACAACTCCTACTTTCGTAACTTTTTTTGGGTTCGTTGATTCGTAATTTTCCGTGTCTCTCTCACAACGACGCTGCCTATTATGCCTAATGTGCTTCGAATGGATTTGTACTTTTCTAAATACATAGCGGTTATTTGTAACGATTCGAAATCTCGTATTTTACTTTCGTTTTTTACATGCGGCTATAGGCTCCGCCCCTGTACACCATTTTGAGAGGGTTCAGCACGGTGAGGGAGAAGCAGAGAGCAGAGCAGAGTGAGTGTTATTGTGCTTCGAATGGATTTGAAATCTCGTATTTTACTTTCGTTTTTTCATGCGGCTATAGCCTCCGCCCCTGTACACCATTTTGAGAGGGAGTTCAGCATGGTGAGGGAGAAGCAGAGAGCAGAGTGAGTGTTATTGTGCTTCGAATGGATTCGTACATTCGTAACTTTTTTCATAATGAATTATGCCGAAGACCTTCGGGCATTCGCTATTTTGCGGTATAATTTATTTCGGATTCGGTTTTATTCGTAATTGCTCTGTTCGGAAATTCGAATGCTTCCGAATGTCCGAAAGTTGCTAAATTCGGACGAATTTTGATTCGTTACGAAACGAATTGCACAAGCCTACTGTGGGCCATCACAGGTGTACTATGGGCCATCACAGGTGTACTATGTATCATCACTGATGTACTATGGACCATCACTGGTGTACTATGGAATATCACTGATGTACTGTGGATCATCACTGATGTACTATGGATCATCACTGATGTATTATAGATCATCACTGATGTACTATGGACCATCCCTGATGTACCGTGGATCATCACTGATGTACTGTGGATCATCACTGATGTATTATAGATCATCACTGATGTACTATGGACCATCCCTGATGTACTATGGACCATCCCTGATGTACTGTGGATCATCACTGATGTACTATAGATCATCACTGATGTACTATGGGCCATCACTGGTGTACTATGGATCATCACTAATGTACTATGGATCATCACTGATGTACTGAGGATCATCACTGATGTACTGAGGATCATCACTGATGTACTATGGATCATCACTGATGTACTGTGGACCATCCCTGATGTACTGTGGATCATCACTGATGTACTGTGGCTCATCACTGATGTACTGTGGATCATCACTGATGTACTGAGGATCATCACTGATGTACTGTGGATCATCACTGATGTACTGTGGATCATCACGGGTGTACTATGGGCCATCACGGGTGTACTATGGATCATCACTGGTGTACTATGGATCATCACTGATGTACTATGGATCATCACTGATGTACTATGGACCATCCCTGATGTACTATGGACCATCCCTGATGTACTGAGGATCGTCACTGATGTACTGAGGATCGTCACTGATGTACTGAGGATCATCACTGATGTACTGTGGATCATCACTGATGTACTATGGGCCATCACTGATGTACTATGGGCCATCACAGGTGTACTATGTATCATCACTGATGTACTATGGACCATCACTGGTGTACTATGGATCATCACTGATGTACTGTGGATCATCACTGATGTACTATGGATCATCACTGATGTACTATGGATCATCACTGATATACTATGAGCCATCACTGATGTACTATGGGCCATCACTGATGTACTGTGGATCATCACTGGTGTACTATGGATCATCACTGATGTACTATGGATCATCACTGATGTACTATGGATCATCACTGATGTACTATGGATCATCACTGGTGTGCTATGGATCATCACTGGTGTACTATGGATCATCACTGATGTACTGTGGACCATCCCTGATGTACTGAGGATCATCACTGATGTACTGTGGATCATCACTAATGTACTATAGATCATCACTGATGTACTGTGGACCATCACTGGTGTACTATGGATCATCACTGGTGTACTATGGATCATCACAGGTGTACTGTGGATCATCACTGATGTACTGTGGATCATCACTGATGTACTATGGACCATCACTGGTGTACTATGGGCCATCACTGGTGTACTATGGATCATCACTGGTGTACTATGGACCATCACTGATGTACTATGGACCATCACTGATGTACTATGGACCATCCCTGATGTACTGTGGAACATCACTGATGTACTGTGGATCATCACTGATGTACTGTGGACCATCACTGATGTACTGTGGACCATCACTGATGTACTGTGGACCATCACTGGTGTACTATGGATCATCACTGATGTACTGAGGATCATCACTGGTGTACTATGGATCATCACTGGTGTACTATGGATCATCACTGATATACTGTGGATCATCACTGATGTTCTGTGGATCATCACTGATGTACTGTGGATCATCACTGTTGTACTATTGGCCATCACAGGTGTACTATGGGCCATCACAGGTGTACTATGGATCATCACTGATGTACTATGGACCATCCCTGATGTACTATGGACCATCCCTGATGTACTGTGGACCATTACTGATGTACTGTGGACCATCACTGATGTACTGTGGATCATCACTGATGTTCTATGGACCATCACTGATGTACTGTGGATCATCACTGATGTACTGTAGATCATCAGTGATGTACTGTGGATCATCACTGATGTACTGTGGATCATCACTGATGTACTGTGGATCATCACTAATGTACTATAGATCATCACTGATGTACTATGGACCATCACTGGTGTACTATGGATCATCACTGATGTACTATGGACCATCACCGATGTACTGTGGATCATCACTGACGTACTGTGGATCATCACTAATGTACTATTGATCATCACTGATGTACTGTGGACCATCACTGGTGTACTATGGATCATCACTGGTGTACTATGGATCATCACAGGTGTACTGTGGATCATCGCTGATGTACTGTGGATCATCACTGATGTACTATGGACCATCACTGGTGTACTATGGGCCATCACTGGTGTACTATGGATCATCACTGGTGTACTATGGACCATCACTGATGTACTATGGACCATCACCGATGTACTGTGGACCATCCCGATGTACTGTGGAACATCACTGATGTACTGTGGATCATCACTGATGTACTGTGGACCATCACAGATGAACTGTGGACCATCACTGGTGTACTATGGATCATCACTGGTGTACTATGGATCATCACTGATGTACTATGGATCATCCCTGATGTACCATGTACCATCCCTGATGTACCGTGGATCATCACTGATGTACTGTGGATCATCACTGATGTACTATAGATCATCACTGATGTACTGTGGATCATCACTGATGTACTGTGGATCATCACTGATGTACTATGGACCATCACTGGTGTACTATGGGCCATCACTGGTGTACTATGGATCATCACTGGTGTACTATGGACCATCACTGATGTACTATCGACCATCACCGATGTACTGTGGACCATCCCCGATGTACTGTGGAACATCACTGATGTACTGTGGATCATCACTGATGTACTATGGGCCATCACTGGTGTACTATGGATCATCACTGATGTACTATGGATCATCACTGGTGTACTATGGATCATCCCTGATGTACCATAGACCATCCCTGATGTACCGTGGATCATCACTGATGTACTGTGGATCATCACTGATGTACTATAGATCATCACTGATGTACTGTGGATCATCACTGATGTACTGTGGATCATCACTGATGTACTATGGACCATCACTGGTGTACTATGGGCCATTAGTGGTGTACTATGGACCATCACTGATATACTATGGACCATCACTGGTGTACTATGGATCATCACTGATGTACTATGGACCATCACCGATGTACTGTGGATCATCACTGATGTACTGTGGATCATCACTAATGTACTATTGATCATCACTGATGTACTGTGGACCATCACTGGTGTACTATGGATCATCACTGGTGTACTATGAATCATCACAGGTGTACTGTGGATCATCACTGATGTACTGTGGATCATCACTGATGTACTATGGACCATCACTGGTGTACTATGGGCCATCACTGGTGTACTATGGATCATCACTGGTGTACTATGGACCATCACTGATGTACTATGGACCATCACCGATGTACTGTGGACCATCCCGATGTACTGTGGAACATCACTGATGTACTGTGGATCATCACTGATGTACTGTGGACCATCACAGATGAACTGTGGACCATCACTGGTGTACTATGGATCATCACTGGTGTACTATGGATCATCACTGATGTACTATGGATCATCCCTGATGTACCATGTACCATCCCTGATGTACCGTGGATCATCACTGATGTACTGTGGATCATCACTGATGTACTATAGATCATCACTGATGTACTGTGGATCATCACTGATGTACTGTGGATCATCACTGATGTACTATGGACCATCACTGGTGTACTATGGGCCATCACTGGTGTACTATGGATCATCACTGGTGTACTATGGACCATCACTGATGTACTATCGACCATCACCGATGTACTGTGGACCATCCCCGATGTACTGTGGAACATCACTGATGTACTGTGGATCATCACTGATATACTATGGGCCATCACTGGTGTACTATGGATCATCACTGATGTACTATGGATCATCACTGGTGTACTATGGATCATCCCTGATGTACCATAGACCATCCCTGATGTACCGTGGATCATCACTGATGTACTGTGGATCATCACTGATGTACTATAGATCATCACTGATGTACTGTGGATCATCAATGATGTACTGTGGATCATCACTGATGTACTATGGACCATCACTGGTGTACTATGGGCCATCAGTGGTGTACTATGGACCATCACTGATGTACTATGGACCATCACTGATGTACTGTGGATCATCACTGATGTACTGTGGATCATCACTTATGTACTATGGGCCATCACTGGTGTACTATGGATCATCACTGACGTACTATGGATCATCACTGGTGTACTATGGATCATCACTGATGTACTGTGGATCATCACTGGTGTACTGTGGATCATCACTGATGTACTGTGGACCATCACTTATGTACTGTGGATCATCACTGATGTACTGTGGATCATCACTGATGTACTGTGGATCATCACTGATGTACTGAGGATCATCACTGATGTACTGTGGGCCATCACAGGTGTACTATGGGCCATCACAGGTGTACTATGGATCATCACTGATGTACTATGGACCATCCCTGATGTACTATGGACCATCCCTGATGTACTGTGGATCATCACTGATGTACTATAGATCATCACTAGGGATGAGCTTCGTGTTCGAGTCGAACATACGTTCGACTCGAACATCGGCTGTTCGATCGTTCGACGAAGATCGAACGATTTGGGCCGTTCGCGCCAAATTCGAGTGACGCGAACGGCCCACAATGCACTACGCCATCGCAGTGTCATCCAGGCGCTGTGATTGGCCAAGCATGCACTGTGACCCCGCATGCTTGGCCAATCACAGCGCCGGCAGCGAGGAGAGCAATGATTGGCCACAGGCAGGATGCCTGTGGCCAATTATTGCTGAGGGTGTTTAGTACACGCCCCACACTATAAAAGGCCGCCAGCACGGCGGCCTAGTGTAGTGTGTTCCGGAGCAGGGATAGAGCAGCATAGGCAGGGACAGTGACTGTTATTTCTTTCTTGCTTAACCTGGATTCCTTTAGTTTAGGGAAAGAGAAGGATAGGTAGGGAGAGTGTCAGTGTGTTTTGTGCTTGTGCTATAGTGTGCTTAAAAAAAACATTTATTCTAGGGACAGAAAACTGTAGGTAGGGACAGTGTCAGTTTCTTTCACTCTGCAAGTCCTTGTTTCCAGGGACCTGGAAGGACAGTGAGTGAATTGTCCTTGTGCTATATTGTGCTTAAAAAAACATTTATTCTAGGGACAGAAAACTGTAGGTAGGGAGAGTGTCAGTTTCTTTCACTCTGCAAGTCCTTGTTTCCAGGGACCTGTAAGGACAGTGAGTGAATTGTCCTTGTGCTATATTGTGATTAAAAAAAACATTTTTTCTAGGGACAGAAAACTGTAGGTAGGGAGAGTGTTTATTTTCTTTCACTCTGCAAGTCCTTGTTTCCAGGGACCTCTAAGGACAGTGAGTGAATTGTCCTTGTGCTATATTGTGCTTAAAAAAAACATTTATTCTAGGGACAGAAAACTGTAGGTAGGGAGAGTGTCAGTTTATTTCACTCTGCAAGTCCTTGTTTCCAGGGACCTGGAAGGACAGTGAGTGAATTGTCCTTGTGCTATATTGTGATTAAAAAAAACATTTTTTCTAGGGACAGAAAACTGTAGGTAGGGAGAGTGTTTTTTTTCTTTCACTCTGCAAGTCCTTGTTTCCAGGGACCTGTAAGGACAGTGAGTGAATTGTCCTTGTGCTATATTGTGCTTAAAAAAAACATTTATTCTAGGGACAGAAAACTGTAGGTAGGGAGAGTGTCAGTTTATTTCACTCTGCAAGTCCTTGTTTCCAGGGACCTGTAAGGACAGTGAGTGAATTGTCCTTGTGCTATATTGTGATTAAAAAAAACATTTTTTCTAGGGACAGAAA
Source organism: Rana muscosa (assembly GCA_029206835.1). Taxonomy (NCBI): domain Eukaryota; kingdom Metazoa; phylum Chordata; class Amphibia; order Anura; family Ranidae; genus Rana; species Rana muscosa. The sequence continues at coordinate 15,849,188 of JARGYO010005562.1, forward strand.
ACTGTAGGTAGGGAGAGTGTTTTTTTTCTTTCACTCTGCAAGTCCTTGTTTCCAGGGACCTGTAAGGACAGTGAGTGAATTGTCCTTGTGCTATATTGTGCTTAAAAAAAACATTTATTCTAGGGACAGAAAACTGTAGGTAGGGAGAGTGTCAGTTTATTTCACTCTACAAGTCCTTGTTTCCAGGGACCTGTAAGGACAGTGAGTGAATTGTCCTTGTGCTATATTGTGATTAAAAAAAACATTTTTTCTAGGGACAGAAAACTGTAGGTAGGGAGAGTGTTTTTTTTCTTTCACTCTGCAAGTCCTTGTTTCCAGGGACCTGTAAGGACAGTGAGTGAATTGTCCTTGTGCTATATTGTGCTTAAAAAAAACATTTATTCTAGGGACAGAAAACTGTAGGTAGGGAGAGTGTCAGTTTATTTCACTCTGCAAGTCCTTGTTTCCAGGGACCTGTAAGGACAGTGAGTGAATTGTCCTTGTGCTATATTGTGATTAAAAAAAACATTTTTTCTAGGGACAGAAAACTGTAGGTAGGGAGAGTGTTTTTTTTCTTTCACTCTGCAAGTCCTTGTTTCCAGGGACCTGTAAGGACAGTGAGTGAATTGTCCTTGTGCTATATTGTGATTAAAAAAAACATTTTTTCTAGGGACAGAAAACTGTAGGTAGGGAGAGTGTTTTTTTTCTTTCACTCTGCAAGTCCTTGTTTCCAGGGACCTGTAAGGACAGTGAGTGAATTGTCCTTGTGCTATAGTGTGCTTAAAAAAAACATTTATTCTAGGGACAGAAAACTGTAGGTAGGGACAGTGTCAGTTTCTTTCACTCTGCAAGTCCTTGTTTCCAGGGACCTGGAAGGACAGTGAGTGAATTGTCCTTGTGCTATATTGTGATTAAAAAAAACATTTTTTCTAGGGACAGAAAACTGTAGGTAGGGAGAGTGTTTTTTTTCTTTCACTCTGCAAGTCCTTGTTTCCAGGGACCTGGAAGGACAGTGAGTGAATTCTCCTTGTGCTATATTGTGCTTAAAAAAAACATTTATTCTAGTGACAGAAAACTGTAGGTAGGGAGAGTGTCAGTTTATTTCACTCTGCAAGTCCTTGTTTCCAGGGACCTGTAAGGACAGTGAGTGAATTGTCCTTGTGCTATATTGTGATTAAAAAAAACATTTTTTCTAGGGACAGAAAACTGTAGGTAGGGACAGTGTCAGTTTCTTTCACTCTGCAAGTCCTTGTTTCCAGGGACCTGTAAGGACAGTGAGTGAATTGTCCTTGTGCTATATTGTGCTTAAAAAAAACATTTATTCTAGGGACAGAAAACTGTAGGTAGGGAGAGTGTCAGTTTATTTCACTCTGCAAGTCCTTGTTTCCAGGGACCTGGAAGGACAGTGAGTGAATTGTCCTTGTGCTATATTGTGATTAAAAAAAACATTTTTTCTAGGGACAGAAAACTGTAGGTAGGGAGAGTGTTTTTTTTCTTTCACTCTGCAAGTCCTTGTTTCCAGGGACCTGTAAGGACAGTGAGTGAATTGTCCTTGTGCTATATTGTGCTTAAAAAAAACATTTATTCTAGGGACAGAAAACTGTAGGTAGGGAGAGTGTCAGTTTATTTCACTCTGCAAGTCCTTGTTTCCAGGGACCTGTAAGGACAGTGAGTGAATTGTCCTTGTGCTATATTGTGATTAAAAAAAACATTTTTTCTAGGGACAGAAAACTGTAGGTAGGGAGAGTGTTTTTTTTCTTTCACTCTGCAAGTCCTTGTTTCCAGGGACCTGGAAGGACAGTGAGTGAATTCTCCTTGTGCTATATTTTGCTTAAAAAAAACATTTATTCTAGGGACAGAAAACTGTAGGTAGGGAGAGTGTCAGTTTATTTCACTGTGAAAGTCCTTGTTTCAAGGGACAGAGAAGGACACCTGAAGGTAGCCCTTATTGCTTTTTTCCCATCTCCCTGCAGGCCATCTATTAGAATGTCTGGAAGGCAAACAAGGAGAGGCAGACAGTCAGGAGGCAATAAAAGAGGGCAAGCAGGCTCTGTGTCTGGGGGCAACAGTGCTGGTCGTGGACGCGGTGCATTGTCATCAGCACATGGCCATGGGACACGCTTGTCCTTCTTTTCGGCAGCTGGACATGTTGAGCCACATCATGCCGAAGACTTGGTAGAGTGGATGACCAAGCCCTCCTCCTCCTCCTCATCCTCTCTCACCCAGGCTCAGGGTACTGGAAAAGCAGCTGCCAAAGCGTCGTCTTCCCTGGTATCAATGTCAGACAAATCATCAGTCACTCCTTCCCTAGACCCACCATGTCCTCCTCCTGAGGAGTCCCCCGAACTGTTTCAGCACAGTGTTGGGTACATGCTCCAGGAGGATGCCCAGCGTTTCGAAGGGTCTGATGATGAAACCCAGCTAGAGGAAGGCAGTAGCGTGAGAGCAGACAGAGGGGATGCTCAAGAAGGACACCAATCTGGCAGTCATGTTCCAGCAGCTGCAGCATACTGCCAGATTGGCTCCAGTGATGAGGAGGGAGGGGATGATGAGGTCACTGACTCCACGTGGGTGCCTAATAGGAGAGAGGAGGAGGAGGAGGATGAGGAGGAGGCACATCTCCAACGAGGCAGGATGCCCTTTGGTGGCCAGCGTAAGGGCAGTACACCGACGGAATCACACCGCAGAGCTCCGCCTGTGCAGGGCGCTGCCTCTGCCCGTCATTCAAAAAGTTCTTTGGTGTGGGCCTTTTTTGAGGCTAGTGCATCAGATCGCACAGCTGCTGTTTGCAACATATGTCTCAAGCGTATATCGCGTGGCCAAAACATCAGCCGCTTGGGTACCACATGCCTGACCAGACATATGTTGACCTGCCATGCAGCTCGTTGGCAAGCCTACCTCAAAGACCCACACCAAAGAACAAAGCGGACCTCTCCTTGCACCGCATCAGCTGGGATCTCCAACCCCACTATAACTTCAGTCCTCTCTGAAACATGCACTGAGAGGAATGAAGGTGTAGAATTAGGTGTGTCACAGCCAAGTACTTGCGCCCACTCTGCTAGCAGTACACCGACGTCCGATTCTAGCAGGCAAATTTCCCTGCCCCAGCTGCTGGACCGTCGAAAGAAGTTCACTCCCAGCCATCCACATGCCCAGCGGTTGAATGCTAGCTTGGCTAAATTGCTAGCGCTTCAACTGCTGCCTTTTCAGTTGGTAGACTCGGCCCCCTTCCGTGAGTTTGTGCAATGTGCGGTTCCTCAGTGGCAGGTTCCCAAACGCCACTTTTTCTCACGGAAGGCTATTCCGGCTCTCTACCGGCATGTGGAAGGCAATGTCTTGGCCTCGCTGGACAGGGCGGTCAGCGGTAAGGTGCATATTACCGCTGACTCATGGTCCAGCAGGCATGGACAGGGACGTTACCTTTCTTTCACGGCCCATTGGGTCACTCTTTTGGCAGCTGGGAAGGATTCAGGACAAGGTGCAGTAGTGTTGGAGGTTGTCCCACCGCCACGCCTCCAAAATGCTACTACTGGTTGTGACACACCTCTCTCCTCCACCCCCTCCTCTTCTTCTTCCTCCATGGCCTCTTCCTGTGGTTTGTCCTATGAACCAGCGGTGCTCCGTAGCCGTTCACGGGGCTACGCAAGTACGCAGGCAAAAAGATGCCATGCCGTGCTTGCGCTGGTGTGTTTGGGGGACAGAAGCCACACTGGGGCAGAGGTCCTGTCTGCTCTGCAGGGCCAGGCCGAGAGGTGGTTGACGCCACGCCAGCTTAAGCCAGGAATGGTGGTTTGCGACAATGGCACCAACCTCCTCTCCGCCCTCCGACAGGGACAACTGACCCATGTGCCCTGTGTGGCTCACGTCCTTAACCTGGTGGTGCAGCGCTTCTTGGGCAGGTACCCGGGCTTACAGGATGTCCTGAGGCAGGCCAGGAAAGTCTGTGTGCATTTCCGCAGATCTTATAATGCCAGTGCTCGCCTGGCTGAGCTGCAAAAGGAGTTGAACCTGCCCAAGAACCGCCTTATATGTGACATGCCCACCAGGTGGAACTCAACGTTGGCCATGCTGCAGCGGCTGCACACGCAGCAGAGGGCCATCAATGAGTACCTGTGCGACTACGGCACCAGGACAGGGTCAGGGGAGCTTGGTTTTTTTTCTCCACGCCAGTGGGGCATGATCAGGGATGCATGCACTGTCCTGGCACCATTTGAGGAGGCCACGAGGATGGTGAGCAGTGACAGTGCATGCATCAGTGACACTGTACCTCTTGTCCACCTGTTGGAGCACACGCTGCGTGGAATAATGGACAGGGCACTTGAGGCAGAACAGAGGCAGGAAGAGGAGGACTTCCTTGCCTCTCAAGGCCCCCTTTACCCAGACAGTGTTCCTTCTGTCCCACCCATCGCACAGGAAGAGGAGGAGGAGGAGGAGGAGGAGGAGGAGGATTGTGTCAGCATGGAGGTGGAGGCTGGCACTCAGCATCATCAGCAGCAGTCTTTTAGGGATGATTTACAGTCCCAAGAAACCAGTGGACTTGTACGTGGCTGGGAGGAGGTGGCTGCGGATCATGTCGTCCTTAGTGACCCAGAGGACTCCGGAGCGAATGCCTCAGCAAACCTACGCTGCATGGCCTCCCTGATCCTGCAAAGTCTGCGGAAGGATCCTCGTATTCTTCGGATCAAGGAGAGGGACCATTACTGGCTGGCCACTCTCCTTGATCCACGGTACAAGGGTAAGGTTGCGGACCTTATGTTACCGTCGCAGAGGGAGCAGAGGATGAGACAACTCCGGGAGGCCTTGCAGAAAGGTCTGTGCAACGCGTTCCCAGAGACTGGGAGGTTGCAAACTCCTGGTCCTGGACAACGAGTTGCTGAGGCTTCGGCCAGTCAAAGAAGGAGCGGTGGGGAAGGTGGCCGTCTGACCGATGCGTTCAGACAATTCTTTAGTCCGCAGCCCCAAAGTATGATCGGTTCCAGCAACCATCGCCAGCGTCTGATAAACATGGTGCAGGAATATCTAGGGGCAAGGTCAGACTTGGACACCTTCCCCACCGAAAATCCTCTGGCTTACTGGGTCTTGAGGATGGATCACTGGCCAGAGCTTGCACAGTATGCAATTGAGCTACTGGCCTGTCCTGCATCCAGCGTTCTTTCGGAACGCACATTCAGTGCTGCTGGAGGATTTGTCACGGATCACAGGGTGCGCCTGTCCACCGACTCGGTTGATCGACTGACTTTCATCAAGATGAACCAGTCTTGGATCACCACCAGCTACCACACACCTGATGCTGATATAACAGACTAATTGATTTTAACATGTCACATCCCTTCAAGACTGATGCTGATGCTGAGTGCCTGTGCTGTTATGTTGACTGGCTATCCTCCTCCTCCGAGTCCTCAATGATACGATTGATGATGATAGCTTGTAAGATCATTTTTGTTTATGGGTGCCGCCACCAGTGCCTAACGCCCAATTTTTCAGCCCCTGTTTAACAGGGGCGTGTAATTACAATTTTTGAAGCAATACTTTGCAACAGGGCTCATTGCTGTGCTCCAAGTACAGTATCTGTGAGGAGTTGCAGTGTTGTGCCACCAGTGCCTAAGGCCCAATTTTTCAGCCCCTGTTTAACAGGGGCGTGTCATTACAATTTTTGAAGCAATACTTTGCAACAGGGCTCATTGCTGTGCTCCAAGTACAGTATCTGTGAGGAGTTGCAGTGTTGTGCCACCAGTGCCTAAGGCCCAATTTTTCAGCCCCTGTTTAACAGGGGCGTGTCATTACAATTTTTGAAGCAATACTTTGCAACAGGGCTCATTGCTGTGCTCCAAGTACAGTATCTGTGAGGGGTTGCAGTGTTGTGCCACCAGTGCCTAAGGCCCAATTTTTCAGCCCCTGTTCAACAGGGGCATGTAATTACAATTCTTGATCTAATAATTCACAGCAGGGCCCATTGCTGCACCCACCAAGAGTAACTGTCAGGGCTTACAGTGTTGTGGCACCAGCACCACCATCAAAGGCCCAATTTTTACTACCACTGTTCAACAATTATATGTAATTAAAATTCCTGATATAATAGTTGACAGCAGGGCGTTCCAGCACCAACCAAGAGTAACTGTGAGTGCTTACAGTGTTGTGCCAACACCAACAACTAAGGGGCCTATTTCTGCAGAGTATATACGGCAGGTCCCTACTTTCAAACATCCAACTTACAAACGACTCCTACTTGCAAACGCAAGAAGACAACAGGAAGTGAGAGGAAATCTACCACTAGGAAGGAAAATTCTCTCCTGTAAGAATAAATATGGGAGAAAGGTGTCTCCTCTGTACTGATGCTTTATCAGCAATCCTTGTTTCAAGAAAAAGACCACATTTCAAAAAGAGTTGTCATTGGGACGGAAAGTGAGGTGAAATGTTCTGAACAGGGGCACAGACAGCAAAACAAATGTTACAGGGGTGATAACCCTTACCTATGTTTTCCAAAAAGTTTAAAAATAGATTTTTGGTCTGGAGCTACACTTCAACAATGTACCTGTTCAAAATTACAAACAGACTCTACATAAGAACAAACCTACAGTCCCTGTCTTGTATGCACCGCCTGTATAGGGCTGTTCAGAGTATATAGGGCCTTTTTTATTTTATGTGCAGGGTTCCCCTTAATATCCATACAAGACCCAAAGGGGCTGGTAATGGGCTGGGGTAGGGGGGGGGTCATGGGGTAGCTATGCCATTTTTCTTAAAGAATTTCATCCATATTACCGGGACCAGACATTACATTAAAGCCGCAAGCAGTTTTAAATGGCTTTTTTTTCCTTTAGAAGTGTCATTTTGTGCAGGGACAGTTCTAAACACGGGAAACACGTGGCACTTCACAGGCATACTTTAGACACCCCCCAGGTACGATATTTAAAGGAATATTTGACTTTTTTTTTTCACTTTATGCATCATTAAAATGACTGCTCCCGAAAAACGACCGTTTTTAAAACTTCTTTTTGCATTGATACATGTCCCCTGGTGCAGAACCCGGGTTCCCAAACCCTTTTTAGGACAATAACATGCATAATAGTTGTTATAATTAGCACTTTAGAATTCGAACGTTCGCATCCATTGTATTTAATAGGGTTCTAATGTTCGTTCGAACTTTCGGTCCGTTCGCGGGTTCTGGTGCGAACCGAACCCGGGGGTGTTCGGCTCATCACTAATCATCACTGATGTACTATGGGCCATCACTGGTGTACTATGGATCATCACTGATGTACTATGGATCATCACTGATGTACTGAGGATCATCACTGATGTACTATGGGCCATCACTGGTGTACTATGGATCATCACTGACGTACTATGGATCATCACTGGTGTACTATGGATCATCACTGATGTACTGTGGATCATCACTGGTGTACTGTGGATCATCACTGATGTACTGTGGACCATCAGTTATGTACTGTGGATCATCACTGATGTACTGTGGATCATCACTGATGTACTGTGGATCATCACTGATGTACTGAGGATCATCACTGATGTACTGTGGGCCATCACAGGTGTACTATGGGCCATCACAGGTGTACTATGGATCATCACTGATGTACTATGGACCATCCCTGATGTACTATGGACCATCCCTGATGTACTGTGGATCATCACTGATGTACTATAGATCATCACTGATGTACTATGGGCCATCACTGGTGTACTATGGATCATCACTGATGTACTATGGATCATCACTGATGTACTGAGGATCATCACTGATGTACTGAGGATCATCACTGATGTACTGAGGATCATCACTGATGTACTATGGATCATCACTGATGTGCTGTGGACCATCCCTGATGTACTGTGGATCATCACTGATGTACTGTGGCTCATCACTGATGTACTGAGGATCATCACTGATGTACTGAGGATCATCACTGATGTACTGTGGATCTTTACTGATGTACTGTGGATCATCACGGGTGTACTATGGGCCATCACGGGTGTACTATGGATCATCACTGGTGTACTATGGATCATCACTGATGTACTATGGACCATCCCTGATGTACTATGGACCATCCCTGATGTACTATGGACCATCCCTGATGTACTGAGGATCGTCACTGATGTACTGAGGATCATCACTGATGTACTGTGGATCATCACTGATGTACTATGGGCCATCACTGATGTACTATGGGCCATCACAGGTGTACTATGTATCATCACTGATGTACTATGGACCATCACTGGTGTACTATGGATCATCACTGATGTACTGTGGATCATTACTGATGTACTATGGATCATCACTGATGTACTATGGATCATCACTGATATACTATGAGCCATCACTAATGTACTATGGGCCATCACTGATGTACTGTGGATCATCACTGGTGTACTATGGATCATCACTGATGTACTATGGATCATCACTGATGTACTATGGATCATCACTGATGTACTATGGATCATCACTGGTGTGCTATGGATCATCACTGATGTACTGTGGACCATCCCTGATGTACTGAGGATCATAACTGATGTACTGTGTATCATCACTGATGTACTGTGGATCATCACTGATGTACTATAGATCATCACTGATGTACTATAGATCATCACTGATGTACTATGGGCCATCACTGGTGTACTATGGATCATCACTGGTGTACTATGGATCATCACTGATGTACTATGGACCATCCCTGATGTACTATGGACCATCCCTGATGTACTGTGGACCTTTACTGATGTACTGTGGACCATCACTGATGTTCTATGGATCATCACTGGTGTACTATGGATCATCACAGGTGTACTGTGGATCATCACTGATGTACTGTGGATCATCACTGATGTACTATGGACCATCACTGGTGTACTATGGGCCATCACTGGTGTACTATGGATCATCACTGGTGTACTATGGACCATCACTGATGTACTATGGACCATCACCGATGTACTGTGGACCATCCCGATGTACTGTGGAACATCACTGATGTACTGTGGATCATCACTGATGTACTGTGGACCATCACTGATGTACTGTGGACCATCACTGGTGTACTATGGATCATCACTGGTGTACTATGGATCATCACTGATGTACTATGGATCATCCTTGATGTACCATGTACCATCCCTGATGTACCGTGGATCATCACTAATGTACTGTGGATCATCACTGATGTACTATAGATCATCACTGATGTACTGTGGATCAACACTGATGTACTGTGGATCATCACTGATGTACTATGGACCATCACTGGTGTACTATGGGCCATCACTGGTGTACTATGGATCATCACTGGTGTACTATGGACCATCACTGATTTACTATCGACCATCACCGATGTACTGTGGACCATCCCCGATGTACTGTGGAACATCACTGATGTACTGTGGATCATCACTGATGTACTATGGGCCATCACTGGTGTACTATGGATCATCACTGATGTACTATGGATCATCACTGGTGTACTATGGATCATCCCTGATGTACCATAGACCATCCCTGATGTACCGTGGATCATCACTGATGCACTGTGGATCATCACTGATGTACTATAGATCATCACTGATGTACTGTGGATCATCACTGATGTACTGTGGATCATCACTGATGTACTATGGACCATCACTGGTGTACTATGGGCCATCAGTGGTGTACTATGGATCATCACTGGTGTACTATGGACCATCACTGATGTACTATGGACCATCACTGATGTACTGTGGATCATCACTGATGTACTGTGGATCATCACTGATGTACTGAGGATCATCACTGATGTACGGTGGATCATCACTGATGTACTATGGATCATCACTGGTGTACTATGGATCATCACTGATGTACTGTGGATCATCACTGGTGTACTGTGGATCATCACTGATGTACTGTGGACCATCACTTATGTACTGTGGATCATCACTGATGTACTGTGGATCATCACTGATGTACTGTGGATCATCACTGATGCACTGAGGATCATCACTGATGTACTGTGGGCCATCCCAGGTGTACTATGGGCCATCACAGGTGTACTATGGATCATCACTGATGTACTATGGACCATCCCTGATGTACTATGGACCATCCCTGATGTACTGTGGATCATCACTGATGTACTATAGATCATCACTGATGTACTATGGGCCATCACTGGTGTACTATTGATCATCACTGATGTACTATGGATCATCACTGATGTACTGAGGATCATCACTGATGTACTGAGGATCATCACTGATGTACTATGGATCATCACTGATGTACTGTGGACCATCCCTGATGTACTGTGGATCATCACTGATGTACTGTGGCTCATCACTGATGTACTGTGGATCATCACTGATGTACTGTGGATCATCACGGGTGTACTATGGGCCATCACGGGTGTACTATGGATCATCACTGGTGTACTATGGATCATCACTGATGTACTATGGACCATCCCTGATGTACTATGGACCATCCCTGATGTACTATGGACCATCCCTGATGTACTGAGGATCGTCACTGATGTACTGAGGATCATCACTGATGTACTGTGGATCATCACTGATGTACTATGGGCCATCACTGATGTACTATGGGCCATCACAGGTGTACTATGTATCATCACTGATGTACTATGGACCATCACTGGTGTACTATGGATCATCACTGATGTACTGTGGATCATCACTGATGTACTATGGATCATCACTGATGTACTATGGATCATCACTGATATACTATGAGCCATCACTGATGTACTATGGGCCATCACTGATGTACTGTGGATCATCACTGGTGTACTATGGATCATCACTGATGTACTATGGATCATCACTGATGTACTATGGATCATCACTGGTGTGCTATGGATCATCACTGATGTACTGTGGACCATCCCTGATGTACTGAGGATCATCACTGATGTACTGTGTATCATCACTGATGTACTGTGGATCATCACTGATGTACTGTGGATCATCACTGATGTACTATAGATCATCACTGATGTACTATGGGCCATCACTGGTGTACTATGGATCATCACTGGTGTACTATGGACCATCCCTGATGTACTATGGACCATCCCTGATGTACTATGGACCATCCCTGATGTACTGTGGACCATTACTGATGTACTGTGGATCATCACTGATGTACTGTGGATCATCACTGATGTTCCATGGACCATCACTGATGTACTGTGGATCATCACTGATGTACTGTAGATCATCACTGATGTACTGTGGATCATCACTGATGTACTGTGGATCATCACTAATGTACTATAGATCATCACTGATGTACTATGGACCATCACTGGTGTATTTTGGGCCATCACTGGTGTACTATGGACCATCCCTGATGTACTGTAGATCATCACTGATGTACTGTGGACCATCACTGATGTACTCTGGATCATCACTGATGTTCTATGGACCATCACTGATGTACTGTGGATCATCACTGATGTACTATAGATCATCACTGATGTACTGTGGATCATCACTGATGTACTATAGATCATCACTGATGTACTATGGACCATCACTGGTGTACTATGGATCATCACTAGTGTACTATGGACCATCCCTGATGTACTGTGGATCATCACTGATGTACTGTGGATCATCACTAATGTACTGTGGATCATCACTGATGTACTGTGGATCATCACTGATGTACTATAGATCATCACTGATGTACTATGGGCCATCACTGGTGTACTATGGATCATCACTGGTGTACTATGGATCATCACTGATGTACTATGGACCATCCCTGATGTACTATGGACCATCCCTGATGTACTGTGGATCATCACTGATGTACTAAAGATCATCACTGATGTACTATGGGCCATCACTGGTGTACTATGGGCCATCACTGGTGTACTATGGATCATCACTGGTGTACTATGGACCATCACTGATGTACTGTGGATCATCACTGATGTACTGTGGATCATCCCTGGTGTACTATGGATCATCACTGATGTACTATGGGCCATCACTGATGTACTATGGATCATCACTGATGTACTGTGGACCATCCCTGATGTACTGTGGATCATCACTGATGTACTGTGGACCATCCCTGATGTACTGTGGATCATCCCTGATGTACTGTGGATCATCACTGATGTACTGTGGATCATCACTGATGTACTGTGGATCATCACTGATGTACTGTGGATCATCACTGATGTACTATAGATCATCACTGATGTAATATGGATCATCACTGGTGTACTGTGGAACATCACTGATGTACTGTGGATCATCACTGATGTACTATTGATCATCACTGATGTACTATGGGCCATCAGTGGTGTACTATGGGCCATCACTGGTGTACTATGGATCATCACTGATGTACTATGGATCATCACTGATGTACTATGGATCATCACTGGTGTACTATGGATCATCACTGGTGTACTATGGATCATCACTGATGTACTGTGGACCATCCCTGATGTACTGTGGATCATCACTGATGTACTGAGGATCATCACTGATGTACTATAATTCATCACTGATGTACTATGTGCCATCACTGGTGTACTATGGATCATCACTGATGTACTATCGATCATCACTGATGTACTGAGGATCATCACTGATGTACTATGGATCATCACTTGTACTGTGGATCATCACTGATGTACTGTGGACCATCCCTGTTGTACTGTGGATCATCACTGATGTACTGTGGATCATCACTGATGTACTGAGGATCATCACTGATGTACTGTGAATCATCACTGATGTACTGTGGATCATCACTGATGTACTATGGGCCATCACGGGTGTACTATGGATCATCACTGGTGTACTATGGACCATCCCTGATGTACTATGGACCATCCCTGATGTACTATGGACCATCCCTGATGTACTGAGGATCATCACTGATGTACTATAGATCATCACTGATGTACTATGGGCCATTATTGGTGTACTATGGATCATCACTGATGTACTGTGGTTTATCACTGATGTACTATGGATCATCACTGATGTACTATGGATCATCACTGATATACTATGAGCCATCACTGATGTACTATGGGCCATCACTGATGTACTGTGGATCATCACTGGTGTACTATGGATCATCACTGATGTACTATGGATCATCACTGGTGTACTATGGATCATCACTGATGTACTGTGGATCATCACTGATGTACTGTGGACCATCCCTGATGTACTGTGGATCATCACTGATGTACTGTGGATCATCACTGATGTACTGAGGATCATCACTGATGTACTGTGGATCATCACTGATGTACTGTGGATCATCACTGATGTACTATGGGTCATCACAGGTGTACTATGGGCCATCACAGGTGTACTATGGACCATCACTGATGTACTATGGACCATCCTTGATGTCCTATGGACCAACCCTGATGTACTGTGGACCATTACTGATGTACTGTGGACCATCACTGATGTACTGTGGACCATCACTGATGTACTGTGGATCATCACTGATGTACTGTAGAACATCACTGATGTACTGTGGATCATCACTGATGTACTGTGGATCATCACTAATGTACTATAGTTCATCACTGATGTACTATGGACCATCACTGGTGTACTATGGATCATCACTGGTGTACTGTGGATCATCACTGATGTACTGTGGATCATCACTGATGTACTATGGACCATCACTGGTGTACTATGGGCCATCACTGGTGTACTATGGATCATCACTGGTGTACTATGGACCATCACTGATGTACTGTGGACCATCCCCGATGTACTGTGGATCATCACTGATGTACTGAGGATCATCACTGGTGTACTATGGATCATCACTGATGTACTATGGATCATCACTGATGTACTATGGATCATCACTGATGTACTATGGATCATCACTGATGTACTATAGATCATCACTGATGTACTATGGGCAATCACTGGTGTACTATGGATCATCACTGATGTACTGTGGGCTAGACTTGTGCACAACGGAAAAATTCGTTCCGTTTCGGTTCGTTTCTTTCCGGTCCTGTTGATTCGTAATCATTCGTAATTTTGCTAGACGGGATTTTTCGTGTTCGGACTCATTCGTATTTTTGCAAGCGACATTTTTCGTTGAATTTTTTGTTGCTTTATAATTCGTACTTTCGGTAGAGTACGTTGTTTTTCGTTGATTCTGGACACAACTCCTACTTTCGTAACTTTTTTTGGGTTCGTTGATTCGTAATTTTCCGTGTCTCTCTCACAACGACGCTGCCTATTATGCCTAATGTGCTTCGAATGGATTTGTACTTTTCTAAATACATAGCGGTTATTTGTAACGATTCGAAATCTCGTATTTTACTTTCGTTTTTTACATGCGGCTATAGGCTCCGCCCCTGTACACCATTTTGAGAGGGTTCAGCACGGTGAGGGAGAAGCAGAGAGCAGAGCAGAGTGAGTGTTATTGTGCTTCGAATGGATTTGAAATCTCGTATTTTACTTTCGTTTTTTCATGCGGCTATAGCCTCCGCCCCTGTACACCATTTTGAGAGGGAGTTCAGCATGGTGAGGGAGAAGCAGAGAGCAGAGTGAGTGTTATTGTGCTTCGAATGGATTCGTACATTCATAACTTTTTTCATAACGAATTATGCCGAAGACCTTCGGGCATTCGCTATTTTGCGGTATAATTTATTTCGGATTCGGTTTTATTCGTAATTGCTCTGTTCGGAAATTCAAATGCTTCCGAATGTCCGAAAGTTGCTAAATTCGGACGAATTTTGATTCGTTACGAAACGAATTGCACAAGCCTACTGTGGGCCATCACAGGTGTACTATGGGCCATCACAGGTGTACTATGTATCATCACTGATGTACTATGGACCATCACTGGTGTACTATGGAATATCACTGATGTACTGTGGATCATCACTGATGTACTATGGATCATCACTGATGTATTATAGATCATCACTGATGTACTATGGACCATCCCTGATGTACCGTGGATCATCACTGATGTACTGTGGTTCATCACTGATGTATTATAGATCATCACTGATGTACTATGGACCATCCCTGATGTACTATGGACCATCCCTGATGTACTGTGGATCATCACTGATGTACTATAGATCATCACTGATGTACTATGGGCCATCACTGGTGTACTATGGATCATCACTAATGTACTATGGATCATCACTGATGTACTGAGGATCATCACTGATGTACTGAGGATCATCACTGATGTACTATGGATCATCACTGATGTACTGTGGACCATCCCTGATGTACTGTGGATCATCACTGATGTACTGTGGCTCATCACTGATGTACTGTGGATCATCACTGATGTACTGAGGATCATCACTGATGTACTGTGGATCATCACTGATGTACTGTGGATCATCACGGGTGTACTATGGGCCATCACGGGTGTACTATGGATCATCACTGGTGTACTATGGATCATCACTGATGTACTATGGATCATCACTGATGTACTATGGACCATCCCTGATGTACTATGGACCATTCCTGATGTACTGAGGATCGTCACTGATGTACTGAGGATCGTCACTGATGTACTGAGGATCATCATTGATGTACTGTGGATCATCACTGATGTACTATGGGCCATCACTGATGTACTATGGGCCATCACAGGTGTACTATGTATCATCACTGATGTACTATGGACCATCACTGGTGTACTATGGATCATCACTGATGTACTGTGGATCATCACTGATGTACTATGGATCATCACTGATGTACTATGGATCATCACTGATATACTATGAGCCATCACTGATGTACTATGGGCCATCACTGATGTACTGTGGATCATCACTGGTGTACTATGGATCATCACTGATGTACTATGGATCATCACTGATGTACTATGGATCATCACTGGTGTGCTATGGATCATCACTGGTGTACTATGGATCATCACTGATGTACTGTGGACCATCCCTGATGTACTGAGGATCATCACTGATGTACTGTGGATCATCACTAATGTACTATAGATCATCACTGATGTACTGTGGACCATCACTGGTGTACTATGGATCATCACTGGTGTACTATGGATCATCACAGGTGTACTGTGGATCATCACTGATGTACTGTGGATCATCACTGATGTACTATGGACCATCACTGGTGTACTATGGGCCATCACTGGTGTACTATGGATCATCACTGGTGTACTATGGACCATCACTGATGTACTATGGACCATCACTGATGTACTATGGACCATCCCCGATGTACTGTGGAACATCACTGATGTACTGTGGATCATCACTGATGTACTGTGGACCATCACTGATGTACTGTGGACCATCACTGATGTACTGTGGACCATCACTGGTGTACTATGGATCATCACTGATGTACTGAGGATCATCACTGGTGTACTATGGATCATCACTGGTGTACTATGGATCATCACTGATGTACTGTGGATCATCACTAATGTTCTGTGGATCATCACTGATGTACTGTGGATCATCACTGTTGTACTATTGGCCATCACAGGTGTACTATGGGCCATCACAGGTGTACTATGGATCATCACTGATGTACTATGGACCATCCCTGATGTACTATGGACCATCCCTGATGTACTGTGGACCATTACTGATGTACTGTGGACCATCACTGATGTACTGTGTATCATCACTGATGTACTGTGGATCATCACTGATGTACTGTGGATCATCACTGATGTACTATAGATCATCACTGATGTACTATGGGCCATCACTGGTGTACTATGGATCATCACTGGTGTACTATGGACCATCCCTGATGTACTATGGACCATCCCTGATGTACTATGGACCATCCCTGATGTACTGTGGACCATTACTGATGTACTGTGGATCATCACTGATGTACTGTGGATCATCACTGATGTTCCATGGACCATCACTGATGTACTGTGGATCATCACTGATGTACTGTAGATCATCACTGATGTACTGTGGATCATCACTGATGTACTGTGGATCATCACTAATGTACTATAGATCATCACTGATGTACTATGGACCATCACTGGTGTATTTTGGGCCATCACTGGTGTACTATGGACCATCCCTGATGTACTGTAGATCATCACTGATGTACTGTGGACCATCACTGATGTACTCTGGATCATCACTGATGTTCTATGGACCATCACTGATGTACTGTGGATCATCACTGATGTACTATAGATCATCACTGATGTACTGTGGATCATCACTGATGTACTATAGATCATCACTGATGTACTATGGACCATCACTGGTGTACTATGGATCATCACTAGTGTACTATGGACCATCCCTGATGTACTGTGGATCATCACTGATGTACTGTGGATCATCACTAATGTACTGTGGATCATCACTGATGTACTGTGGATCATCACTGATGTACTATAGATCATCACTGATGTACTATGGGCCATCACTGGTGTACTATGGATCATCACTGGTGTACTATGGATCATCACTGATGTACTATGGACCATCCCTGATGTACTATGGACCATCCCTGATGTACTGTGGATCATCACTGATGTACTAAAGATCATCACTGATGTACTATGGGCCATCACTGGTGTACTATGGGCCATCACTGGTGTACTATGGATCATCACTGGTGTACTATGGACCATCACTGATGTACTGTGGATCATCACTGATGTACTGTGGATCATCCCTGGTGTACTATGGATCATCACTGATGTACTATGGGCCATCACTGATGTACTATGGATCATCACTGATGTACTGTGGACCATCCCTGATGTACTGTGGATCATCACTGATGTACTGTGGACCATCCCTGATGTACTGTGGATCATCCCTGATGTACTGTGGATCATCACTGATGTACTGTGGATCATCACTGATGTACTGTGGATCATCACTGATGTACTGTGGATCATCACTGATGTACTATAGATCATCACTGATGTAATATGGATCATCACTGGTGTACTGTGGAACATCACTGATGTACTGTGGATCATCACTGATGTACTATTGATCATCACTGATGTACTATGGGCCATCAGTGGTGTACTATGGGCCATCACTGGTGTACTATGGATCATCACTGATGTACTATGGATCATCACTGATGTACTATGGATCATCACTGGTGTACTATGGATCATCACTGGTGTACTATGGATCATCACTGATGTACTGTGGACCATCCCTGATGTACTGTGGATCATCACTGATGTACTGAGGATCATCACTGATGTACTATAATTCATCACTGATGTACTATGTGCCATCACTGGTGTACTATGGATCATCACTGATGTACTATCGATCATCACTGATGTACTGAGGATCATCACTGATGTACTATGGATCATCACTTGTACTGTGGATCATCACTGATGTACTGTGGACCATCCCTGTTGTACTGTGGATCATCACTGATGTACTGTGGATCATCACTGATGTACTGAGGATCATCACTGATGTACTGTGAATCATCACTGATGTACTGTGGATCATCACTGATGTACTATGGGCCATCACGGGTGTACTATGGATCATCACTGGTGTACTATGGACCATCCCTGATGTACTATGGACCATCCCTGATGTACTATGGACCATCCCTGATGTACTGAGGATCATCACTGATGTACTATAGATCATCACTGATGTACTATGGGCCATTATTGGTGTACTATGGATCATCACTGATGTACTGTGGTTTATCACTGATGTACTATGGATCATCACTGATGTACTATGGATCATCACTGATATACTATGAGCCATCACTGATGTACTATGGGCCATCACTGATGTACTGTGGATCATCACTGGTGTACTATGGATCATCACTGATGTACTATGGATCATCACTGGTGTACTATGGATCATCACTGATGTACTGTGGATCATCACTGATGTACTGTGGACCATCCCTGATGTACTGTGGATCATCACTGATGTACTGTGGATCATCACTGATGTACTGAGGATCATCACTGATGTACTGTGGATCATCACTGATGTACTGTGGATCATCACTGATGTACTATGGGTCATCACAGGTGTACTATGGGCCATCACAGGTGTACTATGGACCATCACTGATGTACTATGGACCATCCTTGATGTCCTATGGACCAACCCTGATGTACTGTGGACCATTACTGATGTACTGTGGACCATCACTGATGTACTGTGGACCATCACTGATGTACTGTGGATCATCACTGATGTACTGTAGAACATCACTGATGTACTGTGGATCATCACTGATGTACTGTGGATCATCACTAATGTACTATAGTTCATCACTGATGTACTATGGACCATCACTGGTGTACTATGGATCATCACTGGTGTACTGTGGATCATCACTGATGTACTGTGGATCATCACTGATGTACTATGGACCATCACTGGTGTACTATGGGCCATCACTGGTGTACTATGGATCATCACTGGTGTACTATGGACCATCACTGATGTACTGTGGACCATCCCCGATGTACTGTGGATCATCACTGATGTACTGAGGATCATCACTGGTGTACTATGGATCATCACTGATGTACTATGGATCATCACTGATGTACTATGGATCATCACTGATGTACTATGGATCATCACTGATGTACTATAGATCATCACTGATGTACTATGGGCAATCACTGGTGTACTATGGATCATCACTGATGTACTGTGGGCTAGACTTGTGCACAACGGAAAAATTCGTTCCGTTTCGGTTCGTTTCTTTCCGGTCCTGTTGATTCGTAATCATTCGTAATTTTGCTAGACGGGATTTTTCGTGTTCGGACTCATTCGTATTTTTGCAAGCGACATTTTTCGTTGAATTTTTTGTTGCTTTATAATTCGTACTTTCGGTAGAGTACGTTGTTTTTCGTTGATTCTGGACACAACTCCTACTTTCGTAACTTTTTTTGGGTTCGTTGATTCGTAATTTTCCGTGTCTCTCTCACAACGACGCTGCCTATTATGCCTAATGTGCTTCGAATGGATTTGTACTTTTCTAAATACATAGCGGTTATTTGTAACGATTCGAAATCTCGTATTTTACTTTCGTTTTTTACATGCGGCTATAGGCTCCGCCCCTGTACACCATTTTGAGAGGGTTCAGCACGGTGAGGGAGAAGCAGAGAGCAGAGCAGAGTGAGTGTTATTGTGCTTCGAATGGATTTGAAATCTCGTATTTTACTTTCGTTTTTTCATGCGGCTATAGCCTCCGCCCCTGTACACCATTTTGAGAGGGAGTTCAGCATGGTGAGGGAGAAGCAGAGAGCAGAGTGAGTGTTATTGTGCTTCGAATGGATTCGTACATTCATAACTTTTTTCATAACGAATTATGCCGAAGACCTTCGGGCATTCGCTATTTTGCGGTATAATTTATTTCGGATTCGGTTTTATTCGTAATTGCTCTGTTCGGAAATTCAAATGCTTCCGAATGTCCGAAAGTTGCTAAATTCGGACGAATTTTGATTCGTTACGAAACGAATTGCACAAGCCTACTGTGGGCCATCACAGGTGTACTATGGGCCATCACAGGTGTACTATGTATCATCACTGATGTACTATGGACCATCACTGGTGTACTATGGAATATCACTGATGTACTGTGGATCATCACTGATGTACTATGGATCATCACTGATGTATTATAGATCATCACTGATGTACTATGGACCATCCCTGATGTACCGTGGATCATCACTGATGTACTGTGGTTCATCACTGATGTATTATAGATCATCACTGATGTACTATGGACCATCCCTGATGTACTATGGACCATCCCTGATGTACTGTGGATCATCACTGATGTACTATAGATCATCACTGATGTACTATGGGCCATCACTGGTGTACTATGGATCATCACTAATGTACTATGGATCATCACTGATGTACTGAGGATCATCACTGATGTACTGAGGATCATCACTGATGTACTATGGATCATCACTGATGTACTGTGGACCATCCCTGATGTACTGTGGATCATCACTGATGTACTGTGGCTCATCACTGATGTACTGTGGATCATCACTGATGTACTGAGGATCATCACTGATGTACTGTGGATCATCACTGATGTACTGTGGATCATCACGGGTGTACTATGGGCCATCACGGGTGTACTATGGATCATCACTGGTGTACTATGGATCATCACTGATGTACTATGGATCATCACTGATGTACTATGGACCATCCCTGATGTACTATGGACCATTCCTGATGTACTGAGGATCGTCACTGATGTACTGAGGATCGTCACTGATGTACTGAGGATCATCATTGATGTACTGTGGATCATCACTGATGTACTATGGGCCATCACTGATGTACTATGGGCCATCACAGGTGTACTATGTATCATCACTGATGTACTATGGACCATCACTGGTGTACTATGGATCATCACTGATGTACTGTGGATCATCACTGATGTACTATGGATCATCACTGATGTACTATGGATCATCACTGATATACTATGAGCCATCACTGATGTACTATGGGCCATCACTGATGTACTGTGGATCATCACTGGTGTACTATGGATCATCACTGATGTACTATGGATCATCACTGATGTACTATGGATCATCACTGGTGTGCTATGGATCATCACTGGTGTACTATGGATCATCACTGATGTACTGTGGACCATCCCTGATGTACTGAGGATCATCACTGATGTACTGTGGATCATCACTAATGTACTATAGATCATCACTGATGTACTGTGGACCATCACTGGTGTACTATGGATCATCACTGGTGTACTATGGATCATCACAGGTGTACTGTGGATCATCACTGATGTACTGTGGATCATCACTGATGTACTATGGACCATCACTGGTGTACTATGGGCCATCACTGGTGTACTATGGATCATCACTGGTGTACTATGGACCATCACTGATGTACTATGGACCATCACTGATGTACTATGGACCATCCCCGATGTACTGTGGAACATCACTGATGTACTGTGGATCATCACTGATGTACTGTGGACCATCACTGATGTACTGTGGACCATCACTGATGTACTGTGGACCATCACTGGTGTACTATGGATCATCACTGATGTACTGAGGATCATCACTGGTGTACTATGGATCATCACTGGTGTACTATGGATCATCACTGATGTACTGTGGATCATCACTAATGTTCTGTGGATCATCACTGATGTACTGTGGATCATCACTGTTGTACTATTGGCCATCACAGGTGTACTATGGGCCATCACAGGTGTACTATGGATCATCACTGATGTACTATGGACCATCCCTGATGTACTATGGACCATCCCTGATGTACTGTGGACCATTACTGATGTACTGTGGACCATCACTGATGTACTGTGGATCATCACTGATGTTCTATGGACCATCACTGATGTACTGTGGATCATCACTGATGTACTGTAGATCATCAGTGATGTACTGTGGATCATCACTGATGTACTGTGGATCATCACTGATGTACTGTGGATCATCACTAATGTACTATAGATCATCACTGATGTACTATGGACCATCACTGGTGTACTATGGATCATCACTGATGTACTATGGATCATCACCGATGTACTGTGGATCATCACTGATGTACTGTGGATCATCACTAATGTACTATTGATCATCACTGATGTACTGTGGACCATCACTGGTGTACTATGGATCATCACTGGTGTACTATGGATCATCACAGGTGTACTGTGGATCATCACTGATGTACTGTGGATCATCACTGATGTACTATGGACCATCACTGGTGTACTATGGGCCATCACTGGTGTACTATGGATCATCACTGGTGTACTATGGACCATCACTGATGTACTATGGACCATCACCGATGTACTGTGGACCATCCCGATGTACTGTGGAACATCACTGATGTACTGTGGATCATCACTGATGTACTGTGGACCATCACAGATGAACTGTGGACCATCACTGGTGTACTATGGATCATCACTGGTGTACTATGGATCATCACTGATGTACTATGGATCATCCCTGATGTACCATGTACCATCCCTGATGTACCGTGGATCATCACTGATGTACTGTGGATCATCACTGATGTACTATAGATCATCACTGATGTACTGTGGATCATCACTGATGTACTGTGGATCATCACTGATGTACTATGGACCATCACTGGTGTACTATGGGCCATCACTGGTGTACTATGGATCATCACTGGTGTACTATGGACCATCACTGATGTACTATCGACCATCACCGATGTACTGTGGACCATCCCCGATGTACTGTGGAACATCACTGATGTACTGTGGATCATCACTGATGTACTATGGGCCATCACTGGTGTACTATGGATCATCACTGATGTACTATGGATCATCACTGGTGTACTATGGATCATCCCTGATGTACCATAGACCATCCCTGATGTACCGTGGATCATCACTGATGTACTGTGGATCATCACTGATGTACTATAGATCATCACTGATGTACTGTGGATCATCACTGATGTACTGTGGATCATCACTGATGTACTATGGACCATCACTGGTGTACTATGGGCCATTAGTGGTGTACTATGGACCATCACTGATGTACTATGGACCATCACTGGTGTACTATGGATCATCACTGATGTACTATGGACCATCACCGATGTACTGTGGATCATCACTGATGTACTGTGGATCATCACTAATGTACTATTGATCATCACTGATGTACTGTGGACCATCACTGGTGTACTATGGATCATCACTGGTGTACTATGGATCATCACAGGTGTACTGTGGATCATCACTGATGTACTGTGGATCATCACTGATGTACTATGGACCATCACTGGTGTACTATGGGCCATCACTGGTGTACTATGGATCATCACTGGTGTACTATGGACCATCACTGATGTACTATGGACCATCACCGATGTACTGTGGACCATCCCGATGTACTGTGGAACATCACTGATGTACTGTGGATCATCACTGATGTACTGTGGACCATCACAGATGAACTGTGGACCATCACTGGTGTACTATGGATCATCACTGGTGTACTATGGATCATCACTGATGTACTATGGATCATCCCTGATGCACCATGTACCATCCCTGATGTACCGTGGATCATCACTGATGTACTGTGGATCATCACTGATGTACTATAGATCATCACTGATGTACTGTGGATCATCACTGATGTACTGTGGATCATCACTGATGTACTATGGACCATCACTGGTGTACTATGGGCCATCACTGGTGTACTATGGATCATCACTGGTGTACTATGGACCATCACTGATGTACTATCGACCATCACCGATGTACTGTGGACCATCCCCGATGTACTGTGGAACATCACTGATGTACTGTGGATCATCACTGATGTACTATGGGCCATCACTGGTGTACTATGGATCATCACTGATGTACTATGGATCATCACTGGTGTACTATGGATCATCCCTGATGTACCATAGACCATCCCTGATGTACCGTGGATCATCACTGATGTACTGTGGATCATCACTGATGTACTATAGATCATCACTGATGTACTGTGGATCATCACTGATGTACTGTGGATCATCACTGATGTACTATGGACCATCACTGGTGTACTATGGGCCATCAGTGGTGTACTATGGACCATCACTGATGTACTATGGACCATCACTGATGTACTGTGGATCATCACTGATGTACTGTGGATCATCACTGATGTACTATGGGCCATCACTGGTGTACTATGGATCATCACTGACGTACTATGGATCATCACTGGTGTACTATGGATCATCACTGATGTACTGTGGATCATCACTGGTGTACTGTGGATCATCACTGATGTACTGTGGACCATCACTTATGTACTGTGGATCATCACTGATGTACTGTGGATCATCACTGATGTACTGTGGATCATCACTGATGTACTGAGGATCATCACTGATGTACTGTGGGCCATCACAGGTGTACTATGGGCCATCACAGGTGTACTATAGATCATCACTGATGTACTATGGACCATCCCTGATGTACTATGGACCATCCCTGATGTACTGTGGATCATCACTGATGTACTATAGATCATCACTGATGTACTATGGGCCATCACTGGTGTACTATGGATCATCACTGATGTACTATGGATCATCACTGATGTACTGAGGATCATCACTGATGTACTATGGGCCATCACTGGTGTACTATGGATCATCACTGACGTACTATGGATCATCACTGGTGTACTATGGATCATCACTGATGTACTGTGGATCATCACTGGTGTACTGTGGATCATCACTGATGTACTGTGGACCATCACTTATGTACTGTGGATCATCACTGATGTACTGTGGATCATCACTGATGTACTATGGACCATCACTGGTGTACTATGGGCCATCACTGGTGTACTATGGATCATCACTGGTGTACTATGGACCATCCCTGATGTACTATGGACCATCCCTGATGTACTATGGACCATCCCTGATGTACTGAGGATCGTCACTGATGTACTGAGGATCATCACTGATGTACTGTGGATCATCACTGATGTACTATGGGCCATCACTGATGTACTATGGGCCATCACAGGTGTACTATGTATCATCACTGATGTACTATGGACCATCACTGGTGTACTATGGATCATCACTGATGTACTGTGGATCATTACTGATGTACTATGGATCATCACTGATGTACTATGGATCATCACTGATATACTATGAGCCATCACTAATGTACTATGGGCCATCACTGATGTACTGTGGATCATCACTGGTGTACTATGGATCATCACTGATGTACTATGGATCATCACTGATGTACTATGGATCATCACTGGTGTGCTATGGATCATCACTGATGTACTATGGATCATCACTGATATACTATGAGCCATCACTAATGTACTATGGGCCATCACTGATGTACTGTGGATCATCACTGGTGTACTATGGATCATCACTGATGTACTATGGATCATCACTGATGTACTATGGATCATCACTGGTGTGCTATGGATCATCACTGATGTACTGTGGACCATCCCTGATGTACTGAGGATCATAACTGATGTACTGTGTATCATCACTGATGTACTGTGGATCATCACTGATGTACTGTGGATCATCACTGATGTACTATAGATCATCACTGATGTACTATGGGCCATAACTGGTGTACTATGGATCATCACTGGTGTACTATGGATCATCACTGATGTACTATGGACCATCCCTGATGTACTATGGACCATCCCTGATGTACTGTGGACCTTTACTGATGTACTGTGGACCATCACTGATGTTCTATGGATCATCACTGGTGTACTATGGATCATCACAGGTGTACTGTGGATCATCACTGATGTACTGTGGATCATCACTGATGTACTATGGACCATCACTGGTGTACTATGGGCCATCACTGGTGTACTATGGATCATCACTGGTGTACTATGGACCATCACTGATGTACTATGGACCATCACCGATGTACTGTGGACCATCCCGATGTACTGTGGAACATCACTGATGTACTGTGGATCATCACTGATGTACTGTGGACCATCACTGATGTACTGTGGACCATCACTGGTGTACTATGGATCATCACTGGTGTACTATGGATCATCACTGATGTACTATGGATCATCCTTGATGTACCATGTACCATCCCTGATGTACCGTGGATCATCACTGATGTACTGTGGATCATCACTGATGTACTATAGATCATCACTGATGTACTGTGGATCATCACTGATGTACTATGGACCATCACTGGTGTACTATGGGCCATCACTGGTGTACTATGGATCATCACTGGTGTACTATGGACCATCACTGATGTACTATCGACCATCACCGATGTACTGTGGACCATCCCCGATGTACTGTGGAACATCACTGATGTACTGTGGATCATCACTGATGTACTATGGGCCATCACTGGTGTACTATGGATCATCACTGATGTACTATGGATCATCACTGGTGTACTATGGATCATCCCTGATGTACCATAGACCATCCCTGATGTACCGTGGATCATCACTGATGCACTGTGGATCATCACTGATGTACTATAGATCATCACTGATGTACTGTGGATCATCACTGATGTACTGTGGATCATCACTGATGTACTATGGACCATCACTGGTGTACTATGGGCCATCAGTGGTGTACTATGGATCATCACTGGTGTACTATGGACCATCACTGATGTACTATGGACCATCACTGATGTACTGTGGATCATCACTGATGTACTGTGGATCATCACTGATGTACTGAGGATCATCACTGATGTACGGTGGATCATCACTGATGTACTATGGATCATCACTGGTGTACTATGGATCATCACTGATGTACTGTGGATCATCACTGGTGTACTGTGGATCATCACTGATGTACTGTGGACCATCACTTATGTACTGTGGATCATCACTGATGTACTGTGGATCATCACTGATGTACTGTGGATCATCACTGATGTACTGAGGATCATCACTGATGTACTGTGGGCCATCCCAGGTGTACTATGGGCCATCACAGGTGTACTATGGATCATCACTGATGTACTATGGACCATCCCTGATGTACTATGGACCATCCCTGATGTACTGTGGATCATCACTGATGTACTATAGATCATCACTGATGTACTATGGGCCATCACTGATGTACTATGGATCATCACTGATGTACTGAGGATCATCACTGATGTACTGAGGATCATCACTGATGTACTATGGATCATCACTGATGTACTGTGGACCATCCCTGATGTACTGTGGATCATCACTGATGTACTGTGGCTCATCACTGATGTACTGTGGATCATCACTGATGTACTGTGGATCATCACGGGTGTACTATGGGCCATCACGGGTGTACTATGGATCATCACTGGTGTACTATGGATCATCACTGATGTACTATGGACCATCCCTGATGTACTATGGACCATCCCTGATGTACTATGGACCATCCCTGATGTACTGAGGATCGTCACTGATGTACTGAGGATCATCACTGATGTACTGTGGATCATCACTGATGTACTATGGGCCATCACTGATGTACTATGGGCCATCACAGGTGTACTATGTATCATCACTGATGTACTATGGACCATCACTGGTGTACTATGGATCATCACTGATGTACTGTGGATCATCACTGATGTACTATGGATCATCACTGATGTACTATGGATCATCACTGATATACTATGAGCCATCACTGATGTACTATGGGCCATCACTGATGTACTGTGGATCATCACTGGTGTACTATGGATCATCACTGATGTACTATGGATCATCACTGATGTACTATGGATCATCACTGGTGTGCTATGGATCATCACTGATGTACTGTGGACCATCCCTGATGTACTGAGGATCATCACTGATGTACTGTGGATCATCACTGATGTACTGTGGATCATCACTGATGTACTATAGATCATCACTGATGTACTATGGGCCATCACTGGTGTACTATGGATCATCACTGGTGTACTATGGACCATCCCTGATGTACTATGGACCATCCCCGATGTACTGTGGACCATTACTGATGTACTGTGGACCATCACTGATGTACTGTGGATCATCACTGATGTTCCATGGACCATCACTGATGTACTGTGGATCATCACTGATGTACTGTAGATCATCACTGATGTACTGTGGATCATCACTGATGTACTGTGGATCATCACTAATGTACTATAGATCATCACTGATGTACTATGGACCATCACTGGTGTACTCTGGGCCATCACTGGTGTACTATGGACCATCCCTGATGTACTGTAGATCATCACTGATGTACTGTGGACCATCACTGATGTACTCTGGATCATCACTGATGTTCTATGGACCATCACTGATGTACTGTGGATCATCACTGATGTACTATAGATCATCACTGATGTACTGTGGATCATCACTGATGTACTATAGATCATCACTGATGTACTATGGACCATCACTGGTGTACTATGGATCATCACTAGTGTACTATGGACCATCCCTGATGTACTGTGGATCATCACTGATGTACTGTGGATCATCACTGATGTACTGTGGATCATCACTGATGTACTATAGATCATCACTGATGTACTATGGGCCATCACTGGTGTACTATGGATCATCACTGGTGTACTATGGATCATCACTGATGTACTATGGACCATCCCTGATGTACTATGGACCATCCCTGATGTACTGTGGATCATCACTGATGTACTAAAGATCATCACTGATGTACTATGGGCCATCACTGGTGTACTATGGGCCATCACTGGTGTACTATGGATCATCACTGGTGTACTATGGACCATCACTGATGTACTGTGGATCATCACTGATGTACTGTGGATCATCCCTGGTGTACTATGGATCATCACTGATGTACTATGGGCCATCACTGATGTACTATGGATCATCACTGATGTACTGTGGACCATCCCTGATGTACTGTGGATCATCACTGATGTACTGTGGACAGTCCCTGATGTACTGTGGATCATCCCTGATGTACTGTGGATCATCACTGATGTACTGTGGATCATCACTGATGTACTGTGGATCATCACTGATGTACTGTGGATCATCACTGATGTACTATAGATCATCACTGATGTACTATGGATCATCACTGGTGTACTGTGGAACATCACTGATGTACTGTGGATCATCACTGATGTACTATTGATCATCACTGATGTACTATGGGCCATCAGTGGTGTACTATGGGCCATCACTGGTGTACTATGGATCATCACTGATGTACTATGGATCATCACTGATGTACTATGGATCATCACTGGTGTACTATGGATCATCACTGGTGTACTATGGATCATCACTGATGTACTGTGGACCATCCCTGATGTACTGTGGATCATCACTGATGTACTGAGGATCATCACTGATGTACTATGGATCATCACTGATGTACTATGGATCATCACTGGTGTACTATGGGCCATCACAGGTGTACTATGGGCCATCACAGGTGTACTATGGATCATCACTGATGTACTATGGACCATCCTGGATGTACTATGGACCATTCCTGATGTACTGTGGATCATCACTGATGTACTATAATTCATCACTGATGTACTATGTGCCATCACTGGTGTACTATGGATCATCACTGATGTACTATCGATCATCACTGATGTACTGAGGATCATCACTGATGTACTATGGATCATCACTTGTACTGTGGATCATCACTGATGTACTGTGGACCATCCCTGTTGTACTGTGGATCATCACTGATGTACTGTGGATCATCACTGATGTACTGAGGATCATCACTGATGTACTGTGAATCATCACTGATGTACTGTGGATCATCACTGATGTACTATGGGCCATCACGGGTGTACTATGGATCATCACTGGTGTACTATGGACCATCCCTGATGTACTATGGACCATCCCTGATGTACTATGGACCATCCCTGATGTACTGAGGATCATCACTGATGTACTATAGATCATCACTGATGTACTATGGGCCATTATTGGTGTACTATGGATCATCACTGATGTACTGTGGTTTATCACTGATGTACTATGGATCATCACTGATGTACTATGGATCATCACTGATATACTATGAGCCATCACTGATGTACTATGGGCCATCACTGATGTACTGTGGATCATCACTGGTGTACTATGGATCATCACTGATGTACTATGGATCATCACTGGTGTACTATGGATCATCACTGATGTACTGTGGATCATCACTGATGTACTGTGGACCATCCCTGATGTACTGTGGATCATCACTGATGTACTGTGGATCATCACTGATGTACTGAGGATCATCACTGATGTACTGTGGATCATCACTGATGTACTGTGGATCATCACTGATGTACTATGGGTCATCACAGGTTTACTATGGGCCATCACAGGTGTACTATGGACCATCACTGATGTACTATGGACCATCCTTGATGTCCTATGGACCAACCCTGATGTACTGTGGACCATTACTGATGTACTGTGGACCATCACTGATGTACTGTGGACCATCACTGATGTACTGTGGATCATCACTGATGTACTGTAGAACATCACTGATGTACTGTGGATCATCACTGATGTACTGTGGAATATCACTAATGTACTATAGTTCATCACTGATGTACTATGGACCATCACTGGTGTACTATGGATCATCACTGGTGTACTGTGGATCATCACTGATGTAATGTGGATCATCACTGATGTACTATGGACCATCACTGGTGTACTATGGGCCATCACTGGTGTACTATGGATCATCACTGGTGTACTATGGACCATCACTGATGTACTGTGGACCATCCCCGATGTACTGTGGATCATCACTGATGTACTAAAGATCATCACTGATGTACTATGGGCCATCACTGGTGTACTATGGGCCATCACTGGTGTACTATGGATCATCACTGGTGTACTATGGACCATCACTGATGTACTGTGGATCATCACTGATGTACTGTGGATCATCCCTGGTGTACTATGGATCATCACTGATGTACTATGGGCCATCACTGATGTACTATGGATCATCACTGATGTACTGTGGACCATCCCTGATGTACTGTGGATCATCACTGATGTACTGTGGACAGTCCCTGATGTACTGTGGATCATCCCTGATGTACTGTGGATCATCACTGATGTACTGTGGATCATCACTGATGTACTGTGGATCATCACTGATGTACTGTGGATCATCACTGATGTACTATAGATCATCACTGGTGTACTGTGGAACATCACTGATGTACTGTGGATCATCACTGATGTACTATTGATCATCACTGATGTACTATGGGCCATCAGTGGTGTACTATGGGCCATCACTGGTGTACTATGGATCATCACTGATGTACTATGGATCATCACTGATGTACTATGGATCATCACTGGTGTACTATGGATCATCACTGGTGTACTATGGATCATCACTGATGTACTGTGGACCATCCCTGATGTACTGTGGATCATCACTGATGTACTGAGGATCATCACTGATGTACTATGGATCATCACTGATGTACTATGGATCATCACTGGTGTACTATGGGCCATCACAGGTGTACTATGGGCCATCACAGGTGTACTATGGATCATCACTGATGTACTATGGACCATCCTGGATGTACTATGGACCATTCCTGATGTACTGTGGATCATCACTGATGTACTATAATTCATCACTGATGTACTATGTGCCATCACTGGTGTACTATGGATCATCACTGATGTACTATCGATCATCACTGATGTACTGAGGATCATCACTGATGTACTATGGATCATCACTTGTACTGTGGATCATCACTGATGTACTGTGGACCATCCCTGTTGTACTGTGGATCATCACTGATGTACTGTGGATCATCACTGATGTACTGAGGATCATCACTGATGTACTGTGAATCATCACTGATGTACTGTGGATCATCACTGATGTACTATGGGCCATCACGGGTGTACTATGGATCATCACTGGTGTACTATGGACCATCCCTGATGTACTATGGACCATCCCTGATGTACTATGGACCATCCCTGATGTACTGAGGATCATCACTGATGTACTATAGATCATCACTGATGTACTATGGGCCATTATTGGTGTACTATGGATCATCACTGATGTACTGTGGTTTATCACTGATGTACTATGGATCATCACTGATGTACTATGGATCATCACTGATATACTATGAGCCATCACTGATGTACTATGGGCCATCACTGATGTACTGTGGATCATCACTGGTGTACTATGGATCATCACTGATGTACTATGGATCATCACTGGTGTACTATGGATCATCACTGATGTACTGTGGATCATCACTGATGTACTGTGGACCATCCCTGATGTACTGTGGATCATCACTGATGTACTGTGGATCATCACTGATGTACTGAGGATCATCACTGATGTACTGTGGATCATCACTGATGTACTGTGGATCATCACTGATGTACTATGGGTCATCACAGGTGTACTATGGGCCATCACAGGTGTACTATGGACCATCACTGATGTACTATGGACCATCCTTGATGTCCTATGGACCAACCCTGATGTACTGTGGACCATTACTGATGTACTGTGGACCATCACTGATGTACTGTGGACCATCACTGATGTACTGTGGATCATCACTGATGTACTGTAGAACATCACTGATGTACTGTGGATCATCACTGATGTACTGTGGATCATCACTAATGTACTATAGTTCATCACTGATGTACTATGGACCATCACTGGTGTACTATGGATCATCACTGGTGTACTGTGGATCATCACTGATGTACTGTGGATCATCACTGATGTACTATGGACCATCACTGGTGTACTATGGGCCATCACTGGTGTACTATGGATCATCACTGGTGTACTATGGACTATCACTGATGTACTGTGGACCATCCCCGATGTACTGTGGATCATCACTGATGTACTGAGGATCATCACTGGTGTACTATGGATCATCACTGATGTACTATGGATCATCACTGATGTACTATGGATCATCACTGATGTACTATGGATCATCACTGATGTACTATAGATCATCACTGATGTACTATGGGCCATCACTGGTGTACTATGGATCATCACTGATGTACTATGGATCATCACTGATGTACTATGGACCATCCCTGATGTACTGAGGATCATCCCTGATGTACTGAGGATCATCACTGATGTACTGTGGACCGTCCCTGATGTACTGTGGATCATCACTGATGTACTGTGGCTCATCACTGATGTACTGTGGATCATCACTGATGTACTGAGGATCATCACTGATGTACTGTGGATCATCACTGATGTACTGTGGATCATCACTGATGTACTGTGGACCATCCCTGATGTACTGTGGATCATCACTGATGTACTGTGGATCATCACTGATGTACTGAGGATCATCACTGATGTACTGTGGATCATCACTGATGTACTGTGGATCATCACTGATGTACTATGGGTCATCACAGGTGTACTATGGGCCATCACAGGTGTACTATGGACCATCACTGATGTACTATGGACCATCCTTGATGTCCTATGGACCAACCCTGATGTACTGTGGACCATTACTGATGTACTGTGGACCATCACTGATGTACTGTGGACCATCACTGATGTACTGTGGATCATCACTGATGTACTGTAGAACATCACTGATGTACTGTGGATCATCACTGATGTACTGTGGATCATCACTAATGTACTATAGTTCATCACTGATGTACTATGGACCATCACTGGTGTACTATGGATCATCACTGGTGTACTGTGGATCATCACTGATGTACTGTGGATCATCACTGATGTACTATGGACCATCACTGGTGTACTATGGGCCATCACTGGTGTACTATGGATCATCACTGGTGTACTATGGACCATCACTGATGTACTGTGGACCATCCCCGATGTACTGTGGATCATCACTGATGTACTGAGGATCATCACTGGTGTACTATGGATCATCACTGATGTACTATGGATCATCACTGATGTACTATGGATCATCACTGATGTACTATAGATCATCACTGATGTACTATGGGCCATCACTGGTGTACTATGGATCATCACTGATGTACTATGGATCATCACTGATGTACTATGGACCATCCCTGATGTACTGAGGATCATCCCTGATGTACTGAGGATCATCACTGATGTACTGTGGACCGTCCCTGATGTACTGTGGATCATCACTGATGTACTGTGGCTCATCACTGATGTACTGTGGATCATCACTGATGTACTGAGGATCATCACTGATGTACTGTGGATCATCACTGATGTACTCTGGATCATCACGGGTGTACTATGGGCCATCACGGGTGTACTATGGATCATCACTGGTGTACTATGGATCATCACTGATGTACTGTGGACCATCCCTGATGTACTGTGGATCATCACTGATGTACTGAGGATCATCACTGATGTACTATGGATCATCACTGATGTACTATGGATCATCACTGGTGTACTATGGGCCATCACAGGTGTACTATGGGCCATCACAGGTGTACTATGGATCATCACTGATGTACTATGGACCATCCTTGATGTACTATGGACCATTCCTGATGTACTGTGGATCATCACTGATGTACTATAATTCATCACTGATGTACTATGTGCCATCACTGGTGTACTATGGATCATCACTGATGTACTATCGATCATCACTGATGTACTGAGGATCATCACTGATGTACTATGGATCATCACTTGTACTGTGGATCATCACTGATGTACTGTGGACCATCCCTGTTGTACTGTGGATCATCACTGATGTACTGTGGATCATCACTGATGTACTGAGGATCATCACTGATGTACTGTGAATCATCACTGATGTACTGTGGATCATCACTGATGTACTATGGGCCATCACGGGTGTACTATGGATCATCACTGGTGTACTATGGACCATCCCTGATGTACTATGGACCATCCCTGATGTACTATGGACCATCCCTGATGTACTGAGGATCATCACTGATGTACTATAGATCATCACTGATGTACTATGGGCCATTATTGGTGTACTATGGATCATCACTGATGTACTGTGGTTTATCACTGATGTACTATGGATCATCACTGATGTACTATGGATCATCACTGATATACTATGAGCCATCACTGATGTACTATGGGCCATCACTGATGTACTGTGGATCATCACTGGTGTACTATGGATCATCACTGATGTACTATGGATCATCACTGGTGTACTATGGATCATCACTGATGTACTGTGGATCATCACTGATGTACTGTGGACCATCCCTGATGTACTGTGGATCATCACTGATGTACTGTGGATCATCACTGATGTACTGAGGATCATCACTGATGTACTGTGGATCATCACTGATGTACTGTGGATCATCACTGATGTACTATGGGTCATCACAGGTGTACTATGGGCCATCACAGGTGTACTATGGACCATCACTGATGTACTATGGACCATCCTTGATGTCCTATGGACCAACCCTGATGTACTGTGGACCATTACTGATGTACTGTGGACCATCACTGATGTACTGTGGACCATCACTGATGTACTGTGGATCATCACTGATGTACTGTAGAACATCACTGATGTACTGTGGATCATCACTGATGTACTGTGGATCATCACTAATGTACTATAGTTCATCACTGATGTACTATGGACCATCACTGGTGTACTATGGATCATCACTGGTGTACTGTGGATCATCACTGATGTACTGTGGATCATCACTGATGTACTATGGACCATCACTGGTGTACTATGGGCCATCACTGGTGTACTATGGATCATCACTGGTGTACTATGGACCATCACTGATGTACTGTGGACCATCCCCGATGTACTGTGGATCATCACTGATGTACTGAGGATCATCACTGGTGTACTATGGATCATCACTGATGTACTATGGATCATCACTGATGTACTATGGATCATCACTGATGTACTATGCATCATCACTGATGTACTATAGATCATGACTGATGTACTATGGGCCATCACTGGTGTACTATGGATCATCACTGATGTACTATGGATCATCACTGATGTACTATGGACCATCCCTGATGTACTGAGGATCATCCCTGATGTACTGAGGATCATCACTGATGTACTGTGGACCGTCCCTGATGTACTGTGGATCATCACTGATGTACTGTGGCTCATCACTGATGTACTGTGGATCATCACTGATGTACTGAGGATCATCACTGATGTACTGTGGATCATCACTGATGTACTGTGGATCATCACGGGTGTACTATGGGCCATCACGGGTGTACTATGGATCATCACTGGTGTACTATGGATCATCACTGATGTACTATGGATCATCACTGATGTACTATGGACCATCCCTGATGTACTATGGACCATCCCTGATGTACTGAGGATCGTCACTGATGTACTGAGGATCGTCACTGATGTACTGAGGATCATCACTGATGTACTGTGGATCATCACTGATGTACTATGGGCCATCACTGATGTACTATGGGCCATCACAGGTGTACTATGTATCATCACTGATGTACTATGGACCATCACTGGTGTACTATGGATCATCACTGATGTACTGTGGATCATCACTGATGTACTATGGATCATCACTGATGTACTATTGATCATCACTGATATACTATGAGCCATCACTGATGTACTATGGGCCATCACTGATGTACTGTGGATCATCACTGGTGTACTATGGATCATCACTGATGCACTATGGATCATCACTGATGTACTATGGATCATCACTGATGTACTATGGATCATCACTGGTGTGCTATGGATCATCACTGGTGTACTATGGATCATCACTGATGTACTGTGGACCATCCCTGATGTACTGAGGATCATCACTGATGTACTGTGGATCATCACTAATGTACTATGGATCATCACTGATGTACTATGGACCATCACTGGTGTACTATGGGCCATCACTGGTGTACTATGGATCATCACTGGTGTACTATGGACCATCACTGATGTACTATGGACCATCACTGATGTACTATGGACCATCCCCGATGTACTGTGGAACATCACTGATGTACTGTGGATCATCACTGATGTACTGTGGACCATCACTGATGTACTGTGGACCATCACTGATGTACTGTGGACCATCACTGGTGTACTATGGATCATCACTGATGTACTGAGGATCATCACTGGTGTACTATGGATCATCACTGGTGTACTATGGATCATCACTGATGTACTGTGGATCATCACTGATGTTCTGTGGATCATCACTGATGTACTGTGGATCATCACTGATGTACTATGGGCCATCACAGGTGTACTATGGGCCATCACAGGTGTACTATGGATCATCACTGATGTACTATGGACCATCCCTGATGTACTATGGACCATCCCTGATGTACTGTGGACCATTACTGATGTACTGTGGACCATCACTGATGTACTGTGGATCATCACTGATGTTCTATGGACCATCACTGATGTACTGTGGATCATCACTGATGTACTGTAGATCATCACTGATGTACTGTGGATCATCACTGATGTACTGTGGATCATCACTGATGTACTGTGGATCATCACTAATGTACTATAGATCATCACTGATGTACTATGGACCATCACTGGTGTACTATGGATCATCACTGATGTACTATGGACCATCACCGATGTACTGTGGATCATCACTGATGTACTGTGGATCATCACTAATGTACTATTGATCATCACTGATGTACTGTGGACCATCACTGGTGTACTATGGATCATCACTGGTGTACTATGGATCATCACAGGTGTACTGTGGATCATCACTGATGTACTGTGGATCATCACTGATGTACTATGGACCATCACTGGTGTACTATGGGCCATCACTGGTGTACTATGGATCATCACTGGTGTACTATGGACCATCACTGATGTACTATGGACCATCACCGATGTACTGTGGACCATCACCGATGTACTGTGGAACATCACTGATGTACTGTGGAACATCACTTATGTACTGTGGATCATCACTGATGTACTGTGTATCATCACTGATGTACTGTGGATCATCACTGATGTACTGTGGATCATCACTGATGTACTGAGGATCATCACTGATGTACTGTGGGCCATCACAGGTGTACTATGGGCCATCACAGGTGTACTATGGATCATCACTGATGTACTATGGACCATCCCTGATGTACTATGGACCATCCCTGATGTACTGTGGATCATCACTGATGTACTATAGATCATCACTGATGTACTATGGGCCATCACTGGTGTACTATGGATCATCACTGATGTACTATGGATCATCACTGATGTACTGAGGATCATCACTGATGTACTGAGGATCATCACTGATGTACTGAGGATCATCACTGATGTACTATGGATCATCACTGATGTACTGTGGACTATCCCTGATGTACTGTGGATCATCACTGATGTACTGTGGCTCATCACTGATGTACTGTGGATCATCACTGATGTACTGAGGATCATCACTGATGTACTGTGGATCATCACTGATGTACTGTGGATCATCACGGGTGTACTATGGGCCATCACGGGTGTACTATGGATCATCACTGGTGTACTATGGATCATCCCTGATGTACTATGGACCATCCCTGATGTACTATGGACCATCCCTGATGTACTGAGGATCGTCACTGATGTACTGAGGATCATCACTGATGTACTGTGGATCATCACTGATGTACTATGGGCCATCACTGATGTACTATGGGCCATCACAGGTGTACTATGTATCATCACTGATGTACTATGGACCATCACTGGTGTACTATGGATCATCACTGATGTACTGTGGATCATCACTGATGTACTATGGATCATCACTGATGTACTATGGATCATCACTGATATACTATGAGCCATCACTGATGTACTATGGGCCATCACTGATGTACTGTGGATCATCACTGGTGT
Source organism: Rana muscosa (assembly GCA_029206835.1). Taxonomy (NCBI): domain Eukaryota; kingdom Metazoa; phylum Chordata; class Amphibia; order Anura; family Ranidae; genus Rana; species Rana muscosa. The sequence continues at coordinate 15,888,806 of JARGYO010005562.1, forward strand.
ACTATGGATCATCACTGATGTACTATGGATCATCACTGATGTACTATGGATCATCACTGGTGTGCTATGGATCATCACTGGTGTACTATGGATCATCACTGATGTACTGTGGACCATCCCTGATGTACTGAGGATCATCACTGATGTACTGTGGATCATCACTAATGTACTATAGATCATCACTGATGTACTGTGGACCATCACTGGTGTACTATGGATCATCACTGGTGTACTATGGATCATCACAGGTGTACTGTGGATCATCACTGATGTACTGTGGATCATCACTGATGTACTATGGACCATCACTGATGTACTATGGGCCATCCCCGATGTACTGTGGATCATCACTGATGTACTGTGAACCATCACTGATGTACTGTGGACCATCACTGATGTACTGTGGACCATCACTGATGTACTGTGGACCATCACTGGTGTACTATGGATCATCACTGATGTACTGAGGATCATCACTGGTGTACTATTGATCATCACTGGTGTACTATGGATCATCACTGATGTACTGTGGATCATCACTGATGTTCTGTGGATCATCACTGATGTACTGTGGATCATCACTGATGTACTATGGGCCATCACAGGTGTACTATGGGCCATCACAGGTGTACTATGGATCATCACTGATGTACTATGGACCATCCTTGATGTCCTATGGACCATCCCTGATGTACTGTGGACCATTATGGATGTACTGTGGACCATCACTGATGTACTGTGGACCATCACTGATGTACTGTGGATCATCACTGATGTACTGTAGAACATCACTGATGTACTGTGGATCATCACTGATGTACTGTAGAACATCACTGATGTACTGTGGATCATCACTGATGTACTGTGGATCATCACTGGTGTACTGTGGATCATCACTGGTGTACTGTGGATCATCACTGATGTACTGTGGATCATCACTGATGTACTATGGACCATCACTGGTGTACTATGGGCCATCACTGGTGTACTATGGATCATCACTGGTGTACTATGGATCATCACTGGTGTACTATGGACCATCACTGATGTACTGTGGACCATCCCGATGTACTGTGGATCATCACTGACGTACTGAGGATCATCACTGGTGTACTATGGATCATCACTGATGTACTATGGATCATCACTGATGTACTATGGATCATCACTGATGTGCTATAGATCATCACTGATGTACTTTGGGCCATCACTGATGTACTGTGGACCATCCCTGATGTACTGTGGATCATCACTGATGTATTGTGGATCATCACTGATGTACTGTGGATCATCACTGATGTACTGTGGACCATCACTGATGTACTGTGGACCATCACTGATGTACTGTGGATCATCACTGATGTTCTATGGACCATCACTGATGTACTGTGGATCATCACTGATGTACTATAGATCATCACTGATGTACTATGGACCATCACTGGTGTACTATGGATCATGACTGGTGTACTATGGATCATCACTGGTGTACTATGGATCATCACTGGTGTACTATGGACCATCCCTGATGTACTGTGGATCATCACTGATGTACTGTGGATCATCACTGATGTACTGTGGATCATCACTGATGTACTATAGATCATCACTGATGTACTATGGGCCATCACTGGTGTACTCTTGGCCATCACTGGTGTACTATGGATCATCACTGGTGTACTATGGATCATCACTGATGTACTATGGACCATCCCTGATATACTATGGACCATCCCTGATGTACTATAGATCATCACTGATGTACTATGGGCCATCACTGGTGTACTATGGGCCATCACTGGTGTACTATGGATCATAACTGGTGTACTATGGATCATCACTGATGTACTGTGGACCATCCCTGATGTTCTGTGGATCATCACTAATGTACTGTGGACCATCACTGATGTACTGTGGATTATCACTGATGTACTGTGGATCATCACTGATGTACTGTGGATCATCACTGATGTACTAGAGATTATCACTGATGTACTATGGATCATCACTGGTGTACTGTGGGCCATCACTGGTGTACTATGGATCATCACTGGTGTACTATGGATCATCACTGATGAACTATGGACCATCCCTGATGTACCATGGACCATCACTGATGTACTGTGGACCATCACTGATGTACTATAGATCATCCCTGATGTACTATGGGCCATCAGTGGTGTACTATGGGCCATCACTGGTGTACTATGGATCATCACTGGTTTACTATGGATCATCACTGGTGTATTATGGACCATCACTGATGTACTGTGGATCATCCCTGATGTACTGTGGATCATCACTGTTGTACTGTGGATCATCACTGATGTACTGAGGATCATCACTGATGTACTGTGGATCATCACTGATGTACTGTGGATCATCACTGATGTACTATGGATCATCACTGATGTACTATAGATCATCACTGATGTACTATGGATCATCACTGATGTACTATGGATCATCACTGGTGTACTATGGATCATCACTGATGTACTGTGGACCATCCCTGATGTACTGTGGATCATCACTGATGTACTGTGGATCATCACTGATGTACTGAGGATCATCACTGATGTACTATGGATCATCACTGATGTACTATGGATCATCACTGGTGTACTATGGGCCATCACTGATGTACTATGGATCATCACTGGTGTACTATGGGCCATCACAGGTGTACTATTGGCCATCACAGGTGTACTATGGATCATCACTGATGTACTATGGTCCATCCCTGATGTACTATGGACCATCCCTGATGTACTGTGGATCATCACTGATGTACTATAGATCTTCACTGATGGACTATGGGCCATCACTGGTGTACTATGGATCATCACTGATGTACTGTGGATCATCACTGATGTACTGTGGATCATCACTGATGTACTGTGGATCATCACTGATGTACTGAGGATCATCACTGATGTACTATGGATCATCACTGGTGTACTATGGGCAATCACAGGTGTACTATGGGCCATCACAGGTGTACTATGGATCATCACTCATGTACTATGGACCATCCTTGATGTACTATGGACCATCCCTGATGTACTGTGGATCATCACTGATGTACTATAGATCATCACTGATGTACTGTGGATCATCACTGATGTACTATGGACCATCCTTGATGTACTATGGACCATCCCTGATGTATTGTGGACCATTACTGATGTACTGTGGACCATCACTGATGTACTGTAGATCATCACTGATGTACTGTGGATCATCACTGATGTACTGTGGATCATCACTAATGTACTATAGATCATCACTGATGTACTATGGACCATCACTGGTGTGCTATAGATCATCACTGATGTACTATGGACCATCACCGATGTACTGTGGATCATCACTGATATACTGTGGATCATCACTAATCTACTATTGATCATCACTGATGTACTGTGGACCATCACTGGTGTACTATGGATCATCACAGGTGTACTGTGGATCATCACTGATGTACTGTGGATCATCACTGATGTACTATGGACCATCACTGGTGTACTATGGGCCATCACTGGTGTACTATGGGCCATCACTGGTGTACTATGAATCATCACTGGTGTACTATGGACCATCACTGATGTACTTTGGGTCATCACTGATGTACTGTGGACCATCCCTGATGTACTGTGGATCATCACTGATGTATTGTGGATCATCACTGATGTACTGTGGATCATCACTGATGTACTGTGGACCATCACTAATGTACTGTGGACCATCACTGATGTACTGTGGATCATCACTGGTGTACTGTGGATCATCACTGGTGTACTGTGGATCATCACTGATGTACTATAGATCATCATTGATGTACTATGGATCATCACTGATGTACTATGGACCATCACTGGTGTACTATGGATCATGACTGGTGTACTATGGATCATCACTGGTGTACTATGGATCATCACTGGTGTACTATGGACCATCCCTGATGTACTGTGGATCATCACTGATGTACTGTGGATCATCACTGATGTACTATAGATCATCACTGATGTACTATGGGCCATCACTGGTGTACTATGGATCATCACTGGTGTACTATGGATCATCACTGATGTACTATGGACCATCCCTGATATACTATGGACCATCCCTGATGTACTGTGGATCATCACTGATGTACTGTGGATCATCACTGATGTACTGTGGATCATCACTGATGTACTATAGATCATCACTGATGTACTATGGGCCATCACTGGTGTACTATGGATCATCACTGGTGTACTATCGATCATCACTGATGTACTGAGGATCATCACTGATGTACTATGGATCATCACTTGTACTGTGGATTATCACTGATGTACTGTGGACCATCACTGATGTACTGTGGATCATCACTGATGTACTGTGGATCATCACTGATGTACTGAGGATCATCACTGATGTACTGTGGATCATCACTGATGTACTGTGGATCATCACTGATGTACTATGGGCCATCACGGGTGTACTATGGATCATCACTGGTGTACTATGGACCATCCCTGATGTACTATGGACCATCACTGATGTACTGTGGATCATCACTGATGTACTATAGATCATCATTGATGTACTATGGATCATCACTGATGTACTATGGACCATCACTGGTGTACTATGGATCATGACTGGTGTACTATGGATCATCACTGGTGTACTATGGATCATCACTGGTGTACTATGGACCATCCCTGATGTACTGTGGATCATCACTGATGTACTGTGGATCATTACTGATGTACTGTGGATCATCACTGATGTACTATAGATCATCACTGATGTACTATGGGCCATCACTGGTGTACTATGGATCATCACTGATGTACTATGGATCATCACTGGTGTACTATGGATCATCACTGATGTACTATGGACCATCCCTGATATACTATGGACCATCCCTGATGTACTGTGGATCATCACTGATGTACTGTGGATCATCACTGATGTACTGTGGATCATCACTGATGTACTATAGATCATCACTGATGTACTATGGGCCATCACTGGTGTACTATGGATCATCACTGGTGTACTATCGATCATCACTGATGTACTGAAGATCATCACTGATGTACTATGGATCATCACTTGTACTGTGGATTATCACTGATGTACTGTGGACCATCACTGATGTACTGTGGATCATCACTGATGTACTGTGGATCATCACTGATGTACTGAGGATCATCACTGATGTACTGTGGATCATCACTGATGTACTGTGGATCATCACTGATGTACTATGGGCCATCACGGGTGTACTATGGATCATCACTGGTGTACTATGGACCATCCCTGATGTACTATGGACCATCCCTGATGTACTATGGACCATCCCTGATGTACTGAGGATCATCACTGATGTACTATAGATCATCACTGATGTACTATGGGCCATTATTGGTGTACTATGGATCATCACTGATGTACTGTGGATCATCACTGATGTACTATGGATCATCACTGATGTACTATGGATCATCACTGATGTACTGTGGACCATCACTGGTGTACTATGGGCCATCACTGATGTACTGTGGATCATCACTGGTGTACTATGGATCATCACTGATGTACTATGGATCATCACTGGTGTACTATGGATCATCACTGATGTACTGTGGATCATCACTGATGTACTGTGGACCATCCCTGATGTACTGTGGATCATCACTGATGTACTGTGGATCATCACTGATGTACTGAGGATCATCACTGATGTACTGTGGATCATCACTGATGTACTGTGGATCATCACTGATGTACTATGGGCCATCACTGGTGTACTATGGGCCATCACAGGTGTACTATGGATCATCACTGATGTACTATGGACCATCTTTGATGTCCTATGGACCATCCCTGATGTCCTGTGGACCATTACTGATGTACTGTGGACCATCACTGATGTACTGTGGACCATCACTGATGTACTGTGGATAATCACTGATGTACTGTAGAACAACACTGATGTACTGTGGATCATCACTGATGTACTGTAGAACATCACTGATGTACTGTGGATCATCACTGATGTACTGTGGATCATCACTGGTGTACTATGGATCATCACTGGTGTACTGTGGATCATCACTGATGTACTGTGGATCATCGCTGATGTACTATGGACCATCACTGGTGTACTATGGGCCATCACTGGTGTACTATGGATCATCACTGGTGTACTATGGACCATCACTGATGTACTGTGGACCATCCCGATGTACTGTGGATCATCACTGATGTACTGAGAATCATCACTGGTGTACTATGGATCATCACTGATGTACTATGGATCATCACTGATGTACTATGGATCATCACTGATGTGCTATAGATCATCACTGATGTAATTTGGGCCATCACTGATGTACTGTGGACCATCCCTGATGTACTGTGGATCATCACTGATGTATTGTGGATCATCACTGATGTACTGTGGATCATCACTGATGTACTGTGGACCATCACTGATGTACTGTGGATCATCACTGATGTTCTATGGACCATCACTGATGTACTGTGGATCATCACTGATGTACTATAGATCATCACGGATGTACTATGGACCATCACTGGTGTACTATAGATCATCACTGATGTACTTTGGGCCATCCCTGATGTACTGTGGACCATCCCTGATGTACTGTGGATCATCACTGATGTATTGTGGATCATCACTGATGTACTGTGGATCATCACTGATGTACTGTGGACCATCACTGATGTACTGTGGACCATCACTGATGTACTGTGGATCATCACTGATGTTCTATGGACCATCACTGATGTACTGTGGATCATCACTGATGTACTATAGATCATCACTGATGTACTATGGATCATCACTGATGTACTATGGACCATCACTGGTGTACTATGGATCATGACTGGTGTACTATGGATCATTACTGGTGTACTATGGATCATCACTGGTGTACTATGGACCATCCCTGATGTACTGTGGATCATCACTGATGTACTGTGGATCATCACTGATGTACTGTGGATCATCACTGATGTACTGTAGATCATCACTGATGTACTATGGGCCATCACTGGTGTACTATGGATCATCACTGGTGTACTATGGATCATCACTGGTGTACTATGGATCATCACTGATGTACTATGGACCATCCCTGATATACTATGGACCATCCCTGATGTACTATGGATCATCACTGATGTACTATGGGCCATCACTGGTGTACTATGGGCCATCACTGGTGTTCTATGGATCATACTGTAACTGGTGTACTATGGATCATCACTGATGTACTGTGGAACATCCCTGATGTACTGTGGATCATCACTAATGTACTGTGGACCATCACTGATGTACTGTGGATCATCACTGATGTACTGTGGATCATCACTGATGTACTGTGGATCATCACTGATGTACTATAGATTATCACTGGTGTACTATGGATCACCACTGGTGTACTATGGATCATCACTGATGTACTGTGGACCATCCCTTATGTACTGTGGATCATCACTGATGTACTGAGGATCATCACTGATGTACTGAGGATCATCACTGATGTACTATGGATCATCACTGATGTACTATGGATCATAACTGGTGTACTATGGGCCATCACAGGTGTACTATGGGCCATCACAGGTGTACTATGGATCATCACTGATGTACTATGGACCATCCTTGATGTACTATGGACCATCCCTGATGTACTGTGGATCATCACTGATGTACTTTAGATCATCACTGATGTACTATGGGCCATCACTGGTGTACTATGGATCATCACTTGTACTGTGGATCATCACTGATGTACTGTGGACCATCACTGATGTACTGTGGATCATCACTGATGTACTGTGGATCATCACTGATGTACTGAGGATCATCACTGATGTACTGTGGATCATCACTGATGTACTGTGGATCATCACTGATGTACTATGGGCCATCACGGGTGTACTATGGATCATCACTGGTATACTATGGACCATCCCTGATGTACTATGGACCATCCCTGATGTACTATGGACCATCCCTGATGTACTGAGGATCATCACTGATGTACTATGGACCATCACTGATGTACTGTGGACCATCAATGATGTACTGTGGATCATCACTGATGTACTATGGATCATCACTGATGTACTATGGATCATCACTGATGTACTGTGGATCATCACTGGTGTACTATGGGCCATCACTGATGTACTGTGGATCATCACTGGTGTACTATGGATCATCACTGATGTACTATGGATCATCACTGGTGTACTATGGATCATCACTGATGTACTGTGGATCATCCCTGATGTACTGTGGACCATCCCTGATGTACTGTGGATCATCACTGATGTACTGTGGATCATCACTGATGTACTGAGGATCATCACTGATGTACTGTGGATCATCACTGATGTACTGTGGATCATCACTGATGTATATGGGCCATCACAGGTGTACTATGGGCCATCACAGGTGTACTATGGATCATCACTGATTTACTATGGACCATCCTTGATGTCCTATGGACCATCCCTGATGTACTGTGGACCATTACTGATGTACTGTGGACCATCACTGATGTACTGTGGACCATCACTCATGTACTGTGGATCATCACTGATGTACTGTAGAACATCACTGATGTACTGTGGATCATCACTGATGTACTGTAGAACATCACTGATGTACTGTGGATCATCACTGATGTACTGTGTATCATCACTGGTGTACTATGGATCATCACTGGTGTACTGTGGATCATCACTGATGTACTGTGGATCATCACTGATGTACTATGGACCATCACTGGTGTACTATGGGCCATCACTGGTGTACTATGGATCATCACTGGTGTACTATGGACCATCACTGATGTACTGTGGACCATCCCGATATACTGTGGATCATCACTGATGTACTGAGGATCATCACTGGTGTACTATGGATCATCACTGATGTACTATGGATCATCACTGATGTACTATGGATCATCACTGATGTGCTATAGATCATCACTGATGTACTTTGGGCCATCACTGATGTACTGTGGACCATCCCTGATGTACTGTGGATCATCACTGATGTATTGTGGATCATCACTGATGTACTGTGGATCATCACTGATGTACTGTGGACCATCACTGATGTACTGTGGACCATCACTGATGTACTGTGGATCATCACTGATGTTCTATGGACCATCACTGATGTACTGTGGATCATCACTGATGTACTATAGAGCATCACTGATGTACTATGGACCATCACTGGTGTACTATGGATCATGACTGGTGTACTATGGATCATCACTGGTGTACTATGGACCATCCCTGATGTACTGTGGATCATCACTGATGTACTGTGGATCATCACTGATGTACTATAGATCATCACTGATGTACTGTGGATCATCACTGATGTACTATGGACCATCCTTGATGTACTATGGACCATCCCTGATGTACTGTGGACCATTACTGATGTACTGTGGACCATCACTTATGTACTGTGGATCATCACTAATGTACTATAGATCATCACTGATGTACTGTGGATCATCACTGATGTACTATAGATCATCACTGATGTACTATGGACCATCCTTGATGTACTATGGACCATCCCTGGTGTACTATGGATCATCACTGATGTACTGTGGATCATCACTGATGTACTGTGGATCATCACTGATGTACTGTGGATCATCACTGATGTACTGAGGATCATCACTGATGTACTATGGATCATCACTGGTGTACTATGGGCAATCACAGGTGTACTATGGGCCATCACAGGTGTACTATGGATCATCACTCATGTACTATGGACCATCCTTGATGTACTATGGATCATCACTGATGTACTGTGGATCATCACTGATGTACTGTGGATCATCACTGATGTACTGTGGATCATCACTGATGTACTGTGGATCATCACTAATGTACTATAGATCATCACTGATGTACTATGGACCATCACTGGTGTACTATAGATCATCACTGATGTACTATGGACCATCACCGATGTACTGTGGATCATCACTGATATACTGTGGATCATCACTAATGTACTATTGATCATCACTGATGTACTGTGGACCATCACTGGTGTACTATGGATTATCACTGGTGTACTATGGATCATCACAGGTGTACTGTGGATCATCACTGATGTACTGTGGATCATCACTGATGTACTATGGACCATCACTGGTGTACTATGGGCCATCACTGGTGTACTATGGGCCATCACTGGGGTACTATGGATCATCACTGGTGTACTATGGACCATCACTGATGTACTATGGACCATCACTGATGTACTGTGGACCATCCCGATGTACTGTGGAACATCGTTGATGTACTGTGGATCATCACTGATGTACTGTGGACCATCACTGATGTACTGTGGACCATCACTGGTGTACTATGGATCATCACTGGTGTACTATAGATCATCACTGATGTACTATGGATCATCCCTGATGTACCATGTACCATCCCTGATGTACCGTGGATCATCACTGATGTACTGTGGATCATCACTGATGTACTATAGATCATCACTGATGTACTGTGGATCATCACTGATGTACTGTGGATCATCACTGATGTACTATGGGCCATCACTGGTGTACTATGGATCATCACTGATGTACTATGGATCATCACTGGTGTACTATGGATCATCCCTGATGTACCATAGACCATCCCTGATGTACCGTGGATCATCACTGATGTACTGTGGATCATCACTGATGTACTATAGATCATCACTGATGTACTGTGGATCATCACTGATGTACTATGGGCCATCACTGGTGTACTATGGGCCATCAGTAGTGTACTATGGATCATCACTGGTGTACTATGGACCATCACTGATGTACTATGGACCATCACTGATGTACTGTGGATCATCACTGATGTACTGTGGATCATCACTGATGTACTGTGGATCATCACTGGTGTACTATGGATCATCACTGATGTACTATGGATCATCACTGATGTACTATGGATCATCACTGGTGTACTATGGATCATCACTGATGTACTGTGGATCATCACTGGTGTACTGTGGATCATCACTGATGTACAGTGGACCACCACTTATGTACTGTGGATCATCACTGATGTACTGTGGATCATCACTGATGTACTGAGGATCATCACTGATGTACTGTGGGCCATCACAGGTGTACTATGGGCCATCACAGGTGTACTATGGATCATCACTGGTGTACTATGGACCATCCCTGATGTACTATGGACCATCCCTGATGTACTGTGGATCATCACTGATGTACTATAGATCATCACTGATGTACTATGGGCCATCACTGGTGTACTATGGATCATCACTGATGTACTATGGATCATCACTGATGTACTGTGGATCATCACTGATGTACTGAGGATCATCACTGATGTACTGTGGACCATCCCTGATGTACTGTGGATCATCACTAATGTACTATAGATCATCACTGATGTACTATGGACCATCACTGGTGTACTATGGATCTTCACTGATGTACTATGGACCATCACCGATGTACTGTGGATCATCACTGATGTACTGTGGATCATCACTAATGTACTATTGATCATCACTGATGTACTGTGGACCAACACTGGTGAACTATGGATCATCACAGGTGTACTGTGGATCATCACTGATGTACTGTGGATCATCACTGATGTACTATGGACCATCACTGGTGTACTATGGGCCATCACTGGTGGACTATGGATCATCACTGGTGTACTATGGACCATCACTGATGTACTATGGACCATCACCGATGTACTGTGGACCATCCCGATGTACTGTGGAACATCCCGATGTACTGTGGAACATCACTGATGTACTGTGGACCATCACTGGTGTACTATGGATCATCACTGGTGTACTATGGATCATCACTGATGTACTATGGATCATCCCTGATGTACCATGTACCATCCCTGATGTACCGTGGATCATCCCTGATGTACCGTGGATCATCACTGATGTACTGTGGATCATCACTGATGTACTATAGATCATCCTTGATGTACTGTGGATCATCACTGATGTACTATGGACCATCACTGGTGTACTATGGGCCATAACTGGTGTACTATGGATCATCACTGGTGTACTATGGACCATCACTGATGTACTATCGACCATCACCGATGTACTGTGGACCATCCCTGATGTACTGTGGAACATCACTGATGTACTGTGGATCATCACTGATGTACTATGGGCCATCACTGGTGTACTATGGATCATCACTGATGTACTGTGGATCATCACTTATGTACTATGGACCATCACTGGTGTACTATGGGCCATCAGTGGTGTACTATGGATCATCACTGGTGTACTACGGACCATCACTGATGTACTGTGGATCATCACTGATGTACTGTGGATCATCACTGATGTACTGAGGATCATCACTGATGTACTGTGGATCATCACTGATGTACTGTGGGCCATCACAGGTGTACTATGGGCCATCACAGGTGTACTATGGATCATCACTGATGTACTATGGACCATCCCTGATGTACTATGGACCATCCCTGATGTACTGTGGATCATCACTGATGTACTATAGATCATCACTGATGTACTATGGGCCATCACTGGTGTACTATGGATCATCACTGATGTACTGAGGATCATCACTGATGTACTGTGGACCATCCCTGATGTACTGTGGACCATCCCTGATGTACTGTGGATCATCACTGATGTACTGTGGCTCATCACTGATGTACTGAGGATCATCACTGATGTACTGTGGATCATCACTGATGTACTGTGGATCATCATGGGTGTACTATGGGCCATCACGGGTGTACTATGGATCATCACTGGTGTACTATGGATCATCACTGATGTACTATGGACCATCCCTGATGTACTATGGACCATCCCTGATGTCCTGATGATCGTCACTGATGTACTGAGGATCATCACTGATGTACTGTGGATCATCACTGATGTACTATGGGCCATCACTGCTGTACTATGGGCCATCACAGGTGTACTATGTATCATCACTGATGTACTATGGACCATCACTGGTGTACTATGGATCATCACTGATGTACTGTGGATCATCACTGATGTACTCTGGATCATCACTGATGTACTATAGATCATCACTGATGTACTGTGGATCATCACTGATGTACTGTGGACCATCACTGGTGTACTATGGGCCATCACTGGTGTACTATGGGCCATCACTGGGGTACTATGGATCATCACTGGTGTACTATGGACCATCACTGATGTACTATGGACCATCACTGATGTACTGTGGACCATCCCGATGTACTGTGGAACATCGCTGATGTACTGTGGATCATCACTGATGTACTGTGGACCATCACTGATGTACTGTGGACCATCACTGGTGTACTATGGATCATCACTGGTGTACTATAGATCATCACTGATGTACTATGGATCATCCCTGATGTACCATGTACCATCCCTGATGTACCGTGGATCATCACTGATGTACTGTGGATCATCACTGATGTACTATAGATCATCACTGATGTACTGTGGATCATCACTGATGTACTGTGGATCATCACTGATGTACTATGGGCCATCACTGGTGTACTATGGATCATCACTGATGTACTATGGATCATCACTGGTGTACTATGGATCATCCCTGATGTACCATAGACCATCCCTGATGTACCGTGGATCATCACTGATGTACTGTGGATCATCACTGATGTACTATAGATCATCACTGATGTACTGTGGATCATCACTGATGTACTATGGGCCATCACTGGTGTACTATGGGCCATCAGTAGTGTACTATGGATCATCACTGGTGTACTATGGACCATCACTGATGTACTATGGACCATCACTGATGTACTGTGGATCATCACTGATGTACTGTGGATCATCACTGATGTACTGTGGATCATCACTGGTGTACTATGGATCATCACTGATGTACTATGGATCATCACTGATGTACTATGGATCATCACTGGTGTACTATGGATCATCACTGATGTACTGTGGATCATCACTGGTGTACTGTGGATCATCACTGATGTACAGTGGACCACCACTTATGTACTGTGGATCATCACTGATGTACTGTGGATCATCACTGATGTACTGAGGATCATCACTGATGTACTGTGGGCCATCACAGGTGTACTATGGGCCATCACAGGTGTACTATGGATCATCACTGGTGTACTATGGACCATCCCTGATGTACTATGGACCATCCCTGATGTACTGTGGATCATCACTGATGTACTATAGATCATCACTGATGTACTATGGGCCATCACTGGTGTACTATGGATCATCACTGATGTACTATGGATCATCACTGATGTACTGTGGATCATCACTGATGTACTGAGGATCATCACTGATGTACTGTGGACCATCCCTGATGTACTGTGGATCATCACTAATGTACTATAGATCATCACTGATGTACTATGGACCATCACTGGTGTACTATGGATCTTCACTGATGTACTATGGACCATCACCGATGTACTGTGGATCATCACTGATGTACTTGTGGATCATCACTAATGTACTATTGATCATCACTGATGTACTGTGGACCAACACTGGTGAACTATGGATCATCACAGGTGTACTGTGGATCATCACTGATGTACTGTGGATCATCACTGATGTACTATGGACCATCACTGGTGTACTATGGGCCATCACTGGTGGACTATGGATCATCACTGGTGTACTATGGACCATCACTGATGTACTATGGACCATCACCGATGTACTGTGGACCATCCCGATGTACTGTGGAACATCCCGATGTACTGTGGAACATCACTGATGTACTGTGGACCATCACTGGTGTACTATGGATCATCACTGGTGTACTATGGATCATCACTGATGTACTATGGATCATCCCTGATGTACCATGTACCATCCCTGATGTACCGTGGATCATCCCTGATGTACCGTGGATCATCACTGATGTACTGTGGATCATCACTGATGTACTATAGATCATCCTTGATGTACTGTGGATCATCACTGATGTACTATGGACCATCACTGGTGTACTATGGGCCATAACTGGTGTACTATGGATCATCACTGGTGTACTATGGACCATCACTGATGTACTATCGACCATCACCGATGTACTGTGGACCATCCCTGATGTACTGTGGAACATCACTGATGTACTGTGGATCATCACTGATGTACTATGGGCCATCACTGGTGTACTATGGATCATCACTGATGTACTGTGGATCATCACTTATGTACTATGGACCATCACTGGTGTACTATGGGCCATCAGTGGTGTACTATGGATCATCACTGGTGTACTACGGACCATCACTGATGTACTGTGGATCATCACTGATGTACTGTGGATCATCACTGATGTACTGAGGATCATCACTGATGTACTGAGGATCATCACTGATGTACTGTGGATCATCACTGATGTACTGTGGGCCATCACAGGTGTACTATGGGCCATCACAGGTGTACTATGGATCATCACTGATGTACTATGGACCATCCCTGATGTACTATGGACCATCCCTGATGTACTGTGGATCATCACTGATGTACTATAGATCATCACTGATGTACTATGGGCCATCACTGGTGTACTATGGATCATCACTGATGTACTGAGGATCATCACTGATGTACTGTGGACCATCCCTGATGTACTGTGGACCATCCCTGATGTACTGTGGATCATCACTGATGTACTGTGGCTCATCACTGATGTACTGAGGATCATCACTGATGTACTGTGGATCATCACTGATGTACTGTGGATCATCATGGGTGTACTATGGGCCATCACGGGTGTACTATGGATCATCACTGGTGTACTATGGATCATCACTGATGTACTATGGACCATCCCTGATGTACTATGGACCATCCCTGATGTCCTGATGATCGTCACTGATGTACTGAGGATCATCACTGATGTACTGTGGATCATCACTGATGTACTATGGGCCATCACTGCTGTACTATGGGCCATCACAGGTGTACTATGTATCATCACTGATGTACTATGGACCATCACTGGTGTACTATGGATCATCACTGATGTACTGTGGATCATCACTGATGTACTCTGGATCATCACTGATGTACTATGGATCATCACTGATATACTATGAGCCATCACTGATGTACTATGGGCCATCACTGATGTACTGTGGATCATCACTGGTGTACTATGGATCATCACTGATGTACTATGGATCATCACTGATGTACTATGGATCATCACTGATGTACTATGGATCATCACTGGTGTGCTATGGATCATCACTGGTGTACTATGGATCATCACTTATGTACTGTGGACCATCCCTGATGTACTGAGGATCATCACTGATGTACTGTGGATCATCACTAATGTACTATAGATCATCACTGATGTACTGTGGACCATCACTGGTGTACTATGGATCATCACTGGTGTACTATGGATCATCACAGGTGTACTGTGGATCATCACTGATGTACTTTGGATCATCACTGATGTACTATGGACCATCACTGGTGTACTATGGGCCATCACTGGTGTACTATGGATCATCACTGGTGTACTATGGACCATCACTGGTGTACTATGGATCATCACTGGTGTACTATGGACCATCCCCGATGTACTGTGGAACATCACTGATGTACTGTGGACCATCACTGATGTACTGTGGACCATCACTGATGTACTGTGGACCATCACTGATGTACTGTGGACCATCACTGGTATACTATGGATCATCACTGATGTACTGAGGATCATCACTGGTGTACTATGGATCATCACTGGTGTACTATGGATCATCACTGATGTACTGTGGATCATCACTGATGTTCTGTGGATCATCACTGATGTACTATGGATCATCACTGATGTACTATGGGCCATCACAGGTGTACTATGGGCCATCACAGGTGTACTATTGATCATCACTGATGTACTATGGACCATCCCTGATGTACTATGGACCATCCCTGATGTACTGTGGACCATTACTGATGTACTGTGGACCATCACTGATGTACTGTGGATCATCACTGATGTTCTATGGACCATCACTGATGTACTGTGGATCATCACTGATGTACTGTAGATCATCACTGATGTACTGTGGATCATCACTGATGTACTGTAGATCATCACTGATGTACTGTGGATCATCACTAATGTACTATAGATCATCACTGATGTACTATGGACCATCACTGGTGTACTATGGATCATCACTGATGTACTATGGACCATCACCGATGTACTGTGTATCATCACTGATGTACTGTGGATCATCACTAATGTACTATTGATCATCACTGATGTACTGTAGACCATCACTGGTGTACTATGGATCATCACTGGTGTACTATGGATCATCACAGGTGTACTGTGGATCATCACTGATGTACTGTGGATCATCACTGATGTACTATGGACCATCACTGGTGTACTATGGGCCATCACTGGTGTACTATGGATCATCACTGGTGTACTATGGACCATCACTGATGTACTATGGACCATCACCGATGTACTGTGGACCATCCCGATGTACTGTGGAACATCACTGATGTACTGTGGATCATCACTGATGTACTGTGGACCATCACTGATGTACTGTGGACCATAACTGGTGTACTATGGATCATCACTGGTGTACTATGGATCATCACTGATGTACTATGGATCATCCCTGATGTACCATGTACCATCCCTGATGTACCGTGGATCATCACTGATGTACTGTGGATCATCACTGATGTACTATAGATCATCACTGATGTACTGTGGATCATCACTGATGTACTGTGGATCATCACTTATGTACTATGGACCATCACTGGTGTACTATGGGCCATCAATGGTGTACTATGGATCATCACTGGTGTACTATGGACCATCACTGATGTACTATCGACCATCACTGATGTACTGTGGACCATCCCCGATGTACTGTGGAACATCACTGATGTACTGTGGATCATCACTGATGTACTATGGGCCATCACTGGTGTACTATGGGTCATCACTGATGTACTATGGATCATCACTGGTGTACTATGGATCATCCCTGATGTACCATAGACCATCCCTGATGTACCGTGGATCATCACTGACGTACTGTGGATCATCACTGATGTACTATAGATCATCACTGATGTACTGTGGATCATCACTGATGTACTATGGACCATCACTGGTGTACTATGGGCCATCAGTGGTGTACTATGGATCATCACTGGTGTACTATGGACCATCACTGATGTACTATGGACCATCACTGATGTACTGTGGATCATCACTGATGTACTGTGGATCATCACTGATGTACTGAGGATCATCACTGATGTACTGTGGATCATCACTGATGTACTGTGGATCATCACTGATGTACTGTGGGCCATCACAGGTGTACTATGGGCCATCACAGGTGTACTATGGATCATCACTGGTGTACTATGGATCATCCCTGATGTACCATAGACCATCCCTGATGTACCGTGGATCATCACTGATGTACTGTGGATCATCACTGATGTACTGTGGATCATCACTGATGTACTGTGGATCATCACTGATGTACTGAGGATCATCGCTGGTGTACTATGGATCATCACTGGTGTACTATGGACCATCACTGATGTACTATGGACCATCACTGATGTACTGTGGACCATCACTGATGTACTGTGGACCATCCCCGATGTACTGTGGAACATCACTGATGTACTGTGGATCATCACTGATGTACTGTGGATCATCACTGATGTACTGTGGATCATCACTGATGTACTGTGGATCATCACTGATGTACTGAGGATCATCACTGATGTACTGTGGGCCATCACAGGTGTACTATGGGCCATCACAGGTGTACTATGGATCATCACTGATGTACTATGGACCATCCCTGATGTACTATGGACCATCCCTGATGTACTGTGGATCATCACTGATGTACTATAGATCATCACTGATGTACTATGGGCCATCACTGGTGTACTATGGATCATCACTGATGTACTATGGATCATCACTGATGTACTGAGGATCATCACTGATGTACTGAGGATCATCACTGATGTACTATGGATCATCACTGATGTACTGTGGACCATCCCTGATGTACTGTGGATCATCACTGATGTACTGTGGCTCATCACTGATGTACTGTGGATCATCACTGATGTACTGAGGATCATCACTGATGTACTGTGGATCATCACTGATGTACTGTGGATCATCATGGGTGTACTATGGATCATCACTGATGTACTATGGATCATCACTGATGTACTATGGATCATCACTGGTGTACTATGGATCATCACTGATGTACTGTGGATCATCACTGGTGTACTGTGGATCATCACTGATGTACTGTGGACCATCACTTATGTACTGTGGATCATCACTGATGTACTGTGGATCATCACTGATGTACTGTGGATCATCACTGATGTACTGAGGATCATCACTGATGTACTGTGGGCCATCACAGGTGTACTATGGGCCATCACAGGTGTACTATGGATCATCACTGGTGTACTATGGATCATCCCTGATGTACCATAGACCATCCCTGATGTACCGTGGATCATCACTGATGTACTGTGGATCATCACTGATGTACTGTGGATCATCACTGATGTACTGTGGATCATCACTGATGTACTGAGGATCATCGCTGGTGTACTATGGACCATCACTGATGTACTATGGACCATCACTGATGTACTGTGGACCATCACTGATGTACTGTGGACCATCCCCGATGTACTGTGGAACATCACTGATGTACTGTGGATCATCACTGATGTACTGTGGATCATCACTGATGTACTGTGGATCATCACTGATGTACTGTGGATCATCACTGATGTACTGAGGATCATCACTGATGTACTGTGGGCCATCACAGGTGTACTATGGGCCATCACAGGTGTACTATGGATCATCACTGATGTACTATGGACCATCCCTGATGTACTATGGACCATCCCTGATGTACTGAGGATCGTCACTGATGTACTGAGGATCGTCACTGATGTACTGTGGATCATCACTGATGTACTATGGGCCATCACTGATGTACTATGGGCCATCACAGGTGTACTATGTATCATCACTGATGTACTATGGACCATCACTGGTGTACTATGGACCATCCCTGATGTACTATGGACCATCCCTGATGTACTGTGGATCATCACTGATGTACTATAGATCATCACTGATGTACTATGGGCCATCACTGGTGTACTATGGATCATCACTGATGTACTATGGATCATCACTGATGTACTGAGGATCATCACTGATGTACTGAGGATCATCACTGATGTACTATGGATCATCACTGATGTACTGTGGACCATCCCTGATGTACTGTGGATCATCCCTGATGTACTGTGGATCATCACTGATGTACTGTGGCTCATCACTGATGTACTGTGGATCATCACTGATGTACTGAGGATCATCACTGATGTACTGTGGATCATCACTGATGTACTGTGGATCATCACGGGTGTACTATGGGCCATCACGGGTGTACTATGGATCATCACGGGTGTACTATGGATCAT
Organism: Rana muscosa; assembly: GCA_029206835.1. Classification (NCBI taxonomy): domain Eukaryota; kingdom Metazoa; phylum Chordata; class Amphibia; order Anura; family Ranidae; genus Rana; species Rana muscosa. Next base: position 15,909,492 of record JARGYO010005562.1, read on the forward strand.
CACTGGTGTACTATGGATCATCACTGATGTACTATGGACCATCCCTGATGTACTATGGACCATCCCTGATGTACTATGGACCATCCCTGATGTACTGAGGATCGTCACTGATGTACTGAGGATCATCACTGATGTACTGTGGATCATCACTGATGTACTATGGGCCATCACTGATGTATTATGGGCCATCACAGGTGTACTATGTATCATCACTGATGTACTATGGACCATCACTGGTGTACTATGGATCATCACTGATGTACTATGGATCATCACTGATGTACTGTGGACCATGCCTGATGTACTGTGGATCATCACTGATGTACTGTGGCTCATCACTGATGTACTGTGGATCATCACTGATGTACTGAGGATCATCACTGATGTACTGTGGATCATCACTGATGTACTGTGGATCATCACGGGTGTACTATGGGCCATCACGGGTGTACTATGGATCATCACTGGTGTACTATGGATCATTACTGATGTACTATGGACCATCCCTGATGTACTATGGACCATCCCTGATGTACTGAGGATCGTCACTGATGTACTGAGGATCGTCACTGATGTACTGTGGATCATCACTGATGTACTATGGGCCATCACTGATGTACTATGGGCCATCACAGGTGTACTATGTATCATCACTGATGTACTATGGACCATCACTGGTGTACTATGGATCATCACTGATGTACTGTGGATCATCACTGATGTACTATGGATCATCACTGATGTACTATGGATCATCACTGATATACTATGAGCCATCACTGATGTACTATGGGCCATCACTGATGTACTGTGGATCATCACTGGTGTACTATGGATCATCACTGATGTACTGAGGATCATCACTGATGTACTGAGGATCATCACTGATGTACTATGGATCATCACTGATGTACTGTGGACCATCCCTGATGTACTGTGGATCATCACTGATGTACTGTGGCTCATCACTGATGTACTGTGGATCATCACTGATGTACTGAGGATCATCACTGATGTACTGTGGATCATCACTGATGTACTGTGGATCATCACGGGTGTACTATGGGCCATCACGGGTGTACTATGGATCATCACGGGTGTACTATGGATCATCACTGGTGTACTATGGATCATCACTGATGTACTATGGACCATCCCTGATGTACTATGGACCATCCCTGATGTACTATGGACCATCCCTGATGTACTGAGGATCGTCACTGATGTACTGAGGATCATCACTGATGTACTGTGGATCATCACTGATGTACTATGGGCCATCACTGATGTATTATGGGCCATCACAGGTGTACTATGTATCATCACTGATGTACTATGGACCATCACTGGTGTACTATGGATCATCACTGATGTACTATGGATCATCACTGATGTACTGTGGACCATGCCTGATGTACTGTGGATCATCACTGATGTACTGTGGCTCATCACTGATGTACTGTGGATCATCACTGATGTACTGAGGATCATCACTGATGTACTGTGGATCATCACTGATGTACTGTGGATCATCACGGGTGTACTATGGGCCATCACGGGTGTACTATGGATCATCACTGGTGTACTATGGATCATTACTGATGTACTATGGACCATCCCTGATGTACTATGGACCATCCCTGATGTACTGAGGATCGTCACTGATGTACTGAGGATCGTCACTGATGTACTGTGGATCATCACTGATGTACTATGGGCCATCACTGATGTACTATGGGCCATCACAGGTGTACTATGTATCATCACTGATGTACTATGGACCATCACTGGTGTACTATGGACCATCCCTGATGTACTATGGACCATCCCTGATGTACTGTGGATCATCACTGATGTACTATAGATCATCACTGATGTACTATGGGCCATCACTGGTGTACTATGGATCATCACTGATGTACTATGGATCATCACTGATGTACTGAGGATCATCACTGATGTACTGAGGATCATCACTGATGTACTATGGATCATCACTGATGTACTGTGGACCATCCCTGATGTACTGTGGATCATCACTGATGTACTGTGGCTCATCACTGATGTACTGTGGATCATCACTGATGTACTGAGGATCATCACTGATGTACTGTGGATCATCACTGATGTACTGTGGATCATCACGGGTGTACTATGGGCCATCACGGGTGTACTATGGATCATCACGGGTGTACTATGGATCATCACTGGTGTACTATGGATCATCACTGATGTACTATGGACCATCCCTGATGTACTATGGACCATCCCTGATGTACTATGGACCATCCCTGATGTACTGAGGATCGTCACTGATGTACTGAGGATCATCACTGATGTACTGTGGATCATCACTAATGTACTATGGGCCATCACTGATGTATTATGGGCCATCACAGGTGTACTATGTATCATCACTGATGTACTATGGACCATCACTGGTGTACTATGGATCATCACTGATGTACTATGGATCATCACTGATGTACTGTGGACCATGCCTGATGTACTGTGGATCATCACTGATGTACTGTGGCTCATCACTGATGTACTGTGGATCATCACTGATGTACTGAGGATCATCACTGATGTACTGTGGATCATCACTGATGTACTGTGGATCATCACGGGTGTACTATGGGCCATCACGGGTGTACTATGGATCATCACTGGTGTACTATGGATCATTACTGATGTACTATGGACCATCCCTGATGTACTGAGGATCGTCACTGATGTACTGAGGATCGTCACTGATGTACTGTGGATCATCACTGATGTACTATGGGCCATCACTGATGTACTATGGGCCATCACAGGTGTACTATGTATCATCACTGATGTACTATGGACCATCACTGGTGTACTATGGATCATCACTGATGTACTGTGGATCATCACTGATGTACTATGGATCATCACTGATGTACTATGGATCATCACTGATATACTATGAGCCATCACTGATGTACTATGGGCCATCACTGATGTACTGTGGATCATCACTGGTGTACTATGGATCATCACTGATGTACTATGGATCATCACTGATGTACTATGGATCATCACTGATGTACTATGGATCATCACTGGTGTGCTATGGATCATCACTGGTGTGCTATGGATCATCACTGGTGTACTATGGATCATCACTGATGTACTGTGGACCATCCCTGATGTACTGAGGATCATCACTGATGTACTGTGGATCATCACTAATGTACTATAGATCATCACTGATGTACTGTGGACCATCACTGGTGTACTATGGATCATCACTGGTGTACTATGGATCATCACAGGTGTACTGTGGATCATCACTGATGTACTGTGGATCATCACTGATGTACTATGGACCATCACTAGTGTACTATGGGCCATCACTGGTGTACTATGGATCATCACTTGTGTACTATGGATCATCACTGGTGTACTATGGACCATCACTGATGTACTATGGACCATCACTGATGTACTGTGGACCATCACTGATGTACTGTGGACCATCCCCGATGTACTGTGGAACATCACTGATGTACTGTGGATCATCACTGATGTACTGTGGATCATCACTGATGTACTGTGAATCATCACTGATGTACTGTGGCTCATCACTGATGTACTGTGGATCATCACTGATGTACTGAGGATCATCACTGATGTACTGTGGATCATCACTGATGTACTGTGGATCATCACGGGTGTACTATGGATCATCACGGGTGTACTATGGATCATCACTGGTGTACTATGGATCATCACTGATGTACTATGGACCATCCCTGATGTACTATGGACCATCCCTGATGTACTATGGACCATCCCTGATGTACTGAGGATCGTCACTGATGTACTGAGGATCATCACTGATGTACTGTGGATCATCACTGATGTACTATGGGCCATCACTGATGTATTATGGGCCATCACAGGTGTACTATGTATCATCACTGATGTACTATGGACCATCACTGGTGTACTATGGATCATCACTGATGTACTATGGATCATCACTGATGTACTGTGGACCATGCCTGATGTACTGTGGATCATCACTGATGTACTGTGGCTCATCACTGATGTACTGTGGATCATCACTGATGTACTGAGGATCATCACTGATGTACTGTGGATCATCACTAATGTACTGTGGATCATCACGGGTGTACTATGGGCCATCACGGGTGTACTATGTATCATCACTGGTGTACTATGGATCATTACTGATGTACTATGGACCATCCCTGATGTACTATGGACCATCCCTGATGTACTGAGGATCGTCACTGATGTACTGAGGATCGTCACTGATGTACTGTGGATCATCACTGATGTACTATGGGCCATCACTGATGTACTATGGGCCATCACAGGTGTACTATGTATCATCACTGATGTACTATGGACCATCACTGGTGTACTATGGATCATCACTGATGTACTGTGGATCATCACTGATGTACTATGGATCATCACTGATGTACTATGGATCATCACTGATATACTATGAGCCATCACTGATGTACTATGGGCCATCACTGATGTACTGTGGATCATCACTGGTGTACTATGGATCATCACTGATGTACTATGGATCATCACTGATGTACTATGGATCATCACTGGTGTGCTATGGATCATCACTGGTGTGCTATGGATCATCACTGGTGTACTATGGATCATCACTGATGTACTGTGGACCATCCCTGATGTACTGAGGATCATCACTGATGTACTGTGGATCATCACTAATGTACTATAGATCATCACTGATGTACTGTGGACCATCACTGGTGTACTATGGATCATCACTGGTGTACTATGGATCATCACAGGTGTACTGTGGATCATCACTGATGTACTGTGGATCATCACTGATGTACTATGGACCATCACTAGTGTACTATGGGCCATCACTGGTGTACTATGGATCATCACTGGTGTACTATGGATCATCACTGGTGTACTATGGACCATCACTGATGTACTATGGACCATCACTGATGTACTGTGGACCATCACTGATGTACTGTGGTCCATCCCCGATGTACTGTGGAACATCACTGATGTACTGTGGATCATCACTGATGTACTGTGGATCATCACTGATGTACTGTGGATCATCACTGATGTACTGTGGATCATCACTGATGTACTGAGGATCATCACTGATGTACTGTGGGCCATCACAGGTGTACTATGGGCCATCACAGGTGTACTATGGATCATTACTGATGTACTATGGACCATCCCTGATGTACTATGGACCATCCCTGATGTACTGTGGATCATCACTGATGTACTATAGATCATCACTGATGTACTATGGGCCATCACTGGTGTACTATGGATCATCACTGATGTACTATGGATCATCACTGATGTACTGAGGATCATCACTGATGTACTATGGATCATCACTGATGTACTGTGGACCATCCCTGATGTACTGTGGATCATCACTGATGTACTGTGGCTCATCACTGATGTACTGTGGATCATCACTGATGTACTGAGGATCATCACTGATGTACTGTGGATCATCACTGATGTACTGTGGATCATCACGGGTGTACTATGGGCCATCATGGGTGTACTATGGATCATCACTGGTGTACTATGGATCATCACTGATGTACTATGGACCATCCCTGATGTACTATGGACCATCCCTGATGTACTATGGACCATCCCTGATGTACTGAGGATCGTCACTGATGTACTGAGGATCATCACTGATGTACTGAGGATCATCACTGATGTACTGTGGATCATCACTGATGTACTATGGGCCATCACTGATGTACTATGGGCCATCACAGGTGTACTATGTATCATCACTGATGTACTATGGACCATCACTGGTGTACTATGGATCATCACTGATGTACTATGGATCATCACTGATGTACTATGGATCATCACTGGTGTGCTATGGATCATCACTGGTGTACTATGGATCATCACTGATTTACTGTGGACCATCCCTGATGTACTGTGGACCATCCCTGATGTACTGAGGATCATCACTGATGTACTGTGGATCATCACTAATGTACTATAGATCATCACTGATGTACTGTGGACCATCACTGGTGTACTATGGATCATCACTGGTGTACTATGGATCATCACTGATGTACTGTGGATCATCACTGATGTACTATGGATCATCACTGATGTACTATGGATCATCACTGATATACTATGAGCCATCACTGATATATTTTGAGCCATCACTGATGTACTATGGGCCATCACTGATGTACTGTGGATCATCACTGGTGTACTATGGATCATCACTGATGTTCTATGGATCATCACTGATGTACTGTGGATCATCACTGATGTACTGTGGACCATCCCTGATGTACTGAGGATCATCACTGATGTACTTTGGATCATCACTAATGTACTATAGATAATCACTGATGTACTGTGGACCATCACTGGTGTACTATGGATCATCACTGGTGTACTATGGATCATCACAGGTGTACTGTGGATCATCACTGATGTACTGTGGATCATCACTGATGTACTATGGACCATCACTGGTGTACTATGGGCCATCACTGGTGTACTATGGATCATCACTGGTGTACTATGGACCATCACTGATGTACTATGGACCATCACTGATGTACTATGGACCATCCCCGATGTACTGTGGAACATCACTGATGTACTGTGGATCATCACTGATGTACTGTGGACCATCACTGATGTACTGTGGACCATCACTGATGTACTATGGACCATCACTGGTGTACTATGGATCATCACTGATGTACTGAGGATCATCACTGGTGTACTATGGATCATCACTGGTGTACTATGGATCATCACTGATGTACTGTGGATCATCACTGATGTTCTGTGGATCATCACTGATGTACTGTGGATCATCACTGATGTACTATGGGCCATCACAGGTGTACTATGGGCCATCACAGGTGTACTATGGATCATCACTGATGTACTATGGACCATCCCTGATGTACTATGGACCATCCCTGATGTACTGTGGACCATTACTGATGTACTGCGGATCATCACTGATGTTCTATGGACCATCACTGATGTACTGTGGATCATCACTGATGTACTGTAGATCATCACTGATGTACTGTGGATCATCACTGATGTACTGTGGACCATCACTGATGTACTGTGGACCATCACTGATGTACTGTGGACCATCACTGATGTACTGTGGACCATCACTGGTATACTATGGATCATCACTGATGTACTGAGGATCATCACTGGTGTACTATGGATCATCACTGGTGTACTATGGATCATCACTGATGTACTGTGGATCATCACTGATGTTCTGTGGATCATCACTGATGTACTGTGGATCATCACTGATGTACTATGGGCCATCACAGGTGTACTATGGGCCATCACAGGTGTACTATTGATCATCACTGATGTAATATGGACCATCCCTGATGTACTATGGACCATCCCTGATGTACTGTGGACCATTACTGATGTACTGTGGACCATCACTGATGTATTGTGGATCATCACTGATGTTCTATGGACCATCACTGATGTACTGTAGATCATCACTGATGTACTGTGGATCATCACTGATGTACTGTGGATCATCACTGATGTACTGTGGATCATCACTGATGTACTGTAGATCATCACTGATGTACTGTGGATCATCACTGATGTACTGTGGATCATCACTGATGTACTGTGGATCATCACTAATGTACTATAGATCATCAATGATGTACTATGGACCATCACTGGTGTACTATGGATCATCACTGATGTACTGTGGATCATCACTGATGTACTATGGACTAGGGATGAGCTTCGTGTTCGAGTCGAACATACGTTCGACTCGAACATCGGCTGTTCGATCGTTCGACGAAGATCGAACGATTTGGGCTGTTCGCGCCAAATTCGAGTGACGCGAACGGCCCACAATGCACTACGCCATCGCAGTGTCATCCAGGCGCTGTGATTGGCCAAGCATGCACTGTGACCCCGCATGCTTGGCCAATCACAGCGCCGGCAGCGAGGAGAGCAATGATTGGCCACAGGCAGGATGCCTGTGGCCAATTATTGCTGAGGGTGTTTAGTACACGCCCCACACTATAAAAGGCCGCCAGCACGGCGGCCTAGTGTAGTGTGTTCCGGAGCAGGGATAGAGCAGCATAGGCAGGGACAGTGACTGTTATTTCTTTCTTGCTTAACCTGGATTCCTTTAGTTTAGGGAAAGAGAAGGATAGGTAGGGAGAGTGTCAGTGTGTTTTGTGCTTGTGCTATAGTGTGCTTAAAAAAAACATTTATTCTAGGGACAGAAAACTGTAGGTAGGGACAGTGTCAGTTTCTTTCACTCTGCAAGTCCTTGTTTCCAGGGACCTGGAAGGACAGTGAGTGAATTGTCCTTGTGCTATATTGTGCTTAAAAAAACATTTATTCTAGGGACAGAAAACTGTAGGTAGGGAGAGTGTCAGTTTCTTTCACTCTGCAAGTCCTTGTTTCCAGGGACCTGTAAGGACAGTGAGTGAATTGTCCTTGTGCTATATTGTGATTAAAAAAAACATTTTTTCTAGGGACAGAACACTGTAGGTAGGGAGAGTGTTTTTTTTCTTTCACTCTGCAAGTCCTTGTTTCCAGGGACCTGGAAGGACAGTGAGTGAATTGTCCTTGTGCTATATTGTGCTTAAAAAAAACATTTTTTCTAGGGACAGAAAACTGTAGGTAGGGAGAGTGTTTTTTTTCTTTCACTCTGCAAGTCCTTGTTTCCAGGGACCTGGAAGGACAGTGAGTGAATTGTCCTTGTGCTATATTGTGCTTAAAAAAAAACATTTTTTCTAGGGACAGAAAACTGTAGGTAGGGAGAGTGTTTTTTTTCTTTCACTCTGCAAGTCCTTGTTTCCAGGGACCTCTAAGGACAGTGAGTGAATTGTCCTTGTGCTATATTGTGCTTAAAAAAAACATTTATTCTAGGGACAGAAAACTGTAGGTAGGGAGAGTGTCAGTTTATTTCACTCTGCAAGTCCTTGTTTCCAGGGACCTGGAAGGACAGTGAGTGAATTGTCCTTGTGCTATATTGTGATTAAAAAAAACATTTTTTCTAGGGACAGAAAACTGTAGGTAGGGAGAGTGTTTTTTTTCTTTCACTCTGCAAGTCCTTGTTTCCAGGGACCTGTAAGGACAGTGAGTGAATTGTCCTTGTGCTATATTGTGCTTAAAAAAAACATTTATTCTAGGGACAGAAAACTGTAGGTAGGGAGAGTGTCAGTTTATTTCACTCTGCAAGTCCTTGTTTCCAGGGACCTGGAAGGACAGTGAGTGAATTGTCCTTGTGCTATATTGTGATTAAAAAAAACATTTTTTCTAGGGACAGAAAACTGTAGGTAGGGAGAGTGTTTTTTTTCTTTCACTCTGCAAGTCCTTGTTTCCAGGGACCTGTAAGGACAGTGAGTGAATTGTCCTTGTGCTATATTGTGATTAAAAAAAATATTTTTTCTAGGGACAGAAAACTGTAGGTAGGGAGAGTGTTTTTTTTCTTTCACTCTGCAAGTCCTTGTTTCCAGGGACCTGTAAGGACAGTGAGTGAATTGTCCTTGTGCTATATTGTGCTTAAAAAAAACATTTATTCTAGGGACAGAAAACTGTAGGTAGGGAGAGTGTCAGTTTATTTCACTCTGCAAGTCCTTGTTTCCAGGGACCTGTAAGGACAGTGAGTGAATTGTCCTTGTGCTATATTGTGATTAAAAAAAACATTTTTTCTAGGGACAGAAAACTGTAGGTAGGGAGAGTGTTTTTTTTCTTTCACTCTGCAAGTCCTTGTTTCCAGGGACCTGGAAGGACAGTGAGTGAATTCTCCTTGTGCTATATTGTGCTTAAAAAAAACATTTATTCTAGGGACAGAAAACTGTAGGTAGGGAGAGTGTCAGTTTATTTCACTCTGCAAGTCCTTGTTTCCAGGGACCTGTAAGGACAGTGAGTGAATTGTCCTTGTGCTATATTGTGATTAAAAAAAACATTTTTTCTAGGGACAGAAAACTGTAGGTAGGGAGAGTGTTTTTTTTCTTTCACTCTGCAAGTCCTTGTTTCCAGGGACCTGTAAGGACAGTGAGTGAATTGTCCTTGTGCTATATTGTGCTTAAAAAAACATTTATTCTAGGGACAGAAAACTGTAGGTAGGGAGAGTGTTTTTTTTCTTTCACTCTGCAAGTCCTTGTTTCCAGGGACCTGTAAGGACAGTGAGTGAATTGTCCTTGTGCTATATTGTGATTAAAAAAAACATTTTTTCTAGGGACAGAAAACTGTAGGTAGGGAGAGTGTTTTTTTTCTTTCACTCTGCAAGTCCTTGTTTCCAGGGACCTGTAAGGACAGTGAGTGAATTGTTCTTGTGCTATATTGTGATTAAAAAAAACATTTTTTCTAGGGACAGAAAACTGTAGGTAGGGAGAGTGTTTTTTTTCTTTCACTCTGCAAGTCCTTGTTTCCAGGGACCTGTAAGGACAGTGAGTGAATTGTCCTTGTGCTATATTGTGCTTAAAAAAAACATTTATTCTAGGGACAGAAAACTGTAGGTAGGGAGAGTGTCAGTTTATTTCACTCTGCAAGTCCTTGTTTCCAGGGACCTGTAAGGACAGTGAGTGAATTGTCCTTGTGCTATATTGTGATTAAAAAAAACATTTTTTCTAGGGACAGAAAACTGTAGGTAGGGAGAGTGTTTTTTTTCTTTCACTCTGCAAGTCCTTGTTTCCAGGGACCTGTAAGGACAGTGAGTGAATTGTTCTTGTGCTATATTGTGATTAAAAAAAACATTTTTTCTAGGGACAGAAAACTGTAGGTAGGGAGAGTGTTTTTTTTCTTTCACTCTGCAAGTCCTTGTTTCCAGGGACCTGTAAGGACAGTGAGTGAATTGTCCTTGTGCTAGATTGTGCTTAAAAAAAATATTTTTTCTAGGGACAGAAAACTGTAGGTAGGTACTGTCAGTTTCTTTCACTGTGAAAGTCCTTGTTTCAAGGGACAGAGAAGGACACCTGAAGGTAGCCCTTATTGCTTTTTTCCCATCTCCCTGCAGGCCATCTATTAGAATGTCTGGAAGGCAAACAAGGAGAGGCAGACAGTCAGGAGGCAATAAAAGAGGGCAAGCAGGCTCTGTGTCTGGGGGCAACAGTGCTGGTCGTGGACGCGGTGCATTGTCATCAGCACATGGCCATGGGACACGCTTGTCCTTCTTTTCGGCAGCTGGACATGTTGAGCCACATCATGCCGAAGACTTGGTAGAGTGGATGACCAAGCCCTCCTCCTCCTCCTCATCCTCTCTCACCCAGGCTCAGGGTACTGGAAAAGCAGCTGCCAAAGCGTCGTCTTCCCTGGTATCAATGTCAGACAAATCATCAGTCACTCCTTCCCTAGACCCACCATGTCCTCCTCCTGAGGAGTCCCCCGAACTGTTTCAGCACAGTGTTGGGTACATGCTCCAGGAGGATGCCCAGCGTTTCGAAGGGTCTGATGATGAAACCCAGCTAGAGGAAGGCAGTAGCGTGAGAGCAGACAGAGGGGATGCTCAAGAAGGACACCAATCTGGCAGTCATGTTCCAGCAGCTGCAGCATACTGCCAGATTGGCTCCAGTGATGAGGAGGGAGGGGATGATGAGGTCACTGACTCCACGTGGGTGCCTAATAGGAGAGAGGAGGAGGAGGAGGATGAGGAGGAGGCACATCTCCAACGAGGCAGGATGCCCTTTGGTGGCCAGCGTAAGGGCAGTACACCGACGGAATCACACCGCAGAGCTCCGCCTGTGCAGGGCGCTGCCTCTGCCCGTCATTCAAAAAGTTCTTTGGTGTGGGCCTTTTTTGAGGCTAGTGCATCAGATCGCACAGCTGCTGTTTGCAACATATGTCTCAAGCGTATATCGCGTGGCCAAAACATCAGCCGCTTGGGTACCACATGCCTGACCAGACATATGTTGACCTGCCATGCAGCTCGTTGGCAAGCCTACCTCAAAGACCCACACCAAAGAACAAAGCGGACCTCTCCTTGCACCGCATCAGCTGGGATCTCCAACCCCACTATAACTTCAGTCCTCTCTGAAACCTGCACTGAGAGGAATGAAGGTGTAGAATTAGGTGTGTCACAGCCAAGTACTTGCGCCCACTCTGCTAGCAGTACACCGACGTCCGATTCTAGCAGGCAAATTTCCCTGCCCCAGCTGCTGGACCGTCGAAAGAAGTTCACTCCCAGCCATCCACATGCCCAGCGGTTGAATGCTAGCTTGGCTAAATTGCTAGCGCTTCAACTGCTGCCTTTTCAGTTGGTAGACTCGGCCCCCTTCCGTGAGTTTGTGCAATGTGCGGTTCCTCAGTGGCAGGTTCCCAAACGCCACTTTTTCTCACGGAAGGCTATTCCGGCTCTCTACCGGCATGTGGAAGGCAATGTCTTGGCCTCGCTGGACAGGGCGGTCAGCGGTAAGGTGCATATTACCGCTGACTCATGGTCCAGCAGGCATGGACAGGGACGTTACCTTTCTTTCACGGCCCATTGGGTCACTCTTTTGGCAGCTGGGAAGGATTCAGGACAAGGTGCAGTAGTGTTGGAGGTTGTCCCACCGCCACGCCTCCAAAATGCTACTACTGGTTGTGACACACCTCTCTCCTCCACCCCCTCCTCTTCTTCTTCCTCCATGGCCTCTTCCTGTGGTTTGTCCTATGAACCAGCGGTGCTCCGTAGCCGTTCACGGGCTACGCAAGTACGCAGGCAAAAAGATGCCATGCCGTGCTTGCGCTGGTGTGTTTGGGGGACAGAAGCCACACTGGGGCAGAGGTCCTGTCTGCTCTGCAGGGCCAGGCCGAGAGGTGGTTGACGCCACGCCAGCTTAAGCCAGGAATGGTGGTTTGCGACAATGGCACCAACCTCCTCTCCGCCCTCCGACAGGGACAACTGACCCATGTGCCCTGTGTGGCTCACGTCCTTAACCTGGTGGTGCAGCGCTTCTTGGGCAGGTACCCGGGCTTACAGGATGTCCTGAGGCAGGCCAGGAAAGTCTGTGTGCATTTCCGCAGATCTTATAATGCCAGTGCTCGCCTGGCTGAGCTGCAAAAGGAGTTGAACCTGCCCAAGAACCGCCTTATATGTGACATGCCCACCAGGTGGAACTCAACGTTGGCCATGCTGCAGCGGCTGCACACGCAGCAGAGGGCCATCAATGAGTACCTGTGCGACTACGGCACCAGGACAGGGTCAGGGGAGCTTGGTTTTTTTTCTCCACGCCAGTGGGGCATGATCAGGGATGCATGCACTGTCCTGGCACCATTTGAGGAGGCCACGAGGATGGTGAGCAGTGACAGTGCATGCATCAGTGACACTGTACCTCTTGTCCACCTGTTGGAGCACACGCTGCGTGGAATAATGGACAGGGCACTTGAGGCAGAACAGAGGCAGGAAGAGGAGGACTTCCTTGCCTCTCAAGGCCCCCTTTACCCAGACAGTGTTCCTTCTGTCCCACCCATCGCACAGGAAGAGGAGGAGGAGGAGGAGGAGGAGGAGGAGGATTGTGTCAGCATGGAGGTGGAGGCTGGCACTCAGCATCATCAGCAGCAGTCTTTTAGGGATGATTTACAGTCCCAAGAAACCAGTGGACTTGTACGTGGCTGGGAGGAGGTGGCTGCGGATCATGTCGTCCTTAGTGACCCAGAGGACTCCGGAGCGAATGCCTCAGCAAACCTACGCTGCATGGCCTCCCTGATCCTGCAAAGTCTGCGGAAGGATCCTCGTATTCTTCGGATCAAGGAGAGGGACCATTACTGGCTGGCCACTCTCCTTGATCCACGGTACAAGGGTAAGGTTGCGGACCTTATGTTACCGTCGCAGAGGGAGCAGAGGATGAGACAACTCCGGGAGGCCTTGCAGAAAGGTCTGTGCAACGCGTTCCCAGAGACTGGGAGGTTGCAAACTCCTGGTCCTGGACAACGAGTTGCTGAGGCTTCGGCCAGTCAAAGAAGGAGCGGTGGGGAAGGTGGCCGTCTGACCGATGCGTTCAGACAATTCTTTAGTCCGCAGCCCCAAAGTATGATCGGTTCCAGCAACCATCGCCAGCGTCTGATAAACATGGTGCAGGAATATCTAGGGGCAAGGTCAGACTTGGACACCTTCCCCACCGAAAATCCTCTGGCTTACTGGGTCTTGAGGATGGATCACTGGCCAGAGCTTGCACAGTATGCAATTGAGCTACTGGCCTGTCCTGCATCCAGCGTTCTTTCGGAACGCACATTCAGTGCTGCTGGAGGATTTGTCACGGATCACAGGGTGCGCCTGTCCACCGACTCGGTTGATCGACTGACTTTCATCAAGATGAACCAGTCTTGGATCACCACCAGCTACCACACACCTGATGCTGATATAACAGACTAATTGATTTTAACATGTCACATCCCTTCAAGACTGATGCTGATGCTGAGTGCCTGTGCTGTTATGTTGACTGGCTATCCTCCTCCTCCGAGTCCTCAATGATACGATTGATGATGATAGCTTGTAAGATCATTTTTGTTTATGGGTGCCGCCACCAGTGCCTAACGCCCAATTTTTCAGCCCCTGTTTAACAGGGGCGTGTAATTACAATTTTTGAAGCAATACTTTGCAACAGGGCTCATTGCTGTGCTCCAAGTACAGTATCTGTGAGGAGTTGCAGTGTTGTGCCACCAGTGCCTAAGGCCCAATTTTTCAGCCCCTGTTTAACAGGGGCGTGTCATTACAATTTTTGAAGCAATACTTTGCAACAGGGCTCATTGCTGTGCTCCAAGTACAGTATCTGTGAGGAGTTGCAGTGTTGTGCCACCAGTGCCTAAGGCCCAATTTTTCAGCCCCTGTTTAACAGGGGCGTGTCATTACAATTTTTGAAGCAATACTTTGCAACAGGGCTCATTGCTGTGCTCCAAGTACAGTATCTGTGAGGGGTTGCAGTGTTGTGCCACCAGTGCCTAAGGCCCAATTTTTCAGCCCCTGTTCAACAGGGGCATGTAATTACAATTCTTGATCTAATAATTCACAGCAGGGCCCATTGCTGCACCCACCAAGAGTAACTGTCAGGGCTTACAGTGTTGTGGCACCAGCACCACCATCAAAGGCCCAATTTTTACTACCACTGTTCAACAATTATATGTAATTAAAATTCCTGATATAATAGTTGACAGCAGGGCGTTCCAGCACCAACCAAGAGTAACTGTGAGTGCTTACAGTGTTGTGCCAACACCAACAACTAAGGGGCCTATTTCTGCAGAGTATATACGGCAGGTCCCTACTTTCAAACATCCAACTTACAAACGACTCCTACTTGCAAACGCAAGAAGACAACAGGAAGTGAGAGGAAATCTACCACTAGGAAGGAAAATTCTCTCCTGTAAGAATAAATATGGGAGAAAGGTGTCTCCTCTGTACTGATGCTTTATCAGCAATCCTTGTTTCAAGAAAAACACCACATTTCAAAAACAGTTGTCATTGGGACGGAAAGTGAGGTGAAATGTTCTGAACAGGGGCACAGACAGCAAAACAAATGTTACAGGGGTGATAACCCTTACCTATGTTTTCCAAAAAGTTTAAAAATAGATTTTTGGTCTGGAGCTACACTTCAACAATGTACCTGTTCAAAATTACAAACAGATTCTACATAAGAACAAACCTACAGTCCCTGTCTTGTATGCACCGCCTGTATAGGGCTGTTCAGAGTATATAGGGCCTTTTTTATTTTATGTGCGGGGTTCCCCTTAATAGCCATACAAGACCCAAAGGGGCTGGTAATGGGCTGGGGTAGGGGGGGGGGTCATGGGGTAGCTATGCCATTTTTCTTAAAGAATTTCATCCATATTACCGGGACCAGACATTACATTAAAGCCGCAAGCAGTTTTAAATGGCTTTTTTTTCCTTTAGAAGTGTCATTTTGTGCAGGGACAGTTCTAAACACGGGAAACACGTGGCACTTCACAGGCATACTTTAGACACCCCCCAGGTACGATATTTAAAGGAATATTTGACTTTTTTTTTTTCACTTTATGCATCATTAAAATGACTGCTCCCGAAAAACGACCGTTTTTAAAACTTCTTTTTGCATTGATACATGTCCCCTGGTGCAGAACCCGGGTTCCCAAACCCTTTTTAGGACAATAACATGCATAATAGTTGTTATAATTAGAACTTTAGAATTCGAACGTTCGCATCCATTGTATTTAATAGGGTTCTAATGTTCGTTCGAACTTTCGGTCCGTTCGCGGGTTCTGGTGCGAACCGAACCCGGGGGTGTTCGGCTCATCACTACTATGGACCATCACTGATGTACTATGGACCATCACCGATGTACTGTGGACCATCCCGATGTACTGTGGAACATCACTGATGTACTGTGGATCATCACTGATGTACTGTGGACCATCACTGATGTACTGTGGACCATAACTGGTGTACTATGGATCATCACTGGTGTACTATGGATCATCACTGATGTACTATGGATCATCCCTGATGTACCATGTACCATCCCTGATGTACCGTGGATCATCACTGATGTACTGTGGATCATCACTGATGTACTATACATCATCACTGATGTACTGTGGATCATCACTGATGTACTGTGGATCATCACTGATGTACTATGGACCATCACTGGTGTATTATGGGCCATCACTGGTGTACTATGGATCATCACTGGTGTACTATGGACCATCACTGATGTACTATCGACCATCACTGATGTACTGTGGACCATCCCCGATGTACTGTGGAACATCACTGATGTACTGTGGATCATCACTGATGTACTATGGGCCATCACTGGTGTACTATGGGTCATCACTGATGTACTATGGATCATCACTGGTGTACTATGGATCATCCCTGATGTACCATAGACCATCCCTGATGTACCGTGGATCATCACTGACGTACTGTGGATCATCACTGATGTACTATAGATCATCACTGATGTACTGTGGATCATCACTGATGTACTATGGACCATCACTGGTGTACTATGGGCCATCAGTGGTGTACTATGGATCATCACTGGTGTACTATGGACCATCACTGATGTACTATGGACCATCACTGATGTACTGTGGATCATCACTGATGTACTGTGGATCATCACTGATGTACCGAGGATCATCACTGATGTACTGTGGATCATCACTGATGTACTATGGGCCATCACTGGTGTACTATGGATCATCACTGATGTACTATGGATCATCACTGATGTACTATGGATCATCACTGGTGTACTATGGATCATCACTGATGTACTGTGGATCATCACTGGTGTACTGTGGATCATCACTGATGTACTGTGGACCATCACTTATGTACTGTGGATCATCACTGATGTACTGTGGATCATCACTGATGTACTGTGGATCATCACTGATGTACTGAGGATCATCACTGATGTACTGTGGGCCATCACAGGTGTACTATGGGCCATCACAGGTGTACTATGGATCATCACTGGTGTACTATGGATCATCCCTGATGTACCATAGACCATCCCTGATGTACCGTGGATCATCACTGATGTACTGTGGATCATCACTGATGTACTGTGGATCATCACTGATGTACTGTGGATCATCACTGATGTACTGAGGATCATCACTGATGTACTGAGGATCATCACTGATGTACTGAGGATCATCACTGATGTACTATGGATCATCACTGATGTACTGTGGACCATCCCTGATGTACTGTGGATCATCACTGATGTACTGTGGCTCATCACTGATGTACTGTGGATCATCACTGATGTACTGAGGATCATCACTGATGTACTGTGGATCATCACTGATGTACTGTGGGCCATCACAGGTGTACTATGGGCCATCACAGGTGTACTATGGATCATCACTGATGTACTATGGACCATCCCTGATGTACTATGGACCATCCCTGATGTACTGTGGATCATCACTGATGTACTATAGATCATCACTGATGTACTATGGGACATCACTGGTGTACTATGGATCATCACTGATGTACTATGGATCATCACTGATGTACTGAGGATCATCACTGATGTACTGAGGATCATCACTGATGTACTGAGGATCATCACTGATGTACTATGGATCATCACTGATGTACTGTGGACCATCCCTGATGTACTGTGGATCATCACTGATGTACTGTGGCTCATCACTGATGTACTGTGGATCATCACTGATGTACTGAGGATCATCACTGATGTACTGTGGATCATCACTGATGTAGTGTGGATCATCACGGGTGTACTATGGGCCATCACGGGTGTACTATGGATCATCACTGGTGTACTATGGATCATCACTGATGTACTGTAGACCATCACTGGTGTACTATGGATCATCACTGGTGTACTGTGGATCATCACAGGTGTACTGTGGATCATCACTGATGTACTGTGGATCATCACTGATGTACTATGGACCATCACTGGTGTACTATGGACCATCACTGATGTACTATGGACCATCACCGATGTACTGTGGACCATCCCGATGTACTGTGGAACATCACTGATGTACTGTGGATCATCACTGATGTACTGTGGACCATCACTGATGTACTGTGGACCATAACTGGTGTACTATGGATCATCACTGGTGTACTATGGATCATCACTGATGTACTATGGATCATCCCTGATGTACCATGTACCATCCCTGATGTACCGTGGATCATCACTGATGTACTGTGGATCATCACTGATGTACTATAGATCATCACTGATGTACTGTGGATCATCACTGATGTACTGTGGATCATCACTGATGTACTATGGGCCATCACTGGTGTACTATGGGCCATCACTGGTGTACTATGGATCATCACTGGTGTACTATGGACCATCACTGATGTACTATCGACCATCACTGATGTACTGTGGACCATCCCCGATGTACTGTGGAACATCACTGATGTACTGTGGATCATCACTGATGTACTATGGGCCATCACTGGTGTACTATGGGTCATCACTGATGTACTATGGATCATCACTGGTGTACTATGGATCATCCCTGATGTACCATAGACCATCCCTGATGTACCGTGGATCATCACTGATGTACTGTGGATCATAACTGATGTACTATAGATCATCACTGATGTACTGTGGATCATCACTGATGTACTATGGACCATCACTGGTGTACTATGGGCCATCAGTGGTGTACTATGGATCATCACTGGTGTACTATGGACCATCACTGATGTACTATGGACCATCACTGATGTACTGTGGATCATCACTGATGTACTGTGGATCATCACTGATGTACTGAGGATCATCACTGATGTGCTGTGGATCATCACTGATGTACTATGGGCCATCACTGGTGTACTATGGATCATCACTGATGTACTATGGATCATCACTGATGTACTATGGATCATCACTGGTGTACTATGGATCATCACTGATGTACTGTGGATCATCACTGGTGTACTGTGGATCATCACTGATGTACTGTGGACCATCACTTATGTACTGTGGATCATCACTGATGTACTGTGGATCATCACTGATGTACTGTGGATCATCACTGATGTACTGAGGATCATCACTGATGTACTGTGGGCCATCACAGGTGTACTATGGGCCATCACAGGTGTACTATGGATCATCACTGGTGTACTATGGATCATCCCTGATGTACCATAGACCATCCCTGATGTACCGTGGATCATCACTGATGTACTGTGGATCATCACTGATGTACTGTAGATCATCACTGATGTACTGTGGATCATCACTGATGTACTGAGGATCATCACTGATGTACTGTGGGCCATCACAGGTGTACTATGGGCCATCACAGGTGTACTATGGATCATCACTGATGTACTATGGACCATCCCTGATGTACTATGGACCATCCCTGATGTACTGTGGATCATCACTGATGTACTATAGATCATCACTGATGTACTATGGGACATCACTGGTGTACTATGGATCATCACTGATGTACTATGGATCATCACTGATGTACTGAGGATCATCACTGATGTACTGAGGATCATCACTGATGTACTATGGATCATCACTGATGTACTGTGGACCATCCCTGATGTACTGTGGATCATCACTGATGTACTGTGGCTCATCACTGATGTACTGTGGATCATCACTGATGTACTGAGGATCATCACTGATGTACTGTGGATCATCACTGATGTACTGTGGATCATCACGGGTGTACTATGGGCCATCACGGGTGTACTATGGATCATCACTGGTGTACTATGGATCATCACTGATGTACTATGGACCATCCCTGATGTACTATGGACCATCCCTGATGTACTGAGGATCATCACTGATGTACTGAGGATCATCACTGATGTACTGTGGATCATCACTGATGTACTATGGGCCATCACTGATGTACTATGGGCCATCACAGGTGTACTATGTATCATCACTGATGTACTATGGACCATCACTGGTGTACTATGGATCATCACTGATGTACTGTGGATCATCACTGATGTACTATGGATCATCACTGATGTACTATGGATCATCACTGATATACTATGAGCCATCACTGATGTACTATGGGCCATCACTGATGTACTGTGGATCATCACTGGTGTACTATGGATCATCACTGATGTACTATGGATCATCACTGATGTACTATGGATCATCACTGATGTACTATGGATCATCACTGGTGTGCTATGGATCATCACTGGTGTACTATGGATCATCACTGATGTACTGTGGACCATCCCTGATGTACTGAGGATCATCACTGATGTACTGTGGATCATCACTAATGTACTATAGATCATCACTGATGTACTGTGGACCATCACTGGTGTACTATGGATCATCACTGGTGTACTATGGATCATCACAGGTGTACTGTGGATCATCACTGATGTACTGTGGATCATCACTGATGTACAATGGACCATCACTAGTGTACTATGGGCCATCACTGGTGTACTATGGATCAT
Source organism: Rana muscosa (assembly GCA_029206835.1). NCBI lineage: Eukaryota > Metazoa > Chordata > Amphibia > Anura > Ranidae > Rana > Rana muscosa. The sequence continues at coordinate 15,930,490 of JARGYO010005562.1, forward strand.
CACTGGTGTACTATGGACCATCACTGATGTACTATGGACCATCACTAATGTACTGTGGACCATCACTGATGTACTGTGGACCATCCCAGATGTACTGTGGAACATCACTGATGTACTGTGGATCATCACTGATGTACTGTGGATCATCACTGATGTACTGTGGATCATCACTGATGTACTGTGGATCATCACTGATGTACTGAGGATCATCACTGATGTACTGTGGGCCATCAAAGGTGTACTATGGGCCATCACAGGTGTACTATGGATCATCACTGATGTACTATGGACCATCCCTGATGTACTATGGACCATCCCTGATGTACTGTGGATCATCACTGATGTACTATAGATCATCACTGATGTACTATGGGCCATCACTGGTGTACTATGGATCATCACTGATGTACTATGGATCATCACTGATGTACTGAGGATCATCACTGATGTACTGAGGATCATCACTGATGTACTATGGATCATCACTGATGTACTGTGGACCATCCCTGATGTACTGTGGATCATCACTGATGTACTGTGGCTCATCACTGATGTACTGTGGATCATCACTGATGTACTGAGGATCATCACTGATGTACTGTGGATCATCACTGATGTACTGTGGATCATCACAGGTGTACTATGGGCCATCACGGGTGTACTATGGATCATCACGGGTGTACTATGGATCATCACTGGTGTACTATGGATCATCACTGATGTACTATGGACCATCCCTGATGTACTATGGACCATCCCTGATGTACTGTGATGTACTGTGTGACCAGGTCACTGGCTGAAGAAGGAACCAATGAGCTGTTCCGAAACGCATCCCGCCTCCATGACACACTTCCTGTCCACTTCCTGTTCGTGTTCCATGCTGGTTTCTGTCTCGCTTCCTCTGACATCATCCCCAGGCTCCAGCGTTACTGTGTCCTCTGAACATTCACAGCACAATCAGCTGTTATCGTGGACTTTCCTGGAAGCTTTAACATCAGAGACTGGGACTGCCCTGCCACTGGAACATCTCCTGGACGCACTTACCTACTACATGCCTGTTTCATCCACTATCTTGTAAGTGTTTTTAACCCTTTTAGGGGATATTAAAAGTTTTATACTTCTGCACTTAGAGGCGCCTTGTTTGTTTTTCTGTACTATGGATCATCACTGATGTACTATGGACCATCCCTGATGTACTATGGACCATCCCTGATGTACTGTGGATCATCACTGATGTACTATAGATCATCACTGATGTACTATGGGCCATCACTGGTGTACTATGGATCATCACTGATGTACTATGGATCATCACTGATGTACTGAGGATCATCACTGATGTACTGAGGATCATCACTGATGTACTATGGATCATCACTGATGTACTGTGGACCATCCCTGATGTACTGTGGATCATCACTGATGTACTGTGGCTCATCACTGATGTACTGTGGATCATCACTGATGTACTGAGGATCATCACTGATGTACTGTGGATCATCACTGATGTACTGTGGATCATCACGGGTGTACTATGGGCCATCACGGGTGTACTATGGATCATCACTGGTGTACTATGGATCATCCCTGATGTACTATGGACCATCCCTGATGTACTATGGACCATCCCTGATGTACTGAGGATCGTCACTGATGTACTGAGGATCATCACTGATGTACTGTGGATCATCACTGATGTACTATGGGCCATCACTGATGTACTATGGGCCATCACAGGTGTACTATGTATCATCACTGATGTACTATGGACCATCACTGGTGTACTATGGATCATTACTGATGTACTATGGATCATCACTGATGTACTATGGATCATCACTAGTGTGCTATGGATCATCACTGGTGTACTATGGATCATCACTGATTTACTGTGGACCATCCCTGATGTACTGTGGACCATCCCTGATGTACTGAGGATCATCACTGATGTACTGTGGATCATCACTAATGTACTATATATCATCACTGATGTACTGTGGACCATCACTGGTGTACTATGGATCATCACTGGTTTACTATGGATCATCACTGATGTACTGTGGATCATCACTGATGTACTATGGATCATCACTGATGTACTATGGATCATCACTGATATACTATGAGCCATCACTGATATACTATGAGCCATCACTGATGTACTATGGGCCATCACTGATGTACTGTGGATCATCACTGGTGTACTATGGATCATCACTGATGTACTATGGATCATCACTGATGTACTGTGGATCATCACTGATGTACTGTGGACCATCCCTGATGTACTGAGGATCATCACTGATGTACTGTGGATCATCACTAATGTACTATAGATCATCACTGATGTACTGTGGACCATCACTGGTGTACTATGGATCATCACTGGTGTACTATGGATCATCACAGGTGTACTGTGGATCATCACTGATGTACTGTGGATCATCACTGATGTACTATGGACCATCACTGGTGTACTATGGGCCATCACTGGTGTACTATGGATCATCACTGGTGTACTATGGACCATCACTGATGTACTATGGACCATCACTGATGTACTATGGACCATCCCCGATGTACTGTGGAACATCACTGATGTACTGTGGATCATCCCTGATGTACTGTGGACCATCACTGATGTACTGTGGACCATCACTGATGTACTATGGACCATCACTGGTGTACTATGGATCATCACTGATGTACTGAGGATCATCACTGGTGTACTATGGATCATCACTGGTGTACTATGGATCATCACTGATGTACTGTGGATCATCACTGATGTTCTGTGGATCATCACTGATGTACTGTGGATCATCACTGATGTACTATGGGCCATTACAGGTGTACTATGGGCCATCACAGGTGTACTATGGATCATCACTGATGTACTATGGACCATCCCTGATGTACTATGGACCATCCCTGATGTACTGTGGACCATTACTGATGTACTGTGGATCATCACTGATGTTCTATGGACCATCACTGATGTACTGTGGATCATCACTGATGTACGGTAGATCATCACTGATGTACTGTGGATCATCACTGATGTACTGTGGATCATCACTGATGTACTGTGGATCATCACTAATGTACTATAGATCATCACTGATGTACTATGGACCATCACTGGTGTACTATGGATCATCACTGATGTACTATGGACCATCACCGATGTACTGTGGATCATCACTGATGTACTGTGGATCATCACTAATGTACTATTGATCATCACTGATGTACTGTAGACCATCACTGGTGTACTATGGATCATCACTGGTGTACTATGGATCATCACAGGTGTACTGTGGATCATCACTGATGTACTGTGGATCATTACTGATGTACTATGGACCATCACTGGTGTACTATGGGCCATCACTGGTGTACTATGGATCATCACTGGTGTACTATGGACCATCACTGATGTACTATGGACCATCACCGATGTACTGTGGACCATCCCGATGTACTGTGGAACATCACTGATGTACTGTGGATCATCACTGATGTACTGTGGACCATCACTGATGTACTGTGGACCATCACTGGTGTACTATGGATCATCACTGGTGTACTATGGATCATCACTGATGTACTATGGATCATCCCTGATGTACCATGTACCATCCCTGATGTACCGTGGATCATCACTGATGTACTGTGGATCATCACTGATGTACTATAGATCATCACTGATGTACTGTGGATCATCACTGATGTACTGTGGATCATCACTGATGTACTATGGACCATCACTGGTGTACTATGGGCCATCACTGGTGTACTATGGATCATCACTGGTGTACTATGGACCATCACTGATGTACTATCGACCATCACTGATGTACTGTGGACCATCCCCGATGTCCTGTGGAACATCACTGATGTACTGTGGATCATCACTGATGTACTATGGGCCATCACTGGTGTACGATGGGTCATCACTGGTGTACTATGGATCATCCCTGATGTACCATAGACCATCCCTGATGTACCGTGGATCATCACTGACGTACTGTGGATCATCACTGATGTACTATAGATCATCACTGATGTACTGTGGATCATCACTGATGTACTGTGGATCATCACTGATGTACTATGGACCATCACTGGTGTACTATGGGCCATCAGTGGTGTACTATGGACCATCACTGATGTACTATGGACCATCACTGATGTACTGTGGATCATCACTGATGTACTGTGGATCATCACTGAAGTACTGAGGATCATCACTGATGTACTGTGGATCATCACTGATGTACTGTGGATCATCACTGATGTACTATGGGCCATCACTGGTGTACTATGATCATCACTGATGTACTATGGATCATCACTGATGTACTATGGATCATCACTGGTGTACTATGGATCATCACTGATGTACTGTGGATCATCACTGGTGTACTGTGGATCATCACTGATGTACTGTGGACCATCACTTATGTACTGTGGATCATCACTGATGTACTGTGGATCATCACTGATGTACTGTGGATCATCACTGATGTACTGAGGATCATCACTGATGTACTGTGGGCCATCACAGGTGTACTATGGGCCATCACAGGTGTACTATGGATCATCACTGGTGTACTATGGATCATCCCTGATGTACCATAGACCATCCCTGATGTACCGTGGATCATCACTGATGTACTGTGGATCATCACTGATGTACTGTGGATCATCTTTGATGTACTGTGGATCATCACTGATGTACTGAGGATCATCACTGATGTACTGTGGGCCATCACAGGTGTACTATGGGCCATCACAGGTGTACTATGGATCATCACTGATGTACTATGGACCATCCCTGATGTACTATGGACCATCCCTGATGTACTGTGTATCATCACTGATGTACTATAGATCATTACTGATGTACTATGGGCCATCACTGGTGTACTATGGATCATCACTAATGTACTATGGATCATCACTGATGTACTGAGGATCATCACTGATGTACTGAGGATCATCACTGATGTACTATGGATCATCACTGATGTACTGTGGACCATCCCTGATGTACTGTGGATCATCACTGATGTACTGTGGCTCATCACTGATGTACTGTGGATCATCACTGATGTACTGAGGATCATCACTGATGTACTGTGGATCATCACTGATGTACTGTGGATCATCACGGGTGTACTATGGGCCATCACGGGTGTACTATGGATCATCACTGGTGTACTATGGATCATCACTGATGTACTATGGACCATCCCTGATGTACTATGGACCATCCCTGATGTACTGAGGATCGTCACTGATGTACTGAGGATCGTCACTGATGTACTGTGGATCATCACTGATGTACTATGGGCCATCACTGATGTACTATGGGCCATCACAGGTGTACTATGTATCATCACTGATGTACTATGGACCATCACTGGTGTACTATGGATCATCACTGATGTACTGTGGATCATCGCTGATGTACTATGGATCATCACTGATGTACTATGGATCATCACTGATGTACTGTGGATCATCAGTAATGTACTATAGATCATCACTGATGTACTATGGACCATCACTGGTGTACTATGGATCATCACTGATGTACTATGGATCATCACTGATGTACTATGGATCATCACTGATGTACTATGGATCATCACTGGTGTGCTATGGATCATCACTGGTGTACTATGGATCATCACTGATGTACTGTGGTCCATCCCTGATGTACTGAGGATCATCACTGATGTACTGTGGATCATCACTAATGTACTATAGATCATCACTGATGTACTGTGGACCATCACTGGTGTACTATGGATCATCACTGGTGTACTATGGATCATCACAGGTGTACTGTGGATCATCACTGATGTACTGTGGATCATCACTGATGTACTGTGGATCATCACTGATGTACTGAGGACCATCCCTGATGTACTGTGGACCATCACTGATGTACTATGGACCATCCCTGATGTACTGTGGATCATCACTGATGTACTATGGGCCATCACTGGTGTACTATGGGCCATCTCTGGTGTACTATGGGCCATCACTGGTGTACTATAGATCATCACTGATGTACTATGGACCATCCCTGATGTACTGTGGATCATCACTGATGTGCTGTGGATCATCACTGATGTACTATGGACCCTCACTGATGTACTGTGGATCATCACTGATGTACTATGGACTCTCACTGGTGTACTATGGACTCTCACTGGTGTACTATGGGCCATCACTCGTGTACTATGGATCATCACTGATGTACTATGGACCATCCCTGATGTACCATGGACCATCCCTGATGTACCGTGGACCATCACTGATGTACTGTGGATCATCACTGATGTACTGTGGATCATCACTGATGTACTGTGGATCATCACTGATGTACTGAGGATCATCACTGATGTACTGTGGATCATCACTGATGTACTATGGGCCATCACGGGTGTACTATGGATCATCACTGGTGTACTATGGACCATCCCTGATGTACTATGGACCATCCCTGATGTCCTATGGACCATCCCTGATGTACTGAGGATCATCACTGATGTACTATAGATCATCACTGATGTACTATGGGCCATTATTGGTGTACTATGGATCATCACTGATGTACTGTGGATCATCACCGATGTACTATGGATCATCACTGATGTACTATGGATCATCACTGATATACTATGAGCCATCACTGATGTACTATGGGCCATCACTGATGTACTGTGGATCATCACTGGTGTACTATGGATCATCACTGATGTACTATGGATCATCACTGGTGTACTATGGATCATCACTGATGTACTGTGGATCATCACTGATGTACTGTGGACCATCCCTGATGTACTGTGGATCATCACTGATGTACTGTGGATCATCACTGATGTACTGAGGATCATCACTGATGTACTGTGGATCATCACTGATGTACTGTGGATCATCACTGATGTACTATGGGCCATCACAGGTGTACTATGGGCCATCACAGGTGTACTATGGATTATCACTGATGTACTATGGACCATCCTTGATGTCCTATGGACCATCCCTGATGTACTGTGGACCATTACTGATGTACTGTGGACCATCACTGATGTACTGTGGACCATCACTGATGTACTGTGGATCATCACTGATGTACTGTAGAACATCACTGATGTACTGTGGATCATCACTGATGTACTGTGGATCATCACTAATGTACTATAGTTCATCACTGATGTACTATGGACCATCACTGGTGTACTATGGATCATCACTGGTGTACTGTGGATCATCACTGATGTACTGTGGATCATCACTGATGTACTATGGGCCATCACTGGTGTACTATGGATCATCACTGGTGTACTATGGACCATCACTGATGTACTGTGGACCATCCCCGATGTACTGTGGATCATCACTGATGTACTGAGGATCATCACTGTTGTACTATGGATCATCACTGATGTACTATGGATCATCACTGATGTACTATGGATCAGCACTGATGTACTATAGATCATCACTGATGTACTTTGGGCCATCACTGATGTACTGTGGACCATCCCTGATGTACTGTGGATCATCACTGATGTATTGTGGATCATCACTGATGTACTGTGGATCATCACTGATGTACTGTGGACCATCACTGATGTACTGTGGACCATCACTGATGTACTGTGGATCATCACTGATGTTCTATGGACCATCACTGATGTACTGTGGATCATCACTGATGTACTATAGATCATCACTGATGTACTATGGATCATCACTAATGTACTATGGACCATCACTGGTGTACTATGGATCATGACTGGTGTACTATGGATCATCACTGGTGTAGTATGGATCATCACTGGTGTACTATGGACCATCCCTGATGTACTGTGGATCATCACTGATGTACTGAGGATCATCACTGATGTACTGTGGATCATCACTGATGTACTATAGATCATAACTGATGTACTATGGGCCATCACTGGTGTACTATGGATCATCACTGGTGTACTATGGATCATCACTGGTGTACTATGGATCATCACTGATGTACTATGGACCATCCCTGATATACTATGGACAATCCCTGATGTACTGTGGAGCATCACTGATGTACTATGGGCCATCACAGGTGTACTATGGGCCATCACAGGTGTACTATGGATCATCACTGATGTACTATGGACCATCCCTGATGTACTATGGACCATCCCTGATGTACTGTGGATCATCACTGATGTACTATAGATCATTACTGATGTACTATGGGCCATCACTGGTGTACTATGGATCATCACTAATGTACTATGGATCATCACTGATGTACTGAGGATCATCACTGATGTACTGAGGATCATCACTGATGTACTATGGACCATCCCTGATGTACTGTGGATCATCACTGATGTACTGTGGCTCATCACTGATGTACTGTGGATCATCACTGATGTACTGAGGATCATCACTGATGTACTGTGGATCATCACTGATGTACTGTGGATCATCACGGGTGTACTATGGGCCATCACGGGTGTACTATGGATCATCACTGGTGTACTATGGATCATCACTGATGTACTATGGACCATCCCTGATGTACTATGGACCATCCCTGATGTACTATGGACCATCCCTGATGTACTGAGGATCGTCACTGATGTACTGAGGATCGTCACTGATGTACTGTGGATCATCACTGATGTACTATGGGCCATCACTGATGTACTATGGGCCATCACAGGTGTACTATGTATCATCACTGATGTACTATGGACCATCACTGGTGTACTATGGATCATCACTGATGTACTGTGGATCATCGCTGATGTACTATGGATCATCACTGATGTACTATGGATCATCACTGATGTACTGTGGATCATCAGTAATGTACTATAGATCATCACTGATGTACTATGGACCATCACTGGTGTACTATGGATCATCACTGATGTACTATGGATCATCACTGATGTACTATGGATCATCACTGATGTACTATGGATCATCACTGGTGTGCTATGGATCATCACTGGTGTACTATGGATCATCACTGATGTACTGTGGTCCATCCCTGATGTACTGAGGATCATCACTGATGTACTGTGGATCATCACTAATGTACTATAGATCATCACTGATGTACTGTGGACCATCACTGGTGTACTATGGATCATCACTGGTGTACTATGGATCATCACAGGTGTACTGTGGATCATCACTGATGTACTGTGGATCATCACTGATGTACTGTGGATCATCACTGATCTACTGAGGACCATCCCTGATGTACTGTGGACCATCACTGATGTACTATGGACCATCCCTGATGTACTGTGGATCATCACTGATGTACTATGGGCCATCACTGGTGTACTATGGGCCATCTCTGGTGTACTATGGGCCATCACTGGTGTACTATAGATCATCACTGATGTACTATGGACCATCCCTGATGTACTGTGGATCATCACTGATGTGCTGTGGATCATCACTGATGTACTATGGACCCTCACTGATGTACTGTGGATCATCACTGATGTACTATGGACTATTACTGGTGTACTATGGACTCTCACTGGTGTACTATGGGCCATCACTCGTGTACTATGGATCATCACTGATGTACTATGGACCATCCCTGATGTACCATGGACCATCCCTGATGTACCGTGGACCATCACTGATGTACTGTGGATCATCACTGATGTACTGTGGATCATCACTGATGTACTGTGGATCATCACTGATGTACTGAGGATCATCACTGATGTACTGTGGATCATCACTGATGTACTGTGGATCATCACTGATGTACTATGGGCCATCACGGGTGTACTATGGATCATCACTGGTGTACTATGGACCATCCCTGATGTACTATGGACCATCCCTGATGTCCTATGGACCATCCCTGATGTACTGAGGATCATCACTGATGTACTATAGATCATCACTGATGTACTATGGGCCATTATTGGTGTACTATGGATCATCACTGATGTACTGTGGATCATCACTGATGTACTATGGATCATCACTGATGTACTATGGATCATCACTGATATACTATGAGCCATCACTGATGTACTATGGGCCATCACTGATGTACTGTGGATCATCACTGGTGTACTATGGATCATCACTGATGTACTATGGATCATCAATGGTGTACTATGGATCATCACTGATGTACTGTGGATCATCACTGATGTACTGTGGACCATCCCTGATGTACTGTGGATCATCACTGATGTACTGTGGATCATCACTGATGTACTGAGGATCATCACTGATGTACTGTGGATCATCACTGATGTACTGTGGATCATCACTGATGTACTATGGGCCATCACAGGTGTACTATGGGCCATCACAGGTGTACTATGGATTATCACTGATGTACTATGGACCATCCTTGATGTCCTATGGACCATCCCTGATGTACTGTGGACCATTACTGATGTACTGTGGACCATCACTGATGTACTGTGGACCATCACTGATGTACTGTGGATCATCACTGATGTACTGTAGAACATCACTGATGTACTGTGGATCATCACTGATGTACTGTGGAGCATCACTAATGTACTATAGTTCATCACTGATGTACTATGGACCATCACTGGTGTACTATGGATCATCACTGGTGTACTGTGGATCATCACTGATGTACTGTGGATCATCACTGATGTACTATGGGCCATCACTGGTGTACTATGGATCATTACTGGTGTACTATGGACCATCACTGATGTACTGTGGACCATCCCCGATGTACTGTGGATCATCACTGATGTACTGAGGATCATCACTGGTGTACTATGGATCATCACTGATGTACTATGGATCATCACTGATGTACTATGGATCAGCACTGATGTACTATAGATCATCACTGATGTACTTTGGGCCATCACTGATGTACTGTGGACCATCCCTGATGTACTGTGGATCATCACTGATGTATTGTGGATCATCACTGATGTACTGTGGATCATCACTGATGTACTGTGGACCATCACTGATGTACTGTGGAACATCACTGATGTACTGTGGATCATCACTGATGTTCTATGGACCATCACTGATGTACTGTGGATCATCACTGATGTACTATAGATCATCACTGATGTACTATGGATCATCACTAATGTACTATGGACCATCACTGGTGTACTATGGATCATGACTGGTGTACTATGGATCATCACTGGTGTAGTATGGATCATCACTGGTGTACTATGGACCATCCCTGATGTACTGTGGATCATCACTGATGTACTGAGGATCATCACTGATGTACTGTGGATCATCACTGATGTACTATAGATCATAACTGATGTACTATGGGCCATCACTGGTGTACTATGGATCATCACTGGTGTACTATGGATCATCACTGGTGTACTATGGATCATCACTGATGTACTATGGACCATCCCTGATATACTATGGACAATCCCTGATGTACTATAGATCATCACTGATGTACTATGGGCCATCACTGGTGTACTATGGGCCATCACTGGTGTACTATGGATCATAACTGGTGTACTATGGATCATCACTGATGTACTGTGGACCATCCCTGATGTACTGTGGATCATCACTAATGTACTGTGGACCATCACTGATGTACTGTGGATCATCACTGATGTACTGTGGATCATCACTGATGTACTGTGGATCATCACTGATGTACTATAGATTATCACTGATGTACTATGGATCATCACTGGTGTACTGTGGGCCATCACTGGTGTACTATGGATCATCACTGGTGTACTATGGATCATCACTGATGAACTATGGACCATCCCTGATGTACCATGGACCATCACTGATGTACTGTGGATCATCACTGGTGTACTATGGGCCATCACGGGTGTACTATGGATCATCACTGGTGTACTATGGATCATCACTGATGTACTATGGACCATCCCTGATGTACTATGGACCATCCCTGATGTACTATGGACCATCCCTGATGTACTGAGGATCGTCACTGATGTACTGAGGATCGTCACTGATGTACTGTGGATCATCACTGATGTACTATGGGCCATCACTGATGTACTATGGGCCATCACAGGTGTACTATGTATCATCACTGATGTACTATGGACCATCACTGGTGTACTATGGATCATCACTGATGTACTGTGGATCATCGCTGATGTACTATGGATCATCACTGATGTACTATGGATCATCACTGATGTACTGTGGATCATCAGTAATGTACTATAGATCATCACTGATGTACTATGGACCATCACTGGTGTACTATGGATCATCACTGATGTACTATGGATCATCACTGATGTACTATGGATCATCACTGATGTACTATGGATCATCACTGGTGTGCTATGGATCATCACTGGTGTACTATGGATCATCACTGATGTACTGTGGTCCATCCCTGATGTACTGAGGATCATCACTGATGTACTGTGGATCATCACTAATGTACTATAGATCATCACTGATGTACTGTGGACCATCACTGGTGTACTATGGATCATCACTGGTGTACTATGGATCATCACAGGTGTACTGTGGATCATCACTGATGTACTGTGGATCATCACTGATGTACTGTGGATCATCACTGATGTACTGAGGACCATCCCTGATGTACTGTGGACCATCACTGATGTACTATGGACCATCCCTGATGTACTGTGGATCATCACTGATGTACTATGGGCCATCACTGGTGTACTATGGGCCATCTCTGGTGTACTATGGGCCATCACTGGTGTACTATAGATCATCACTGATGTACTATGGACCATCCCTGATGTACTGTGGATCATCACTGATGTGCTGTGGATCATCACTGATGTACTATGGACCCTCACTGATGTACTGTGGATCATCACTGATGTACTATGGACTCTTACTGGTGTACTATGGACTCTCACTGGTGTACTATGGGCCATCACTCGTGTACTATGGATCATCACTGATGTACTATGGACCATCCCTGATGTACCATGGACCATCCCTGATGTACCGTGGACCATCACTGATGTACTGTGGATCATCACTGATGTACTGTGGATCATCACTGATGTACTGTGGATCATCACTGATGTACTGAGGATCATCACTGATGTACTGTGGATCATCACTGATGTACTGTGGATCATCACTGATGTACTATGGGCCATCACGGGTGTACTATGGATCATCACTGGTGTACTATGGACCATCCCTGATGTACTATGGACCATCCCTGATGTCCTATGGACCATCCCTGATGTACTGAGGATCATCACTGATGTACTATAGATCATCACTGATGTACTATGGGCCATTATTGGTGTACTATGGATCATCACTGATGTACTGTGGATCATCACTGATGTACTATGGATCATCACTGATGTACTATGGATCATCACTGATATACTATGAGCCATCACTGATGTACTATGGGCCATCACTGATGTACTGTGGATCATCACTGGTGTACTATGGATCATCACTGATGTACTATGGATCATCAATGGTGTACTATGGATCATCACTGATGTACTTTATGGTCCAGTTTATTGAGGCCCCAACTAGGAATGATGCTCTGTTGGACCTGGTAATCTCAAACCATGCAGAGCGTATTACTAATGTTCAGATAAAGGAACACCTGGGTAGCAGTGACCATAACATGATTTCATTTGATGTTAGTTGTAAGCAAAAATCACATACAGGAAAGATAAAAACACTTAATTTCAAGAGAGCAAATTTTCCAAGGATGAGTGCTGCTCTCCAGGACTTAGACTGGGAAGGAATATTGGCATCAATGGGCACAGAACAGAAATGGGAATTCTTCAAAAAGACTGTTTGGGAACTCACTGCAAAGTATATTCCCATGGGCAATAAGTTTAAAAGGCTAAAAATAAAACCTATGTGGCTCACTGACAAAGTTAAAAAAGCTATAAACTATAAGAAAAGAGCTTTTAAAAAATATAAAAATGAGGGAACACTAGTGTCATTTAAATGTTACAAAGAATATAACAGGATATGTAAAAAGGAAATCAAGGATGCAAAAATTCAAAACGAACGACAGATTGCAAAAGATAGTAGGACAAACCCCAAAAAATTCTTCAAATATATTAATAGTAAAAAGGTCAAGTCTGAGCATGTAGGCCCTTTACAAAATAATCTAGAGTGGGTGACTGGGGACAAAGAGAAGGCTAATTTATTAAATACTTTCTTCAGTTCTGTGTATACAAAGGAGCATGGGGGAGCTCATGTCCAAAATGGGGGTGGTAGTGACACAGCCCCAAATCCACAATGGCTCAAAAGTGATATGGTCCAGAAATATTTAGATGGAATAAAGGTGGATAAAGCACCTGGACCAGATGGCATACACCCACGGATCCTAAAAGAATTGAGCTCTGTAATTTCAAAGCCATTGTATTTAATTTTTAGGGACTCATTAATGACAGGAATAGTACCACTGGATTGGCGCAGGGCCAATGTGGTGCCTATATTTAAAAAGGGAATTAAGTGTTTACCAAGTAACTATAGACCTGTTAGTTTAACTTCTATAGTTGGGAAAATACTGGAGAGATTAATAAAAGACCACATAGATGAGTTCTTGCTGGAAAAAAACTATTTAAGCAACAGACAGCATGGATTCATGAAAGACAGAAGTTGTCAAACAAACCTGATTTCTTTTTATGAAGAGGTAAGTAAGACCTTGGACAGAGGGGTGGCAGTGGACGTGGTATACTTGGATTTTGCAAAAGCGTTCGATACAGTTCCCCACACACGGCTCATGTGTAAGGTAAAGTCTACAGGATTGGAAATATCAGTTTGTAAATGGATAGAAAACTGGCTAAAAGACAGAATTCAGAGAGTAGTGGTTAATGATTCTTACTCTGAATGGTCCAAGGTTATCAGTGGTGTACCCCAAGGTTCAGTGCTGGGACCCTTACTTTTTAATATGTTTATAAATGATATTGGGTCTGAGATCAAAAGTAACATTTCTGTCTTTGCAGATGACACCAAGCTATGCAGTGGAATAACGTCCTTACAGGATGTCGCCAATTTACAAGCCGACCTCAATGCTCTGTCTAATTGGGCGACTATGTGGCAGATGAGGTTTAATGTTGATAAATGTAAAGTTATGCACTTGGGGGCTAATAATATGAATGCATCATACATACTAGGGGGAGTACAACTGGGGGGATCCGTAGTGGAGAAGGATCTGGGGGTTTTGGTAGATCATAAGCTCAATAATGGCATGCAATGCCAAGCTGCGGTTTCCAAAGCGAGCAAAGTCCTTTCTTGTATTAAGAGAGGTATGGTCTCCAGAGAGAGAGATATCATTTTGCCCCTGTTCAAATCATTAGTAAGACCTCATCTGGAATATGCAGTTCAGTTTTGGGCCCCAGTTCTCAAAAAGGATATTGGGGAACTGGAGAAAGTGCAGAGAAGGGCAACCAAACTGATAAGAGGCATGGAGGAGCTCAGCTATGAGGAGAGATTAGAGGAACTGAATTTATTCTCTCTTGAGAAGAGGAGATTAAGGGGGGATATGATCAACATGTACAAATATATAAGGGGTCCATATAGTGAACTTGGTGTTCAGTTATTCACTTTACGGTCAACACAAAGGACAAGGGGGCACTCTTTGCGTCTAGAGGAAAAGAGATTTCACCTCCAAATACGGAAAGGTTTTTTCACAGTAAGAGCTGTGAAAATGTGGAATAGACTCCCTGCAGAGGTGGTTCTGGCCAGCTCAGTAGATTGCTTTAAGAAGGGCCTGGATTCTTTCTTAAATGTACATAATATAACTGGGTACTGACATTTATAGGTAAAGTTGATCCAGGGAATATCCGATTGCCTCTCGGGGGATCAGGAAGGAATTTTTTCCCCTGCTGTAGCAAATTGGATAATGCTCTTCTGGGTTTTTTTGCCTTCCTCTGGATCAACTGTGGGTATAGAATTGGGTATATGGGATTGTACGATATATGTTTATTTTTATTTTTTTATTTTTATTTTTTACGGTTGAACTGGATGGACTTGTGTCTTTTTTCAACCTGACTAACTATGTAACTATGTAACTATGTAACTATCACTGATGTACTGTGGACCATCCCTGATGTACTGTGGATCATCACTGATGTACTGTGGATCATCACTGATGTACTGAGGATCATCACTGATGTACTGTGGATCATCACTGATGTACTGTGGATCATCACTGATGTACTATGGGCCATCACAGGTGTACTATGGGCCATCACAGGTGTACTATGGATTATCACTGATGTACTATGGACCATCCTTGATGTCCTATGGACCATCCCTGATGTACTGTGGACCATTACTGATGTACTGTGGACCATCACTGATGTACTGTGGACCATCACTGATGTACTGTGGATCATCACTGATGTACTGTAGAACATCACTGATGTACTGTGGATCATCACTGATGTACTGTGGAGCATCACTAATGTACTATAGTTCATCACTGATGTACTATGGATTATCACTGGTGTACTATGGATCATCACTGGTGTACTGTGGATCATCACTGATGTACTGTGGATCATCACTGATGTACTATGGGCCATCACTGGTGTACTATGGATCATTACTGGTGTACTATGGACCATCACTGATGTACTGTGGACCATCCCCGATGTACTGTGGATCATCACTGATGTACTGAGGATCATCACTGGTGTACTATGGATCATCACTGATGTACTATGGATCATCACTTATGTACTATGGATCAGCACTGATGTACTATAGATCATCACTGATGTACTTTGGGCCATCACTGATGTACTGTGGACCATCCCTGATGTACTGTGGATCATCACTGATGTATTGTGGATCATCACTGATGTTCTGTGGATCATCACTGATGTACTGTGGACCATCACTGATGTACTGTGGAACATCACTGATGTACTGTGGATCATCACTGATGTTCTATGGACCATCACTGATGTACTGTGGATCATCACTGATGTACTATAGATCATCACTGATGTACTATGGATCATCAATAATGTACTATGGACCATCACTGGTGTACTATGGATCATGACTGGTGTACTATGGATCATCACTGGTGTAGTATGGATCATCACTGGTGTACTATGGACCATCCCTGATGTACTGTGGATCATCACTGATGTACTGAGGATCATCACTGATGTACTGTGGATCATCACTGATGTACTATAGATCATAACTGATGTACTATGGGCCATCACTGGTGTACTATGGATCATCACTGGTGTACTATGGATCATCACTGGTGTACTATGGATCATCACTGATGTACTATGGACCATCCCTGATATACTATGGACAATCCCTGATGTACTATAGATCATCACTGATGTACTATGGGCCATCACTGGTGTACTATGGGCCATCACTGGTGTACTATGGATCATAACTGGTGTACTATGGATCATCACTGATGTACTGTGGACCATCCCTGATGTACTGTGGATCATCACTAATGTACTGTGGACCATCACTGATGTACTGTGGATCATCACTGATGTACTGTGGATCATCACTGATGTACTGTGGATCATCACTGATGTACTATAGATTATCACTGATGTACTATGGATCATCACTGGTGTACTGTGGGCCATCACTGGTGTACTATGGATCATCACTGGTGTACTATGGATCATCACTGATGAACTATGGACCATCCCTGATGTACCATGGACCATCACTGATGTACTGTGGATCATCACTGATGTACTATAGATCATCACTGATGTACTATAGATCATCACTGATGTACTGTGGATCATCACTGATGTACTGTGGATCATCACTGATGTACTATAGATCATCACTGATGTACTATGGGCCATCAGTGGTGTACTATAGGCCATCACTGGTGTACTATGGATCATCACTGGTGTACTATGGATCATCACTGGTGTATTATGGACCATCACTGATGTACTGTGGATCATCCCTGATGTACTGTGGATCATCACTGATGTACTGTGGATCATCACTGATGTACTGTGGATCATCACTGATGTACTGAGGATCATCACTGATGTACTGAGGATCATCACTGATGTACTATGGATCAACACTGATGTACTATGGATCATCACTGGTGTACTATGGGCCATCACAGGTGTACTATTGGCCATCACAGGTGTACTATGGATCATCACTGATGTACTATGGTCCATCCCTGATGTACTATGGATCATCACTGATGTACTATAGATCTTCACTGATGTACTATGGGCCATCACTGGTGTACTATGGATCATCACTGATGTACTGTGGATCATCACTGATGTACTGTGGATCATCACTGATGTACTGTGGATCATCACTGATGTACTGAGGATCATCACTGATGTACTATGGATCATCACTGGTGTACTATGGGCAATCACAGGTGTACTATGGGCCATCACAGGTGTACTATGGATCATCACTCATGTACTATGGACCATCCTTGATGTACTATGGACCATCCCTGATGTGCTGTGGATCATCACTGATGTACTATAGATCATCACTGATGTACTGTGGATCATCACTGATGTACTATGGACCATCCTTGATGTACTATGGACCATCCCTGATGTACTGTGGACCATTACTGATGTACTGTGGACCATCACTGATGTACTGTAGATCATCACTGATGTACTGTGGATCATCACTGATGTACTGTGGATCATCACTAATGTACTATAGATCTTTACTAATGTACTATGGACCATCACTGGTGTACTATGGATCATCACTGATGTACTATGGACCATCACCGATGTACTGTGGATCATCACTGATGTACTGAGGATCATCACTGCTGTACTATGGATCATCACTGATGTACTATGGATCATCACTGATGTACTATGGATCATCACTGATGTACTATAGATCATCACTGATGTACTTTGGGCCATCACTGATGTACTGTGGACCATCCCTGATGTACTGTGGATCATCACTGATGTATTGTGGATCATCACTGATGTACTGTGGATCATCACTGATGTACTGAGGACCATCCCTGATGTACTGTGGACTATCACTGATGTACTGTGGACCATCACTGATGTACTGTGGATCATCACTGATGTTCATGGACCATCACTGATGTACTGTGGATCATCACTGATGTACTATAGATCATCACTGATGTACTGTGGATCATCACTGATGTACTGTGGATCATCACTGATGTACTATGGATCATCACTGGTGTACTATGGATCATCACTGATGTACTGTGGATCATCACTGATGTACTGTGGATCATCACTGATGTACTGTGGATCATCACTGATGTACTGAGGATCATCACTGATGTACTGTTGATCATCACTGATGTACTGTGGGCCATCACTGGTGTACAATGGATCATCACTGGTGTACTATTGATCATCACTGATGTACTATGGACCATCTCTGATGTACTATGGTCCATCCCTGATGTACTATATATCATCACTGATGTACTATGGGCCATCACTGGTGTACTATGGGCCATCACTGGTGTACTATGGATCATAACTGGTGTACTATGGACCATCACTGATGTACTGTGGATCATCACTGATGTACTGTGGATCATCCCTGGTGTTCTATGGATCATCACTGGTGTACTATTGATCATCACTGATGTACTATGGGCCATCACTGATGTACTATGGGCCATCACCGATGTACTATGGATCATCACTGATGTACTGTGGACCATCCCTGATGTACTGTGGATCATCACTAATGTACTGTGGACCATCACTGATGTACTGTGGATCATCACTAATGTACTGTGGACCATCACTGATGTACTGTGGATCATCACTGATGAACTATAGATCATCACTGGTGTACTATGGGCCATCACTGGTGTACTATGGATCATCACTGGTGTACTATGGATCATCACTGATGTACTATGGACCATCCCTGATGTACCATGGACCATCACTGATGTACCGTGGATCATCCCTGATGTACTGTGGATCATCACTGATGTACTGTGGATCATCACTGATGTACTGTGGATCATCACTGATGTACTGTGGATCATCACTGATGTACTGATGATCATCACTGATGTACTATGGATCATCACTGATGTACTATGGATCATCACTGGTGTACTATGGGCCATCACTGGTGTACTATGGGCCATCACAGGTGTACTATGGATCATCACTGATGTACTATGGACCATCCCTGATGTACTATGGACCATCCCTGATGTACTGTGGATCATCACTGATGTACTATAGATCATCACTGATGTACTATGGGCCATCACTGGTGTACTATGGATCATCACTGATGTACTGTGGATCATCACTGATGTACTGTGGATCATCACTGATGTACTGTGGATCATCACTGATGTACTGAGGATCATCACTGATGTACTATGGATCATCACTGGTGTACTATGGGCAATCACAGGTGTACTATGGGCCATCACAGGTGTACTATGGATCATCACTGATGTACTATGGACCATCCTTGATGTACTATGGACCATCCCTGATGTACTGTGGATCATCACTGATGTACTATAGATCATCACTGATGTACTGTGGATCATCACTGATGTACTATGGACCATCCTTGATGTACTATCGACCATCCCTGATGTACTGTGGACCATTACTGATGTACTGTGGACCATCACTGATGTACTGTAGATCATCACTGATGTACTGTAGATCATCACTGATGTACTGTGGATCATCACTGATGTACTGTGGATGATCACTAATGTACTATAGATCATCACTGATGTACTATGGACCATCACTGGTGTACTATGGATCATCACTGGTGTACTATGGATCATCACTGGTGTACTATGGATCATCACTGGTGTACTATGGACCATCACTGATGTACTATGGACCATCACCGATGTACTGTGGATCATCACTGATGTACTGAGGATCATCACTGGTGTACTATGGATCATCACTGATGTACTATGGATCATCACTGATGTACTATAGATCATCACTGATGTACTTTGGGCCATCACTGATGTACTGTGGACTATCCCTGATGTACTGTGGATCATCACTGATGTATTGTGGACCATCACTGATGTACTGTGGATCATCACTGATGTACTGAGGACCATCCCTGATTTACTGTGGACCATCACTGATGTACTGTGAACCATCACTGATGTACTGTGGATCATCACTGATGTTCTATGGACCATCACTGATGTACTGTGGATCATCACTGATGTACTATAGATCATCACTGATGTACTGTGGATCATCACTGATGTACTATGGACCATCACTGCTGTACTATGGATCATGACTGGTGTACTATGGATCATCACTGGTGTACTAAGGACCATCCCTGATGTACTGTGGATCATCACTGATGTACTGTGGATCATCACTGATGTACTGTGGATCATCACTGATGTACTATAGATCATCACTGATGTACTATGGGCCATCACTGGTGTACAAAGGATCATCACTGGTGTACTATTGATCATCACTGATGTACTATGGACCATCCCTGATGTACTATGGACCATCCCTGATGTACTATAGATCATCACTGATGTACTATGGGCCATCACTGGTGTACTATGGGCCATCACTGGTGTACTATGGATCATAACTGGTGTACTATGGACCATCACTGATGTACTGTGGATCATCACTGATGTACTGTGGATCATCCCTGGTGTACTATGGATCATCACTAATGTACTATGGATCATCACTGATGTTCTATGGGCCATCACCGATGTACTATGGATCATCACTGATGTACTGTGGACCATCCCTGATGTACTGTGGATCATCACTAATGTACTGTGGACCATCACTGATGTACTGTGGATCATCACTAATGTACTGTGGACCATCACTGATGTACTGTGGATCATCACTGATGTACTATAGATCATCACTGGTGTACTATGGGCCATCACTGGTGTACTATGGATCATCACTGGTGTACTATGGATCATCACTGATGTACTATGGACCATCCCTGATGTACCATGGACCATCACTGATGTACCGTGGATCATCCCTGATGTACTGTGGATCATCACTGATGTACTGTGGATCATAACTGATGTACTGTGGATCATCACTGATGTACTATAGATCATCACTGATGTACTATGGGCCATCAGTGGTGTACTATGGGCCATCACTGGTGTACTATGGATCATCACTGGTGTACTATGGATCATCACTGGTGTACTATGGACCATCACTGATGTACTGTGGATCATCCCTGATGTACTGTGGATCATCACTGATGTACTGTCGATCATCACTGATGTACTGTGGATCATCACTGATGTACTGTCGATCATCACTGATGTACTGTGGATCATCACTGATGTACTATGGGCCATCACTGGTGTACTATGGGCCATCACTGGTGTACTATGGATCATCCGTGATGTACTATGGATCATCACTGATGTACTATGGATCATCACTGATGTACTATAGATCATCACTGATGTACTTTCGGCCATCACTGGTGTACTATGGATCATCACTGATGTACTGTGGATCATCACTGATGTACTGTGGATCATCACTGATGTACTGTGAATCATCACTGATGTACTGAGGACCATCCCTGATGTACTGTGGATCATCACTGATGTTCTATGGACCATCACTGATGTACTGTGGATCATCACTGATGTACTATAGATCATCACTGATGTACTGTTGATCATCACTGGTGTACTATGGATCATCACTGATGTACTGTGGACCATCCCCGATGTACTGTGGATCATCACTGATGTACTGAGGATCATCACTGGTGTACTGAGGATCATCACTGGTGTACTATGGATCATCACTGATGTAGTATGGATCATCACTGATGTACTATAGATCATCACTGATGTACTGTGGATCATCACTGATGGACTGTGGACCATCAGTGATGTACTGTGGATCATCAGTGATGTACTGTGGATCATCACTGATGTACTGTGGATCATCACTGATGTACTGTGGATCATCACTGATGTACTGTGGATTATCACTGATGTACTGTGGATCATCACTGATGTACTGAGGATCATCACTGATGTACTATGGATCATCACTTGTACTGTGGATCATCACTGATGTACTGTGGATCATCACTGGTGTACTGAGGATCATCACTGGTGTACTATGGATCATCAGTGATGTACTATGGATCATCACTGATGTACTATGGACCATCACTGATGTACTATGGACCATCACTGATGTACTGTGGACCATCACTGATGTACTATAGATCATCACTGATGTACTATGGACCATCACTGATTTACTGTGGATCATCACTGATGTACTATGGATCATCACTGATGTACTATGGATCATCACTGATGTACTTTGGATCATCACTGATGTACTATGGACCATCCCTGATGTACTGTGGATCATCACTGATGTACTGTGGACCATCCCTGATGTACTGTGGATCATCACTGATGTACTATGGATCATCACTTGTACTGTTGATCATCACTGATGTACTATGGATCATCACTTGTACTGTTGATCATCACTGATGTACTGTGGATCATCACTGATGCACTGTGGATCATCACTGATGTACTGTGGATCATTACTGATGTACTATGGATCATCACTGGTGTACTATGGATCATCACTGATGTACTGTGGATCATCACTGATGTACTATAGATAATCACTGATGTAATATGGGCCATCACTGGTGTACTATGGATCATCACTGATGTACTATGGATCATCACTGATGTACTGAGGATCATCACTGATGTACTGAGGATCATCACTGATGTACTATGGATCATCACTTGTACTGTGGATCATCACTGATGTACTGTGGACCATCCCTGATGTACTGTGGATCATCACTGTTGTACTATGGATCATCACTGATGTACTATGGGCCATCACTGATGTACTATGGATCATCACTGATGTACTGTGGACCATCCCTGATGTACTGTGGATCATCACTGATGTACTGTGGACCATCCCTGATGTACTGTGGATCATCACTGTTGTACTGTGGATCATCACTGATGTACTGTGGATCATCACTGATGTACTGTGGATCATCACTGGTGTACTGTGGATCATCACTGATGTACTATGGACCATCACTGGTGTACTATGGACCATCACTGGTGTACTATGGGCCATCACTGGTGTACTATGGATCATCACTGATGTACTATGGATCATCACTGATGTACTATGGATCATCACTGGTGTACTATGGATCATCACTGATGTACTGTGGACCATCCCTGATGTACTGTGGATCATCACTGATGTACTGAGGATCATCACTGATGTACTGAGGATCATCACTGATGTACTATGGATCATGACTGGTGTACTATGGATCATCACTGGTGTACTATGGACCATCCCTGATGTACTGTGGATCATCACTGATGTACTGTGGATCATCACTGATGTACTGTGGATCATCACTGATGTGCTATAGATCATCACTGATGTACTATGGGCCATCACTGGTGTACAATGGATCATCACTGGTGTACTATTGATCATCACTGATGTACTATGGACCATTCCTGATGTACCATGGACCATCACTGATGTACCGTGGATCATCCCTGATGTACTGTGGATCATCACTGATGTACTGTGGATCATCACTGATGTACTGTGGATCATCACTGATGTACTATAGATCATCACTGATGTACTATGGGCCATCAGTGGTGTACTATGGGCCATCACTGGTGTACTATGGATCATCACTGGTGTACTATGGATCATCACTGGTGTACTATGGACCATCACTGATGTACTGTGGATCATCCCTGATGTACTGTGGATCATCACTGATGTACTGTCGATCATCACTGATGTACTGTGGATCATCACTGATGTACTGTCGATCATCACTGATGTACTGTGGATCATCACTGATGTACTATGGGCCATCACTGGTGTACTATGGGCCATCACTGGTGTACTATGGATCATCCGTGATGTACTATGGATCATCACTGATGTACTATGGATCATCACTGATGTACTATAGATCATCACTGATGTACTTTCGGCCATCACTGGTGTACTATGGATCATCACTGATGTACTGTGGATCATCACTGATGTACTGTGGATCATCACTGATGCACTGTGGATCATCACTGATGTACTGAGGACCATCCCTGATGTACTGTGGATCATCACTGATGTTCTATGGACCATCACTGATGTACTGTGGATCATCACTGATGTACTATAGATCATCACTGATGTACTGTTGATCATCACTGGTGTACTGTGGATCATCACTGATGTACTGTGGACCATCCCCGATGTACTGTGGATCATCACTGATGTACTGAGGATCATCACTGGTGTACTGAGGATCATCACTGGTGTACTATGGATCATCACTGATGTAGTATGGATCATCACTGATGTACTATAGATCATCACTGATGTACTGTGGATCATCACTGATGGACTGTGGACCATCAGTGATGTACTGTGGATCATCAGTGATGTACTGTGGATCATCACTGATGTACTGTGGATCATCACTGATGTACTGTGGATCATCACTGATGTACTGAGGATCATCACTGATGTACTATGGATCATCACTTGTACTGTGGATCATCACTGATGTACTGTGGATCATCACTGGTGTACTGAGGATCATCACTGGTGTACTATGGATCATCAGTGATGTACTATGGATCATCACTGATGTACTATGGACCATCACTGATGTACTATGGACCATCACTGATGTACTGTGGACCATCACTGATGTACTATAGATCATCACTGATGTACTATGGACCATCACTGATTTACTGTGGATCATCACTGATGTACTATGGATCATCACTGATGTACTATGGATCATCACTGATGTACTTTGGATCATCACTGATGTACTATGGACCATCCCTGATGTACTGTGGATCATCACTGATGTACTGTGGACCATCCCTGATGTACTGTGGATCATCACTGATGTACTATGGATCATCACTTGTACTGTTGATCATCACTGATGTACTATGGATCATCACTTGTACTGTTGATCATCACTGATGTACTGTGGATCATCACTGATGCACTGTGGATCATCACTGATTTACTGTGGATCATTACTGATGTACTATGGATCATCACTGGTGTACTATGGATCATCACTGATGTACTGTGGATCATCACTGATGTACTATAGATAATCACTGATGTAATATGGGCCATCACTGGTGTACTATGGATCATCACTGATGTACTATGGATCATCACTGATGTACTGAGGATCATCACTGATGTACTGAGGATCATCACTGATGTACTATGGATCATCACTTGTACTGTGGATCATCACTGATGTACTGTGGACCATCCCTGATGTACTGTGGATCATCACTGGTGTACTATGGATCATCACTGATGTACTATGGGCCATCACTGATGTACTATGGATCATCACTGATGTACTGTGGACCATCCCTGATGTACTGTGGATCATCACTGATGTACTGTGGACCATCCCTGATGTACTGTGGATCATCACTGTTGTACTGTGGATCATCACTGATGTACTGTGGATCATCACTGATGTACTGTGGATCATCACTGGTGTACTGTGGATCATCACTGATGTACTATGGACCATCACTGGTGTACTATGGACCATCACTGGTGTACTATGGGCCATCACTGGTGTACTATGGATCATCACTGATGTACTATGGATCATCACTGATGTACTATGGATCATCACTGGTGTACTATGGATCATCACTGATGTACTGTGGACCATCCCTGATGTACTGTGGATCATCACTGATGTACTGAGGATCATCACTGATGTACTGAGGATCATCACTGATGTACTATGGATCATGACTGGTGTACTATGGATCATCACTGGTGTACTATGGACCATCCCTGATGTACTGTGGATCATCACTGATGTACTGTGGATCATCACTGATGTACTGTGGATCATCACTGATGTGCTATAGATCATCACTGATGTACTATGGGCCATCACTGGTGTACAATGGATCATCACTGGTGTACTATTGATCATCACTGATGTACTATGGACCATCCCTGATGTACCATGGACCATCACTGATGTACCGTGGATCATCCCTGATGTACTGTGGATCATCACTGATGTACTGTGGATCATCACTGATGTACTGTGGATCATCACTGATGTACTATAGATCATCACTGATGTACTATGGGCCATCAGTGGTGTACTATGGGCCATCACTGGTGTACTATGGATCATCACTGGTGTACTATGGATCATCACTGGTGTACTATGGACCATCACTGATGTACTGTGGATCATCCCTGATGTACTGTGGATCATCACTGATGTACTGTCGATCATCACTGATGTACTGTGGATCATCACTGATGTACTGTCGATCATCACTGATGTACTGTGGATCATCACTGATGTACTATGGGCCATCACTGGTGTACTATGGGCCATCACTGGTGTACTATGGATCATCCGTGATGTACTATGGATCATCACTGATGTACTATGGATCATCACTGATGTACTATAGATCATCACTGATGTACTTTCGGCCATCACTGGTGTACTATGGATCATCACTGATGTACTGTGGATCATCACTGATGTACTGTGGATCATCACTGATGTACTGTGGATCATCACTGATGTACTGAGGACCATCCCTGATGTACTGTGGATCATCACTGATGTTCTATGGACCATCACTGATGTACTGTGGATCATCACTGATGTACTATAGATCATCACTGATGTACTGTTGATCATCACTGGTGTACTATGGATCATCACTGATGTACTGTGGACCATCCCCGATGTACTGTGGATCATCACTGATGTACTGAGGATCATCACTGGTGTACTGAGGATCATCACTGGTGTACTATGGATCATCACTGATGTAGTATGGATCATCACTGATGTACTATAGATCATCACTGATGTACTGTGGATCATCACTGATGGACTGTGGACCATCAGTGATGTACTGTGGATCATCAGTGATGTACTGTGGATCATCACTGATGTACTGTGGATCATCACTGATGTACTGTGGATCATCACTGATGTACTGTGGATTATCACTGATGTACTGTGGATCATCACTGATGTACTGAGGATCATCACTGATGTACTATGGATCATCACTTGAACTGTGGATCATCACTGATGTACTGTGGATCATCACTGGTGTACTGAGGATCATCACTGGTGTACTATGGATCATCAGTGATGTACTATGGATCATCACTGATGTACTGAGGATCATCACTGATGTACTGAGGATCATCACTGATGTACTATGGATCATGACTGGTGTACTATGGATCATCACTGGTGTACTATGGACCATCCCTGATGTACTGTGGATCATCACTGATGTACTGTGGATCATCACTGATGTACTGTGGATCATCACTGATGTGCTATAGATCATCACTGATGTACTATGGGCCATCACTGGTGTACAATGGATCATCACTGGTGTACTATTGATCATCACTGATGTACT
Source organism: Rana muscosa (assembly GCA_029206835.1). NCBI lineage: Eukaryota > Metazoa > Chordata > Amphibia > Anura > Ranidae > Rana > Rana muscosa. The sequence goes on from JARGYO010005562.1 coordinate 15,959,108, forward strand.
ATGGACCATCCCTGATGTACCATGGACCATCACTGATGTACCGTGGATCATCCCTGATGTACTGTGGATCATCACTGATGTACTGTGGATCATCACTGATGTACTGTGGATCATCACTGATGTACTATAGATCATCACTGATGTACTATGGGCCATCAGTGGTGTACTATGGGCCATCACTGGTGTACTATGGATCATCACTGGTGTACTATGGATCATCACTGGTGTACTATGGACCATCACTGATGTACTGTGGATCATCCCTGATGTACTGTGGATCATCACTGATGTACTGTCGATCATCACTGATGTACTGTGGATCATCACTGATGTACTGTCGATCATCACTGATGTACTGTGGATCATCACTGATGTACTATGGGCCATCACTGGTGTACTATGGGCCATCACTGGTGTACTATGGATCATCCGTGATGTACTATGGATCATCACTGATGTACTATGGATCATCACTGATGTACTATAGATCATCACTGATGTACTTTCGGCCATCACTGGTGTACTATGGATCATCACTGATGTACTGTGGATCATCACTGATGTACTGTGGATCATCACTGATGTACTGTGGATCATCACTGATGTACTGAGGACCATCCCTGATGTACTGTGGATCATCACTGATGTTCTATGGACCATCACTGATGTACTGTGGATCATCACTGATGTACTATAGATCATCACTGATGTACTGTTGATCATCACTGGTGTACTATGGATCATCACTGATGTACTGTGGACCATCCCCGATGTACTGTGGATCATCACTGATGTACTGAGGATCATCACTGGTGTACTGAGGATCATCACTGGTGTACTATGGATCATCACTGATGTAGTATGGATCATCACTGATGTACTATAGATCATCACTGATGTACTGTGGATCATCACTGATGGACTGTGGACCATCAGTGATGTACTGTGGATCATCAGTGATGTACTGTGGATCATCACTGATGTACTGTGGATCATCACTGATGTACTGTGGATCATCACTGATGTACTGTGGATTATCACTGATGTACTGTGGATCATCACTGATGTACTGAGGATCATCACTGATGTACTATGGATCATCACTTGAACTGTGGATCATCACTGATGTACTGTGGATCATCACTGGTGTACTGAGGATCATCACTGGTGTACTATGGATCATCAGTGATGTACTATGGATCATCACTGATGTACTATGGACCATCACTGATGTACTATGGACCATCACTGATGTACTGTGGACCATCACTGATGTACTATAGATCATCACTGATGTACTATGGACCATCACTGATTTACTGTGGATCATCACTGATGTACTATGGATCATCACTGATGTACTATGGATCATCACTGATGTACTTTGGATCATCACTGATGTACTATGGACCATCCCTGATGTACTGTGGATCATCACTGATGTACTGTGGACCATCCCTGATGTACTGTGGATCATCACTGATGTACTATGGATCATCACTTGTACTGTTGATCATCACTGATGTACTATGGATCATCACTTGTACTGTTGATCATCACTGATGTACTGTGGATCATCACTGATGCACTGTGGATCATCACTGATTTACTGTGGATCATTACTGATGTACTATGGATCATCACTGGTGTACTATGGATCATCACTGATGTACTGTGGATCATCACTGATGTACTATAGATAATCACTGATGTAATATGGGCCATCACTGGTGTACTATGGATCATCACTGATGTACTATGGATCATCACTGATGTACTGAGGATCATCACTGATGTACTGAGGATCATCACTGATGTACTATGGATCATCACTTGTACTGTGGATCATCACTGATGTACTGTGGACCATCCCTGATGTACTGTGGATCATCACTGGTGTACTATGGATCATCACTGATGTACTATGGGCCATCACTGATGTACTATGGATCATCACTGATGTACTGTGGACCATCCCTGATGTACTGTGGATCATCACTGATGTACTGTGGACCATCCCTGATGTACTGTGGATCATCACTGTTGTACTGTGGATCATCACTGATGTACTGTGGATCATCACTGATGTACTGTGGATCATCACTGGTGTACTGTGGATCATCACTGATGTACTATGGACCATCACTGGTGTACTATGGACCATCACTGGTGTACTATGGGCCATCACTGGTGTACTATGGATCATCACTGATGTACTATGGATCATCACTGATGTACTATGGATCATCACTGGTGTACTATGGATCATCACTGATGTACTGTGGACCATCCCTGATGTACTGTGGATCATCACTGATGTACTGAGGATCATCACTGATGTACTGAGGATCATCACTGATGTACTATGGATCATGACTGGTGTACTATGGATCATCACTGGTGTACTATGGACCATCCCTGATGTACTGTGGATCATCACTGATGTACTGTGGATCATCACTGATGTACTGTGGATCATCACTGATGTGCTATAGATCATCACTGATGTACTATGGGCCATCACTGGTGTACAATGGATCATCACTGGTGTACTATTGATCATCACTGATGTACTATGGACCATCCCTGATGTTCTATGGACCATCCCTGATGTACTATATATCATCACTGATGTACTATGGACTCTCACTGGTGTACTATGGAGTCTCACTGGTGTACTATGGGCCATCACTAGTGTACTATGGATCATCACTGATGTACTATGGACCATCCCTGATGTACCATGGACCATCCCTGATGTACCGTGGACCATCACTGATGTACTGTGGATCATCACTGATGTACTGTGGATCATCACTGATGTACTGTGGATCATCACTGATGTACTGAGGATCATCACTGATGTACTGTGGATCATCACTGATGTACTGTGGATCATCACTGATGTACTATGGGCCATCACGGGTGTACTATGGATCATCACTGTTGTACTATGGACCATCCCTGATGTACTATGGACCATCCCTGATGTACTATGGGCCATCCCTGATGTACTATGGACCATCCCTGATGTAATGAGGATCATCACTGATGTACTATAGATCATCACTGATGTACTATGGGCCATTATTGGTGTACTATGGATCATCACTGATGTACTGTGGATCATCACTGATGTACTATGGATCATCACTGATAAACTATGAGCCATCACTGATGTACTATGGGCCATCACTGATGTACTGTGGATCATCACTGGTGTACTATGGATTATCACTGATGTACTATGGATCATCACTGGTGTACTATGGATCATCACTGATGTACTGTGGATCATCACTGATGTACTGTGGACCATCACTGATGTACTGTCGATCATCACTGATGTACTGTGGATCATCACTGATGTACTATGGGCCATCACTGGTGTACTATGGGCCATCACTGGTGTACTATGGATCATCCGTGATGTACTATGGATCATCACTGATGTACTATGGATCATCACTGATGTACTATAGATCATCACTGATGTACTTTCGGCCATCACTGGTGTACTATGGATCATCACTGATGTACTGTGGATCATCACTGATGTACTGTGGATCATCACTGATGTACTTTGGATCATCACTGATGTACTATGGACCATCCCTGATGTACTGTGGATCATCACTGATGTACTGTGGACCATCCCTGATGTACTGTGGATCATCACTGATGTACTATGGATCATCACTTGTACTGTTGATCATCACTGATGTACTATGGATCATCACTTGTACTGTTGATCATCACTGATGTACTGTGGATCATCACTGATGCACTGTGGATCATCACTGATTTACTGTGGATCATTACTGATGTACTATGGATCATCACTGGTGTACTATGGATCATCACTGATGTACTGTGGATCATCACTGATGTACTATAGATAATCACTGATGTAATATGGGCCATCACTGGTGTACTATGGATCATCACTGATGTACTATGGATCATCACTGATGTACTGAGGATCATCACTGATGTACTGAGGATCATCACTGATGTACTATGGATCATCACTTGTACTGTGGATCATCACTGATGTACTGTGGACCATCCCTGATGTACTGTGGATCATCACTGGTGTACTATGGATCATCACTGATGTACTATGGGCCATCACTGATGTACTATGGATCATCACTGATGTACTGTGGACCATCCCTGATGTACTGTGGATCATCACTGATGTACTGTGGACCATCCCTGATGTACTGTGGATCATCACTGTTGTACTGTGGATCATCACTGATGTACTGTGGATCATCACTGATGTACTGTGGATCATCACTGGTGTACTGTGGATCATCACTGATGTACTATGGACCATCACTGGTGTACTATGGACCATCACTGGTGTACTATGGGCCATCACTGGTGTACTATGGATCATCACTGATGTACTATGGATCATCACTGATGTACTATGGATCATCACTGGTGTACTATGGATCATCACTGATGTACTGTGGACCATCCCTGATGTACTGTGGATCATCACTGATGTACTGAGGATCATCACTGATGTACTGAGGATCATCACTGATGTACTATGGATCATGACTGGTGTACTATGGATCATCACTGGTGTACTATGGACCATCCCTGATGTACTGTGGATCATCACTGATGTACTGTGGATCATCACTGATGTACTGTGGATCATCACTGATGTGCTATAGATCATCACTGATGTACTATGGGCCATCACTGGTGTACAATGGATCATCACTGGTGTACTATTGATCATCACTGATGTACTATGGACCATCCCTGATGTACCATGGACCATCACTGATGTACCGTGGATCATCCCTGATGTACTGTGGATCATCACTGATGTACTGTGGATCATCACTGATGTACTGTGGATCATCACTGATGTACTATAGATCATCACTGATGTACTATGGGCCATCAGTGGTGTACTATGGGCCATCACTGGTGTACTATGGATCATCACTGGTGTACTATGGATCATCACTGGTGTACTATGGACCATCACTGATGTACTGTGGATCATCCCTGATGTACTGTGGATCATCACTGATGTACTGTCGATCATCACTGATGTACTGTGGATCATCACTGATGTACTGTCGATCATCACTGATGTACTGTGGATCATCACTGATGTACTATGGGCCATCACTGGTGTACTATGGGCCATCACTGGTGTACTATGGATCATCCGTGATGTACTATGGATCATCACTGATGTACTATGGATCATCACTGATGTACTATAGATCATCACTGATGTACTTTCGGCCATCACTGGTGTACTATGGATCATCACTGATGTACTGTGGATCATCACTGATGTACTGTGGATCATCACTGATGTACTGTGGATCATCACTGATGTACTGAGGACCATCCCTGATGTACTGTGGATCATCACTGATGTTCTATGGACCATCACTGATGTACTGTGGATCATCACTGATGTACTATAGATCATCACTGATGTACTGTTGATCATCACTGGTGTACTATGGATCATCACTGATGTACTGTGGACCATCCCCGATGTACTGTGGATCATCACTGATGTACTGAGGATCATCACTGGTGTACTGAGGATCATCACTGGTGTACTATGGATCATCACTGATGTAGTATGGATCATCACTGATGTACTATAGATCATCACTGATGTACTGTGGATCATCACTGATGGACTGTGGACCATCAGTGATGTACTGTGGATCATCAGTGATGTACTGTGGATCATCACTGATGTACTGTGGATCATCACTGATGTACTGTGGATCATCACTGATGTACTGTGGATTATCACTGATGTACTGTGGATCATCACTGATGTACTGAGGATCATCACTGATGTACTATGGATCATCACTTGAACTGTGGATCATCACTGATGTACTGTGGATCATCACTGGTGTACTGAGGATCATCACTGGTGTACTATGGATCATCAGTGATGTACTATGGATCATCACTGATGTACTATGGACCATCACTGATGTACTATGGACCATCACTGATGTACTGTGGACCATCACTGATGTACTATAGATCATCACTGATGTACTATGGACCATCACTGATTTACTGTGGATCATCACTGATGTACTATGGATCATCACTGATGTACTATGGATCATCACTGATGTACTTTGGATCATCACTGATGTACTATGGACCATCCCTGATGTACTGTGGATCATCACTGATGTACTGTGGACCATCCCTGATGTACTGTGGATCATCACTGATGTACTATGGATCATCACTTGTACTGTTGATCATCACTGATGTACTATGGATCATCACTTGTACTGTTGATCATCACTGATGTACTGTGGATCATCACTGATGCACTGTGGATCATCACTGATTTACTGTGGATCATTACTGATGTACTATGGATCATCACTGGTGTACTATGGATCATCACTGATGTACTGTGGATCATCACTGATGTACTATAGATAATCACTGATGTAATATGGGCCATCACTGGTGTACTATGGATCATCACTGATGTACTATGGATCATCACTGATGTACTGAGGATCATCACTGATGTACTGAGGATCATCACTGATGTACTATGGATCATCACTTGTACTGTGGATCATCACTGATGTACTGTGGACCATCCCTGATGTACTGTGGATCATCACTGGTGTACTATGGATCATCACTGATGTACTATGGGCCATCACTGATGTACTATGGATCATCACTGATGTACTGTGGACCATCCCTGATGTACTGTGGATCATCACTGATGTACTGTGGACCATCCCTGATGTACTGTGGATCATCACTGTTGTACTGTGGATCATCACTGATGTACTGTGGATCATCACTGATGTACTGTGGATCATCACTGGTGTACTGTGGATCATCACTGATGTACTATGGACCATCACTGGTGTACTATGGACCATCACTGGTGTACTATGGGCCATCACTGGTGTACTATGGATCATCACTGATGTACTATGGATCATCACTGATGTACTATGGATCATCACTGGTGTACTATGGATCATCACTGATGTACTGTGGACCATCCCTGATGTACTGTGGATCATCACTGATGTACTGAGGATCATCACTGATGTACTGAGGATCATCACTGATGTACTATGGATCATGACTGGTGTACTATGGATCATCACTGGTGTACTATGGACCATCCCTGATGTACTGTGGATCATCACTGATGTACTGTGGATCATCACTGATGTACTGTGGATCATCACTGATGTGCTATAGATCATCACTGATGTACTATGGGCCATCACTGGTGTACAATGGATCATCACTGGTGTACTATTGATCATCACTGATGTACTATGGACCATCCCTGATGTTCTATGGACCATCCCTGATGTACTATATATCATCACTGATGTACTATGGACTCTCACTGGTGTACTATGGACTCTCACTGGTGTACTATGGGCCATCACTAGTGTACTATGGATCATCACTGATGTACTATGGACCATCCCTGATGTACCATGGACCATCCCTGATGTACCGTGGACCATCACTGATGTACTGTGGATCATCACTGATGTACTGTGGATCATCACTGATGTACTGAGGATCATCACTGATGTACTGTGGATCATCACTGATGTACTGTGGATCATCACTGATGTACTATGGGCCATCACGGGTGTACTATGGATCATCACTGTTGTACTATGGACCATCCCTGATGTACTATGGACCATCCCTGATGTACTATGGGCCATCCCTGATGTACTATGGACCATCCCTGATGTAATGAGGATCATCACTGATGTACTATAGATCATCACTGATGTACTATGGGCCATTATTGGTGTACTATGGATCATCACTGATGTACTGTGGATCATCACTGATGTACTATGGATCATCACTGATGTACTATGGATCATCACTGATAAACTATGAGCCATCACTGATGTACTATGGGCCATCACTGATGTACTGTGGATCATCACTGGTGTACTATGGATTATCACTGATGTACTATGGATCATCACTGGTGTACTATGGATCATCACTGATGTACTGTGGATCATCACTGATGTACTGTGGACCATCACTGATGTACTGTCGATCATCACTGATGTACTGTGGATCATCACTGATGTACTATGGGCCATCACTGGTGTACTATGGGCCATCACTGGTGTACTATGGATCATCCGTGATGTACTATGGATCATCACTGATGTACTATGGATCATCACTGATGTACTATAGATCATCACTGATGTACTTTCGGCCATCACTGGTGTACTATGGATCATCACTGATGTACTGTGGATCATCACTGATGTACTGTGGATCATCACTGATGTACTGTGGATCATCACTGATGTACTGAGGACCATCCCTGATGTACTGTGGATCATCACTGATGTTCTATGGACCATCACTGATGTACTGTGGATCATCACTGATGTACTATAGATCATCACTGATGTACTGTTGATCATCACTGGTGTACTATGGATCATCACTGATGTACTGTGGACCATCCCCGATGTACTGTGGATCATCACTGATGTACTGAGGATCATCACTGGTGTACTGAGGATCATCACTGGTGTACTATGGATCATCACTGATGTAGTATGGATCATCACTGATGTACTATAGATCATCACTGATGTACTGTGGATCATCACTGATGGACTGTGGACCATCAGTGATGTACTGTGGATCATCAGTGATGTACTGTGGATCATCACTGATGTACTGTGGATCATCACTGATGTACTGTGGATCATCACTGATGTACTGTGGATTATCACTGATGTACTGTGGATCATCACTGATGTACTGAGGATCATCACTGATGTACTATGGATCATCACTTGTACTGTGGATCATCACTGATGTACTGTGGATCATCACTGGTGTACTGAGGATCATCACTGGTGTACTATGGATCATCAGTGATGAACTATGGATCATCACTGATGTACTATGGACCATCACTGATGTACTATGGACCATCACTGATGTACTGTGGACCATCACTGATGTACTATAGATCATCACTGATGTACTATGGACCATCACTGATTTACTGTGGATCATCACTGATGTACTATGGATCATCACTGATGTACTATGGATCATCACTGATGTACTTTGGATCATCACTGATGTACTATGGACCATCCCTGATGTACTGTGGATCATCACTGATGTACTGTGGACCATCCCTGATGTACTGTGGATCATCACTGATGTACTATGGATCATCACTTGTACTGTTGATCATCACTGATGTACTATGGATCATCACTTGTACTGTTGATCATCACTGATGTACTGTGGATCATCACTGATGCACTGTGGATCATCACTGATTTACTGTGGATCATTACTGATGTACTATGGATCATCACTGGTGTACTATGGATCATCACTGATGTACTGTGGATCATCACTGATGTACTATAGATAATCACTGATGTAATATGGGCCATCACTGGTGTACTATGGATCATCACTGATGTACTATGGATCATCACTGATGTACTGAGGATCATCACTGATGTACTGAGTATCATCACTGATGTACTATGGATCATCACTTGTACTGTGGATCATCACTGATGTACTGTGGACCATCCCTGATGTACTGTGGATCATCACTGGTGTACTATGGATCATCACTGATGTACTATGGGCCATCACTGATGTACTATGGATCATCACTGATGTACTGTGGACCATCCCTGATGTACTGTGGATCATCACTGATGTACTGTGGACCATCCCTGATGTACTGTGGATCATCACTGTTGTACTGTGGATCATCACTGATGTACTGTGGATCATCACTGATGTACTGTGGATCATCACTGGTGTACTGTGGATCATCACTGATGTACTATGGACCATCACTGGTGTACTATGGACCATCACTGGTGTACTATGGGCCATCACTGGTGTACTATGGATCATCACTGATGTACTATGGATCATCACTGATGTACTATGGATCATCACTGGTGTACTATGGATCATCACTGATGTACTGTGGACCATCCCTGATGTACTGTGGATCATCACTGATGTACTGAGGATCATCACTGATGTACTGAGGATCATCACTGATGTACTATGGATCATGACTGGTGTACTATGGATCATCACTGGTGTACTATGGACCATCCCTGATGTACTGTGGATCATCACTGATGTACTGTGGATCATCACTGATGTACTGTGGATCATCACTGATGTACTATAGATCATCACTGATGTACTATGGGCCATCACTGGTGTACAATGGATCATCACTGGTGTACTATTGATCATCACTGATGTACTATGGACCATCCCTGATGTTCTATGGACCATCCCTGATGTACTATATATCATCACTGATGTACTATGGACTCTCACTGGTGTACTATGGACTCTCACTGGTGTACTATGGGCCATCACTCGTGTACTATGGATCATCACTGATGTACTATGGACCATCCCTGATGTACCATGGACCATCCCTGATGTACCGTGGACCATCACTGATGTACTGTGGATCATCACTGATGTACTGTGGATCATCACTGATGTACTGTGGATCATCACTGATGTACTGAGGATCATCACTGATGTACTGTGGATCATCACTGATGTACTGTGGATCATCACTGATGTACTATGGGCCATCACGGGTGTACTATGGATCATCACTGTTGTACTATGGACCATCCCTGATGTACTATGGACCATCCCTGATGTACTATGGGCCATCCCTGATGTACTATGGACCATCCCTGATGTACTGAGGATCATCACTGATGTACTATAGATCATCACTGATGTACTATGGACCATTATTGGTGTACTATGGATCATCACTGATGTACTGTGGATCATCACTGATGTACTATGGATCATCACTGATGTACTATGGATCATCACTGATAAACTATGAGCCATCACTGATGTACTATGGGCCATCACTGATGTACTGTGGATCATCACTGGTGTACTATGGATTATCACTGATGTACTATGGATCATCACTGGTGTACTATGGATCATCACTGATGTACTGTGGATCATCACTGATGTACTGTGGACCATCACTGATGTACTGTCGATCATCACTGATGTACTGTGGATCATCACTGATGTACTATGGGCCATCACTGGTGTACTATGGGCCATCACTGGTGTACTATGGATCATCCGTGATGTACTATGGATCATCACTGATGTACTATGGATCATCACTGATGTACTATAGATCATCACTGATGTACTTTCGGCCATCACTGGTGTACTATGGATCATCACTGATGTACTGTGGATCATCACTGATGTACTGTGGATCATCACTGATGTACTGTGGATCATCACTGATGTACTGAGGACCATCCCTGATGTACTGTGGATCATCACTGATGTTCTATGGACCATCACTGATGTACTGTGGATCATCACTGATGTACTATAGATCATCACTGATGTACTGTTGATCATCACTGGTGTACTATGGATCATCACTGATGTACTGTGGACCATCCCCGATGTACTGTGGATCATCACTGATGTACTGAGGATCATCACTGGTGTACTGAGGATCATCACTGGTGTACTATGGATCATCACTGATGTAGTATGGATCATCACTGATGTACTATAGATCATCACTGATGTACTGTGGATCATCACTGATGGACTGTGGACCATCAGTGATGTACTGTGGATCATCAGTGATGTACTGTGGATCATCACTGATGTACTGTGGATCATCACTGATGTACTGTGGATCATCACTGATGTACTGTGGATTATCACTGATGTACTGTGGATCATCACTGATGTACTGAGGATCATCACTGATGTACTATGGATCATCACTTGTACTGTGGATCATCACTGATGTACTGTGGATCATCACTGGTGTACTGAGGATCATCACTGGTGTACTATGGATCATCAGTGATGAACTATGGATCATCACTGATGTACTATGGACCATCACTGATGTACTATGGACCATCACTGATGTACTGTGGACCATCACTGATGTACTATAGATCATCACTGATGTACTATGGACCATCACTGATTTACTGTGGATCATCACTGATGTACTATGGATCATCACTGATGTACTATGGATCATCACTGATGTACTTTGGATCATCACTGATGTACTATGGACCATCCCTGATGTACTGTGGATCATCACTGATGTACTGTGGACCATCCCTGATGTACTGTGGATCATCACTGATGTACTATGGATCATCACTTGTACTGTTGATCATCACTGATGTACTATGGATCATCACTTGTACTGTTGATCATCACTGATGTACTGTGGATCATCACTGATGCACTGTGGATCATCACTGATTTACTGTGGATCATTACTGATGTACTATGGATCATCACTGGTGTACTATGGATCATCACTGATGTACTGTGGATCATCACTGATGTACTATAGATAATCACTGATGTAATATGGGCCATCACTGGTGTACTATGGATCATCACTGATGTACTATGGATCATCACTGATGTACTGAGGATCATCACTGATGTACTGAGGATCATCACTGATGTACTATGGATCATCACTTGTACTGTGGATCATCACTGATGTACTGTGGACCATCCCTGATGTACTGTGGATCATCACTGGTGTACTATGGATCATCACTGATGTACTATGGGCCATCACTGATGTACTATGGATCATCACTGATGTACTGTGGACCATCCCTGATGTACTGTGGATCATCACTGATGTACTGTGGACCATCCCTGATGTACTGTGGATCATCACTGTTGTACTGTGGATCATCACTGATGTACTGTGGATCATCACTGATGTACTGTGGATCATCACTGGTGTACTGTGGATCATCACTGATGTACTATGGACCATCACTGGTGTACTATGGACCATCACTGGTGTACTATGGGCCATCACTGGTGTACTATGGATCATCACTGATGTACTATGGATCATCACTGATGTACTATGGATCATCACTGGTGTACTATGGATCATCACTGATGTACTGTGGACCATCCCTGATGTACTGTGGATCATCACTGATGTACTGAGGATCATCACTGATGTACTGAGGATCATCACTGATGTACTATGGATCATGACTGGTGTACTATGGATCATCACTGGTGTACTATGGACCATCCCTGATGTACTGTGGATCATCACTGATGTACTGTGGATCATCACTGATGTACTGTGGATCATCACTGATGTGCTATAGATCATCACTGATGTACTATGGGCCATCACTGGTGTACAATGGATCATCACTGGTGTACTATTGATCATCACTGATGTACTATGGACCATCCCTGATGTTCTATGGACCATCCCTGATGTACTATATATCATCACTGATGTACTATGGACTCTCACTGGTGTACTATGGACTCTCACTGGTGTACTATGGGCCATCACTCGTGTACTATGGATCATCACTGATGTACTATGGACCATCCCTGATGTACCATGGACCATCCCTGATGTACCGTGGACCATCACTGATGTACTGTGGATCATCACTGATGTACTGTGGATCATCACTGATGTACTGTGGATCATCACTGATGTACTGAGGATCATCACTGATGTACTGTGGATCATCACTGATGTACTGTGGATCATCACTGATGTACTATGGGCCATCACGGGTGTACTATGGATCATCACTGTTGTACTATGGACCATCCCTGATGTACTATGGACCATCCCTGATGTACTATGGGCCATCCCTGATGTACTATGGACCATCCCTGATGTACTGAGGATCATCACTGATGTACTATAGATCATCACTGATGTACTATGGACCATTATTGGTGTACTATGGATCATCACTGATGTACTGTGGATCATCACTGATGTACTATGGATCATCACTGATGTACTATGGATCATCACTGATAAACTATGAGCCATCACTGATGTACTGTTGATCATCACTGGTGTACTATGGATCATCACTGATGTACTGTGGACCATCCCCGATGTACTGTGGATCATCACTGATGTACTGAGGATCATCACTGGTGTACTGAGGATCATCACTGGTGTACTATGGATCATCACTGATGTAGTATGGATCATCACTGATGTACTATAGATCATCACTGATGTACTGTGGATCATCACTGATGGACTGTGGACCATCAGTGATGTACTGTGGATCATCAGTGATGTACTGTGGATCATCACTGATGTACTGTGGATCATCACTGATGTACTGTGGATCATCACTGATGTACTGTGGATTATCACTGATGTACTGTGGATCATCACTGATGTACTGAGGATCATCACTGATGTACTATGGATCATCACTTGTACTGTGGATCATCACTGATGTACTGTGGATCATCACTGGTGTACTGAGGATCATCACTGGTGTACTATGGATCATCAGTGATGAACTATGGATCATCACTGATGTACTATGGACCATCACTGATGTACTATGGACCATCACTGATGTACTGTGGACCATCACTGATGTACTATAGATCATCACTGATGTACTATGGACCATCACTGATTTACTGTGGATCATCACTGATGTACTATGGATCATCACTGATGTACTATGGATCATCACTGATGTACTTTGGATCATCACTGATGTACTATGGACCATCCCTGATGTACTGTGGATCATCACTGATGTACTGTGGACCATCCCTGATGTACTGTGGATCATCACTGATGTACTATGGATCATCACTTGTACTGTTGATCATCACTGATGTACTATGGATCATCACTTGTACTGTTGATCATCACTGATGTACTGTGGATCATCACTGATGCACTGTGGATCATCACTGATTTACTGTGGATCATTACTGATGTACTATGGATCATCACTGGTGTACTATGGATCATCACTGATGTACTGTGGATCATCACTGATGTACTATAGATAATCACTGATGTAATATGGGCCATCACTGGTGTACTATGGATCATCACTGATGTACTATGGATCATCACTGATGTACTGAGGATCATCACTGATGTACTGAGGATCATCACTGATGTACTATGGATCATCACTTGTACTGTGGATCATCACTGATGTACTGTGGACCATCCCTGATGTACTGTGGATCATCACTGGTGTACTATGGATCATCACTGATGTACTATGGGCCATCACTGATGTACTATGGATCATCACTGATGTACTGTGGACCATCCCTGATGTACTGTGGATCATCACTGATGTACTGTGGACCATCCCTGATGTACTGTGGATCATCACTGTTGTACTGTGGATCATCACTGATGTACTGTGGATCATCACTGATGTACTGTGGATCATCACTGGTGTACTGTGGATCATCACTGATGTACTATGGACCATCACTGGTGTACTATGGACCATCACTGGTGTACTATGGGCCATCACTGGTGTACTATGGATCATCACTGATGTACTATGGATCATCACTGATGTACTATGGATCATCACTGGTGTACTATGGATCATCACTGATGTACTGTGGACCATCCCTGATGTACTGTGGATCATCACTGATGTACTGAGGATCATCACTGATGTACTGAGGATCATCACTGATGTACTATGGATCATGACTGGTGTACTATGGATCATCACTGGTGTACTATGGACCATCCCTGATGTACTGTGGATCATCACTGATGTACTGTGGATCATCACTGATGTACTGTGGATCATCACTGATGTGCTATAGATCATCACTGATGTACTATGGGCCATCACTGGTGTACAATGGATCATCACTGGTGTACTATTGATCATCACTGATGTACTATGGACCATCCCTGATGTTCTATGGACCATCCCTGATGTACTATATATCATCACTGATGTACTATGGACTCTCACTGGTGTACTATGGACTCTCACTGGTGTACTATGGGCCATCACTCGTGTACTATGGATCATCACTGATGTACTATGGACCATCCCTGATGTACCATGGACCATCCCTGATGTACCGTGGACCATCACTGATGTACTGTGGATCATCACTGATGTACTGTGGATCATCACTGATGTACTGTGGATCATCACTGATGTACTGAGGATCATCACTGATGTACTGTGGATCATCACTGATGTACTGTGGATCATCACTGATGTACTATGGGCCATCACGGGTGTACTATGGATCATCACTGTTGTACTATGGACCATCCCTGATGTACTATGGACCATCCCTGATGTACTATGGGCCATCCCTGATGTACTATGGACCATCCCTGATGTACTGAGGATCATCACTGATGTACTATAGATCATCACTGATGTACTATGGACCATTATTGGTGTACTATGGATCATCACTGATGTACTGTGGATCATCACTGATGTACTATGGATCATCACTGATGTACTATGGATCATCACTGATAAACTATGAGCCATCACTGATGTACTATGGGCCATCACTGATGTACTGTGGATCATCACTGGTGTACTATGGATTATCACTGATGTACTATGGATCATCACTGGTGTACTATGGATCATCACTGATGTACTGTGGATCATCACTGATGTACTGTGGACCATCCCTGATGTACTGTGGATCATCACTGATGTACTGAGGATCATCACTGATGTACTGTGGATCATCACTGATGTACTGTGGATCATCACTGATGTACTATGGGCCATCACAGGTGTACTATGGGCCATCACAGGTGTACTATGGATCATCACTGATGTACTATGGACCATCCTTGATGTCCTATGGACCATCCCTGATGTACTGTGGACCATTACTGATGTACTGTGGACCATCACTGATGTACTGTGGACCATTACTGATGTACTGTGGACCATCACTGATGTACTGTGGATCATCACTGATGTACTGTAGAACATCACTGATGTACTGTGGATCATCACTGATGCACTGTGGATCATCACTAATGTACTATAGTTCATCACTGATGTACTATGGACCATCACTGGTGTACTATGGATCATCACTGGTGTACTGTGGATCATCACTGATGTACTGTGGATCATCACTGGTGTACTATGGACCATCACTGATGTACTGTGGACCATCCCGGATGTACTGTGGATCATCACTGATGTACTGAGGATCATCACTGGTGTACTATGGATCATCACTGATGTACTATGGATCATCACTGATGTACTATGGATCAGCACTGATGTACTATAGATCATCACTGATGTACTTTGGGCCATCACTGATGTACTGTGGACCATCCCTGATGTACTGTGGATCATCACTGATGTATTGTGGATCATCACTGATGTACTGTGGATCATCACTGATGTACTGTGGACCATCACTGATGTACTGTGGACCATCACTGATGTACTGTGGATCATCACTGATGTTCTATGGACCATCACTGATGTACTGTGGATCATCACTGATGTACTATAGATCATAACTAATGTACTATGGATCATCACTAATGTACTATGGACCATCACTGGTGTACTATGGATCATGACTGGTGTACTATGGATCATCACTGGTGTACTATGGATCATCACTGGTGTACTATGGACCATCCCTGATGTACTGTGGATCATCACTGATGTACTGTGGATCATCACTGATGTACTATAGATCATCACTGATGTACTATGGGCCATCACTGGTGTACTATGGATCATCACTGGTGTACAGTGGATCATCACTGGTGTACTATGGATCATCACTGATGTACTATGGACCATCCCTGATATACTATGGACCATCCCTGATGTACTATAGATCATCACTGATGTACTATGGGCCATCACTGGTGTACTATGGGCCATCACTGGTGTACTATGGATCATAACTGGTGTACTATGGATCATCACTGATGTACTGTGGACCATCCCTGATGTACTGTGGATCATCACTAATGTACTGTGGACCATCACTGATGTACTGTGGATCATCACTGATGTACTGTGGATCATCACTGATGTACTGTGGATCATCACTGATGTACTATAGATTATCACTGATGTACTATGGATCATCACTGGTGTACTGTGGGCCATCACTGGTGTACTATGGATCATCACTGGTGTAATATGGATCATCACTGATGAACTATGGACCATCCCTGATGTACCATGGACCATCACTGATGTACTGTGGATCATCACTGATGTACTATAGATCATCACTGATGTACTATAGATCATCACTGATGTACTGTGGATCATCACTGATGTACTGTGGATCATCACTGATGTACTATAGATCATCACTGATGTACTATGGGCCATCAGTGGTGTACTATGGGCCATCACTGGTGTACTATGGATCATCACTGGTGTACTATGGATCATCACTGGTGTATTATGGACCATCACTGATGTACTGTGGATCATCCCTGATGTACTGTGGATCATCACTGATGTACTGTGGATCATCACTAATGTACTGAGGATCATCACTGATGTACTGTGGATCATCACTGATGTACTGTGGATCATCACTGATGTACTATGGATCATCACTGATGTACTATAGATCATCACTGATGTACTATGGATCATCACTGATGTACTATGGATCATCACTGGTGTACTATGGATCATCACTGGTGTACTATGGACCATCACTGATGTACTATGGACCATCACTGATGTACTGTGGACCATCATTGATGTACTATAGATCATCACTGATGTACTATGGAAAATCACTGATTTACTGTGGATCATCACTGATGTACTATGGATCATCACTGATGTACTATGGATCATCACTGATGTACTGTGGATCATCACTGATGTACTATGGACCATCCCTGATGTACTGTGTATCATCACTGATGTACTGTGGACCATCCCTGATGTACTGTGGATCATCACTGATGTACTATGGATCATCACTTGTACTGTGGATCATCACTGATGTACTGTGGATCATCACTGATGCACTGTGGATCATCACTGATTTACTGTGGATCATTACTGATGTACTATGGATCATCACTGGTGTACTATGGATCATCACTGATGTACTGTGGATCATCACTGATGTACTATAGATCATCACTGATGTAATATGGGCCATCACTGGTGTACTATGGATCATCACTGATGTACTATGGATCATCACTGATGTACTGAGGATCATCACTGATGTACTGAGGATCATCACTGATGTACTATGGATCATCACTTGTACTGTGGATCATCACTGATGTACTGTGGACCATCCCTGATGTACTGTGGATCATCACTGGTGTACTATGGATCATCACTGATGTACTATGGGCCATGACTGATGTACTATGGATCATCACTGATGTACTGTGGACCATCCCTGATGTACTGTGGATCATCAATGATGTACTGTGGACCATCCCTGATGTACTGTGGATCATCACTGTTGTACTGTGGATCATCACTGATGTACTGTGGATCATCACTGATGTACTGTGGATCATCACTGGTGTACTGTGGATCATCACTGATGTACTATGGACCGTCACTGGTGTACTATGGACCATCACTGGTGTACTATGGGCCATCACTGGTGTACTATGGATCATCACTGATGTACTATGGATCATCACTGATGTACTATGGATCATCACTGGTGTACTATGGATCATCACTGATGTACTGTGGACCATCCCTGATGTACTGTGGATCATCACTGATGTACTGAGGATCATCTCTGATGTACTGTGGATCATCACTGATGTACTGTGGATCATCACTGGTGTACTGTGGATCATCACTGATGTACTATGGACCATCACTGGTGTACTATGGACCATCACTTGTGTACTATGGACCATCACTGGTGTACTATGGGCCTTCACTGATGTACTATGGATCATCACTGGTGTACTATGGATCATCACTGGTGTACTATGGACCATCCCTGATGTACTGTGGATCATCACTGATGTACTGTGGATCATCACTGATGTGCTATAGATCATCACTGATGTACTATGGGCCATCACTGGTGTACAATGGATCATCACTGGTGTACTATTGATCATCACTCATGTACTATGGACCATCCCTGATGTTCTATGGACCATCCCTGATGTACTATATATCATCACTGATGTACTATGGACTCTCACTGGTGTACTATGGACTCTCACTGGTGTACTATGGGCCATCACTCGTGTACTATGGATCATCACTGATGTACTATGGACCATCCCTGATGTACCATGGACCATCCCTGATGTACCGTGGACCATCACTGATGTACTGTGGATCATCACTGATGTACTGTGGATCATCACTGATGTACTGTGGATCATCACTGATGTACTGAGGATCATCACTGATGTACTGTGGATCATCACTGATGTACTGTGGATCATCACTGATGTACTATGGGCCATCACGGGTGTACTATGGATCATCACTGTTGTACTATGGACCATCCCTGATGTACTATGGACCATCCCTGATGTACTATGGACCATCCCTGATGTACTGAGGATCATCACTGATGTACTATAGATCATCACTGATGTACTATGGGCCATTATTGGTGTACTATGGATCATCACTGATGTACTGTGGATCATCACTGATGTACTATGGATCATCACTGATGTACTATGGATCATCACTGGTGTACTATGGATCATCACTGATGTACTATGGATCATCACTGATGTACTGTGGATCATCACTGATGTACTGTGGACCATCCCTGATGTACTGTGGATCATCACTGATGTACTGTGGATCATCACTGATGTACTGAGGATCATCACTGATGTACTGTGGATCATCACTGATGTACTGTGGATCATCACTGATGTACTATGGGCCATCACAGGTGTACTATGGGCCATCACAGGTGTACTATGGATCATCACTGATGTACTATGGACCATCCTTGATGTCCTATGGACCATCATTGATGTGCTGTGGACCATTACTGATGTACTGTGAACCATCACTGATGTACTGTGGACCATCACTGATGTACTGTGGATCATCACTGATGTACTGTAGAACATCACTGATGTACTGTGGATCATCACTGATGCACTGTGGATCATCACTAATGTACTATGGGCCATCACTGGTGTACTATGGATCATCACTGGTGTACTATGGACCATCACTGATGTACTGTGGACCATCCCCGATGTACTGTGGATCATCACTGATGTACTGAGGATCATCACTGGTGTACTATGGATCATCACTGATGTACTATGGATCATCACTGATGTACTATGGATCAGCACTGATGTACTATAGATCATCACTGATGTACTTTGGGCCATCACTGATGTACCGTGGACCATCCCTGATGTACTGTGGATCATCACTGATGTATTGTGGATCATCACTGATGTACTGTGGATCATCACTGATGTACTGTGGACCATCACTGATGTACTGTGGACCATCACTGATGTACTGTGGATCATCACTGATGTACTATAGATCATCACTGATGTACTATGGATCATCACTAATGTACTATGGACCATCACTGGTGTACTATGGATCATGACTGGTGTACTATGGATCATCACTGGTGTACTATGGATCATCACTGGTGTACTATGGACCATCCCTGATGTACTGTGGATCATCACTGATGTACTGTGGATCATCACTGATGTACTGTGGATCATCACTGATGTACTATAGATCATCACTGATGTACTATGGGCCATCACTGGTGTACTATGGATCATCACTGGTGTACTATGGATCATCACTGGTGTACTATGGATCATCACTGATGTACTATGGACCATCCCTGATATACTATGGACCATCCCTGATGTACTATAGATCATCACTGATGTACTATGGGCCATCACTGGTGTACTATGGGCCATCACTGGTGTACTATGGATCATAACTGGTGTACTATGGATCATCACTGATGTACTGTGGACCATCCCTGATGTACTGTGGATCATCACTAATGTACTGTGGACCATCACTGATGTACTGTGGATCATCACTGATGTACTGTGGATCATCACTAATGTACTGAGGATCATCACTGATGTACTGTGGATCATCACTGATGTACTGTGGATCATCACTGATGTACTATGGGCCATCACGGGTGTACTATGGATCATCACTGTTGTACTATGGACCATCCCTGATGTACTATGGACCATCCCTGATGTACTATGGACCATCCCTGATGTACTGAGGATCATCACTGATGTACTATAGATCATCACTGATGTACTATGGGCCATTATTGGTGTACTATGGATCATCACTGATGTACTGTGGATCATCACTGATGTACTATGGATCATCACTGATGTACTATGGATCATCACTGGTGTACTATGGATCATCACTGATGTACTATGGATCATCACTGATGTACTGTGGATCATCACTGATGTACTGTGGACCATCCCTGATGTACTGTGGATCATCACTGATGTACTGAGGATCATCACTGATGTACTGTGGATCATCACTGATGTACTGTGGATCATCACTGATGTACTATGGGCCATCACAGGTGTACTATGGGCCATCACAGGTGTACTATGGATCATCACTGATGTACTATGGACCATCCTTGGTGTCCTATGGACCATCATTGATGTGCTGTGGACCATTACTGATGTACTGTGAACCATCACTGATGTACTGTGGACCATCACTGATGTACTGTGGATCATCACTGATGTACTGTAGAACATCACTGATGTACTGTGGATCATCACTGATGCACTGTGGATCATCACTAATGTACTATAGTTCATCACTGATGTACTATGGACCATCACTGGTGTACTATGGATCATCACTGGTGTACTGTGGATCATCACTGATGTACTGTGGATCATCACTGATGTACTATGGGCCATCACTGGTGTACTATGGATCATCACTGGTGTACTATGAACCATCACTGATGTACTGTGGACCATCCCCGATGTACTGTGGATCATCACTGATGTACTGAGGATCATCACTGGTGTACTATGGATCATCACTGATGTACTATGGATCATCACTGATGTACTATGGATCAGCACTGATGTACTATAGATCATCACTGATGTACTTTGGGCCATCACTGATGTACCGTGGACCATCCCTGATGTACTGTGGATCATCACTGATGTATTGTGGATCATCACTGATGTACTGTGGATCATCACTGATGTACTGTGGACCATCACTGATGTACTGTGGATCATCACTGATGTACTATAGATCATCACTGATGTACTATGGATCATCACTAATGTACTATGGACCATCACTGGTGTACTATGGATCATGACTGGTGTACTATGGATCATCACTGGTGTACTATGGATCATCACTGGTGTACTATGGACCATCCCTGATGTACTGTGGATCATCACTGATGTACTGTGGATCATCATTGATGTACTGTGGATCATCACTGATGTACTATAGATCATCACTGATGTACTATGGGCCATCACTGGTGTACTATGGATCATCACTGGTGTACTATGGATCATCACTGGTGTACTATGGATCATCACTGATGTACTATGGACCATCCCTGATATACTATGGACCATCCCTGATGTACTATAGATCATCACTGATGTACTATGGGCCATCACTGGTGTACTATGGGCCATCACTGGTGTACTATGGATCATAACTGGTGTACTATGGATCATCACTGATGTACTGTGGACCATCCCTGATGTACTGTGGATCATCACTAATGTACTGTGGACCATCACTGATGTACTGTGGATCATCACTGATGTACTGTGGATCATCACTAATGTACTGAGGATCATCACTGATGTACTGTGGATCATCACTGATGTACTGTGGATCATCACTGATGTACTATGGATCATCACTGATGTACTATAGATCATCACTGGTGTACTATGGATCATCACTGATGTACTATGGATCATCACTGATGAACTATGGACCATCCCTGATGTACCATGGACCATCACTGATGTACTGTGGATCATCACTGATGTACTATAGATCATCACTGATGTACTATGGATCATCACTGATGTACTGTGGATCATCACTGATGTACTGTGGATCATCATTGATGTACTGAGGATCATCACTGATGTACTATAGATCATCACTGATGTACTATGGATCATCACTGGTGTACTATGGGCCATCACAGGTGTACTATTGGCCATCACAGGTGTACTATGGATCATCACTGATGTACTATGGTCCATCCCTAATGTACTATGGATCATCACTGATGTACTATAGATCTTCACTGATGTACTATGGGCCATCACTGGTGTACTATGGATCATCACTGATGTACTGTGGATCATCACTGATGTACTGTGGATCATCACTGATGTACTGTGAATCATCACTGATGTACTGAGGATCATCACTGATGTACTATGGATCATCACTGGTGTACTATGGGCAATCACAGGTGTACTATGGGCCATCACAGGTGTACTATGGATCATCACTCATGTACTATGGACCATCCTTGATGTACTATGGACCATCCCTGATGTACTGTGGATCATCACTGATGTACTATAGATCATCACTGATGTACTGTGGATCATCACTGATGTACTATGGACCATCCTTGATGTACTATGGACCATCCCTGATGTACTGTGGACCATTACTGATGTACTGTGGACCATCACTGATGTACTGTAGATTATCACTGATGTACTGTGGATCATCACTGATGTACTGTGGATCATCACTAATGTACTATAGATCATCACTGATGTACTATGGACCATCACTGGTGTACTATGGATCATCACTGATGTACTATGGACCATCACCGATGTACTGTGGATCATCACTGCTGTACTATGGATCATCACTGATGTACTATGGATCATCACTGATGTACTATGGATCATCACTGATGTACTATAGATCATCACTGATGTACTGTGGACCATCCCTGATGTACTGTGGATCATCAGTGATGTATTGTGGATCATCACTGATGTACTGTGGATCATCACTGATGTACTGAGGACCATCCCTGATGTACTGTGGACTATCACTGATGTACTGTGGACCATCACTGATGTACTGTGGATCATCACTGATGTTCATGGACCATCACTGATGTACTGTGAATCATCACTGATGTACTATAGATCATCACTGATGTACTGTGGATCATCACTGATGTACTGTGGATCATCACTGATGTACTATGGATCATCACTGGTGTACTATGGATCATCACTGATGTACTGTGGACCATCCCTGATGTACTGTGGATCATCACTGATGTACTGTGGATCATCACTGATGTACTGAGGATCATCACTGATGTACTGTTGATCATCACTGATGTACTGTGGGCCATCACTGGTGTACAATGGATCATCACTGGTGTACTATTGATCATCACTGATGTACTATGGACCATCCCTGATGTACTATGGTCCATCCCTGATGTACTATATATCATCACTGATGTACTATGGGCCATCACTGGTGTACTATGGGCCATCACTGGTGTACTATGGATCATAACTGGTGTACTATGGACCATCACTGATGTACTGTGGATCATCACTGATGTACTGTGGATCATCCCTGGTGTTCTATGGATCATCACTGGTGTACTATTGATCATCACTGATGTACTATGGGCCATCACCGATGTACTATGGATCATCACTGATGTACTGTGGACCATCCCTGATGTACTGTGGATCATCACTAATGTACTGTGGACCATCACTGATGTACTGTGGATCATCACTAATGTACTGTGGACCATCACTGATGTACTGTGGATCATCACTGATGAACTATAGATCATCACTGGTGTACTATGGGCCATCACTGGTGTACTATGGATCATCACTGGTGTACTATGGATCATCACTGATGTACTATGGACCATCCCTGATGGACCATGGACCATCACTGGTGTACCGTGGATCATCCCTGATGTACCGTGGATCATCACTGATGTACTGTGGATCATCACTGATGTACTGTGGATCATCATTGATGTACTGTGGATCATCACTGATGTACTGAGGATCATCACTGATGTACTGATGATCATCACTGATGTACTATGGATCATCACTGATGTACTATGGGTCATCACTGGTGTACTATGGGCCATCACAGGTGTACTATGGGCCATCACAGGTGTACTATGGATCATCACTGATGTACTATGGACCATCCCTGATGTACTATGGACCATCCCTGATGTACTGTGGATCATCACTGATGTACTATAGATCATCACTGATGTACTATGGATCATCACTGATGTACTATGGATCATCACTGGTGTACTATGGATCATCACTGGTGTACTATGGATCATCACTGATGTACTGTGGACCATCACTGATGTGCTGTGGATCATCACTGATGTACTGTGGATCATCACTGATGTACTGAGGATCATCACTGATGTACTGAGGATCATCACTGATGTACTATGGATCATCACTGGTGTACTATGGGCCATCACAGGTGTACTATTGGCCATCACAGGTGTACTATGGATCATCACTGATGTACTATGGTCCATCCCTGATGTACTATGGATCATCACTGATGTACTATAGATCTTCACTGATGTACTATGGGCCATCACTGGTGTACTATGGATCATCACTGATGTACTGTGGATCATCACTGATGTACTGTGGATCATCACTGATGTACTGTGGATCATCACTGATGTACTGAGGATCATCACTGATGTACTATGGATCATCACTGGTGTACTATGGGCAATCACAGGTGTAGTATGGGCCATCAAAGGTGTACTATGGATCATCACTCATGTACTATGGACCATCCTTGATGTACTATGGACCATCCCTGATGTACTGTGGATCATCACTGATGTACTATAGATCATCACTGATGTACTGTGGATCATCACTGATGTACTGTGGATCATCACTGATGTACTGTGGATCATCACTGATGTACTGAGGATCATCACTGATGTACTG
Source organism: Rana muscosa (assembly GCA_029206835.1). Classification (NCBI taxonomy): domain Eukaryota; kingdom Metazoa; phylum Chordata; class Amphibia; order Anura; family Ranidae; genus Rana; species Rana muscosa. The sequence continues at coordinate 15,986,106 of JARGYO010005562.1, forward strand.
ATGATCATCACTGATGTACTATGGATCATCACTGATGTACTATGGATCATCACTGGTGTACTATGGGCCATCACAGGTGTACTATGGGCCATCACAGGTGTACTATGGATCATCACTGATGTACTATGGACCATCCCTGATGTATAATGGACCATCCCTGATGTACTGTGGATCATCACTGATGTACTATAGATCATCACTGATGTACTATGGGCCATCACTGGTGTACTATGGATCATCACTGATGTACTGTGGATCATCACTGATGTACTGTGGATCATCACTGATGTACTGTGGATCATCACTGATGTACTATGGATCATAACTGGTGTACTATGGGCAATCACAGGTGTAGTATGGGCCATCACAGGTGTACTATGGATCATCACTGATGTACTATGGACCATCCTTCATGTACTATGGACCATCCCTGATGTACTGTTGATCATCACTGATGTACTATAGATCATCTCTGATGTACTGTGGATCATCACTGATGTACTATGGACCATCCTTGATGTACTATGGACCATCCCTGATGTACTGTGGACCATTACTGATGTACTGTGGACCATCACTGATGTACTGTGGATCATCACTGATGTACTGTGGATCATCACTGATGTACTGTGGATCATCACTGATGTACTATAGATCATCACTGATGTACTATGGGCCATCAGTGGTGTACTATGGGCCATCACTGGTGTACTATGGATCATCACTGGTGTACTATGGATCATCACTGGTGTACTATGGACCATCACTGATGTACTATGGACCATCACCAATGTACTGTGGATCATCACTGATGTACTGAGGATCATCACTGGTGTACTATGGATCATCACTGATGTACTATGGATCATCACTGATGTACTATAGATCATCACTGATGTACTTTGGGCCATCACTGCTGTACTATGGATCATGACTGGTGTACTATGGATCATCACTGGTGTACTATGGACCATCCCTGATGTACTGTGGACCATCACTGATGTACTGTGGATCATCACTGATGTACTGTGAATCATCCCTGGTGTACTATGGATCATCACTAATGTACTATGGATCATCACTGGTGTACTATGGGCAATCACAGGTGTACTATGGGCCATCACAGGTGTACTATGGATCATCACTAATGTACTATAGATCATCACTGATGTACTATGGACCATCACTGGTGTACTATGGATCATCACTGGTGTACTATGGATCATCACTGGTGTACTATGGATCATCACTTGTGTACTATGGACCATCACTGATGTACTATGGACCATCACCGATGTACTGTGGATCATCACTGATGTACTGTCGATCATCACTGATGTACTGTGGATCATCACTGATGTACTGTCGATCATCACTGATGTACTGTGGATCATCACTGATGTACTATGGGCCATCACTGGTGTACTATGGGCCATCACTGGTGTACTATGGGCCATCACTGGTGTACTATGGATCATCCGTGATGTACTATGGATCATCACTGATGTACTATGGATCATCACTGATGTACTATAGATCATCACTGATGTACTTTCGGCCATCACTGGTGTACTATGGATCATCACTGATATACTGTGGATCATCACTGATGTACTGTGGATCATCACTGATGTACTGTGGATCATCACTGATGTACTGAGGACCATCCCTGATGTACTGTGGATCATCACTGATGTTCTATGGACCATCACTGATGTACTGTGGATCATCACTGATGTACTATAGATCATCACTGATGTACTGTTGATCATCACTGATGTACTGAGGACATCACTGATGTACTGTGGATCATCACTGATGTACTATGGATCATCACTGGTGTACTATGGATCATCACTGATGTACTGTGGATCATCACTGATGTACTGTGGACCATCCCTGATGTACTGTGGATCATCACTGATGTACTGTGGATCATCACTGATGTACTGAGGATCATCACTGATGTACTGTTGATCATCACTGATGTACTGTGGGCCATCATTGGTGTACAATGGATCATCACTGGTGTACTATTGATCATCACTGATGTACTATGGACCATCCCTGATGTACTATGGTCCATCCCTGATGTACTATATATCATCACTGATGTACTATGGGCCATCACTGGTGTACTATGGGCCATCACTGGTGTACTATGGATCATAACTGGTGTACTATGGACCATCACTGATGTACTGTGGATCATCACTGATGTACTGTGGATCATCCCTGGTGTTCTATGGATCATCACTGGTGTACTATTGATCATCACTGATGTACTATGGGCCATCACCGATGTACTATGGATCATCACTGATGTACTGTGGACCATCTCTGATGTACTGTGGATCATCACTAATGTATTGTGGACCATCACTGATGTACTGTGGATCATCACTAATGTACTGTGGACCATCACTGATGTACTGTGGATCATCACTGATGAACTATAGATCATCACTGGTGTACTATGGGCCATCACTGGTGTACTATGGATCATCACTGGTGTACTATGGATCATCACTGATGTACTATGGACCATCCCTGATGGACTATGGACCATCACTGATGTACCGTGGATCATCCCTGATGTACTGTGGATCATCACTGATGTACTGTGGATCATCACTGATGTACTGTGGATCATCACTGATGTACTGAGGATCATCACTGATGTACTGATGATCATCACTGATGTACTATGGATCATCACTGATGTACTATGGATCATCACTGGTGTACTATGGGCCATCACAGGTGTACTATGGGCCATCACAGGTGTACTATGGATCATCACTGATGTACTATGGACCATCCCTGATGTACTATGGACCATCCCTGATGTACTGTGGATCATCACTGATGTACTATAGATCATCACTGATGTACTATGGGCCATCACTGGTGTACTATGGATCATCACTGATGTACTGTGGATCATCACTGATGTACTGTGGATCATCACTGATGTACTGTGGATCATCACTGATGTACTATGGATCATCACTGGTGTACTATGGGCAATCACAGGTGTACTATGGGCCATCACAGGTGTACTATGGATCATCACTGATGTACTATGGACCATCCTTCATGTACTATGGACCATCCCTGATGTACTGTTGATCATCACTGATGTACTATAGATCATCTCTGATGTACTGTGGATCATCACTGATGTACTATGGACCATCCTTGATGTACTATGGACCATCCCTGATGTTTTGTGGACCATTACTGATGTACTGTGGACCATCACTGATGTACTGTAGATCATCACTGATGTACTGTGGATCATCACTGATGTACTGTGGATCATCACTGATGTACTATAGATCATCACTGATGTACTATGGACCATCAGTGGTGAACTATGGGCCATCACTGGTGTACTATGGATCATCACTGGTGTACTATGGATCATCACTGGTGTACTATGGACCATCACTGATGTACTATGGACCATCACCGATGTACTGTGGATCATCACTGATGTACTGAGGATCATCACTGGTGTACTATAGATCATCACTGATGTACTATGGATCATCACTGATGTACTATGGATCATCACTGATGTACTATAGATCATCACTGATGTACTTTGGGCCATCACTGCTGTACTATGGATCATGACTGGTGTACTATGGATCATCACTGGTGTCCTATGGACCATCCCTGATGTACTGTGGACCATCACTGATGTACTGTGGATCATCACTGATGTACTGTGGATCATCCCTGGTGTACTATGGATCATCACTAATGTACTATGGATCATCACTGGTGTACTATGGGCAATCACAGGTGTACTATGGGCCATCACAGGTGTACTATGGATCATCACTAATGTACTATAGATCATCACTGATGTACTATGGACCATCACTGGTGTACTATGGATCATCACTGGTGTACTATGGATCATCACTGGTGTACTATGGATCATCACTGATGTACTATGGACCATCACCGATGTACTGTGGATCATCACTGATGTACTGTCGATCATCACTGATGTACTGTGGATCATCACTGATGTACTGTCGATCATCACTGATGTACTGTGGATCATCACTGATTTACTATGGGCCATCACTGGTGTACTATGGGCCATCACTGGTGTACTATGGGCCACCACTGGTGTACTATGGATCATCCGTGATGTACTATGGATCATCACTGATGTACTATGGATCATCACTGATGTACTATAGATCATCACTGATGTACTTTCGGCCATCACTGGTGTACTATGGATCATCCCTGATATACTGTGGATCATCACTGATGTACTGTGGATCATCACTGATGTACTGTGGATCATCACTGATGTACTGAGGACCATCCCTGATGTACTGTGGATCATCACTGATGTTCTATGGACCATCACTGATGTACTGTGGATCATCACTGATGTACTATAGATCATCACTGATGTACTGTTGATCATCACTGATGTACTGAGGACATCCCTGATGTACTGTGGACTATCACTGATGTACTGTGGACCATCAATGATGTACTGTGGATCATCACTGATGTTCATGGACCATCACTGATGTACTGTGGATCATCACTGATGTACTATAGATCATCACTGATGTACTGTGGATCATCACTGATGTACTGTGGATCATCACTGATGTACTATGGATCATCACTGGTGTACTATGGATCATCACTGATGTACTGTGGATCATCACTGATGTACTGTGGACCATCCCTGATGTACTGTGGATCATCACTGATGTACTGTGGATCATCACTGATGTACTGAGGATCATCACTGATGTACTGTTGATCATCACTGATGTACTGTGGGCCATCACTGGTGTACAATGGATCATCACTGGTGTACTATTGATCATCACTGATGTACTATGGACCATCCCTGATGTACTATGGTCCATCCCTGATGTACTATATATCATCACTGATGTACTATGGGCCATCACTGGTGTACTATGGGCCATCACTGGTGTACTATGGATCATAACTGGTGTACTATGGACCATAACTGATGTACTGTGGATCATCACTGATGTACTGTGGATCATCCCTGGTGTTCTATGGATCATCACTGGTGTACTATTGATCATCACTGATGTACTATGGGCCATCACCGATGTACTATGGATCATCACTGATGTACTGTGGACCATCCCTGATGTACTGTGGATCATCACTAATGTATTGTGGACCATCACTGATGTAGTGTGGATCATCACTAATGTACTGTGGACCATCACTGATGTACTGTGGATCATCACTGATGAACTATAGATCATCACTGGTGTACTATGGGCCATCACTGGTGTACTATGGATCATCACTGGTGTACTATGGATCATCACTGATGTACTATGGACCATCCCTGATGGACCATGGACCATCACTGATGTACCGTGGATTATCCCTGATGTACTGTGGATCATCACTGATGTACTGTGGATCATCACTGATGTACTGTGGATCATCACTGATGTACTGAGGATCATCACTGATGTACTGATGATCATCACTGATGTACTATGGATCATCACTGATGTACTATGGATCATCACTGGTGTACTATGGGCCATCACAGGTGTACTATGGGCCATCACAGGTGTACTATGGATCATCACTGATGTACTATGGACCATCCCTGATGTACTATGGACCATCCCTGATGTACTGTGGATCATCACTGATGTACTATAGATCATCACTGATGTACTATGGACCATCACTGGTGTACTATGGATCATCACTGATGTACTGTGGATCATCACTGATGTACTGTGGATCATCACTGATGTACTGTGGATCATCACTGATGTACTATGGATCATCACTGGTGTACTATGGGCAATCACAGGTGTACTATGGGCCATCACAGGTGTACTATGGATCATCACTGATGTACTATGGACCATCCTTCATGTACTATGGACCATCCCTGATGTACTGTTGATCATCACTGATGTACTATAGATCATCTCTGATGTACTGTGGATCATCACTGATGTACTATGGACCATCCTTGATGTACTATGGACCATCCTCGATGTACTGTGGACCATTACTGATGTACTGTGGACCATCACTGATGTACTGTAGATCATCACTGATGTACTGTGGATCATCACTGATGTACTGTGGATCATCGCTGATGTACTATAGATCATCACTGATGTACTATGGGCCATCAGTGGTGTACTATGGGCCATCACTTGTGTACTATGGATCATCACTGGTGTACTATGGATCATCACTGGTGTACTATGGACCATCACTGATGTACTATGGACCATCACCGATGTACTGTGGATCATCACTGATGTACTGAGGATCATCACTGGTGTACTATGGATCATCACTGATGTACTATGGATCATCACTGATGTACTATGGATCATCACTGATGTACTATAGATCATCACTGATGTACTTTGGGCCATCACTGCTGTACTATGGATCATGACTGGTGTACTATGGATCATTACTGGTGTACTATGGACCATCCCTGATGTACTGTGGACCATCACTGATGTACTGTGGATCATCACTGATGTACTGTGAATCATCCCTGGTGTACTATGGATCATCACTAATGTACTATGGATCATCACTGGTGTACTATGGGCAATCACAGGTGTACTATGGGCCATCACAGGTGTACTATGGATCATCACTAATGTACTATAGATCATCACTGATGTACTATGGACCATCACTGGTGTACTATGGATCATCACTGGTGTACTATGGATCATCACTGGTGTACTATGGATCATCACTGGTGTACTATGGATCATCACTGGTGTACTATGGACCATCACTGATGTACTATGGACCATCACCGATGTACTGTGGATCATCACTGATGTACTGTCGATCATCACTGATGTACTGTGGATCATCACTGATGTACTGTCGATCATCACTGATGTACTGTGGATCATCACTGATGTACTATGGGCCATCACTGGTGTACTATGGGCCATCACTGGTGTACTATGGGCCATCACTGGTGTACTATGGATCATCCGTGATGTACTATGGATCATCACTGATGTACTATGGATCATCACTGATGTACTATAGATCATCACTGATGTACATTCGGCCATCACTGGTGTACTATGGATCATCACTGATATACTGTGGATCATCACTGATGTACTGTGGATCATCAGTGATGTACTGTGGATCATCACTGATGTACTGAGGACCATCCCTGATGTACTGTGGATCATCACTGATGTTCTATGGACCATCACTGATGTACTGTGGATCATCACTGATGTACTATAGATCATCACTGATGTACTGTTGATCATCACCGGTGTACTATGGATCATCACCGATGTACTGTGGACCATCCCCGATGTACTGTGGATCATCACTGATGTACTGAGGATCATCACTGGTGTACTGAGGATCATCACTGGTGTACTATGGATCATCACTGATGTACTATGGATCATCACTGATGTACTATAGATCATCACTGATGAACTGTGGATCATCACTGATGTACTGTGAACCATCAGTGATGTACTGTGGATCATCAGTGATGTACTGTGGATCATCACTGATGTACTGTGGATCATCACTGATGTACTGAGGACCATCACTGATGTACTGTGGATCACCACTGATGTACTGTGGATCATCACTGATGTACTGTGGATTATCACTGATGTACTGTGGATCATCACTGATGTACTGAGGATCATCACTGATGTACTATGGATCATCACTTGTACAGTGGATCATCACTGATGTACTGTGGATCATCACTGGTGTACTGAGGATCATCACTGGTGTACTATGGATCATCAGTGATGTACTATGGATCACCACTGATGTACTATGGGCCATCACTGATGTACTATGGACCATCACTGATGTACTGTGGACCATCACTGATGTACTATAGATCATCACTGATGTACTATGGACCATCACTGATTTACTGTGGATCATCACTGATATACTATGGATCATCACTGATGTACTATGGATCATCACTGATGTACTGTGGATCATCACTGATGTACTATGGACCATCCCTGATGTACTGTGGATCATCACTGATGTACTGTGGACCATCCCTGATGTACTGTGGATCATCACTGATGTACTATGGATCATCACTTGTACTGTGGATCATCACTGATGTACTGTGGATCATCACTGATGCACTGTGGATCATTACTGATTTACTGTGGATCATTACTGATGTACTATGGATCATCACTGGTGTACTATGGATCATCACTGATGTACTGTGGATCATCACTGATGTACTATAGATCATCACTGATGTAATATGGGCCATCACTGGTGTACTATGGATCATCACTGATGTACTATGGATCATCACTGATGTACTGAGGATCATCACTGATGTACTGAGGATCATCACTGATGTACTATCGATCATCACTTGTACTGTGGATCATCACTGATGTACTGTGGACCATCCCTGATGTACTGTGGATCATCACTGGTGTACTATGGATCATCACCGATGTACTATGGGTCATCACTGATGTACTATGGATCATCACTGATGTACTGTGGACCATCCCTGATGTACTGTGGATCATCACTGATGTACTGTGGACCATCCCTGATGTACTGTGGATCATCACTGTTGTACTGTGGATCATCACTGATGTACTGTGGATCATCACTGATGTACTGTGGATCATCACTGGTGTACTGTGGATCATCACTGATGTACTATGGACCATCACTGGTGTACTATGGACCATCACTGGTGTACTATGGGCCATCACTGGTGTACTATGGATCATCACTGATGTACTATGGATCATCACTGATGTACTATGGATCATCACTGGTGTACTATGGATCATCACTGATGTACTGTGGACCATCCCTGATGTACTGTGGATCATCACTGATGTACTGAGGATCATCACTGATGTACTGAGGATCATCACTGATGTACTATGGATCATGACTGGTGTACTATGGATCATCACTGGTGTACTATGGACCATCCCTGATGTACTGTGGATCATCACTGATGTACTGTGGATCATCACTGATGTACTGTGGATCATCACTGATGTGCTATAGATCATCACTGATGTACTATGGGCCATCACTGGTGTACAATGGATCATCACTGGTGTACTATTGATCATCACTGATGTACTATGGACCATCCCTGATGTTCTATGGACCATCCCTGATGTACTATATATCATCACTGATGTACTATGGGCCATCACTGGTGTACTATGGGCCATCACTGGTGTACTATGGATCATAACTGGTGTACTATGGACCATCACTGATGTACTGTGGATCATCACTGATGTACTGTGGATCATCCCTGGTGTTCTATGGATCATCACTGGTGTACTATTGATCATCACTGATGTACTATGGGCCATCACCGATGTACTATGGATCATCACTGATGTACTGTGGACTAGGGATGAGCTTCGTGTTCGAGTCGAACATACGTTCGACTCGAACATTGGCTGTTCGATCGTTCGACGAAGATCGAACGATTTGGGCCGTTCGCGCCAAATTCGAGTGACGCGAACGGCCCACAATGCACTACGCCATCGCAGTGTCATCCAGGCGCTGTGATTGGCCAAGCATGCACTGTGACCCCGCATGCTTGGCCAATCACAGCGCCGGCAGCGAGGAGAGCAATGATTGGCCACAGGCAGGATGCCTGTGGCCAATTATTGCTGAGGGTGTTTAGTACACGCCCCACACTATAAAAGGCCGCCAGCACGGCGGCCTAGTGTAGTGTGTTCCGGAGCAGGGATAGAGTAGCATAGGCAGGGACAGTGACTGTTATTTCTTTCTTGCTTAACCTGGATTCCTTTAGTTTAGGGAAAGAGAAGGATAGGTAGGGAGAGTGTCAGTGTGTTTTGTGCTTCTGCTATAGTGTGCTTAAAAAAAAACATTTATTCTAGGGACAGAAAACTCTAGGTAGGGACAGTGTCAGTTTCTTTCACTCTGCAAGTCCTTGTTTCCAGGGACCTGGAAGGACAGTGAGTGAATTGTCCTTTTGCTATATTGTGATTAAAAAAAACATTTATTCTAGGGACAGAAAACTCTAGGTAGGGACAGTGTCAGTTTCTTTCACTCTGCAAGTCCTTGTTTCCAGGGACCTGGAAGGACAGTGAGTGAATTGTCCTTTTGCTATATTGTGATTAAAAAAAACATTTATTCTAGGGACAGAAAACTCTAGGTAGGGACAGTGTCAGTTTCTTTCACTCTGCAAGTCCTTGTTTCCAGGGACCTGGAAGGACAGTGAGTGAATTGTCCTTTTGCTATATTGTGATTAAAAAAAACATTTATTCTAGGGACAGAAAACTCTAGGTAGGGACAGTGTCAGTTTCTTTCACTCTGCAAGTCCTTGTTTCCAGGGACCTGGAAGGACAGTGAGTGAATTGTCCTTTTGCTATATTGTGATTAAAAAAAACATTTTTTTCTAGGGACAGAAAACTGTAGGTAGGGAGAGTATTTTTTTTCTTTCACTCTGCAAGTCCTTGTTTCCAGGGACCTGTAAGGACAGTGAGTTAATTGTCCTTGTGCTATATTGTGCTGAAAAAAACATTTATTCCAGGGACAGAAAACTCTAGGTAGGGACAGTGTCAGTTTCTTTCACTCTGCAAGTCCTTGTTTCCAGGGACCTGGAAGGACAGTGAGTGAATTGTCCTTTTGCTATATTGTGATTAAAAAAAACATTTTTTTCTAGGGACAGAAAACTGTAGGTAGGGAGAGTGTTTTTTTTCTTTCACTCTGCAAGTCCTTGTTTCCAGGGACCTGTAAGGACAGTGAGTTAATTTTCCTTGTGCTATATTGTGATTAAAAAAAACATTTATTCTAGGGACAGAAAAATCTAGGTAGGGACAGTGTCAGTTTCTTTCACTCTGCAAGTCCTTGTTTCCAGGGACCTGGAAGGACAGTGAGTGAATTGTCCTTTTGCTATATTGTGATTAAAAAAAACATTTATTCTAGGGACAGAAAACTCTAGGTAGGGACAGTGTCAGTTTCTTTCACTCTGCAAGTCCTTGTTTCCAGGGACCTGGAAGGACAGTGAGTGAATTGTCCTTTTGCTATATTGTGATTAAAAAAAACATTTTTTTCTAGGGACAGAAAACTGTAGGTAGGGAGAGTATTTTTTTTCTTTCACTCTGCAAGTCCTTGTTTCCAGGGACCTGTAAGGACAGTGAGTTAATTGTCCTTGTGCTATATTGTGCTGAAAAAAACATTTATTCCAGGGACAGAAAACTCTAGGTAGGGACAGTGTCAGTTTCTTTCACTCTGCAAGTCCTTGTTTCCAGGGACCTGGAAGGACAGTGAGTGAATTGTCCTTTTGCTATATTGTGATTAAAAAAAACATTTTTTTCTAGGGACAGAAAACTGTAGGTAGGGAGAGTATTTTTTTTCTTTCACTCTGCAAGTCCTTGTTTCCAGGGACCTGTAAGGACAGTGAGTTAATTTTCCTTGTGCTATATTGTGATTAAAAAAAACATTTATTCTAGGGACAGAAAACTCTAGGTAGGGACAGTGTCAGTTTCTTTCACTCTGCAAGTCCTTGTTTCCAGGGACCTGGAAGGACAGTGAGTGAATTGTCCTTTTGCTATATTGTGATTAAAAAAAACATTTTTTTCTAGGGACAGAAAACTGTAGGTAGGGAGAGTATTTTTTTTCTTTCACTCTGCAAGTCCTTGTTTCCAGGGACCTGTAAGGACAGTGAGTTAATTGTCCTTGTGCTATATTGTGCTGAAAAAAACATTTATTCCAGGGACAGAAAACTCTAGGTAGGGACAGTGTCAGTTTCTTTCACTCTGCAAGTCCTTGTTTCCAGGGACCTGGAAGGACAGTGAGTGAATTGTCCTTTTGCTATATTGTGATAAAAAAAAACATTTTTTTCTAGGGACAGAAAACTGTAGGTAGGGAGAGTGTTTTTTTTCTTTCACTCTGCAAGTCCTTGTTTCCAGGGACCTGTAAGGACAGTGAGTTAATTTTCCTTGTGCTATATTGTGATTAAAAAAAACATTTATTCTAGGGACAGAAAACTCTAGGTAGGGACAGTGTCAGTTTCTTTCACTCTGCAAGTCCTTGTTTCCAGGGACCTGGAAGGACAGTGAGTGAATTGTCCTTTTGCTATATTGTGATTAAAAAAAACATTTTTTTCTAGGGACAGAAAACTGTAGGTAGGGAGAGTGTTTTTTTTCTTTCACTCTGCAAGTCCTTGTTTCCAGGGACCTGTAAGGACAGTGAGTTAATTTTCCTTGTGCTATATTGTGATTAAAAAAAACATTTATTCTAGGGACAGAAAACTCTAGGTAGGGACAGTGTCAGTTTCTTTCACTCTGCAAGTCCTTGTTTCCAGGGACCTGGAAGGACAGTGAGTGAATTGTCCTTTTGCTATATTGTGATTAAAAAAAACATTTATTCTAGGGACAGAAAACTCTAGGTAGGGACAGTGTCAGTTTCTTTCACTCTGCAAGTCCTTGTTTCCAGGGACCTGGAAGGACAGTGAGTGAATTGTCCTTTTGCTATATTGTGATTAAAAAAAACATTTTTTTCTAGGGACAGAAAACTGTAGGTAGGGAGAGTATTTTTTTTCTTTCACTCTGCAAGTCCTTGTTTCCAGGGACCTGTAAGGACAGTGAGTTAATTGTCCTTGTGCTATATTGTGCTGAAAAAAACATTTATTCCAGGGACAGAAAACTCTAGGTAGGGACAGTGTCAGTTTCTTTCACTCTGCAAGTCCTTGTTTCCAGGGACCTGGAAGGACAGTGAGTGAATTGTCCTTTTGCTATATTGTGATAAAAAAAAACATTTTTTTCTAGGGACAGAAAACTGTAGGTAGGGAGAGTGTTTTTTTTCTTTCACTCTGCAAGTCCTTGTTTCCAGGGACCTGTAAGGACAGTGAGTTAATTTTCCTTGTGCTATATTGTGATTAAAAAAAACATTTATTCTAGGGACAGAAAACTCTAGGTAGGGACAGTGTCAGTTTCTTTCACTCTGCAAGTCCTTGTTTCCAGGGACCTGGAAGGACAGTGAGTGAATTGTCCTTTTGCTATATTGTGATTAAAAAAAACATTTTTTTCTAGGGACAGAAAACTGTAGGTAGGGAGAGTGTTTTTTTTCTTTCACTCTGCAAGTCCTTGTTTCCAGGGACCTGTAAGGACAGTGAGTTAATTTTCCTTGTGCTATATTGTGATTAAAAAAAACATTTATTCCAGGGACAGAAAACTCTAGGTAGGGACAGTGTCAGTTTCTTTCACTCTGCAAGTCCTTGTTTCCAGGGACCTGGAAGGACAGTGAGTGAATTGTCCTTTTGCTATATTGTGATTAAAAAAAACATTTATTCTAGGGACAGAAAACTCTAGGTAGGGACAGTGTCAGTTTCTTTCACTCTGCAAGTCCTTGTTTCCAGGGACCTGGAAGGACAGTGAGTGAATTGTCCTTTTGCTATATTGTGATTAAAAAAAACATTTTTTTCTAGGGACAGAAAACTGTAGGTAGGGAGAGTATTTTTTTTCTTTCACTCTGCAAGTCCTTGTTTCCAGGGACCTGTAAGGACAGTGAGTTAATTGTCCTTGTGCTATATTGTGCTGAAAAAAACATTTATTCCAGGGACAGAAAACTCTAGGTAGGGACAGTGTCAGTTTCTTTCACTCTGCAAGTCCTTGTTTCCAGGGACCTGGAAGGACAGTGAGTGAATTGTCCTTTTGCTATATTGTGATTAAAAAAAACATTTTTTTCTAGGGACAGAAAACTGTAGGTAGGGAGAGTATTTTTTTTCTTTCACTCTGCAAGTCCTTGTTTCCAGGGACCTGTAAGGACAGTGAGTTAATTGTCCTTGTGCTATATTGTGCTGAAAAAAACATTTATTCCAGGGACAGAAAACTCTAGGTAGGGACAGTGTCAGTTTCTTTCACTCTGCAAGTCCTTGTTTCCAGGGACCTGGAAGGACAGTGAGTGAATTGTCCTTTTGCTATATTGTGATTAAAAAAAACATTTTTTTCTAGGGACAGAAAACTGTAGGTAGGGAGAGTGTTTTTTTTCTTTCACTCTGCAAGTCCTTGTTTCCAGGGACCTGTAAGGACAGTGAGTTAATTTTCCTTGTGCTATATTGTGATTAAAAAAAACATTTTTTCTAGGGACAGAAAACTGTAGGTAGGGAGAGTATTTTTTTTCTTTCACTCTGCAAGTCCTTGTTTCCAGGGACCTGTAAGGACAGTGAGTTAATTGTCCTTGTGCTATATTGTGCTGAAAAAAACATTTATTCCAGGGACAGAAAACTATAGGTAGGGACAGTGTCAGTTTCTTTCACTCTGCAAGTCCTTGTTTCCAGGGACCTGGAAGGACAGTGAGTGAATTGTCCTTTTGCTATATTGTGATTAAAAAAAACATTTTTTTCTAGGGACAGAAAACTGTAGGTAGGGAGAGTGTTTTTTTTCTTTCACTCTGCAAGTCCTTGTTTCCAGGGACCTGTAAGGACAGTGAGTTAATTTTCCTTGTGCTATATTGTGATTAAAAAAAACATTTATTCTAGGGACAGAAAACTCTAGGTAGGGACAGTGTCAGTTTCTTTCACTCTGCAAGTCCTTGTTTCCAGGGACCTGGAAGGACAGTGAGTGAATTGTCCTTTTGCTATATTGTGATTAAAAAAAACATTTTTTTCTAGGGACAGAAAACTGTAGGTAGGGAGAGTATTTTTTTTCTTTCACTCTGCAAGTCCTTGTTTCCAGGGACCTGTAAGGACAGTGAGTTAATTGTCCTTGTGCTATATTGTGCTGAAAAAAACATTTATTCCAGGGACAGAAAACTCTAGGTAGGGACAGTGTCAGTTTCTTTCACTCTGCAAGTCCTTGTTTCCAGGGACCTGGAAGGACAGTGAGTGAATTGTCCTTTTGCTATATTGTGATTAAAAAAAACATTTTTTTCTAGGGACAGAAAACTGTAGGTAGGGAGAGTGTTTTTTTTCTTTCACTCTGCAAGTCCTTGTTTCCAGGGACCTGTAAGGACAGTGAGTTAATTTTCCTTGTGCTATATTGTGATTAAAAAAAACATTTTTTCTAGGGACAGAAAACTGTAGGTAGGGAGAGTGTTTTTTTTCTTTCACTCTGCAAGTCCTTGTTTCCAGGGACAGAGAAGGACACCTGAAGGTAGCCCTTATTGCTTTTTTCCCATCTCCCTGCAGGCCATCTATTAGAATGTCTGGAAGGCAAACAAGGAGAGGCAGACAGTCAGGAGGCAATAAAAGAGGGCAAGCAGGCTCTGTGTCTGGGGGCAACAGTGCTGGTCGTGGACGCGGTGCATTGTCATCAGCACATGGCCATGGGACACGCTTGTCCTTCTTTTCGGCAGCTGGACATGTTGAGCCACATCATGCCGAAGACTTGGTAGAGTGGATGACCAAGCCCTCCTCCTCCTCCTCATCCTCTCTCACCCAGGCTCAGGGTACTGGAAAAGCAGCTGCCAAAGCGTCGTCTTCCCTGGTATCAATGTCAGACAAATCATCAGTCACTCCTTCCCTAGACCCACCATGTCCTCCTCCTGAGGAGTCCCCCGAACTGTTTCAGCACAGTGTTGGGTACATGCTCCAGGAGGATGCCCAGCGTTTCGAAGGGTCTGATGATGAAACCCAGCTAGAGGAAGGCAGTAGCGTGAGAGCAGACAGAGGGGATGCTCAAGAAGGACACCAATCTGGCAGTCATGTTCCAGCAGCTGCAGCATACTGCCAGATTGGCTCCAGTGATGAGGAGGGAGGGGATGATGAGGTCAATGACTCCACGTGGGTGCCTAATAGGAGAGAGGAGGAGGAGGAGGATGAGGAGGAGGCACATCTCCAACGAGGCAGGATGCCCTTTGGTGGCCAGCGTAAGGGCAGTACACCGACGGAATCACACCGCAGAGCTCCGCCTGTGCAGGGCGCTGCCTCTGCCCGTCATTCAAAAAGTTCTTTGGTGTGGGCCTTTTTTGAGGCTAGTGCATCAGATCGCACAGCTGCTGTTTGCAACATATGTCTCAAGCGTATATCGCGTGGCCAAAACATCAGCCGCTTGGGTACCACATGCCTGACCAGACATATGTTGACCTGCCATGCAGCTCGTTGGCAAGCCTACCTCAAAGACCCACACCAAAGAACAAAGCGGACCTCTCCTTGCACCGCATCAGCTGGGATCTCCAACCCCACTATAACTTCAGTCCTCTCTGAAACATGCACTGAGAGGAATGAAGGTGTAGAATTAGGTGTGTCACAGCCAAGTACTTGCGCCCACTCTGCTAGCAGTACACCGACGTCCGATTCTAGCAGGCAAATTTCCCTGCCCCAGCTGCTGGACCGTCGAAAGAAGTTCACTCCCAGCCATCCACATGCCCAGCGGTTGAATGCTAGCTTGGCTAAATTGCTAGCGCTTCAACTGCTGCCTTTTCAGTTGGTAGACTCGGCCCCCTTCCGTGAGTTTGTGCAATGTGCGGTTCCTCAGTGGCAGGTTCCCAAACGCCACTTTTTCTCACGGAAGGCTATTCCGGCTCTCTACCGGCATGTGGAAGGCAATGTCTTGGCCTCGCTGGACAGGGCGGTCAGCGGTAAGGTGCATATTACCGCTGACTCATGGTCCAGCAGGCATGGACAGGGACGTTACCTTTCTTTCACGGCCCATTGGGTCACTCTTTTGGCAGCTGGGAAGGATTCAGGACAAGGTGCAGTAGTGTTGGAGGTTGTCCCACCGCCACGCCTCCAAAATGCTACTACTGGTTGTGACACACCTCTCTCCTCCACCCCCTCCTCTTCTTCTTCCTCCATGGCCTCTTCCTGTGGTTTGTCCTATGAACCAGCGGTGCTCCGTAGCCGTTCACGGGGCTACGCAAGTACGCAGGCAAAAAGATGCCATGCCGTGCTTGCGCTGGTGTGTTTGGGGGACAGAAGCCACACTGGGGCAGAGGTCCTGTCTGCTCTGCAGGGCCAGGCCGAGAGGTGGTTGACGCCACGCCAGCTTAAGCCAGGAATGGTGGTTTGCGACAATGGCACCAACCTCCTCTCCGCCCTCCGACAGGGACAACTGACCCATGTGCCCTGTGTGGCTCACGTCCTTAACCTGGTGGTGCAGCGGTTCTTGGGCAGGTACCCGGGCTTACAGGATGTCCTGAGGCAGGCCAGGAAAGTCTGTGTGCATTTCCGCAGATCTTATAATGCCAGTGCTCGCCTGGCTGAGCTGCAAAAGGAGTTGAACCTGCCCAAGAACCGCCTTATATGTGACATGCCCACCAGGTGGAACTCAACGTTGGCCATGCTGCAGCGGCTGCACACGCAGCAGAGGGCCATCAATGAGTACCTGTGCGACTACGGCACCAGGACAGGGTCAGGGGAGCTTGGTTTTTTTTCTCCACGCCAGTGGGGCATGATCAGGGATGCATGCACTGTCCTGGCACCATTTGAGGAGGCCACGAGGATGGTGAGCAGTGACAGTGCATGCATCAGTGACACTGTACCTCTTGTCCACCTGTTGGAGCACACGCTGCGTGGAATAATGGACAGGGCACTTGAGGCAGAACAGAGGCAGGAAGAGGAGGACTTCCTTGCCTCTCAAGGCCCCCTTTACCCAGACAGTGTTCCTTCTGTCCCACCCATCGCACAGGAAGAGGAGGAGGAGGAGGAGGAGGAGGAGGATTGTGTCAGCATGGAGGTGGAGGCTGGCACTCAGCATCATCAGCAGCAGTCTTTTAGGGATGATTTACAGTCCCAAGAAACCAGTGGACTTGTACGTGGCTGGGAGGAGGTGGCTGCGGATCATGTCGTCCTTAGTGACCCAGAGGACTCCGGAGCGAATGCCTCAGCAAACCTACGCTGCATGGCCTCCCTGATCCTGCAAAGTCTGCGGAAGGATCCTCGTATTCTTCGGATCAAGGAGAGGGACCATTACTGGCTGGCCACTCTCCTTGATCCACGGTACAAGGGTAAGGTTGCGGACCTTATGTTACCGTCGCAGAGGGAGCAGAGGATGAGACAACTCCGGGAGGCCTTGCAGAAAGGTCTGTGCAACGCGTTCCCAGAGACTGGGAGGTTGCAAACTCCTGGTCCTGGACAACGAGTTGCTGAGGCTTCGGCCAGTCAAAGAAGGAGCGGTGGGGAAGGTGGCCGTCTGACCGATGCGTTCAGACAATTCTTTAGTCCGCAGCCCCAAAGTATGATTGGTTCCAGCAACCATCGCCAGCGTCTGATAAACATGGTGCAGGAATATCTAGGGGCAAGGTCAGACTTGGACACCTTCCCCACCGAAAATCCTCTGGCTTACTGGGTCTTGAGGATGGATCACTGGCCAGAGCTTGCACAGTATGCAATTGAGCTACTGGCCTGTCCTGCATCCAGCGTTCTTTCGGAACGCACATTCAGTGCTGCTGGAGGATTTGTCACGGATCACAGGGTGCGCCTGTCCACCGACTCGGTTGATCGACTGACTTTCATCAAGATGAACCAGTCTTGGATCACCACCAGCTACCACACACCTGATGCTGATATAACAGACTAATTGATTTTAAAATGTCACATCCCTTCAAGACTGATGCTGATGCTGAGTGCCTGTGCTGTTATGTTGACTGGCTATCCTCCTCCTCCGAGTCCTCAATGATACGATTGATGATGATAGCTTGGAAGATCATTTTTGTTTATGGGTGCCGCCACCAGTGCCTAACGCCCAATTTTTCAGCCCCTGTTTAACAGGGGCGTGTAATTACAATTTTTGAAGCAATACTTTGCAACAGGGCTCATTGCTGTGCTCCAAGTACAGTATCTGTGAGGAGTTGCAGTGTTGTGCCACCAGTGCCTAAGGCCCAATTTTTCAGCCCCTGTTTAACAGGGGCGTGTCATTACAATTTTTGAAGCAATACTTTGCAACAGGGCTCATTGCTGTGCTCCAAGTACAGTATCTGTGAGGGGTTGCAGTGTTGTGCCACCAGTGCCTAAGGCCCAATTTTTCAGCCCCTGTTCAACAGGGGCATGTAATTACAATTCTTGATCTAATAATTCACAGCAGGGCCCATTGCTGCACCCACCAAGAGTAACTGTCAGGGCTTACAGTGTTGTGGCACCAGCACCACCATCAAAGGCCCAATTTTTACTACCACTGTTCAACAATTATATGTAATTAAAATTCCTGATATAATAGTTGACAGCAGGGCGTTCCAGCACCAACCAAGAGTAACTGTGAGTGCTTACAGTGTTGTGCCAACACCAACAACTAAGGGGCCTATTTCTGCAGAGTATATACGGCAGGTCCCTACTTTCAAACATCCAACTTACAAACGACTCCTACTTGCAAACGCAAGAAGACAACAGGAAGTGAGAGGAAATCTACCACTAGGAAGGAAAATTCTCTCCTGTAAGAATAAATATGGGAGAAAGGTGTCTCCTCTGTACTGATGCTTTATCAGCAATCCTTGTTTCAAGAAAAACACCACATTTCAAAAACAGTTGTCATTGGGACGGAAAGTGAGGTGAAATGTTCTGAACAGGGGCACAGACAGCAAAACAAATGTTACAGGGGTGATAACCCTTACCTATGTTTTCCAAAAAGTTTAAAAATAGATTTTTGGGCTGGAGCTACACTTCAACAATGTACCTGTTCAAAATTACAAACAGATTCTACATAAGAACAAACCTACAGTCCCTGTCTTGTATGCACCGCCTGTATACGGCTGTTCAGAGTATATAGGGCCTTTTTTATTTTATGTGCGGGGTTCCCCTTAATATCCATACAAGACCCAAAGGGGCTGGTAATGGGCTGGGGTAGGGGGGGGGGGTCATGGGGTAGCTATGCCATTTTTCTTAAAGAATTTCATCCATATTACCGGGACCAGACATTACATTAAAGCCGCAAGCAGTTTTAAATGGCTTTTTTTTCCTTTAGAAGTGTCATTTTGTGCAGGGACAGTTCTAAACACGGGAAACACGTGGCACTTCACAGGCATACTTTAGACACCCCCCAGGTACGATATTTAAAGGAATATTTGACTTTTTTTTTTTCACTTTATGCATCATTAAAATGACTGCTCCCGAAAAACGACCGTTTTTAAAACTTCTTTTTGCATTGATACATGTCCCCTGGTGCAGAACCCGGGTTCCCAAACCCTTTTTAGGACAATAACATGCATAATAGTTGTTATAATTAGCACTTTAGAATTCGAACGTTCGCATCCATTGTATTTAATAGGGTTCTAATGTTCGTTCGAACTTCCGGTCCGTTCGCGGGTTCTGGTGCGAACCGAACCCGGGGGTGTTCGGCTCATCACTACTGTGGACCATCCCTGATGTACTGTGGATCATCACTAATGTACTGTGGACCATCACTGATGTACTGTGGATCATCCCTAATGTACTGTGGACCATCACTGATGTACTGTGGATCATCACTGATGAACTATAGATCATCACTGGTGTACTATGGGCCATCACTGGTGTACTATGGTTCATCACTGGTGTACTATGGATCATCACTGATGTACTATGGACCATCCGTGATGTACCATGGACCATCACTGATGTACCGTGGATCATCACTGATGTACTGTGGATCATCACTGATGTACTGTGGATCATCACTGATGTACTGAGGATCATCACTGATGTACTGAGGATCATCACTGATGTACTGAGGATCATCACTGATGTACTATGGATCATCACTGATGTACTGTGGATCATCACTGATGTACTATGGACCATCCCTGATGTACTGTGGATCATCACTGATGTACTGTGGACCATCCCTGATGTACTGTGGATCATCACTGATGTACTATGGATCATCACTTGTACTGTGGATCATCACTGATGTACTGTGGATCATCACTGATGCACTGTGGATCATTACTGATTTACTGTGGATCATTACTGATGTACTATGGATCATCACTGGTGTACTATGGATCATCACTGATGTACTGTGGATCATCACTGATGTACTATAGATCATCACTGATGTAATATGGGCCATCACTGGTGTACTATGGATCATCACTGATGTACTATGGAACATCACTGATGTACTGAGGATCATCACTGATGTACTGAGGATCATCACTGATGTACTATGGATCATCACTTGTACTGTGGATCATCACTGATGTACTGTGGACCATCCCTGATGTACTGTGGATCATCACTGGTGTACTATGGATCATCACCGATGTACTATGGGTCATCACTGATGTACTATGGATCATCACTGATGTACTGTGGACCATCCCTGATGTACTGTGGATCATCACTGATGTACTGTGGACCATCCCTGATGTACTGTGGATCATCACTGTTGTACTGTGGATCATCACTGATGTACTGTGGATCATCACTGATGTACTGTGGATCATCACTGGTGTACTGTGGATCATCACTGATGTACTATGGACCATCACTGGTGTACTATGGACCATCACTGGTGTACTATGGGCCATCACTGGTGTACTATGGATCATCACTGATGTACTATGGATCATCACTGATGTACTATGGATCATCACTGGTGTACTATGGATCATCACTGATGTACTGTGGACCATCCCTGATGTACTGTGGATCATCACTGATGTACTGAGGATCATCACTGATGTACTGAGGATCATCACTGATGTACTATGGATCATGACTGGTGTACTATGGATCATCACTGGTGTACTATGGACCATCCCTGATGTACTGTGGATCATCACTGATGTACTGTGGATCATCACTGATGTACTGTGGATCATCACTGATGTGCTATAGATCATCACTGATGTACTATGGGCCATCACTGGTGTACAATGGATCATCACTGGTGTACTATTGATCATCACTGATGTACTATGGACCATCCCTGATGTTCTATGGACCATCCCTGATGTACTATATATCATCACTGATGTACTATGGGCCATCACTGGTGTACTATGGGCCATCACTGGTGTACTATGGATCATAACTGGTGTACTATGGACCATCACTGATGTACTGTGGATCATCACTGATGTACTGTGGATCATCCCTGGTGTTCTATGGATCATCACTGGTGTACTATTGATCATCACTGATGTACTATGGGCCATCACCGATGTACTATGGATCATCACTGATGTACTGTGGACCATCCCTGATGTACTGTGGATCATCACTAATGTACTGTGGACCATCACTGATGTACTGTGGATCATCCCTAATGTACTGTGGACCATCACTGATGTACTGTGGATCATCACTGATGAACTATAGATCATCACTGGTGTACTATGGGCCATCACTGGTGTACTATGGTTCATCACTGGTGTACTATGGATCATCACTGATGTACTATGGACCATCCCTGATGTACCATGGACCATCACTGATGTACCGTGGATCATCCCTGATGTACTGTGGATCATCACTGATGTACTGTGGATCATCACTGATGTACTGTGGATCATCACTGATGTACTGAGGATCATCACTGATGTACTGAGGATCATCACTGATGTACTATGGATCATCACTGATGTACTATGGATCATCACTGGTGTACTATGGGCCATCACAGGTGTACTATGGGCCATCACAGGTGTACTATGGATCATCACTGATGTACTATGGACCATCCCTGATGTACTATGGACCATCCCTGATGTACTGTGGATCATCACTGATGTACTGTGGATCATCACTGATGTACTGAGAATCATCACTGATGTACTATAGATCATCACTGGTGTACTATGGGCAATCACAGGTGTACTATGGGCCATCACAGGTGTACTATGGATCATCACTGATGTACTATGGACCATCCTTGATGTACTATGGACCATCCCTGATGTACTGTCGATCATCACTGATGTAATATAGATCATCACTGATGTACTGTGGATCATCACTGATGTACTATGGACCATCCTTGATGTACTATGGACCATCCCTGATGTACTGTGGACCATTACTGATGTACTGTGGACCATCACTGATGTACTGTAGATCATCACTGATGTACTGTGGCTCATCACTGATGTACTGTGGATGATCACTAATGTACTATAGATCATCACTGATGTACTATGGACCATCACTGGTGTACTATGGATCATCACTGGTGTACTATGGACCACCACCGATGTACTATGGACCATCACCGATGTACTGTGGATCATCACTGATGTACTGAGGATCATCACTGGTGTACTATGGATCATCACTGATGTACTATGGATCATCACTGATGTACTATGGATCATCACTGATGTACTATGGATCATCACTGATGTACTTTGGGCCATCACTGATGTACTGTGGACTATCCCTGATGTACTGTGGATCATCACTGATGTATTGTGGACCATCACTGATGTACTGTTGATCATCACTGATGTACTGAGGACCATCCCTGATGTACTGTGGACCATCACTGATGTACTGTGGACCATCACTGATGTACTGTGGATCATCACTGATGTTCTATGGACCATCACTGATGTACTGTGGATCATCACTGATGTACTATAGATCATCACTGATGTACTGTGGATCATCACTGATGTACTATGGACCATCACTGCTGTACTATGGATCATGACTGGTGTACTATGGATCATCACTGGTGTACTATGGACCATCCCTGATGTACTGTGGATCATCACTGATGTACTGTGGATCATCACTGATGTACTGTGGATCATCACTGATGTACTATAGATCATCACTGATGTACTATGGGCCATCACTGGTGTACAATGGATCATCACTGGTGTACTATGGATCATCACTGATGTACTATGGACCATCCCTGATGTACTATGGACCATCCCTGATGTACTATAGATCATCACTGATGTACTATGGGCCATCACTGGTGTACTATGGGCCATCACTGGTGTACTATGGATCATAACTGGTGTACTATGGACCATCACTGATGTACTGTGGATCATCACTGATGTACTGTGGATCATCCCTGGTGTACTATGGATCATCACTGGTGTACTATGGATCATCACTGATGTACTATGGGCCATCACCGATGTACTATGGATCATCACTGATGTACTGTGGACCATCCCTGATGTACTGTGGATCATCACTAATGTACTGTGGACCATCACTGATGTACTGTGGATCATCACTAATGTACCGTGGACCATCACTGATGTACTGTGGATCATCACTGATTAACTATAGATCATCACTGGTGTACTATGGGCCATCACTGGTGTACTATGGATCATCACTGATGTACTTTGGGCAATCACTGATGTACTGTGGACTATCCCTGATGTACTGTGGATCATCACTGATGTATTGTGGACCATCACTGATGTACTGTGGATCATCACTGATGTACTGAGGACCATCCCTGATGTACTGTGGACCATCACTGATGTACTGTGGACCATCACTGATGTACTGTGGATCATCACTGATGTTCTATGGACCATCACTGATGTACTGTGGATCATCACTGATGTACTATAGATCATCACTGATGTACTGTGGATCATCACTGATGTACTATGGACCATCACTGCTGTACTATGGATCATGACTGGTGTACTATGGATCATCACTGGTGTACTATGGACCATCCCTGATGTACTGTGGATCATCACTGATGTACTGTGGATCATCACTGATGTACTGTGGATCATCACTGATGTACTATAGATCATCACTGATGTACTATGGGCCATCACTGGTGTACAATGGATCATCACTGGTGTACTATGGATCATCACTGATGTACTATGGACCATCCCTGATGTACTATGGACCATCCCTGATGTACTATGGACCATTCCTGATGTACTATAGATCATCACTGATGTACTATGGGCCATCACTGGTGTACTATGGGCCATCACTGGTGTACTATGGATCATAACTGGTGTACTATGGACCATCACTGATGTACTGTGGATCATCACTGATGTACTGTGGATCATCCCTGGTGTACTATGGATCATCACTGGTGTACTATGGATCATCACTGATGTACTATGGGCCATAACCGATGTACTATGGATCATCACTGATGTACTGTGGACCATCCCTGATGTACTGTGGATCATCACTAATGTACTGTGGACCATCACTGATGTACTGTGGATCATCACTAATGTACTGTGGACCATCACTGACGTACTGTGGATCATCACTGATTAACTATAGATCATCACTGGTGTACTATGGGCCATCACTGATGTACTATGGATCATCACTGGTGTACTATGGATCATCACTGATGTACTATGGACCATCCCTGATGTACCATGGACCATCACTGATGTACTGTGGATCATCCCTGATGTACTGTGGATCATCACTGATGTACTGTGGATCATCACTGATGTACTATAGATCATCACTGATGTACTATGGGCCATCAGTTGTGTACTATGGGCCATCACTGGTGTACTATGGATCATCCGTGATGTACTATGGATCATCACTGATGTACTATGGATCATCACTGATGTACTATAGATCATCACTGATGTACTTTGGGCCATCACTGGTGTACTATGGATCATCACTGATGTACTGTGGATCATCACTGATGTACTGTGGATCATCACTGATGTACTGTGGATCATCACTGATGTACTGAGGACCATCCCTGATGTACTGTGGATCATCACTGATGTTCTATGGACCATCACTGATGTACTGTGGATCATCACTGATGTACTATAGATCATCACTGATGTACTGTTGATCATCACTGGTGTACTATGGATCATCACCGATGTACTGTGGACCATCCCCGATGTACTGTGGATCATCACTGATGTACTGAGGATCATCAATGGTGTACTGAGGATCATCACTGGTGTACTATGGATCATCACTGATGTACTATGGATCATCACTGATGTACTATAGATCATCACTGATGTACTGTGGATCATCACTGATGTACTGTGGACCATCAGTGATGTACTGTGGATCATCAGTGATGTACTGTGGATCATCACTGATGTACTGTGGATCATCACTGATGTACTGAGGACCATCCCTGTTGTACTGTGGATCATCACTGATGTACTGTGGATCATCACTGATGTACTGTGGACCATCACTGATGTACTATGGGCCATCACTGATGTACTATGGACCATCCCTGATGTACTGTGGATCATCACTGATGTACTGTGGATTATCACTGATGTACTGTGGATCATCACTGATGTACTGAGGATCATCACTGATGTACTATGGATCATCACTTGTACTGTGGATCATCACTGATGTACTGTGGATCATCACTGATGTACTGTGGATCATCACTGGTGTACTGAGGATCATCACTGGTGTACTATGGATCATCACTGATGTACTATGGACCATCACTGATGTACTATGGACCATCACGGATGTACTGTGGACCATCACTGATGTACTATAGATCATCACTGATGTACTATGGACCATCACTGATTTACTGTGGATCATCACTGATGTACTATGGATCATCACTGATGTACTATGGATCATCACTGATGTACTGTGGATCATTACTGATGTACTATGGACCATCCCTGATGTACTGTGGATCATCACTGATGTACTGTGGACCATCCCTGATGTACTGTGGATCATCACTGATGTACTATGGATCATCACTTGTACTGTGGATCATCACTGATGTACTGTGGATCATCACTGATGCACTGTGGATCATCACTGATTTACTGTGGATCATTACTGATGTACTATGGATCATCACTGGTGTACTATGGATCATCACTGATGTACTGTGGATCATCACTGATGTACTATAGATCATCACTGATGTAATATGGATCATCACTGGTGTACTATGGACCATCCCTGATGTACTGTGGATCATCACTGATGTACTGTGGATTATCACTGATGTACTGTGGATCATCACTGATGTACTGAGGATCATCACTGATGTACTATGGACCATCACTGGTGTACTATGGACCATCACTGGTGTACTATGGGCCATCACTGGTGTACTATGGATCATCACTGATGTACTATGGATCATCACTGATGTACTATGGATCATCACTGGTGTACTATGGATCATCACTGATGTACTGTGGACCATCCCTGATGTACTGTGGCTCATCACTGATGTACTGAGGATCATCACTGATGTACTGAGGATCATCACTGATGTACTATGGATCATCACTGGTGTACTATGGATCATCACTGATGTACTGTGGACCATCCCTGATGTACTGTGGCTCATCACTGATGTACTGAGGATCATCACTGATGTACTGTGGATCATCCCTGGTGTACTATGGATCATCACTGATGTACTATGGGCCATCACTGATGTACTATGGATCATCACTGATGTACTGTGGACCATCCCTGATGTACTGTGGATCATCACTGATGTACTTTGGACCATCACTGATGTACTGTGGATCATCACTGATGTACTATAGATCATCACTGATGTACTATAGATTAGACTTGTGCACAACGGAAAAATTTGTTCCGTTTCGGTTCGTTTCTTTCCGGTCCTGTTGATTCGTAATCATTTGTAATTTTGCTAGACGGGATTTTTCGTGTTCGGACTCATTCGTATTTTTGCAAGCGACATTTTTCGTTGAATTTTTTGTTGCTTTATAATTCGTACTTTCGGTAGAGTACGTTGTTTTTCGTTGATTCTGGACACAACTCCTACTTTCGTAACTTTTTTGGGTGCGTTGATTCGTAATTTTCCGTGTCTCTCTTACAACGACGCTGCCTATTATGCCTAATGTGCTTCGAATGGATTTGTACTTTTCTAAATACATAGCGGTTATTTGTAACGATTCGAAATCTCGTATTTTACTTTCGTTTTTTACATGCGGCTATAGGCTCCGCCCCTGTACACCATTTTGAGAGGGTTCAGCACGGTGAGGGAGAAGCAGAGAGCAGAGCAGAGTGAGTGTTATTGTGCTTCGAATGGATTTGAATTCTCGTATTTTACTTTCGTTTTTTCATGCGGCTATAGCCTCCGCCCCCTGTACACCATTTTGAGAGGGAGTTCAGCATGGTGAGGGAGAAGCAGAGAGCAGAGTGAGTGTTATTGTGCTTTGAATGGATTCGTACATTCGTAACTTTTTTCATAACGAATTATGCCGAAGACCTTCGGGCATTCGCTATTTTGCGGTATAATTTATTTCGGATTCGGTTTTATTCGTAATTGCTCTGTTCGGAAATTCGAATGCTTCCGAATGTCCGAAAGTTGCTAAATTCGGACGAATTTCGATTCGTTACGAAACGAATTGCACAAGCCTACTATGGATCATCACTGGTGTACTGTGGAACATCACTGATGTACTATGGATCATCACTGATGTACTATTGATCATCACTGATGTACTATGGGCCATAAGTGGTGTACTGTGGACCATCCCTGATGTACTGTGGATCATCCCTGATGTACTGTGGATCATCACTGATGTACTGTGCATCATCACTGATGTACTGTGGATCATCACTGATGTACTGTGGATCATCACTGATGTACTATGAACCATCACTGGTGTGCTATGCACCATCACTGGTGTACTATGGGCCATCACTGGTGTACTATGGATCATCACTGATGTACTATGGATCATCACTGATGTACTATGGATCATCACTGGTGTACTATGGATCATCACTGGTGTACTATGGATCATCACTGATGTACTGTGGACCATCCCTGATGTACTGTGGATCATCACTGATGTACTGAGGATCATCACTGATGTACTGATGATCATCACTGATGTACTATGGATCATCACTGATGTACTATTGATCATCACTGATGTACTATGGGCCATCAGTGGTGTACTATGGGCCATCACTGGTGTACTATGGATCATCACTGGTGTACTATGGATCATCACTGGTGTACTATGGACCATCACTGATGTACTGTGGATCATCACTGATGTACTGTGGATCATCACTTATGTACTGTGGATCATCACTGATGTACTGTGGATCATCACTAATGTACTGTGGATCATCACTGATGTACTGTGGATCATCACTGATGTACTGTGGATCATCACTGATGTACTATGAACCATCACTGGTGTACTATGGACCATCACTGGTGTACTATGGATCATCACTGATGTACTATGGATCATCACTGATGTACTATGGATC
This sequence comes from Rana muscosa, assembly GCA_029206835.1. NCBI lineage: Eukaryota > Metazoa > Chordata > Amphibia > Anura > Ranidae > Rana > Rana muscosa. Next base: position 16,015,267 of record JARGYO010005562.1, read on the forward strand.
ATCACTGGTGTACTATGGATCATCACTGATGTACTGTGGACCATCCCTGATGTACTGTGGATCATCACTGATGTACTGAGGATCATCACTGATGTACTGATGATCATCACTGATGTACTATGGATCATCACTGATGTACTATTGATCATCACTGATGTACTATGGGCCATCAGTGGTGTACTATGGGCCATCACTGGTGTACTATGGATCATCACTGGTGTACTATGGATCCTCACTGGTATACTATGGACCATCACTGATGTACTGTGGATCATCACTGATGTACTGTGGATCATCACTGATGTACTGTGGATCATCACTGGTGTACTGTGGACCATCACTGATGTACTGTGGATCATCACTGATGTACTGTGGATCATCACTGATGTACTGTGGATCATCACTGATGTACTATAGATCATCACTGGTGTACTATGGACCATCACTGGTGTACTATGGATCATCACTGGTGTACTGTGGATCATCACTGATGTACTATGGACCATCACTGGTGTACTATGGGCCATCACTGGTGTACTATGGATCATCACTGGTGTACTATGGACCATCACTGGTATACTATGGACCATCACTGATGTACTGTGGACCATCCCCGATGTACTGTGGATCATCACTGATGTACTGAGGATCATCACTGGTGTACTATAGACCATCACTGATGTACTGTGGATCATCACTGATGTACTGTGGATCATCACTGATGTACTGTGGATCATCACTGGTGTACTGAGGATCATCACTGGTGTACTATGGATCATCACTGATGTACTATGGATCATCACTGATGTACTATAGATCATCACTGATGTACTTTGGGCCATCACTGGTGTACTATGGATCATCACTGATGTACTGTGGGCCATCCCTGATGTACTGAGGATCATCACTGATGTACTGTGGATCATCACTGATGTACTGTGGATCAACACTGTTGTACTGAGGACCATCCCTGATGTACTGTGGACCATCACTGATGTACTGTGGATCATCACTGATGTACTATGGACCATCCCTGTTGTACTATAGATCATCACTGATGTACTATGGGCCATCACTGGTGTACTATGGGCCATCACTGGTGTACTATGGGCCATCACTGGTGTACTATGGATCATCACTGGTGTACTATGGACCATCACTGATGTACTGTGGATCATCACTGATGTACTGTGGATCATCCCTGGTGTACTATGGATCATCACTGATGTACTATGGGCCATCACTGATGTACTATGGATCATCACTGATGTACTGTGGACCATCCCTGATGTACTATAGATCATCACTGATGTACTATGGATCATCACTGGTGTATTGTGGAACATCACTGATGTACTATGGATCATCACTGATGTACTATTGATCATCACTGATGTACTATGGGCCATCAGTGGTGTACTGTGGACCATCCCTGATGTACTGTGGATCATCCCTGATGTACTGTGGATCATCACTGATGTACTGTGGATCATCACTGATGTACTGTGGATCATCACTGATGTACTGTGGATCATCACTGGTGTACTGTGGATCATCACTGATGTACTGTGGATCATCACTGATGTACTATGAACCATAACTGGTGTACTATGGACCATCACTGGTGTACTATGGGCCATCACTGGTGTACTATGGATCATCACTGATGTACTATGGATCATCACTGATGTACTATGGATCATCACTGGTGTACTATGGATCATCACTGGTGTACTATGGATCATCACTGATGTACTGTGGATCATCACTGATGTACTGTGGATCATCACTGATGTACTGTGGATCATCACTGATGTACTGTGGATCATCACTGGTGTACTGTGGATCATCACTGATGTACTGTGGATCATCACTGATGTACTATGAACCATCACTGGTGTACTATGGACCATCACTGGTGTACTATGGGCCATCACTGGTGTACTATGGATCATCACTGATGTACTATGGATCATCACTGATGTACTATGGATCATCACTGGTGTACTATGGATCATCACTGGTGTACTATGGATCATCACTGATGTACTGTGGATCATCACTGATGTACTGAGGATCATCACTGGTGTACTATGGACCATCACTGATGTACTGTGGATCATCACTGATGTACTATAGATCATCACTGATGTACTATGGATCATCACTGATGTACTGTGGAACATCACTGATGTACTATGGATCATCACTGATGTACTATTGATCATCACTGATGTACTATGGGCCATCAGTTGTGTACTGTGGATCATCCCTGATGTACTGTGGATCATCACTGATGTACTGTGGATCATCACTGATGTACTGTGGATCATCACTGATGTACTGTGGATCATCACTGGTGTACTGTGGATCATCACTGATGTACTGTGGATCATCACTGATGTACTATGAACCATCACTGGTGTACTATGGACCATCACTGGTGTACTATGGGCCATCACTGGTGTACTATGGATCATCACTGATGTACTATGGATCATCACTGATGTACTATGGATCATCACTGGTGTACTATGGATCATCACTGGTGTACTATGGATCATCACTGATGTACTGTGGACCATCCCTGATGTACTGTGGATCATCACTGATGTACTGAGGATCATCACTGATGTACTGATGATCATCAGTGATGTACTATGGATCATCACTGATGTACTATTGATCATCACTGATGTACTATGGGCCATCAGTGGTGTAATATGGGCCATCACTGGTGTACTATGGATCATCACTGGTGTACTATGATTCATCACTGGTGTACTATGGACCATCACTGATGTACTGTGGATCATCACTGATGTACTGTGGATCATCACTGATGTACTGTGGATCATCACTTATGTACTGTGGATCATCACTGATGTACTGTGGATCATCACTGGTGTACTGTGGACCATCACTGATGTACTGTGGATCATCACTGATGTACTGTGGATCATCACTGATGTACTGTGGATCATCACTGATGTACTATAGATCATCACTGGTGTACTATGGACCTTCACTGGTGTACTATGGATCATCACTGGTGTACTATGGGCCATCACTGGTGTACTGTGGATCATCACTGATGTACTATGGACCATCACTGGTGTACTATGGGCCATCACTGGTGTACTATGGATCATCACTGGTGTACTATGGACCATCACTGGTGTACTATGGACCATCACTGATGTACTGTGGACCATCCCCGATGTACTGTGGATCATCACTGATGTACTGAGGATCATCACTGGTGTACTATGGACCATCACTGATGTACTGTGGATCATCACTGATGTACCATTGATCATCACTGATGTACTATGGGCCATCAGTGGTGTACTGTGGACCATCCCTGATGTACTGTGGATCATCCCTGATGTACTGTGGATCATCACTGATGTACTGTGGATCATCACTGATGTACTGTGGATCATCACTGATGTACTGTGGATCATCACTGGTGTACTGTGGATCATCACTGATGTACTGTGGATCATCACTGATGTACTATGAACCATCAATGGTGTACTATGGACCATCACTTGTGTACTATGGGCCATCACTGGTGTACTATGGATCATCACTGATGTACTATGGATCATCACTGATGTACTATAGATCATCACTGATGTACTTTGGGCCATCACTGGTGTACTATGGATCATCACTGATGTACTGTGGGCCATCCCTGATGTACTGAGGATCATCACTGATGTACTGTGGATCATCACTGATGTACTGTGGATCAACACTGATGTACTGAGGACCATCCCTGATGTACTGTGGACCATCACTGATGTACTGTGGATCATCACTGATGTACTATGGACCATCCCTGTTGTACTATAGATCATCACTGATGTACTATGGGCCATCACTGGTGTACTATGGGCCATCACTGGTGTACTATGGGCCATCACTGGTGTACTATGGATCATCACTGGTGTACTATGGACCATCACTGATGTACTGTGGATCATCACTGATGTACTGTGGATCATCCCTGGTGTACTATGGATCATCACTGATGTACTATGGGCCATCACTGATGTACTATGGATCATCACTGATGTACTGTGGACCATCCCTGATGTACTGTGGATCATCACTGATGTACTTTGGACCATCACTGATGTACTGTGGATCATCACTGATGTACTATAGATCATCACTGATGTACTATGGATCATCACTGGTGTACTGTGGAACATCACTGATGTACTATGGATCATCACTGATGTACTATTGATCATCACTGATGTACTATGGGCCATCAGTGGTGTACTGTGGACCATCCCTGATGTACTGTGGATCATCCCTGATGTACTGTGGATCATCACTGATGTACTGTGGATCATCACTGATGTACTGTGGATCATCCCTGATGTACTGTGAATCATCACAGGTGTACTGTGGATCATCACTGATGTACTGTGGATCATCACTGATGTACTATGAACCATCACTGGTGTACTATGGACCATCACTGGTGTACTATGGGCCATCACTGGTGTACTATGGATCATCACTGATGTACTATGGATCATCACTGATGTACTATGGATCATCACTGGTGTACTATGGATCATCACTGGTGTACTATGGATCATCACTGATGTACTGTGGACCATCCCTGATGTACTGTGGATCATCACTGATGTACTGAGGATCATCACTGATGTACTGATGATCATCAGTGATGTACTATGGATCATCACTGATGTACTATTGATCATCACTGATGTACTATGGGCCATCAGTGGTGTAATATGGGCCATCACTGGTGTACTATGGATCATCACTGGTGTACTATGATTCATCACTGGTGTACTATGGACCATCACTGATGTACTGTGGATCATCACTGATGTACTGTGGATCATCACTGATGTACTGTGGATCATCACTTATGTACTGTGGATCATCACTGATGTACTGTGGATCATCACTGGTGTACTGTGGACCATCACTGATGTACTGTGGATCATCACTGATGTACTGTGGATCATCACTGATGTACTGTGGATCATCACTGATGTACTATAGATCATCACTGGTGTACTATGGACCTTCACTGGTGTACTATGGATCATCACTGGTGTACTATGGGCCATCACTGGTGTACTGTGGATCATCACTGATGTACTATGGACCATCACTGGTGTACTATGGGCCATCACTGGTGTACTATGGATCATCACTGGTGTACTATGGACCATCACTGGTGTACTATGGACCATCACTGATGTACTGTGGACCATCCCCGATGTACTGTGGATCATCACTGATGTACTGAGGATCATCACTGGTGTACTATGGACCATCACTGATGTACTGTGGATCATCACTGATGTACCATTGATCATCACTGATGTACTATGGGCCATCAGTGGTGTACTGTGGACCATCCCTGATGTACTGTGGATCATCCCTGATGTACTGTGGATCATCACTGATGTACTGTGGATCATCACTGATGTACTGTGGATCATCACTGATGTACTGTGGATCATCACTGGTGTACTGTGGATCATCACTGATGTACTGTGGATCATCACTGATGTACTATGAACCATCAATGGTGTACTATGGACCATCACTTGTGTACTATGGGCCATCACTGGTGTACTATGGATCATCACTGATGTACTATGGATCATCACTGATGTACTATAGATCATCACTGATGTACTTTGGGCCATCACTGGTGTACTATGGATCATCACTGATGTACTGTGGGCCATCCCTGATGTACTGAGGATCATCACTGATGTACTGTGGATCATCACTGATGTACTGTGGATCAACACTGATGTACTGAGGACCATCCCTGATGTACTGTGGACCATCACTGATGTACTGTGGATCATCACTGATGTACTATGGACCATCCCTGTTGTACTATAGATCATCACTGATGTACTATGGGCCATCACTGGTGTACTATGGGCCATCACTGGTGTACTATGGGCCATCACTGGTGTACTATGGATCATCACTGGTGTACTATGGACCATCACTGATGTACTGTGGATCATCACTGATGTACTGTGGATCATCCCTGGTGTACTATGGATCATCACTGATGTACTATGGGCCATCACTGATGTACTATGGATCATCACTGATGTACTGTGGACCATCCCTGATGTACTGTGGATCATCACTGATGTACTTTGGACCATCACTGATGTACTGTGGATCATCACTGATGTACTATAGATCATCACTGATGTACTATGGATCATCACTGGTGTACTGTGGAACATCACTGATGTACTATGGATCATCACTGATGTACTATTGATCATCACTGATGTACTATGGGCCATCAGTGGTGTACTGTGGACCATCCCTGATGTACTGTGGATCATCCCTGATGTACTGTGGATCATCACTGATGTACTGTGGATCATCACTGATGTACTGTGGATCATCCCTGATGTACTGTGAATCATCACAGGTGTACTGTGGATCATCACTGATGTACTGTGGATCATCACTGATGTACTATGAACCATCACTGGTGTACTATGGACCATCACTGGTGTACTATGGGCCATCACTGGTGTACTATGGATCATCACTGATGTACTATGGATCATCACTGATGTACTATGGATCATCACTGGTGTACTATGGATCATCACTGGTGTACTATGGATCATCACTGATGTACTGTGGACCATCCCTGATGTACTGTGGATCATCACTGATGTACTGAGGATCATCACTGATGTACTGATGATCATCACTGATGTACTATGGATCATCACTGATGTACTATTGATCATCACTGATGTACTATGGGCCATCAGTGGTGTAATATGGGCCATCACTGGTGTACTATGGATCATCACTGGTGTACTATGGATCATCACTGGTGTACTATGGACCATCACTGATGTACTGTGGATCATCACTGATGTACTGTGGATCATCACTGATGTACTGTGGATCATCACTTATGTACTGTGGATCATCACTGATGTACTGTGGATCATCACTGGTGTACTGTGGGCCATCACTGATGTACTATGGATCATCACTGATGTACTGTGGACCATCCCTGATGTACTATAGATCATCACTGATGTACTATGGATCATCACTGGTGTATTGTGGAACATCACTGATGTACTATGGATCATCATTGATGTACTATTGATCATCACTGATGTACTATGGGCCATCAGTGGTGTACTGTGGACCATCCCTGATGTACTGTGGATCATCCCTGATGTACTGTGGATCATCACTGATGTACTGTGGATCATCACTGATGTACTGTGGATCATCACTGATGTACTGTGGATCATCACTGATGTACTGTGGATCATCACTGGTGTACTGTGGATCATCACTGATGTACTGTGGATCATCACTGATGTACTATGAACCATCACTGGTGTACTATGGACCATCACTGGTGTACTATGGGCCATCACTGGTGTACTATGGATCATCACTGATGTACTATGGATCATCACTGATGTACTATGGATCATCACTGGTGTACTATGGATCATCACTGGTGTACTATGGATCATCACTGATGTACTGTGGATCATCACTGATGTACTGTGGATCATCACTGATGTACTGTGGATCATCACTGATGTACTGTGGATCATCACTGGTGTACTGTGGATCATCACTGATGTACTGTGGATCATCACTGATGTACTATGAACCATCACTGGTGTACTATGGACCATCACTGGTGTACTATGGGCCATCACTGGTGTACTATGGATCATCACTGATGTACTATGGATCATCACTGATGTACTATGGATCATCACTGGTGTACTATGGATCATCACTGGTGTACTATGGATCATCACTGATGTACTGTGGATCATCACTGATGTACTGAGGATCATCACTGGTGTACTATGGACCATCACTGATGTACTGTGGATCATCACTGATGTACTATAGATCATCACTGATGTACTATGGATCATCACTGATGTACTGTGGAACATCACTGATGTACTATGGATCATCACTGATGTACTATTGATCATCACTGATGTACTATGGGCCATCAGTGGTGTACTGTGGATCATCACTGATGTACTGTGGATCATCACTGATGTACTGTGGATCATCACTGATGTACTGTGGATCATCACTGGTGTACTGTGGATCATCACTGATGTACTGTGGATCATCAATGATGTACTATGAACCATCACTGGTGTACTATGGACCATCACTGGTGTACTATGGGCCATCACTGGTGTACTATGGATCATCACTGATGTACTATGGATCATCACTGGTGTACTATGGATCATCACTGGTGTACTATGGATCATCCCTGATGTACTGTGGACCATCCCTGATGTACTGTGGATCATCACTGATGTACTGAGGATCATCACTGATGTACTGATGATCATCAGTGATGTACTATGGATCATCACTGATGTACTATTGATCATCACTGATGTACTATGGGCCATCAGTGGTGTAATATGGGCCATCACTGGTGTACTATGGATCATCACTGGTGTACTATGATTCATCACTGGTGTACTATGGACCATCACTGATGTACTGTGGATCATCACTGATGTACTGTGGATCATCACTGATGTACTGTGGATCATCACTGGTGTACTATGGATCATCACTGATGAACTATGGACCATCCCTGATGTACCATGGACCATCACTGATGTACTGTGGATCATCACTGATGTACTGTGGATCATCACTGATGTACTGTGGATCATCACTGATGTACTATAGATCATCACTGATGTACTATAGATCATCACTGATGTACTGTGGATCATCACTGATGTACTGTGGATCATCACTGATGTACTATAGATCATCACTGATGTACTATGGGCCATCAGTGGTGTACTATGGGCCATCACTGGTGTACTATGGATCATCACTGGTGTACTATGGATCATCACTGGTGTATTATGGACCATCCCTGATGTACTGTGGATCATCACTGATGTACTGTGGATCATCACTGATGTACTGTGGATCATCACTGATGTACTGAGGATCATCACTGATGTACTGTGGATCATCACTGATGTACTATGGATCATCACTGATGTACTATAGATCATCACTAATGTACTATGGATCATCACTGATGTACTATGGATCATCACTGGTGTACTATGGATCATCACTGGTGTACTATAGATCATCACTGATGTACTATGGGCCATCAGTGGTGTAATATGGGCCATCACTGGTGTACTATGGATCATCACTGGTGTACTATGATTCATCACTGGTGTACTATGGACCATCACTGATGTACTGTGGATCATCACTGATGTACTGTGGATCATCACTGATGTACTGTGGATCATCACTTATGTACTGTGGATCATCACTGATGTACTGTGGATCATCACTGGTGTACTGTGGACCATCACTGATGTACTGTGGATCATCACTGATGTACTGTGGATCATCACTGATGTACTGTGGATCATCACTGATGTACTATAGATCATCACTGGTGTACTATGGACCTTCACTGGTGTACTATGGATCATCACTGGTGTACTATGGGCCATCACTGGTGTACTGTGGATCATCACTGATGTACTATGGACCATCACTGGTGTACTATGGGCCATCACTGGTGTACTATGGATCATCACTGGTGTACTATGGACCATCACTGGTGTACTATGGACCATCACTGATGTACTGTGGACCATCCCCGATGTACTGTGGATCATCACTGATGTACTGAGGATCATCACTGGTGTACTATGGACCATCACTGATGTACTGTGGATCATCACTGATGTACCATTGATCATCACTGATGTACTATGGGCCATCAGTGGTGTACTGTGGACCATCCCTGATGTACTGTGGATCATCCCTGATGTACTGTGGATCATCACTGATGTACTGTGGATCATCACTGATGTACTGTGGATCATCACTGATGTACTGTGGATCATCACTGGTGTACTGTGGATCATCACTGATGTACTGTGGATCATCACTGATGTACTATGAACCATCAATGGTGTACTATGGACCATCACTTGTGTACTATGGGCCATCACTGGTGTACTATGGATCATCACTGATGTACTATGGATCATCACTGATGTACTATAGATCATCACTGATGTACTTTGGGCCATCACTGGTGTACTATGGATCATCACTGATGTACTGTGGGCCATCCCTGATGTACTGAGGATCATCACTGATGTACTGTGGATCATCACTGATGTACTGTGGATCAACACTGATGTACTGAGGACCATCCCTGATGTACTGTGGACCATCACTGATGTACTGTGGATCATCACTGATGTACTATGGACCATCCCTGTTGTACTATAGATCATCACTGATGTACTATGGGACATCACTGGTGTACTATGGGCCATCACTGGTGTACTATGGGCCATCACTGGTGTACTATGGATCATCACTGGTGTACTATGGACCATCACTGATGTACTGTGGATCATCACTGATGTACTGTGGATCATCCCTGGTGTACTATGGATCATCACTGATGTACTATGGGCCATCACTGATGTACTATGGATCATCACTGATGTACTGTGGACCATCCCTGATGTACTGTGGATCATCACTGATGTACTTTGGACCATCACTGATGTACTGTGGATCATCACTGATGTACTATAGATCATCACTGATGTACTATGGATCATCACTGGTGTACTGTGGAACATCACTGATGTACTATGGATCATCACTGATGTACTATTGATCATCACTGATGTACTATGGGCCATCAGTGGTGTACTGTGGACCATCCCTGATGTACTGTGGATCATCCCTGATGTACTGTGGATCATCACTGATGTACTGTGGATCATCACTGATGTACTGTGGATCATCCCTGATGTACTGTGAATCATCACAGGTGTACTGTGGATCATCACTGATGTACTGTGGATCATCACTGATGTACTATGAACCATCACTGGTGTACTATGGACCATCACTGGTGTACTATGGGCCATCACTGGTGTACTATGGATCATCACTGATGTACTATGGATCATCACTGATGTACTATGGATCATCACTGGTGTACTATGGATCATCACTGGTGTACTATGGATCATCACTGATGTACTGTGGACCATCCCTGATGTACTGTGGATCATCACTGATGTACTGAGGATCATCACTGATGTACTGATGATCATCACTGATGTACTATGGATCATCACTGATGTACTATTGATCATCACTGATGTACTATGGGCCATCAGTGGTGTAATATGGGCCATCACTGGTGTACTATGGATCATCACTGGTGTACTATGGATCATCACTGGTGTACTATGGACCATCACTGATGTACTGTGGATCATCACTGATGTACTGTGGATCATCACTGATGTACTGTGGATCATCACTTATGTACTGTGGATCATCACTGATGTACTGTGGATCATCACTGGTGTACTGTGGGCCATCACTGATGTACTATGGATCATCACTGATGTACTGTGGACCATCCCTGATGTACTATAGATCATCACTGATGTACTATGGATCATCACTGGTGTATTGTGGAACATCACTGATGTACTATGGATCATCATTGATGTACTATTGATCATCACTGATGTACTATGGGCCATCAGTGGTGTACTGTGGACCATCCCTGATGTACTGTGGATCATCCCTGATGTACTGTGGATCATCACTGATGTACTGTGGATCATCACTGATGTACTGTGGATCATCACTGATGTACTGTGGATCATCACTGATGTACTGTGGATCATCACTGGTGTACTGTGGATCATCACTGATGTACTGTGGATCATCACTGATGTACTATGAACCATCACTGGTGTACTATGGACCATCACTGGTGTACTATGGGCCATCACTGGTGTACTATGGATCATCACTGATGTACTATGGATCATCACTGATGTACTATGGATCATCACTGGTGTACTATGGATCATCACTGGTGTACTATGGATCATCACTGATGTACTGTGGATCATCACTGATGTACTGTGGATCATCACTGATGTACTGTGGATCATCACTGATGTACTGTGGATCATCACTGGTGTACTGTGGATCATCACTGATGTACTGTGGATCATCACTGATGTACTATGAACCATCACTGGTGTACTATGGACCATCACTGGTGTACTATGGGCCATCACTGGTGTACTATGGATCATCACTGATGTACTATGGATCATCACTGATGTACTATGGATCATCACTGGTGTACTATGGATCATCACTGGTGTACTATGGATCATCACTGATGTACTGTGGATCATCACTGATGTACTGAGGATCATCACTGGTGTACTATGGACCATCACTGATGTACTGTGGATCATCACTGATGTACTATAGATCATCACTGATGTACTATGGATCATCACTGATGTACTGTGGAACATCACTGATGTACTATGGATCATCACTGATGTACTATTGATCATCACTGATGTACTATGGGCCATCAGTGGTGTACTGTGGATCATCACTGATGTACTGTGGATCATCACTGATGTACTGTGGATCATCACTGATGTACTGTGGATCATCACTGGTGTACTGTGGATCATCACTGATGTACTGTGGATCATCAATGATGTACTATGAACCATCACTGGTGTACTATGGACCATCACTGGTGTACTATGGGCCATCACTGGTGTACTATGGATCATCACTGATGTACTATGGATCATCACTGGTGTACTATGGATCATCACTGGTGTACTATGGATCATCCCTGATGTACTGTGGACCATCCCTGATGTACTGTGGATCATCACTGATGTACTGAGGATCATCACTGATGTACTGATGATCATCAGTGATGTACTATGGATCATCACTGATGTACTATTGATCATCACTGATGTACTATGGGCCATCAGTGGTGTAATATGGGCCATCACTGGTGTACTATGGATCATCACTGGTGTACTATGATTCATCACTGGTGTACTATGGACCATCACTGATGTACTGTGGATCATCACTGATGTACTGTGGATCATCACTGATGTACTGTGGATCATCACTGGTGTACTATGGATCATCACTGATGAACTATGGACCATCCCTGATGTACCATGGACCATCACTGATGTACTGTGGATCATCACTGATGTACTGTGGATCATCACTGATGTACTGTGGATCATCACTGATGTACTATAGATCATCACTGATGTACTATAGATCATCACTGATGTACTGTGGATCATCACTGATGTACTGTGGATCATCACTGATGTACTATAGATCATCACTGATGTACTATGGGCCATCAGTGGTGTACTATGGGCCATCACTGGTGTACTATGGATCATCACTGGTGTACTATGGATCATCACTGGTGTATTATGGACCATCCCTGATGTACTGTGGATCATCACTGATGTACTGTGGATCATCACTGATGTACTGTGGATCATCACTGATGTACTGAGGATCATCACTGATGTACTGTGGATCATCACTGATGTACTATGGATCATCACTGATGTACTATAGATCATCACTAATGTACTATGGATCATCACTGATGTACTATGGATCATCACTGGTGTACTATGGATCATCACTGGTGTACTATAGATCATCACTGATGTACTATGGATCATCACTGATGTACTATGGACCATCACTGGTGTACTATGGATCATGACTGGTGTACTATGGATCATCACTGGTGTACTATGGGCCATCACAGGTGTACTATTGGCCATCACAGGTGTACTATGGATCATCACTGATGTACTATGGTCCATCCCTGATGTACTATGGACCATCCCTGATGTACTGTGGATCATCACTGATGTACTATAGATCTTCACTGATGTACTATGGTTCATCACTGGTGTACTATGGATCATCACTGATGTACTATGGATCATCACTGATGTACTGTGGATCATCACTGATGTACTGTGGATCATCACTGATGTACTGAGGATCATCACTGATGTACTATGGATCATCACTGGTGTACTATGGGCAATCACAGGTGTACTATGGGCCATCACAGGTGTACTATGGATCATCACTCATGTACTATGGACCATCCTTGATGTACTATGGACCATCTCTGATGTACTGTGGATCATCACTGATGTACTATAGATCGTCACTGATGTACTATAGATCATCACTGATGTACTGTGGATCATCACTGATGTACTATGGACCATCCTTGATGTACTATGGACCATCCCTGATGTACTGTGGACCATTACTGATGTACTGTGGACCATCACTGATGTACTGTAGATCATCACTGATGTACTGTGGATCATCACTGATGTACTGTGGATCATCACTAATGTACTATAGATCATCACTGATGTACTATGGACCATCACTGGTGTACTATGGATCATCACTGGTGTACTATGGACCATCACTGATGTACTATGGACCATCACCGATGTACTGTGGATCATCACTGATGTACTGAGGATCATCACTGGTGTACTATGGATCATCACTGATGTACTATGGATCATCACTGATGTACTATGGATCATCACTGATGTACTATAGATCATCACTGATGTACTTTGGGCCATCACTGATGTACTGTGGACCATCCCTGATGTACTGTGGATCATCACTGATGTATTGTGGATCATCACTGATGTACTGTGGATCATCACTGATGTACTGAGGACCATCCCTGATGTACTGTGGACTATCACTGATGTACTGTGGACCATCACTGATGTACTGTGGATCATCACTGATGTTCATGGACCATCACTGATGTACTGTGGATCATCACTGATGTACTATAGATCATCACTGATGTACTGTGGATCATCACTGATGTACTATGGACCATCACTGGTGTACTATGGATCATGACTGGTGTACTATGGATCATCACTGGTGTACTATGGACCATCCCTGATGTACTGTGGACCATCACTGATGTACTGTGGATCATCACTGATGTACTGTGGATCATCACTGATGTACTATAGATCATCACTGATGTACTATGGGCCATCACTGGTGTACAATGGATCATCACTGGTGTACTATTGATCATCACTGATGTACTATGGACCATCCCTGATGTACTATGGACCATCCCTGATGTACTATATATCATCACTGATGTACTATGGGCCATCACTGGTGTACTATGGGCCATCACTGGTGTACTATGGATCATAACTGGTGTACTATGGACCATCACTGATGTACTGTGGATCATCACTGATGTACTGTGGATCATCCCTGGTGTTCTATGGATCATCACTGGTGTACTATTGATCATCACTGATGTACTATGGGCCATCACCGATGTACTATGGACCATCACTGATGTACTGTGGACCATCCCCGATGTACTGTGGATCATCACTGATGTACTGAGGATCATCACTGGTGTACTATGGACCATCACTGATGTACTGTGTATCATCACTGATGTACTATTGATCATCACTGATGTACTATGGGCCATCAGTGGTGTACTGTGGACCATCCCTGATGTACTGTGGATCATCCCTGATGTACTGTGGATCATCACTGATGTACTGTGGATCATCACTGATGTACTGTGGATCATCACTGATGTACTGTGGATCATCACTGATGTACTGTGGATCATCACTGGTGTACTGTGGATCATCACTGATGTACTGTGGATCATCACTGATGTACTATGAACCATCACTGGTGTACTATGGACCATCACTTGTGTACTATGGGCCATCACTGGTGTACTATGGATCATCACTGATGTACTATGGATCATCACTGATGTACTATAGATCATCACTGATGTACTTTGGGCCATCACTGGTGTACTATGGATCATCACTGATGTACTGTGGGCCATCCCTGATGTACTGAGGATCATCACTGATGTACTGTGGATCATCACTGATGTACTGTGGATCAACACTGATGTACTGAGGACCATCCCTGATGTACTGTGGACCATCACTGATGTACTGTGGATCATCACTGATGTACTATGGACCATCCCTGTTGTACTATAGATCATCACTGATGTACTATGGGCCATCACTGGTGTACTATGGGCCATCACTGGTGTACTATGGGCCATCACTGGTGTACTATGGATCATCACTGGTGTACTATGGACCATCACTGATGTACTGTGGATCATCACTGATGTACTGTGGATCATCCCTGGTGTACTATGGATCATCACTGATGTACTATGGGCCATCACTGATGTACTATGGATCATCACTGATGTACTGAGAACCATCCCTGATGTACTGTGGATCATCACTGATGTACTTTGGACCATCACTGGTGTACTATGGGCCATCACTGGTGTACTATGGATCATCACTGATGTACTATGGATCATCACTGATGTATTTTGGATCATCACTGGTGTACTATGGATCATCACTGGTGTACTATGGATCATCACTGATGTACTGTGGACCATCCCTGATGTACTGTGGATCATCACTGATGTACTGAGGATCATCACTGATGTACTGATGATCATCACTGATGTACTATGGATCATCACTGATGTACTATTGATCATCACTGATGTACTATGGGCCATCAGTGGTGTAATATGGGCCATCACTGGTGTACTATGGATCATCACTGGTGTACTATGGATCATCACTGGTGTACTATGGACCATCACTGATGTACTGTGGATCATCACTGATGTACTGTGGATCATCACTGATGTACTGTGGATCATCACTTATGTACTGTGGATCATCACTGATGTACTGTGGATCATCACTGGTGTACTGTGGACCATCACTGATGTACTGTGGATCATCACTGATGTACTGTGGATCATCACTGATGTACTGTGGATCATCACTGATGTACTGTGGATCATCACTGGTGTACTATGGACCATCACTGGTGTACTATGGATCATCACTGGTGTACTATGGGCCATCACTGGTGTACTGTGGATCATCACTGATGTACTATGGACCATCACTGGTGTACTATGGGCCATCACTGGTGTACTATGGATCATCACTGGTGTACTATGGACCATCACTGGTGTACTATGGACAATCACTGATGTACTGTGGACCATCCCCGATGTACTGTGGATCATCACTGATGTACTGAGGATCATCACTGGTGTACTATGGACCATCACTGATGTACTGTGGATCATCACTGATGTACTGTGGATCATCACTGATGTACTGTGGATCATCACTGGTGTACTGAGGATCATCACTGGTGTACTGAGGATCATCACTGGTGTACTATGGATCATTACTGATGTACTATGGATCATCACTGATGTACTATAGATCATCACTGATGTACTTTGGGCCATCACTGGTGTACTATGGATCATCACTGATGTACTGTGGGCCATCCCTGATGTACTGTGGATCATCACTGATGTACTGTGGATCATCACTGTTGTACTGTGGATCAACACTGATGTACTGAGGACCATCCCTGATGTACTGTGGACCATCACTGATGTACTGTGGATCATCACTGATGTACTATGGACCATCCCTGTTGTACTGTGGATCATCACTGATGTACTATGGGCCATCACTGATGTACTATGGGCCATCACTGGTGTACTATGGATCATCACTGATGTATTATTGATCATCACTGATGTACTATGGGCCATCAGTGGTGTACTATGGGCCATCACTGGTGTACTATGGATCATCACTGGTGTACTATGGATCATCACTGATGTACTATGGACCATCCCTGATGTACCATGGACCATCCCTGATGTACTGTGGATCATCACTGATGTACTGTGGATCATCACTGATGTACTATGGGCCATCAGTGGTGTACTATGGGCCATCACTGGTGTACTATGGACCATCACTGATGTACTGTGAATCATCACTGATGTACTATAGATCATCACTGATGTACTATGGGCCATCACTGGTGTACTATGGATCATCACTGATGTACTATCGATCATCACTGATGTACTGAGGATCATCACTGATGTACTATGGATCATCACTTGTACTGTGGATCATCACTGATGTACTGTGGACCATCCCTGATGTACTGTGGATCATCACTGATGTACTGTGGATCATCACTGATGTACTAAGGATCATCACTGATGTACTGTGGGCCATCACTGATGTACTATAGATCATCACTGATGTACTATGGGCCATTATTGGTGTACTATGGATCATCACTGATGTACTATGGATCATCACTGATGTACTATGGATCATCACTGATATACTATGAGCCATCACTGATGTACTATGGGCCATCACTGATGTACTGTGGATCATCACTGGTGTACTATGGATCATCACTGATGTACTATGGATCATCACTGGTGTACTATGGATCATCACTGATGTACTGTGGATCATCACTGATGTACTGTGGACCATCCCTGATGTACTGTGGATCATCACTGATGTACTGTGGATCATCACTGATGTACTGAGGATCATCATTGATGTACTGTGGATCATCACTGATGTACTGTGGATCATCACTGATGTACTATGGGCCATAACAGGTGTACTATGGGCCATCACAGGTGTACTATGGATCATCACTGATGTACTATGGACCATCCTTGATGTCCTATGGACCATCCCTGATGTACTGTGGACCATTACTGATGTACTGTGGACCATCACTGATGTACTGTGGATCATCACTGATGTACTGTAGAACATCACTGATGTACTGTGGATCATCACTGATGTACTGTGGATCATCACTAATGTACTATAGTTCATCACTGATGTACTATGGACCATCACTGGTGTACTATGGATCATCACTGGTGTACTGTGGATCATCACTGATGTACTGTGGATCATCACTGATGTACTATGGACCATCACTGGTGTACTATGGGCCATCACTGGTGTACTATGAATCATCACTGGTGTACTATGGACCATCACTGATGTACTGTGGACCATCCCCGATGTACTGTGTATCATCACTGATGTACTGAGGATCATCACTGGTGTACTATGGATCATCACTGATGTACTATGGATCATCACTGATGTACTTTGGGCCATCACTGATGTACTGTGGACCATCTCTGATGTACTGTGGATCATCACTGATGTATTGTGGATCATCACTGATGTACTGTGGATCATCACTGATGTACTGTGGACCATCACTGATGTACTGTGGACCATCACTGATGTACTGTGGATCATCACTGATGTTCTATGGACCATCACTGATGTACTGTGAATCATCACTGATGTACTATAGATCATCACTGATGTACTATGGATCATCACTGATGTACTATGGACCATCACTGGTGTACTATGGATCATGACTGGTGTACTATGGATCATCACTGGTGTACTATGGATCATCACTGGTGTACTATGGACCATCCCTGATGTACTGTGGATCATCACTGATGTACTGTGGATCATCACTGATGTACTGTGGATCATCACTGATGTACTATAGATCATCACTGATGTACTATGGGCCATCACTGGTGTACTATGGATCATCACTGGTGTACTATGGATCATCACTAGTGTACTATGGATCATCACTGGTGTACTATGGATCATCACTGATGTACTATGGACCATCCCTGATATACTATGGACCATCCGTGATGTACTATAGATCATCACTGATGTACTATGGGCCATCACTGGTGTACTATGGGCCATCACTGGTGTACTATGGATCATAACTGGTGTACTATGGATCATCACTGATGTACTGTGGACCATCCCTGATGTACTGTGGATCATCACTAATGTACTGTGGACCATCACTGATGTACTGTGGATCATCACTGATGTACTGTGGATCATCACTGATGTACTGTGGATCATCACTGATGTACTATAGATTATCACTGATGTACTATGGATCATCACTGGTGTACTGTGGGCCATCACTGGTGTACTATGGATCATCACTGGTGTACTATGGATCATCACTGATGAACTATGGACCATCCCTGATGTACCATGGACCATCACTGATGTACTGTGGATCATCACTGATGTACTGTGGATCATCACTGATGTACTGTGGATCATCACTGATGTACTATAGATCATCACTGATGTACTATAGATCATCACTGATGTACTGTGGATCATCACTGATGTACTGTGGATCATCACTGATGTACTATAGATCATCACTGATGTACTATGGGCCATCAGTGGTGTACTATGGGCCATCACTGGTGTACTATGGATCATCACTGGTGTACTATGGATCATCACTGGTGTATTATGGACCATCCCTGATGTACTGTGGATCATCACTGATGTACTGTGGATCATCACTGATGTACTGAGGATCATCACTGATGTACTGTGGATCATCACTGATGTACTGTGGATCATCACTGATGTACTATGGATCATCACTGATGTACTATAGATCATCACTGATGTACTATGGATCATCACTGATGTACTATGGATCATCACTGGTGTACTATGGATCATCACTGGTGTACTATGGATCATCACTGATGTACTGTGGACCATCCCTGATGTACTGTGGATCATCACTGATGTACTGTGGATCATCACTGATGTACTGTGGATCATCACTGATGAACTGAGGATCATCACTGATGTACTATGGATCATCACTGATGTACTATGGATCATCACTGGTGTACTATGGGCCATCACAGGTGTACTATTGGCCATCACAGGTGTACTATGGATCATCACTGATGTACTATGGTCCATCCCTGATGTACTGTGGACCATCCCTGATGTACTGTGGATCATCACTGATGTACTATAGATCTTCACTGATGTACTATGGGCCATCACTGGTGTACTATGGATCATCACTGATGTACTATGGATCATCACTGATGTACTGTGGATCCTCACTGATGTACTGTGGATCATCACTGATGTACTGAGGATCATCACTGATGTACTATGGATCATCACTGGTGTACTATGGGCAATCACAGGTGTACTATGGGCCATCACAGGTGTACTATGGATCATCACTCATGTACTATGGACCATCCTTGATGTACTATGGACCATCTCTGATGTACTGTGGATCATCACTGATGTACTATAGATCATCACTGATGTACTATAGATCATCACTGATGTACTGTGGATCATCACTGATGTACTATGGACCATCCTTGATGTACTATGGACCATCCCTGATGTACTGTGGACCATTACTGATGTACTGTGGACCATCACTGATGTACTGTAGATCATCACTGATGTACTGTGGATCATCACTGATGTACTGTGGATCATCACTAATGTACTATAGATCATCACTGATGTACTATGGACCATCACTGGTGTACTATGGATCATCACTGGTGTACTATGGACCATCACTGATGTACTATGGACCATCACCGATGTACTGTGGATCATCACTGATGTACTGAGGATCATCACTGGTGTACTATGGATCATCACTGATATACTATGGATCATCACTGATGTACTATGGATCATCACTGATGTACTATAGATCATCACTGATGTACTTTGGGCCATCACTGATGTACTGTGGACCATCCCTGATGTACTGTGGATCATCACTGATGTATTGTGGATCATCACTGATGTACTGTGGATCATCACTGATGTACTGAGGACCATCCCTGATGTAGTGTGGACTATCACTGATGTACTGTGGACCATCACTGATGTACTGTGGATCATCACTGATGTTCATGGACCATCACTGATGTACTGTGGATCATCACTGATGTACTATAGATCATCACTGATGTACTGTGGATCATCACTGATGTACTATGGACTGTCACTGGTGTACTATGGATCATGACTGGTGTACTATGGATCATCACTGGTGTACTATGGACCATCCCTGATGTACTGTGGACCATCACTGATGTACTGTGGATCATCACTGATGTACTGTGGATCATCACTGATGTACTATAGATCATCACTGATGTACTATGGGCCATCACTGGTGTACAATGGATCATCACTGGTGTACTATTGATCATCACTGATGTACTATGGACCATCCCTGATGTACTATGGACCATCCCTGATGTACTATATATCATCACTGATGTACTATGGGCCATCACTGGTGTACTATGGGCCATCACAGGTGTACTATGGATCATCACTGATGTACTATGGACCATCCCTGATATACTATGGACCATCCCTGATGTACTGTGGATCATCACTGATGTACTATAGATCATCACTGATGTACTATGGGCCATCACTGGTGTACTATGGATCATCACTGATGTACTGTGGATCATCACTGATGTACTGTGGATCATCACTGATGTACTGTGGATCATCACTGATGTACTGAGGATCATCACTGATGTACTATGGACCATCACTGGTGTACTATGGACCATCACTGGTGTACTATGGGCCATCACTGGTGTACTATGGATCATCACTGATGTACTATGGATCATCACTGATGTACTATGGATCATCACTGGTGTACTATGGATCATCACTGATGTACTGTGGACCATCCCTGATGTACTGTGGATCATCACTGATGTACTGAGGATCATCACTGATGTACTGAGGATCATCACTGATGTACTATGGATCATCACTGATGTACTATAAATCATCACTGATGTACTATGGGCCATTACTGGTGTACTATGGGCCATCACTGGTGTACTATGGATCATCACTGGTGTACTATGGACCATCACTGATGTACTGTGGATCATCACTGATGTACTGTGGATCATCCCTGGTGTACTATGGATCATCACTGATGTACTATGGGCCATCACTGATGTACTATGGATCATCACTGATGTACTGTGGACCATCCCTGATGTACTGTGGATCATCACTGATGTACTTTGGACCATCACTGATGTACTGTGGATCATCACTGATGTACTATAGATCATCACTGATGTACTATGGATTAGACTTGTGCACAACGGAAAAATTTGTTCCGTTTCGGTTCGTTTCTTTCCGGTCCTGTTGATTCGTAATCATTCGTAATTTTGCTAGATGGGATTTTTCATGTTCGGACTCATTCGTATTTTTGCAAGCGACATTTTTCGTTGAATTTTTTGTTGCTTTATAATTCGTACTTTCGGTAGAGTACGTTGTTTTTCGTTGATTCTGGACACAACTCCTACTTTCGTAACTTTTTTTGGGTTCGTTGATTCGTAATTTTCCGTGTCTCTCTCACAACGACGCTGCCTATTATGCCTAATGTGCTTCGAATGGATTTGTACTTTTCTAAATACATAGCGGTTATTTGTAACGATTCGAAATCTCGTATTTTACTTTCGTTTTTTACATGCGGCTATAGGCTCCGCCCCTGTACACCATTTTGAGAGGGTTCAGCACGGTGAGGGAGAAGCAGAGAGCAGAGCAGAGTGAGTGTTATTGTGCTTCGAATGGATTCGAAATCTCGTATTTTACTTTCGTTTTTTCATGCGGCTATAGCCTCCGCCCCCTGTACACCATTTTGAGAGGGAGTTCAGCATGGTGAGGGAGAAGCAGAGAGCAGAGTGAGTGTTATTTTGCTTCGAATGGATTCGTACATTCGTAACTTTTTTCATAACGAATTATGCCGAAGACCTTCGGGCATTCGCTATTTTGCGGTATAATTTATTTCGGATTCGGTTTTATTCGTAATTGCTCTGTTCGGAAATTCGAATGCTTCCGAATGTCCGAAAGTTGCTAAATTCGGACGAATTTCGATTCGTTACGAAACGAATTGCACAAGCCTACTATGGATCATCACTGGTGTACTGTGGAACATCACTGATGTACTATGGATCATCACTGATGTACTATTGATCATCACTGATGTACTATGGGCCATCAGTGGTGTACTGTGGACCATCCCTGATGTACTGTGGATCATCCCTGATGTACTGTGGATCATCACTGATGTACTGTGGATCATCACTGATGTACTGTGGATCATCACTGATGTACTGTGGATCATCACTGATGTACTATGAACCATCACTGGTGTACTATGGACCATCACTGGTGTACTATGGGCCATCACTGGTGTACTATGGATCATCACTGATGTACTATGGATCATCACTGATGTACTATGGATCATCACTGGTGTACTATGGATCATCACTGGTGTACTATGGATCATCACTGATGTACTGTGGACCATCCCTGATGTACTGTGGATCATCACTGATGTACTGAGGATCATCACTGATGTACTGATGATCATCACTGATGTACTATGGATCATCACTGATGTACTATTGATCATCACTGATGTACTATGGGCCATCAGTGGTGTACTATGGGCCATCACTGGTGTACTATGGATCATCACTGGTGTACTATGGATCATCACTGGTGTACTATGGACCATCACTGATGTACTGTGGATCATCACTGATGTACTGTGGATCATCACTGATGTACTGTGGATCATCACTTATGTACTGTGGATCATCACTTATGTACTGTGGATCATCACTGATGTACTGTGGATCATCACTGGTGTACTGTGGACCATCACTGATGTACTGTGGATCATCACTGATGTACTGTGGATCATCACTGATGTACTATAGATCATCACTGGTGTACTATGGACCATCACTGGTGTACTATGGATCATCACTGGTGTACTGTGGATCATCACTGATGTACTATGGACCATCACTGGTGTACTATGGGCCATCACTGGTGTACTATGGATCATCACTGGTGTACTATGGACCATCACTGGTGTACTATGGACCATCACTGATGTACTGTGGACCATCCCCGATGTACTGTGGATCATCACTGATGTACTGAGGATCATCACTGGTGTACTATGGACCATCACTGATGTACTGTGGATCATCACTGATGTACTGTGGATCATCACTGATGTACTGTGGATCATCACTGGTGTACTGAGGATCATCACTGGTGTACTGAGGATCATCACTGGTGTACTATGGATCATCACTGATGTACTATGGATCATCACTGATGTACTATAGATCATCACTGATGTACTTTGGGCCATCACTGGTGTACTATGGATCATCACTGATGTACTGTAGGCCATCCCTGATGTACTGAGGATCATGACTGATGTACTGTGGATCATCACTGATGTACTGTGGATCAACACTGATGTACTGAGGACCATCCCTGATGTACTGTGGACCATCACTGATGTACTGTGGATCATCACTGATGTACTATGGACCATCCCTGTTGTACTATAGATCATCACTGATGTACTATGGGCCATCACTGGTGTACTATGGGCCATCACTGGTGTACTATGGCCCATCACTGGTGTACTATGGATCATCACTGGTGTACTATGGACCATCACTGATGTACTGTGGATCATCACTGATGTACTGTGGATCATCCCTGGTGTACTATGGATCATCACTGATGTACTATGGGCCATCACTGATGTACTATGGATCATCACTGATGTACTGTGGACCATCCCTGATGTACTGTGGATCATCACTGATGTACTTTGGACCATCACTGATGTACTGTGGATCATCACTGATGTACTATAGATCATCACTGATGTACTATGGATCATCACTGGTGTACTGTGGAACATCACTGATGTACTATGGATCATCACTGATGTACTATGGATCATCACTGATGTACTATGGGCCATCAGTGGTGTACTGTGGACCATCCCTGATGTACTGTGGATCATCCCTGATGTACTGTGGATCATCACTGATGTACTGTGGATCATCACTGATGTACTGTGGATCATCACTGATGTACTGTGGATCATCACTGGTGTACTGTGGATCATCACTGATGTACTGTGGATCATCACTGATGTACTATGAACCATCACTGGTGTACTATGGACCATCACTGGTGTACTATGGGCCATCACTGGTGTACTATGGATCATCACTGATGTACTATGGATCATCACTGATGTACTATGGATCATCACTGATGTACTATGGATCATCACTGGTGTACTATGGATCATCACTGGTGTACTATGGATCATCACTGATGTACTGTGGACCATCGTTGATGTACTGTGGATCATCGCTGATGTACTGAGGATCATCACTGATGTACTGATGATCATCACTGATGTACTATGGATCATCACTGATGTACTATTGATCATCACTGATGTACTATGGGCCATCAGTGGTGAACTGTGGACCATCCCTGATGTACTGTGGATCATCACTGATGTACTGTGGATCATCACTGATGTACTGTGGATCATCACTGATGTACTGTGGATCATCACTGGTGTACTGTGGATCATCACTGATGTACTGTGGATCATCACTAATGTGCTATGAACCATCACTGGTGTACTATGGACCATCACTGGTGTACTATGGGCCATCACTGGTGTACTATGGATCATCACTGATGTACTATGGATCATCACTGATGTACTATGGATCATCACTGGTGTACTATGGATCATCACTGGTGTACTATGGATCATCACTGAGGTACTGTGGACCATCCCTGATGTACTGTGGATCATCACTGATGTACTGAGGATCATCACTGATGTACTGATGATCATCACTGATGTACTATGGATCATCACTGATGTACTATTGATCATCACTGATGTACTATGGGCCATCAGTGGTGTAATATGGGCCATCACTGGTGTACTATGGATCATCACTGGTGTACTATGGATCATCACTGGTGTACTATGGACCATCACTGATGTACTGTGGATCATCACTGATGTACTGTGGATCATCACTGATGTACTGAGGATCATCACTGGTGTACTATGGACCATCACTGATGTACTGTGGATCATCACTGATGTACTGTGGATCATCACTGATGTACTGTGGATCATCACTGATGTACTGTGGATCATCACTGGTGTACTGAGGATCATCACTGGTGTACTGAGGATCATCACTGGTGTACTATGGATCATCACTGATGTACTATGGATCATCACTGATGTACTATAGATCATCACTGATGTACTTTGGGCCATCACTGGTGTACTATGAATCATCACTGATGTACTGTGGGCCATCCCTGATGTACTGAGGATCATCATTGATGTACTGTGGATCATCACTGATGTACTGTGGATCAACACTGATGTACTGAGGACCATCCCTGATGTACTGTGGACCATCACTGATGTACTGTGGATCATCACTGATGTACTATGGACCATCCCTGTTGTACTATAGATCATCACTGATGTACTATGGGCCATCACTGGTGTACTATGGGCCATCACTGGTGTACTATGGGCCATCACTGGTGTACTATGGATCATCACTGGTGTACTATGGACCATCACTGATGTACTGTGGATCATCACTGATGTACTGTGGATCATCCCTGGTGTACTATGGATCATCACTGATGTACTATGGGCCATCACTGATGTACTATGGATCATCACTGATGTACTGTGGACCATCCCTGATGTACTGTGGATCATCACTGATGTACTTTGGACCATCACTGATGTACTGTGGATCATCACTGATGTACTATAGATCATCACTGATGTACTATAGATCATCACTGGTGTACTGTGGAACATCACTGATGTACTATGGATCATCACTGATGTACTATTGATCATCACTGATGTACTATGGGGATCAGTGGTGTTCTGTGGACCATCCCTGATGTACTGTGGATCATCCCTGATGTACTGTGGATCATCACTGATGTACTGTGGATCATCACTGATGTACTGTGGATCATCACTGATGTACTGTGGATCATCACTGATGTACTGTGGATCATCACTGGTGTACTGTGGATCATCACTGATGTACTGTGGATCATCACTGATGAGCTATGAACCATCACTGGTGTACTATGGACCATCACTGGTGTACTATGGGCCATCACTGGTGTACTATGGATCATCACTGATGTACTATGGATCATCACTGATGTACTATGGATCATCACTGGTGTACTATGGATCATCACTGGTGTACTATGGATCATCACTGAGGTACTGTGGACCATCCCTGATGTACTGTGGATCATCACTGATGTACTGAGGATCATCACTGATGTACTGATGATCATCACTGATGTACTATGGATCATCACTGATGTACTATTGATCATCACTGATGTACTATGGGCCATCAGTGGTGTAATATGGGCCATCACTGGTGTACTATGGATCATCACTGGTGTACTATGGATCATCACTGGTGTACTATGGACCATCACTGATGTACTGTGGATCATCACTGATGTACTGTGGATCATCACTGATGTACTGTGGATCATCACTTATGTACTGTGGATCATCACTGATGTACTGTGGATCATCACTGGTGTACTGTGGACCATCACTGATGTAATGTGGATCATCACTGATGTACTGTGGATCATCACTGATGTACTGTGGATCATCACTGATGTACTATAGATCATCACTGGTGTACTATGGACCTTCACTGGTGTACTATGGATCATCACTGTTGTACTATGGGCCATCACTGGTGTACTGTGGATCATCACTGATGTACTATGGACCATCACTGGTGTACTATGGGCCATCACTGGTGTACTATGGATCATCACTGGTGTACTATGGACCATCACTGGTGTACTATGGACCATCACTGATGTACTGTGGACCATCCCCGACGTACTGTGGATCATCACTGATGTACTGAGGATCATCACTGGTGTACTATGGACCATCACTGATGTACTGTGGATCATCACTGATGTACTATTGATCATCACTGATGTACTATGGGCCATCGGTGGTGTACTGTGGACCATCCCTGATGTACTGTGGATCATCCCTGATGTACTGTGGATCATCACTGATGTACTGTGGATCATCACTGATGTACTGTGGATCATCACTGATGTACTATAGATCATCACTGATGTACTATGGATCATCACTGGTGTACTGTGGAACATCACTGATGTACTATGGATCATCACTGATGTACTATTGATCATCACTGATGTACTATGGGCCATCAGTGGTGTACTGTGGACCATCCCTGATGTACTGTGGATCATCCCTGATGTACTGTGGATCATCACTGATGTACTGTGGATCATCACTGATGTACTGTGGATCATCACTGATGTACTGTGGATCATCACTGGTGTACTGTGGATCATCACTGATGTACTGTGGATCATCACTGATGTACTATGAACCATCACTGGTGTACTATGGACCATCACTGGTGTACTATGGGCCATCACTGGTGTACTATGGATCATCACTGATGTACTATGGATCATCACTGATGTACTATGGATCATCACTGGTGTACTATGGATCATCACTGATGTACTGTGGACCATCCCTGATGTACTGTGGATCATCACTGATGTACTGAGGATCATCACTGATGTACTGATGATCATCACTGATGTACTATGGATCATCACTGATGTACTATTGATCATCACTGATGTACTATGGGCCATCAGTGGTGTAATATGGGCCATCACTGGTGTACTATGGATCATCACTGGTGTACTATGGATCATCACTGGTGTACTATGGACCATCACTGATGTACTGTGGATCATCACTGATGTACTGTGGATCATCACTGATGTACTGTGGATCATCACTTATGTACTGTGGATCATCACTGATGTACTGTGGATCATCACTGGTGTACTGTGGACCATCACTGATGTACTGTGGATCATCACTGATGTACTGTGGATCATCACTGATGTACTGTGGATCATCACTGATGTACTGTGGATCATCACTGGTGTACTATGGACCATCACTGGTGTACTATGGATAATCACTGGTGTACTATGGGCCATCACTGGTGTACTGTGGATCATCACTGATGTACTATGGGCCATCACTGGTGTACTATGGGCCATCACTGGTGTACTATGGATCATCACTGGTGTACTATGGACCATCACTGGTGTACTATGGACAATCACTGATGTACTGTGGACCATCCCCGATGTACTGTGGATCATCACTGATGTACTGAGGATCATCACTGGTGTACTATGGACCATCACTGATGTACTGTGGATCATCACTGATGTACTGTGGATCATCACTGATGTACTGTGGATCATCACTGGTGTGCTGAGGATCATCACTGGTGTACTGAGGATCATCACTGGTGTACTATGGATCATCACTGATGTACTATGGATCATCACTGATGTACTATAGTCCATCACTGATGTACTTTGGGCCATCACTGGTGTACTATGGATCATCACTGATGTACTGTGGGCCATCCCTGATGTACTGTGGATCATCACTGATGTACTGTGGATCATCACTGTTGTACTGTGGATCAACACTGATGTACTGAGGACCATCCCTGATGTACTGTGGACCATCACTGATGTACTGTGGATCATCACTGATGTACTATGGACCATCCCTGTTGTACTGTGGATCATCACTGATGTACTATGGGCCATCACTGGTGTACTATGGGCCATCACTGGTGTACTATGGATCATCACTGATGTACTATTGATCATCACTGATGTACTATGGGCCATCAGTGGTGTACTATGGGCCATCACTGGTGTACTATGGATCATCACTGGTGTACTATGGATCATCCCTGTTGTACTAAAGATCATCACTGATGTACTATGGGCCATCACTGGTGTACTATGGGCCATCACTGGTGTACTATGGGCCATCACTGGTGTACTATGGATCATCACTGGTGTACTATGGACCATCACTGATGTACTGTGGATCATCACTGATGTACTGTGGATCATCCCTGGTGTACTATGGATCATCACTGATGTACTATGGGCCATCACTGATGTACTATGGATCATCACTGATGTACTGTGGACCATCCCTGATGTACTGTGGATCATCACTGATGTACTTTGGACCATCACTGATGTACTGTGGATCATCACTGATGTACTATAGATCATCACTGATGTACTATAGATCATCACTGGTGTACTGTGGAACATCACTGATGTACTATGGATCATCACTGATGTACTATTGATCATCACTGATGTACTATGGGGATCAGTGGTGTTCTGTGGACCATCCCTGATGTACTGTGGATCATCCCTGATGTACTGTGGATCATCACTGATGTACTGTGGATCATCACTGATGTACTGTGGATCATCACTGATGTACTGTGGATCATCACTGATGTACTGTGGATCATCACTGGTGTACTGTGGATCATCACTGATGTACTGTGGATCATCACTGATGTGCTATGAACCATCACTGGTGTACTATGGACCATCACTGGTGTACTATGGGCCATCACTGGTGTACTATGGATCATCACTGATGTACTATGGATCATCACTGATGTACTATGGATCATCACTGGTGTACTATGGATCATCACTGGTGTACTATGGATCATCACTGAGGTACTGTGGACCATCCCTGATGTACTGTGGATCATCACTGATGTACTGAGGATCATCACTGATGTACTGATGATCATCACTGATGTACTATGGATCATCACTGATGTACTATTGATCATCACTGATGTACTATGGGCCATCAGTGGTGTAATATGGGCCATCACTGGTGTACTATGGATCATCACTGGTGTACTATGGATCATCACTGGTGTACTATGGACCATCACTGATGTACTGTGGATCATCACTGATGTACTGTGGATCATCACTGATGTACTGTGGATCATCACTTATGTACTGTGGATCATCACTGATGTACTGTGGATCATCACTGGTGTACTGTGGACCATCACTGATGTAATGTGGATCATCACTGATGTACTGTGGATCATCACTGATGTACTGTGGATCATCACTGATGTACTATAGATCATCACTGGTGTACTATGGACCTTCACTGGTGTACTATGGATCATCACTGTTGTACTATGGGCCATCACTGGTGTACTGTGGATCATCACTGATGTACTATGGACCATCACTGGTGTACTATGGGCCATCACTGGTGTACTATGGATCATCACTGGTGTACTATGGACCATCACTGGTGTACTATGGACCATCACTGATGTACTGTGGACCATCCCCGACGTACTGTGGATCATCACTGATGTACTGAGGATCATCACTGGTGTACTATGGACCATCACTGATGTACTGTGGATCATCACTGATGTACTATTGATCATCACTGATGTACTATGGGCCATCGGTGGTGTACTGTGGACCATCCCTGATGTACTGTGGATCATCCCTGATGTACTGTGGATCATCACTGATGTACTGTGGATCATCACTGATGTACTGTGGATCATCACTGATGTACTATAGATCATCACTGATGTACTATGGATCATCACTGGTGTACTGTGGAACATCACTGATGTACTATGGATCATCACTGATGTACTATTGATCATCACTGATGTACTATGGGCCATCAGTGGTGTACTGTGGACCATCCCTGATGTACTGTGGATCATCCCTGATGTACTGTGGATCATCACTGATGTACTGTGGATCATCACTGATGTACTGTGGATCATCACTGATGTACTGTGGATCATCACTGGTGTACTGTGGATCATCACTGATGTACTGTGGATCATCACTGATGTACTATGAACCATCACTGGTGTACTATGGACCATCACTGGTGTACTATGGGCCATCACTGGTGTACTATGGATCATCACTGATGTACTATGGATCATCACTGATGTACTATGGATCATCACTGGTGTACTATGGATCATCACTGATGTACTGTGGACCATCCCTGATGTACTGTGGATCATCACTGATGTACTGAGGATCATCACTGATGTACTGATGATCATCACTGATGTACTATGGATCATCACTGATGTACTATTGATCATCACTGATGTACTATGGGCCATCAGTGGTGTAATATGGGCCATCACTGGTGTACTATGGATCATCACTGGTGTACTATGGATCATCACTGGTGTACTATGGACCATCACTGATGTACTGTGGATCATCACTGATGTACTGTGGATCATCACTGATGTACTGTGGATCATCACTTATGTACTGTGGATCATCACTGATGTACTGTGGATCATCACTGGTGTACTGTGGACCATCACTGATGTACTGTGGATCATCACTGATGTACTGTGGATCATCACTGATGTACTATTGATCATCACTGATGTACTATGGGCCATCAGTGGTGTACTATGGGCCATCACTGGTGTACTATGGATCATCACTGGTGTACTATGGATCATCACTGATGTACTATGGACCATCCCTGATGTACCATGGACCATCCCTGATGTACTGTGGATCATCACTGATGTACTGTGGATCATCACTGATGTACTATGGGCCATCAGTGGTGTACTATGGGCCATCACTGGTGTACTATGGACCATCACTGATGTACTGTGGATCATCCCTGCTGTACTGTGGATCATCACTGATGTACTGAGGATCATCACTGATGTACTGAGGATCATCACTGATGTACTCTGGATCATCACTGATGTACTGAGGATCATCACTGATGTACTGTGGATCATCACTGATGTACTGTGGATCATCACTGATGTACTATGGATCATCACTGATGTACTATGGGCCATCACTGGTGTACTATGGATCATCAATGATGTACTATGGATCATCACTGATGTACTATGGATCATCACTGATGTACTGAGGATCATCACTGATGTACTATGGATCATCACTGATGTACTATGGATCATCACTGATGTACTATGGATCATCACTGGTGTACTATGGATCATCACTGATGTACTATGGACCATCCTTGATGTACTATGGACCATCCCTGATGTACTGTGAATCATCACTGATGTACTATAGATCATCACTGATGTACTATGGGCCATCACTGGTGTACTATGGATCATCACTGATGTACTATCGATCATCACTGATGTACTGAGGATCATCACTGATGTACTACGGATCATCACTTGTACTGTGGATCATCACTGATGTACTGTGGACCATCCCTGATGTACTGTGGATCATCACTGATGTACTGTGGATCATCACTGATGTACTAAGGATCATCACTGATGTACTGTGGGCCATCACTGATGTACTGTGGACCATCCCTGATGTACTGTGGATCATCACTGATGTACTATAGATCATCACTGATGTACTATGGGCCATTATTGGTGTACTATGGATCATCACTGATGTACTGTGGATCATCACTGATGTACTATGGATCATCACTGATGTACTATGGATCATCACTGATATACTATGAGCCATCACTGATGTACTATGGGCCATCACTGATGTACTGTGGATCATCACTGGTGTACTATGGATCATCACTGATGTACTATGGATCATCACTGGTGTACTATGGATCATCACTGATGTACTGTGGATCATCACTGATGTACTGTGGACCATCCCTGATGTACTGTGGATCATCACTGATGTACTGTGGATCATCACTGATGTACTGAGGATCATCATTGATGTACTGTGGATCATCACTGATGTACTGTGGATCATCACTGATGTACTATGGGCAATAACAGGTGTACTATGGGCCATCACAGGTGTACTATGGATCATCACTGATGTACTATGGACCATCCTTGATGTCCTATGGACCATCCCTGATGTACTGTGCACCATTACTGATGTACTGTGGACCATCACTGATGTACTGTGGATCATCACTGGTGTACTGTGGATCATCACTGATGTACTGTGGATCATCACTGATGTACTATGAACCATCACTGGTGTACTATGGACCATCACTGGTGTACTATGGGCCATCACTGGTGTACTATGGGTCATCACTGATGTACTATGGATCATCACTGATGTACTATGGATCATCACTGGTGTACTATGGATCATCACTGATGTACTGTGGACCATCCCTGATGTACTGTGGATCATCACTGATGTACTGAGGATCATCACTGATGTACTGATGATCATCACTGATGTACTATGGATCATCACTGATGTACTATTGATCATCACTGATGTACTATGGGCCATCAGTGGTGTAATATGGGCCATCACTGGTGTACTATGGATCATCACTGGTGTACTATGGATCATCACTGGTGTACTATGGACCATCACTGATGTACTGTGGATCATCACTGATGTACTGTGGATCATCACTGATGTACTGTGGATCATCACTTATGTACTGTGGATCATCACTGATGTACTGTGGATCATCACTGGTGTACTGTGGACCATCACTGATGTACTGTGGATCATCACTGATGTACTGTGGATCATCACTGATGTACTGTGGATCATCACTGATGTACTGTGGATCATCACTGGTGTACTATGGACCATCACTGGTGTACTATGGATCATCACTGGTGTACTATGGGCCATCACTGGTGTACTGTGGATCATCACTGATGTACTATGGACCATCACTGGTGTACTATGGGCCATCACTGGTGTACTATGGATCATCACTGGTGTACTATGGACCATCACTGGTGTACTATGGACCATCACTGATGTACTGTGGACCATCCCCGATGTACTGTGGATCATCACTGATGTACTGAGGATCATCACTGGTGTACTATGGACCATCACTGATGTACTGTGGATCATCACTGATGTACTATTGATCATCACTGATGTACTATGGATCATCACTGATGTACTATGGATCATCAGTGGTGTACTATGGATCATCACTGATGTACTGTGGACCATCCCTGATGTACTGTGGATCATCACTGATGTACTGAGGATCATCACTGATGTACTGATGATCATCACTGATGTACTATGGATCATCACTGATGTACTATTGATCATCACTGATGTACTATGGGCCATCAGTGGTGTAATATGGGCCATCACTGGTGTACTATGGATCATCACTGGTGTACTATGGATCATCACTGGTGTACTATGGACCATCACTGATGTACTGTGGATCATCACTGATGTACTGTGGATCATCACTGATGTACTGTGGATCATCACTTATGTACTGTGGATCATCACTGATGTACTGTGGATCATCACTGGTGTACTGTGGACCATCACTGATGTACTGTGGATCATCACTGATGTACTGTGGATCATCACTGATGTACTGTGGATCATCACTGATGTACTGTGGATCATCACTGGTGTACTATGGACCATCACTGGTGTACTATGGATCATCACTGGTGTACTATGGGCCATCACTGGTGTACTGTGGATCATCACTGATGTACTATGGACCATCACTGGTGTACTATGGGCCATCACTGGTGTACTATGGATCATCACTGGTGTACTATGGACCATCACTGGTGTACTATGGACAATCACTGATGTACTGTGGACCATCCCCGATGTACTGTGGATCATCACTGATGTACTGAGGATCATCACTGGTGTACTATGGACCATCACTGATGTACTGTGGATCATCACTGATGTACTGTGGATCATCACTGATGTACTGTGGATCATCACTGGTGTGCTGAGGATCATCACTGGTGTAATGAGGATCATCACTGTTGTACTATGGATCATCACTGATGTACTATGGATCATCACTGATGTACTATAGTTCATCACTGATGTACTTTGGGCCATCACTGGTGTACTATGGATCATCACTGATGTACTGTGGGCCATCCCTGATGTACTGTGGATCATCACTGATGTACTGTGGATCATCACTGTTGTACTGTGGATCAACACTGATGTACTGAGGACCATCCCTGATGTACTGTGGACCATCACTGATGTACTGTGGATCATCACTGATGTACTGTGGACCATCCCTGTTGTACTGTGGATCATCACTGATGTACTATGGGCCATCACTGGTGTACTATGGGCCATCACTGGTGTACTATGGATCATCACTGATGTACTATTGATCATCACTGATGTACTATGGGCCATCAGTGGTGTACTATGGGCCATCACTGGTGTACTATGGATCATCACTGGTGTACTATGGATCATCACTGATGTACTATGGACCATACCTGATGTACCATGGACCATCCCTGATGTACTGTGGATCATCACTGATGTACTGTGGATCATCACTGATGTACTATGGGCCATCAGTGGTGTACTATGGGCCATCACTGGTGTACTATGGACCATCACTGATGTACTGTGGATCATCCCTGCTGTACTGTGGATCATCACTGATGTACTGAGGATCATCACTGATGTACTGAGGATCATCACTGATGTACTCTGGATCATCACTGATGTACTGAGGATCATCACTGATGTACTGTGGATCATCACTGATGTACTGTGGATCATCACTGATGTACTATGGATCATCACTGATGTACTATGGGCCATCACTGGTGTACTATGGATCATCAATGATGTACTATGGATCATCACTGATGTACTATGGATCATCACTGATGTACTGAGGATCATCACTGATGTACTATGGATCATCACTGATGTACTATGGATCATCACTGGTGTACTATGGATCATCATTGATGTACTATGGACCATCCTTGATGTACTATGGACCATCCCTGATGTACTGTGAATCATCACTGATGTACTATAGATCATCACTGATGTACTATGGGCCATCACTGGTGTACTATGGATCATCACTGATGTACTATCGATCATCACTGATGTACTGAGGATCATCACTGATGTACTACGGATCATCACTTGTACTGTGGATCATCACTGATGTACTGTGGACCATCCCTGATGTACTGTGGATCATCACTGATGTACTGTGGATCATCACTGATGTACTAAGGATCATCACTGATGTACTGTGGGCCATCACTGATGTACTGTGGACCATCCCTGATGTACTGTGGATCATCACTGATGTACTATAGATCATCACTGATGTACTATGGGCCATTATTGGTGTACTATGGATCATCACTGATGTACTGTGGATCATCACTGATGTACTATGGATCATCACTGATGTACTATGGATCATCACTGATATACTATGAGCCATCACTGATGTACTATGGGCCATCACTGATGTACTGTGGATCATCACTGGTGTACTATGGATCATCACTGATGTACTATGGATCATCACTGGTGTACTATGGATCATCACTGATGTACTGTGGATCATCACTGATGTACTGTGGACCATCCCTGATGTACTGTGGATCATCACTGATGTACTGTGGATCATCACTGATGTACTGAGGATCATCATTGATGTACTGTGGATCATCACTGATGTACTGTGGATCATCACTGATGTACTATGGGCCATAACAGGTGTACTATGGGCCATCACAGGTGTACTATGGATCATCACTGATGTACTATGGACCATCCTTGATGTCCTATGGACCATCCCTGATGTACTGTGGACCATTACTGATGTACTGTGGACCATCACTGATGTACTGTGGACCATCACTGATGTACTGTGGATCATCACTGATGTACTGTAGAACATCACTGATGTACTGTGGATCATCACTGATGTACTGTGGATCATCACTAATGTACTATAGTTCATCACTGATGTACTATGGACCATCACTGGTGTACTATGGATCATCACTGGTGTACTGTGGATCATCACTGATGTACTGTGGATCATCACTGATGTACTATGGACCATCACTGGTGTACTATGGGCCATCACTGGTGTACTATGAATCATCACTGGTGTACTATGGACCATCACTGATGTACTGTGGACCATCCCCGATGTACTGTGTATCATCACTGATGTACTGAGGATCATCACTGGTGTACTATGGATCATCACTGATGTACTATGGATCATCACTGATGTACTTTGGGCCATCACTGATGTACTGTGGACCATCCCTGATGTACTGTGGATCATCACTGATGTATTGTGGATCATCACTGATGTACTGTGGATCATCACTGATGTACTGTGGACCATCACTGATGTACTGTGGACCATCACTGATGTACTGTGGATCATCACTGATGTACTGTGGATCATCACTGATGTACTGTGGATCATCACTGATGTACTGTGGATCATCACTGATGTACTATAGATCATCACTGATGTACTATGGGCCATCACTGGTGTACTATGGATCATCACTGGTGTTCTATGGATCATCACTGGTGTACTATGGATCATCACTGATGTACTATGGACCATCCCTGATATACTATGGACCATCCCTGATGTACTATAGATCATCACTGATGTACTATGGGCCATCACTGGTGTACTATGGGCCATCACTGGTGTACTATGGATCATAACTGGTGTTTTATGGATCATCACTGATGTATTGTGGACCATCCCTGATGTGCTGTGGATCATCACTAATGTACTGTGGACCATCACTGATGTACTGTGGATCATCACTGATGTACTGTGGATCATCACTGATGTACTGTGGATCATCACTGATGTACTATAGATTATCACTGATGTACTATGGATCATCACTGGTGTACTGTGGGCCATCACTGGTGTACTATGGATCATCACTGGTGTACTATGGATCATCACTGATGAACTATGGACCATCCCTGATGTACCATGGACCATCACTGATGTACTGTGGATCATCACTGATGTACTGTGGATCATCACTGATGTACTGTGGATCATCACTGATGTACTATAGATCATCACTGATGTACTGTGGATCATCACTGATGTACTGTGGATCATCACTGATGTACTATAGATCATCACTGATGTACTATGGGCCATCAGTGGTGTACTATGGGCCATCACTGGTGTACTATGGATCATCACTGGTGTACTATGGATCATCACTGGTGTATTATGGACCATCCCTGATGTACTGTGGATCATCACTGATGTACTGTGGATCATCACTGATGTACTGAGGATCATCACTGATGTACTGTGGATCATCACTGATGTACTGTGGATCATCACTGATGTACTATGGATCATCACTGATGTACTATAGATCATCACTGATGTACTATGGATCATCACTGATGTACTATGGATCATCACTGGTGTACTATGGATCATCACTGGTGTACTATGGATCATCACTGATGTACTGTGGACCATCCCTGATGTACTGTGGATCATCACTGATGTACTGTGGATCATCACTAATGTACTGTGGATCATCACTGATGTACTGTGGATCATCACTGATGAACTGAGGATCATCACTGATGTACTGAGGATCATCACTGATGTACTATGGATCATCACTGATGTACTATGGATCATCACTGGTGTACTATGGGCCATCACAGGTGTACTATTGGCCATCACAGGTGTACTATGGATCATCACTGATGTACTATGGTCCATCCCTGATGTACTATGGACCATCCCTGATGTACTGTGGATCATCACTGATGTACTATAGATCTTCACTGATGTACTATGGGCCATCACTGGTGTACTATGGATCATCACTGATGTACTATGGATCATCACTGATGTACTGTGGATCATCACTGATGTACTGTGGATCATCACTGATGTACTGAGGATCATCACTGATGTACTATGGATCATCACTGGTGTACTATGGGCAATCACAGGTGTACTATGGGCCATCACAGGTGTACTATGGATCATCACTCATGTACTATGGACCATCCTTGATGTACTATGGACCATCTCTGATGTACTGTGGATCATCACTGATGTACTAAGGATCATCACTGATGTACTGTGGGCCATCACTGATGTACTGTGGACCATCCCTGATGTACTGTGGATCATCACTGATGTACTATAGATCATCACTGATGTACTATGGGCCATTATTGGTGTACTATGGATCATCACTGATGTACTGTGGATCATCACTGATGTACTATGGGCCATCACTGGTGTACTATGGATCATCACTGATGTACTATCGATCATCACTGATGTACTGAGGATCATCACTGATGTACTACGGATCATCACTTGTACTGTGGATCATCACTGATGTACTGTGGACCATCCCTGATGTACTGTGGATCATCACTGATGTACTGTGGATCATCACTGATGTACTAAGGATCATCACTGATGTACTGTGGGCCATCACTGATGTACTGTGGACCATCCCTGATGTACTGTGGATCATCACTGATGTACTATAGATCATCACTGATGTACTATGGGCCATTATTGGTGTACTATGGATCATCACTGATGTACTGTGGATCATCACTGATGTACTATGGATCATCACTGATGTACTATGGATCATCACTGATATACTATGAGCCATCACTGATGTACTATGGGCCATCACTGATGTACTGTGGATCATCACTGGTGTACTATGGATCATCACTGATGTACTATGGATCATCACTGGTGTACTATGGATCATCACTGATGTACTGTGGATCATCACTGATGTACTGTGGACCATCCCTGATGTACTGTGGATCATCACTGATGTACTGTGGATCATCACTGATTTACTGAGGATCATCATTGATGTACTGTGGATCATCACTGATGTACTGTGGATCACCACTGATGTACTATGGGCCATAACAGGTGTACTATGGGCCATCACAGGTGTACTATGGATCATCACTGATGTACTATGGACCATCCTTGATGTCCTATGGACCATCCCTGATGTACTGTGGACCATTACTGATGTACTGTGGACCATCACTGATGTACTGTGGACCATCACTGATGTACTGTGGATCATCACTGATGTACTGTAGAACATCACTGATGTACTGTGGATCATCACTGATGTACTGTGGATCATCACTGATGTACTGTGGATCATCACTAATGTACTATAGTTCATCACTGATGTACTATGGACCATCACTGGTGTACTATGGATCATCACTGGTGTACTGTGGATCATCACTGATGTACTGTGGATCATCACTGATGTACTATGGACCATCACTGGTGTACTATGGGCCATCACTGGTGTACTATGAATCATCACTGGTGTACTATGGACCATCACTGATGTACTGTGGACCATCCCCGATGTACTGTGTATCATCACTGATGTACTGAGGATCATCACTGGTGTACTATGGATCATCACTGATGTACTATGGATCATCACTGATGTACTTTGGGCCATCACTGATGTACTGTGGACCATCCCTGATGTACTGTGGATCATCACTGATGTATTGTGGATCATCACTGATGTACTGTGGATCATCACTGATGTACTGTGGACCATCACTGATGTACTGTGGACCATCACTGATGTACTGTGGATCATCACTGATGTACTATGGATCATCACTGATGTACTATAGATCATCACTGATGTACTATGGATCATCACTGATGTACTATGGACCATCACTGGTGTACTATGGATCATGACTGGTGTACTATGGATCATCACTGGTGTACTATGGATCATCACTGGTGTACTATGGACCATCCCTGATGTACTGTGGATCATCACTGATGTACTGTGGATCATCACTGATGTACTGTGGATCATCACTGATGTACTATAGATCATCACTGATGTACTATGGGCCATCACTGGTGTACTATGGATCATCACTGGTGTACTATGGATCATCACTGGTGTACTATGGATCATCACTGGTGTACTATGGATCATCACTGATGTACTATGGACCATCCCTGATATACT
Source organism: Rana muscosa (assembly GCA_029206835.1). NCBI lineage: Eukaryota > Metazoa > Chordata > Amphibia > Anura > Ranidae > Rana > Rana muscosa. The sequence continues at coordinate 16,057,865 of JARGYO010005562.1, forward strand.
ATGGACCATCCCTGATGTACTATAGATCATCACTGATGTACTATGGGCCATCACTGGTGTACTATGGGCCATCACTGGTGTACTATGGATCATAACTGGTGTTTTATGGATCATCACTGATGTACTGTGGACCATCCCTGATGTGCTGTGGATCATCACTAATGTACTGTGGACCATCACTGATGTACTGTGGATCATCACTGATGTACTGTGGATCATCACTGATGTACTGTGGATCATCACTGATGTACTATAGATTATCACTGATGTACTATGGATCATCACTGGTGTACTGTGGGCCATCACTGGTGTACTATGGATCATCACTGGTGTACTATGGATCATCACTGATGAACTATGGACCATCCCTGATGTACCATGGACCATCACTGATGTACTGTGGATCATCACTGATGTACTGTGGATCATCACTGATGTACTGTGGATAATCACTGATGTACTATAGATCATCACTGATGTACTATAGATCATCACTGATGTACTGTGGATCATCACTGATGTACTGTGGATCATCACTGATGTACTATAGATCATCACTGATGTACTATGGGCCATCAGTGGTGTACTATGGGCCATCACTGGTGTACTATGGATCATCACTGGTGTACTATGGATCATCACTGGTGTATTATGGACCATCCCTGATGTACTGTGGATCATCACTGATGTACTGTAGAACATCACTGATGTACTGTGGATCATCACTGATGTACTGTGGATTATCACTGATGTACTGTGGATCATCACTAATGTACTATAGTTCATCACTGATGTACTATGGACCATCACTGGTGTACAATGGATCATCACTGGTGTACTGTGGATCATCACTGATGTACTGTGGATCCTCACTGATGTACTATGGAACATCAGTGGTGTACTATGGGCCATCACTGGTTTACTATGAATCATCACTGGTGTACTATGGACCATCACTGATGTACTGTGGACCATCCCCGATGTACTGTGTATCATCACTGATGTACTGAGGATCATCACTGGTGTACTATGGATCATCACTGATGTACTATGGATCATCACTGATGTACTTTGGGCCATCACTGATGTACTGTGGACCATCCCTGATGTACTGTGGATCATCACTGATGTATTGTGGATCATCACTGATGTACTGTGGATCATCACTGATGTACTGTGGACCATCACTGATGTACTGTGGACCATCACTGATGTACTGTGGATCATCACTGATGTTCTATGGACCATCACTGATGTACTGTGGATCATCACTGATGTACTATAGATCATCACTGATGTACTATGGATCATCACTGATGTACTATGGACCATCACTGGTGTACTATGGATCATGACTGGTGTACTATGGATCATCACTGGTGTACTATGGATCATCACTGGTGTACTATGGACCATCCCTGATGTACTGTGGATCATCACTGATGTACTGTGGATCATCACTGATGTACTGTGGATTATCACTGATGTACTGTGGATCATCACTAATGTACTATAGTTCATCACTGATGTACTATGGACCATCACTGGTGTACAATGGATCATCACTGGTGTACTGTGGATCATCACTGATGTACTGTGGATCCTCACTGATGTACTATGGAACATCAGTGGTGTACTATGGGCCATCACTGGTTTACTATGAATCATCACTGGTGTACTATGGACCATCACTGATGTACTGTGGACCATCCCCGATGTACTGTGTATCATCACTGATGTACTGAGGATCATCACTGGTGTACTATGGATCATCACTGATGTACTATGGATCATCACTGATGTACTTTGGGCCATCACTGATGTACTGTGGACCATCCCTGATGTACTGTGGATCATCACTGATGTATTGTGGATCATCACTGATGTACTGTGGATCATCACTGATGTACTGTGGACCATCACTGATGTACTGTGGACCATCACTGATGTACTGTGGATCATCACTGATGTTCTATGGACCATCACTGATGTACTGTGGATCATCACTGATGTACTATAGATCATCACTGATGTACTATGGATCATCACTGATGTACTATGGACCATCACTGGTGTACTATGGATCATGACTGGTGTACTATGGATCATCACTGGTGTACTATGGATCATCACTGGTGTACTATGGACCATCCCTGATGTACTGTGGATCATCACTGATGTACTGTGGATCATCACTGATGTACTGTGGATCATCACTGATGTACTATAGATCATCACTGATGTACTATGGGCCATCACTGGTGTACTATGGATCATCACTGGTGTACTATGGATCATCACTGATGTACTATGGATCATCACTGATGTACTTTGGGCCATCACTGATGTACTGTGGACCATCCCTGATGTACTGTGGATCATCACTGATGTATTGTGGATCATCACTGATGTACTGTGGATCATCACTGATGTACTGTGGACCATCACTGATGTACTGTGGACCATCACTGATGTACTGTGGATCATCACTGATGTTCTATGGACCATCACTGATGTACTGTGGATCATCACTGATGTACTATAGATCATCACTGATGTACTATGGATCATCACTGATGTACTATGGACCATCACTGGTGTACTATGGATCATGATTGGTGTACTATGGATCATCACTGGTGTACTATGGATCATCACTGGTGTACTATGGACCATCCCTGATGTACTGTGGATCATCACTGATGTACTGTGGATCATCACTGATGTACTGTGGATCATCACTGATGTACTATAGATCATCACTGATGTACTATGGGCCATCACTGGTGTACTATGGATCATCACTGGTGTACTATGGATCATCACTGGTGTACTATGGATCATCACTGGTGTACTATGGATCATCACTGATGTACTATGGACCATCCCTGATATACTATGGACCATCCCTGATGTACTATAGATCATCACTGATGTACTATGGGCCATCACTGGTGTACTATGGGCCATCACTGGTGTACTATGGATCATAACTGGTGTTTTATGGATCATCACTGATGTACTGTGGACCATCCCTGATGTGCTGTGGATCATCACTAATGTACTGTGGACCATCACTGATGTACTGTGGATCATCACTGATGTACTGTGGATCATCACTGATGTACTGTGGATCATCACTGATGTACTATAGATTATCACTGATGTACTATGGATCATCACTGATGTACTATGGACCATCACTGGTGTACTATGGATCATGACTGGTGTACTATGGATCATCACTGGTGTACTATGGATCATCACTGGTGTACTATGGACCATCCCTGATGTACTGTGGATCATCACTGATGTACTGTGGATCATCACTGATGTACTGTGGATCATCACTGATGTACTATAGATCATCACTGATGTACTATGGGCCATCACTGGTGTACTATGGATCATCACTGGTGTACTATGGATCATCACTGGTGTACTATGGATCATCACTGGTGTACTATGGATCATCACTGATGTACTATGGACCATCCCTGATATACTATGGACCATCCCTGATGTACTATAGATCATCACTGATGTACTAAGGGCCATCACTGGTGTACTATGGGCCATCACTGGTGTACTATGGATCATAACTGGTGTTTTATGGATCATCACTGATGTACTGTGGACCATCCCTGATGTGCTGTGGATCATCACTAATGTACTGTGGACCATCACTGATGTACTGTGGATCATCACTGATGTACTGTGGATCATCACTGATGTACTATAGATTATCACTGATGTACTATGGATCATCACTGGTGTACTGTGGGCCATCACTGGTGTAGTATGGATCATCACTGGTGTACTATGGATCATCACTGATGAACTATGGACCATCCCTGATGTACCATGGACCATCACTGATGTACTGTGGATCATCACTGATGTACTGTGGATCATCACTGATGTACTGTGGATAATCACTGATGTACTATAGATCATCACTGATGTACTATAGATCATCACTGATGTACTGTGAATCATCACTGATGTACTGTGGATCATCACTGATGTACTATAGATCATCACTGATGTACTATGGGCCATCAGTGGTGTACTATGGGCCATCACTGGTGTACTATGGATCATCACTGGTGTACTATGGATCATCACTGGTGTATTATGGACCATCCCTGATGTACTGTGGATCATCACTGATGTACTGTAGAACATCACTGATGTACTGTGGATCATCACTGATGTACTGTGGATTATCACTGATGTACTGTGGATCATCACTAATGTACTATAGTTCATCAATGATGTACTATGGACCATCACTGGTGTACAATGGATCATCACTGGTGTACTGTGGATCATCACTGATGTACTGTGGATCATCACTGATGTACTATGGAACATCAGTGGTGTACTATGGGCCATCACTGGTGTACTATGAATCATCACTGGTGTACTATGGACCATCACTGATGTACTGTGGACCATCCCCGATGTACTGTGTATCATCACTGATGTACTGAGGATCATCACTGGTGTACTATGGATCATCACTGATGTACTATGGATCATCACTGATGTACTTTGGGCCATCACTGATGTACTGTGGACCATCCCTGATGTACTGTGGATCATCACTGATGTATTGTGGATCATCACTGATGTACTATAGATCATCACTGATGTACTGTGGATCATCACTGATGTACTGTGGATCATCACTGATGTACTATAGATCATCACTGATGTACTATGGGCCATCAGTGGTGTACTATGGGCCATCACTGGTGTACTATGGATCATCACTGGTGTACTATGGATCATCACTGGTGTATTATGGATCATCACTGATGTACTGTGGACCATCCCTGATGTACTGTGGATCATCACTGATGTACTGTGGATCATCACTAATGTACTATGGATCATCACTGATGTACTGTGGATCATCACTGATGAACTGAGGATCATCACTGATGTACTGAGGATCATCACTGATGTACTATGGATCATCACTGATGTACTATGGATCATCACTGGTGTACTATGGGCCATCACAGGTGTACTATTGGCCATCACAGGTGTACTATGGATCATCACTGATGTACTATGGTCCATTCCTGATGTACTATGGACCATCCCTGATGTACTGTGGATCATCACTGACTTACTATAGATCTTCACTGATGTACTATGGGCCATCACTGGTGTACTATGGATCATCACTGATGTACTATGGATCATCACTGATGTACTGTGGATCATCACTGATGTACTGTGGATCATCACTGATGTACTGAGGATCATCACTGATGTACTATGGATCATCACTGGTGTACTATGGGCAATCACAGGTGTACTATGGGCCATCACAGGTGTACTATGGATCATCACTCATGTACTATGGACCATCCTTGATGTACTATGGACCATCTCTGATGTACTGTGGATCATCACTGATGTACTATAGATCATCACTGATGTACTATAGATCATCACTGATGTACTGTGGATCATCACTGATGTACTATGGACCATCCTTGATGTACTATGGACCATCCCTGATGTACTGTGGACCATTACTGATGTACTGTGGACCATCACTGATGTACTGTAGATCATCACTGATGTACTGTGGATCATCACTGATGTACTGTGGATCATCACTAATATACTATAGATCATCACTGATGTATTATGGACCATCACTGGTGTACTATGGATCATCACTGGTGTACTATGGACCATCACTGATGTACTATGGACCATCACCGATGTACTGTGGATCATCACTGATGTACTGAGGATCATCACTGGTGTACTATGGATCATCACTGATGTACTATGGATCATCACTGATGTACTATGGATCATCACTGATGTACTATAGATCATCACTGATGTACTTTGGGCCATCACTGATGTACTGTGGACCATCCCTGATGTACTGTGGATCATCACTGATGTATTGTGGATCATCACTGATGTACTGAGGACCATCCCTGATGTACTGTGGACTATCACTGATGTACTGTGGACCATCACTGATGTACTGTGGATCATCACTGATGTTCATGGACCATCACTGATGTACTGTGGATCATCACTGATGTACTGTGGATTATCACTGATGTACTATGGACCATCACTGGTGTACTATGGATCATGACTGGTGTACTATGGATCATCACTGGTGTACTATGGACCATCCCTGATGTACTGTGGACCATCACTGATGTACTGTGGATCATCACTGATGTACTGTGGATCATCACTGATGTACTATAGATCATCACTGATGTACTATGGGCCATCACTGGTGTACAATGGATCATCACTGGTGTACTATTGATCATCACTGATGTACTATGGACCATCCCTGATGTACTATATATCATCACTGATGTACTATGGGCCATCACTGGTGTACTATGGGCCACCACTGGTGTACTATGGATCATAACTGGTGTACTATGGACCATCACTGATGTACTGTGGAACATCACTGATGTACTGTGGATCATCCCTGGTGTTCTATGGATCATCACTGGTGTACTATTGATCATCACTGATGTACTATGGGCCATCACTGATGTACTATGGATCATCACTGATGTACTGTGGACCATCCCTGATGTACTGTGGATCATCACTAATGTACTGTGGACCATCACTGATGTACTGTGGATCATCACTAATGTACTGTGGACCATCACTGATGTACTGTGGATCATCACTGATGAACTATAGATCATCACTGGTGTACTATGGGCCATCACTGGTGTACTATGGATCATCACTGGTGTACTACGGATCATCCCTGATGTACCATGGACCATCACTGATGTACCGTGGATCATCCCTGATGTACTGTGGATCATCACTGATGTACTGTGGATCATCACTGATGTACTGTGGATCATCACTGATGTACTGAGGATCATCACTGATGTACTGAGGATCATCACTGATGTACTATGGATCATCACTGATGTACTATGGATCATCACTGGTGTATTATGGAAAAATGAAAATCATATCCACCCAGAGTGGTACTGGGGATACAATGTAATAAAAAATTGCCACGTCCCGAAATTGTAGATTAAATAAAAATAGGATAAAAAGATGGACTTTATGGGCACGACAAGTTGATATAAAATTACTCAAGTTTTATTAAAAATTAACAAAAGAAAAGGATAACAAAACATACAAATAAAATGAATATTATATAGAACTATTCATCAACCTAGTGTTGACACACTTATACACATCACCCAATAGCCAAAATTCAATGAGGAAAAATAATTTATACTGGGTAGAATGACATCGTGCAGATAATCCCTGACTACCGAGGGCTGCTACCTACTAAACGGAGGCACTCCCACCAACATCCATTACAAGTCCAGACTGGGCAACTCTGCAAGTTAGGACAATACCGAATCCCTGCTAGCATAATTGAAACTACCAGTACCCATATCCGTGTATCAATTTATCATTTTTTTCTCCATAATCGGAGTTTAAACACGGATATTGGGCTCTACATCATAGCTATATATTATGCTATTCAGGTAAGCAGAGTTTTTTCAAGATACCCAGAGGCATTGTTCTACTACTACTACTGCCATCCTGACCATCTATAAACCTCCGTTTTTACTTGAAAAACCTTTTAACCCATACATTCAAAAAACTCCTGAAGAAGCGACTTATGTCGCGCAACATGTCGGGTTTAGGAATGAATTTCTGACGACACACCACCAATCAATGCCACCAGCAATTACTGGTATCCAATATACTGAAAGAATTGACCTTGATGTCATTCTACCCAGTATAAATTCTATTTCCTCATTGAATTTTGGCTATTGGGTGATGTGTATAAGTGTGTCAACACTAGGTTGATGAATAGTTCTATATAATATTAATTTTATTTGTATGTTTTGTTATCCTTTTCTTTTGTTAATTTTTAATAAAACTGGTGTATTATGGACCATCACAGGTGTACTATGGGCCATCACAGGTGTACTATGGATCATCACTGATGTACTATGGACCATCCCTGATATACTATGGACCATCCCTGATGTACTGTGGATCATCACTGATGTACTATGGGCCATCACTGGTGTACTATGGATCATCACTGATGTACTGTGGATCATCACTGATGTACTGAGGATCATCACTGATGTACTATGGATCATAACTGGTGTACTATGGGCAATCACAGGTGTACTATGGGCCATCACAGGTGTACTATGGATCATCACTGATGTACTATGGACCATCCTTGATGTACTATGAACCATCCCTGATGTACTGTGGATCATCACTGATGTACTATAGATCATCACTGATGTACTGTGGATCATCACTGATGTACTATGGACCATCCTTGATGTACTATGGACCATCCCTGATGTACTGTGGACCATTACTGATGTACTGTGGACCATCACTGATGTACTGTAGATCATCACTGATGTACTGTGGATCATCACTGATGTACTGTGGATGATCACTAATGTACTATAGATCATCACTGATGTACTATGGACCATAACTGGTGTACTATGGATCATCACTGGTGTACTATGGATCATCACTGGTGTACTATGGACCATCACTGATGTACTATGGACCATCACTGATGTACTGTGGATCATCACTGATGTACTGAGGATCATCACTGGTGTACTATGGATCATCACTGGTGTACTATGGATCATCACTGATGTACTATGGATCATCACTGATGTACTATAGATCATCACTGATGTACTTTGGGCCATCACTGATGTACTGTGGACCATCCCTGATGTACTGTGGATCATCACTGATGTATTGTGGACCATCACTGATGTACTGTGGATCATCACTGATGTACTGAGGACCATCCCTGATGTACTGTGGACCATCACTGATGTACTGTGGACCATCACTGATGTACTGTGGATCATCACTGATGTTCTATGGACCATCACTGATGTACTGTGGATCATCACTGATGTACTATAGATCATCACTGATGTACTGTGGATCATCACTGATGTACTATGGAGCATCACTGCTGTACTATGGATCATGACTGGTGTACTATGGATCATCACTGGTGTACTATGGACCATCCCTGATGTACTGTGGATCATCACTGATGTACTGTGGATCATCACTGATGTACTGTGGATCATCACTGATGTACTATAGATCATCACTGATGTACTATGGGCCATCACTGGTGTACAATGGATCATCACTGGTGTACTATTGATTATCACTGATGTACTATGGACCATCCCTGATGTATTATGGACCATCCCTGATGTACTATAGATCATCACTGATGTACTATGGGCCATCACTGGTGTACTATGGGCCATCACTGGTGTACTATGGATCATCACTGATGTACTGTGGATCATCACTGATGTACTATATACCATCAATGGTGTACTATGGATCATCACTGGTGTACTATGGATCATCACTGGTGTACTATGGATCATCAGTGATGTACTATGGATCATCACTGATGTACTATGGACCATCACTGATGTACTATGGACCATCACTGATGTACTGTGGACCATCACTGATGTACTATAGATCATCACTGATGTACTATGGACCATCACTGATTTACTGTGGATAATCACTGATGTACTATGGATCATCACTGATGTACTATGGATCATCACTGATGTACTGTGGATCATCACTGATGTACTATGGACCATCCTAGATGTACTGTGGATCATCACTGATGTACTGTGGACCATCCCTGATGTACTGTGGATCATCACTGATGTACTATGGATCATCATTTGTAATGTGGATCATCACTAATGTACTGTGGATCATCACTGATGCACTGTGGATCATCACTGATTTACTGTGGATCATTACTGATGTACTATGGATCATCACTGGTGTACTATGGATCATCACTGATGTACTGTGGATCATCACTGATGTACTATAGATCATCACTGATGTAATATGGGCCATCACTGGTGTACTATGGATCATCACTGATGTACTATGGATCATCACTGATGTACTATGGATCATCACTGATGTACTGAGGATCATCACTGATGTACTGAGGATCATCACTGATGTACTATGGATCATCACTTGTACTGTGCATCATCACTGATGTACTGTGGACCATCCCTGATGCACTGTGGATCATCACTGGTGTACTATGGATCATCACTGATGTACTATGGGCCATCACTGATGTACTATGGATCATCACTGATGTACTGTGGACCATCCCTGATGTACTGTGGATCATCACTGATGTACTGTGGACCATCCCTGATGTACTGTGGATCATCACTGATGTACTGTGGATCATCACTGATGTACTGTGGATCATCACTGGTGTACTGTGGATCATCACTGATGTACTATGGACCATCACTGGTGTACTATGGACCATCACTGGTGTACTATGGGCCATCACTGGTGTACTATGGATCATCACTGATGTACTATAGATCATCACTGGTGTACTATGGATCATCACTGGTGTACTATGGATCATCACTGATGTACTGTGGACCATCCTTGATGTACTGTGGATCATCACTGATGTACTGAGGATCATCACTGATGTACTGAGGATCATCACTGATGTGATGTACTATGGATCATCACTGATGTACTATAGATCATCACTGATGTACTATGGGCCATCACTGGTGTACTATGGGCCATCACTGGTGTACTATGGATCATCACTGGTGTACTATGGACCATCACTGATGTACTGTGGATCATCACAGGTGTACTATGGGCCATCACAGGTGTACTATGGATCATCACTGATGTACTATGGACCATCCTTGATGTACTATGGACCACCCCTGATGTACTGTGGATCATCACTGATGTACTATAGATCATCACTGATGTACTGTGGATCTTCACTGATGTACTATGGACCATCCTTGATGTACTATGGACCATCCCTGATGTACTGTGGACCATTACTGATGTACTGTGGACCATCACTGATGTACTGTAGATCATCACTGATGTACTGTGGATCATCACTGATGTACTGTGGATGATCACTAATGTACTATAGATCATCACTGATGTACTATGGACCATAACTGGTGTACTATGGATCATCACTGGTGTACTATGGATCATCACTGGTGTACTATGGATCATCACTGGTGTACTATGGACCATCACTGATGTACTATGGACCATCACCGATGTACTGTGGATCATCACTGATGTACTATGGACCATCACTGGTGTACTATGGACCATCACTGGTGTACTATGGGCCATCACTGGTGTACTATGGATCATCACTGATGTACTATGGATCATCACTGATGTACTATGGATCATCACTGGTGTACTATGGATCATCACTGGTGTACTATGGATCATCACTGATGTACTGTGGACCATCCCTGATGTACTATGGGCCATCACTGGTGTACTATGGACCATCACTGGTGTACTATGGATCATCACTGGTGTACTGTGGATCATCACTGATGTACTATGGACCATCACTGGTGTACTATGGGCCATCACTGGTGTACTATGGATCATCACTGGTGTACTATGGACCATCACTGGTGTACTATGGACCATCACTGATGTACTGTGGACCATCCCCGATGTACTGTGGATCATCACTGATGTACTGAGGATCATCACTGGTGTACTATAGACCATTACTGATGTACTGTGGATCATCACTGATGTACTGTGGATCATCACTGATGTACTGTGGATCATCACTGGTGTACTGAGGATCATCACTGGTGTACTATGGATCATCACTGATGTACTATGGATCATCACTGATGTACTATAGATCATCACTGATGTACTTTGGGCCATCACTGGTGTACTATGGATCATCACTGATGTACTGTGGGCCATCCCTGATGTACTGAGGATCATCACTGATGTACTGTGGATCATCACTGATGTACTGTGGATCAACACTGTTGTACTGAGGACCATCCCTGATGTACTGTGGACCATCACTGATGTACTGTGGATCATCACTGATGTACTATGGACCATCCCTGTTGTACTATAGATCATCACTGATGTACTATGGGCCATCACTGGTGTACTATGGGCCATCACTGGTGTACTATGGGCCATCACTGGTGTACTATGGATCATCACTGGTGTACTATGGACCATCACTGATGTACTGTGGATCATCACTGATGTACTGTGGATCATCCCTGGTGTACTATGGATCATCACTGATGTACTATGGGCCATCACTGATGTACTATGGATCATCACTGATGTACTGTGGACCATCCCTGATGTACTATAGATCATCACTGATGTACTATGGATCATCACTGGTGTATTGTGGAACATCACTGATGTACTATGGATCATCACTGATGTACTATTGATCATCACTGATGTACTATGGGCCATCAGTGGTGTACTGTGGACCATCCCTGATGTACTGTGGATCATCCCTGATGTACTGTGGATCATCACTGATGTACTGTGGATCATCACTGATGTACTGTGGATCATCACTGATGTACTGTGGATCATCACTGGTGTACTGTGGATCATCACTGATGTACTGTGGATCATCACTGATGTATTATGAACCATTACTGGTGTACTATGGACCATCACTGGTGTACTATGGGCCATCACTGGTGTACTATGGATCATCACTGATGTACTATGGATCATCACTGATGTACTATGGATCATCACTGGTGTACTATGGATCATCACTGGTGTACTATGGACCATCCTTGATGTACTATGGACCACCCCTGATGTACTGTGGACCACCCCTGATGTACTATGGATCATCACTGATGTACTATAGATCATCACTGATGTACTATGGGCCATCACTGGTGTACTATGGGCCATCACTGGTGTACTATGGATCATCACTGGTGTACTATGGACCATCACTGATGTACTGTGGATCATCACAGGTGTACTATGGGCCATCACAGGTGTACTATGGATCATCACTGATGTACTATGGACCATCCTTGATGTACTATGGACCACCCCTGATGTACTGTGGATCATCACTGATGTACTATAGATCATCACTGATGTACTGTGGATCTTCACTGATGTACTATGGACCATCCTTGATGTACTATGGACCATCCCTGATGTACTGTGGACCATTACTGATGTACTGTGGACCATCACTGATGTACTGTAGATCATCACTGATGTACTGTGGATCATCACTGATGTACTGTGGATGATCAATAATGTACTATAGATCATCACTGATGTACTATGGACCATAACTGGTGTACTATGGATCATCACTGGTGTACTATGGATCATCACTGGTGTACTATGGATCATCACTGGTGTACTATGGACCATCACTGATGTACTATGGACCATCACCGATGTACTGTGGATCATCACTGATGTACTATGGACCATCACTGGTGTACTATGGACCATCACTGGTGTACTATGGGCCATCACTGGTGTACTATGGATCATCACTGATGTACTATGGATCATCACTGATGTACTATGGATCATCACTGGTGTACTATGGATCATCACTGGTGTACTATGGATCATCACTGATGTACTGTGGACCATCCCTGATGTACTATGGGCCATCACTGGTGTACTATGGACCATCACTGGTGTACTATGGATCATCACTGGTGTACTGTGGATCATCACTGATGTACTATGGACCATCACTGGTGTACTATGGGCCATCACTGGTGTACTATGGATCATCACTGGTGTACTATGGACCATCACTGGTGTACTATGGACCATCACTGATGTACTGTGGACCATCCCCGATGTACTGTGGATCATCACTGATGTACTGAGGATCATCACTGGTGTACTATAGACCATTACTGATGTACTGTGGATCATCACTGATGTACTGTGGATCATCACTGATGTACTGTGGATCATCACTGGTGTACTGAGGATCATCACTGGTGTACTATGGATCATCACTGATGTACTATGGATCATCACTGATGTACTATAGATCATCACTGATGTACTTTGGGCCATCACTGGTGTACTATGGATCATCACTGATGTACTGTGGGCCATCCCTGATGTACTGAGGATCATCACTGATGTACTGTGGATCATCACTGATGTACTGTGGATCAACACTGTTGTACTGAGGACCATCCCTGATGTACTGTGGACCATCACTGATGTACTGTGGATCATCACTGATGTACTATGGACCATCCCTGTTGTACTATAGATCATCACTGATGTACTATGGGCCATCACTGGTGTACTATGGGCCATCACTGGTGTACTATGGGCCATCACTGGTGTACTATGGATCATCACTGGTGTACTATGGACCATCACTGATGTACTGTGGATCATCACTGATGTACTGTGGATCATCCCTGGTGTACTATGGATCATCACTGATGTACTATGGGCCATCACTGATGTACTATGGATCATCACTGATGTACTGTGGACCATCCCTGATGTACTATAGATCATCACTGATGTACTATGGATCATCACTGGTGTATTGTGGAACATCACTGATGTACTATGGATCATCACTGATGTACTATTGATCATCACTGATGTACTATGGGCCATCAGTGGTGTACTGTGGACCATCCCTGATGTACTGTGGATCATCCCTGATGTACTGTGGATCATCACTGATGTACTGTGGATCATCACTGATGTACTGTGGATCATCACTGATGTACTGTGGATCATCACTGGTGTACTGTGGATCATCACTGATGTACTGTGGATCATCACTGATGTATTATGAACCATTACTGGTGTACTATGGACCATCACTGGTGTACTATGGGCCATCACTGGTGTACTATGGATCATCACTGATGTACTATGGATCATCACTGATGTACTATGGATCATCACTGGTGTACTATGGATCATCACTGGTGTACTATGGATCATCACTGATGTACTGTGGATCATCACTGATGTACTGTGGATCATCACTGATGTACTGTGGATCATCACTGATGTACTGTGGATCATCACTGGTGTACTGTGGATCATCACTGATGTACTGTGGATCATCACTGATGTACTATGAACCATCACTGGTGTACTATGGACCATCACTGGTGTACTATGGGCCATCACTGGTGTACTATGGATCATCACTGATGTACTATGGATCATCACTGGTGTACTATGGATCATCACTGGTGTACTATGGATCATCACTGATGTACTGTGGACCATCCCTGATGTACTGTGGATCATCACTGATGTACTGAGGATCATCACTGGTGTACTATGGACCATCACTGATGTACTGTGGATCATCACTGATGTACTATAGATCATCACTGATGTACTATGGATCATCACTGATGTACTGTGGAACATCACTGATGTACTATGGATCATCACTGATGTACTATTGATCATCACTGATGTACTGTGGAACATCACTGATGTACTGTGGATCATCCCTGGTGTTCTATGGATCATCACTGGTGTACTATTGATCATCACTGATGTACTATGGGCCATCACTGATGTACTATGGATCATCACTGATGTACTGTGGACCATCCCTGATGTACTGTGGATCATCACTAATGTACTGTGGACCATCACTGATGTACTGTGGATCATCACTAATGTACTGTAGACCATCACTGATGTACTGTGGATCATCACTGATGAACTATAGATCATCACTGGTGTACTATGGGCCATCACTGGTGTACTATGGATCATCACTGGTGTACTACGGATCATCCCTGATGTACCATGGACCATCACTGATGTACCGTGGATCATCCCTGATGTACTGTGGATCATCACTGATGTACTGTGGATCATCACTGATGTACTGTGGATCATCACTGATGTACTGAGGATCATCACTGATGTACTGAGGATCATCACTGATGTACTATGGATCATCACTGATGTACTATGGATCATCACTGGTGTATTATGGAAAAATGAAAATCATATCCACCCAGAGTGGTACTGGGGATACAATGTAATAAAAAATTGCCACGTCCCGAAATTGTAGATTAAATAAAAATAGGATAAAAAGATGGACTTTATGGGCACGACAAGTTGATATAAAATTACTCAAGTTTTATTAAAAATTAACAAAAGAAAAGGATAACAAAACATACAAATAAAATGAATATTATATAGAACTATTCATCAACCTAGTGTTGACACACTTATACACATCACCCAATAGCCAAAATTCAATGAGGAAAAATAATTTATACTGGGTAGAATGACATCGTGCAGATAATCCCTGACTACCGAGGGCTGCTACCTACTAAACGGAGGCACTCCCACCAACATCCATTACAAGTCCAGACTGGGCAACTCTGCAAGTTAGGACAATACCGAATCCCTGCTAGCATAATTGAAACTACCAGTACCCATATCCGTGTATCAATTTATCATTTTTTTCTCCATAATCGGAGTTTAAACACGGATATTGGGCTCTACATCATAGCTATATATTATGCTATTCAGGTAAGCAGAGTTTTTTCAAGATACCCAGAGGCATTGTTCTACTACTACTACTGCCATCCTGACCATCTATAAACCTCCGTTTTTACTTGAAAAACCTTTTAACCCATACATTCAAAAAACTCCTGAAGAAGCGACTTATGTCGCGCAACATGTCGGGTTTAGGAATGAATTTCTGACGACACACCACCAATCAATGCCACCAGCAATTACTGGTATCCAATATACTGAAAGAATTGACCTTGATGTCATTCTACCCAGTATAAATTCTATTTCCTCATTGAATTTTGGCTATTGGGTGATGTGTATAAGTGTGTCAACACTAGGTTGATGAATAGTTCTATATAATATTAATTTTATTTGTATGTTTTGTTATCCTTTTCTTTTGTTAATTTTTAATAAAACTGGTGTATTATGGACCATCACAGGTGTACTATGGGCCATCACAGGTGTACTATGGATCATCACTGATGTACTATGGACCATCCCTGATATACTATGGACCATCCCTGATGTACTGTGGATCATCACTGATGTACTATAGATCATCACTGATGTACTATGGGCCATCACTGGTGTACTATGGATCATCACTGATGTACTGTGGATCATCACTGATGTACTGAGGATCATCACTGATGTACTATGGATCATAACTGGTGTACTATGGGCAATCACAGGTGTACTATGGGCCATCACAGGTGTACTATGGATCATCACTGATGTACTATGGACCATCCTTGATGTACTATGAACCATCCCTGATGTACTGTGGATCATCACTGATGTACTATAGATCATCACTGATGTACTGTGGATCATCACTGATGTACTATGGACCATCCTTGATGTACTATGGACCATCCCTGATGTACTGTGGACCATTACTGATGTACTGTGGACCATCACTGATGTACTGTAGATCATCACTGATGTACTGTGGATCATCACTGATGTACTGTGGATGATCACTAATGTACTATAGATCATCACTGATGTACTATGGACCATAACTGGTGTACTATGGATCATCACTGGTGTACTATGGATCATCACTGGTGTACTATGGACCATCACTGATGTACTATGGACCATCACTGATGTACTGTGGATCATCACTGATGTACTGAGGATCATCACTGGTGTACTATGGATCATCACTGGTGTACTATGGATCATCACTGATGTACTATGGATCATCACTGATGTACTATAGATCATCACTGATGTACTTTGGGCCATCACTGATGTACTGTGGACCATCCCTGATGTACTGTGGATCATCACTGATGTATTGTGGACCATCACTGATGTACTGTGGATCATCACTGATGTACTGAGGACCATCCCTGATGTACTGTGGACCATCACTGATGTACTGTGGACCATCACTGATGTACTGTGGATCATCACTGATGTTCTATGGACCATCACTGATGTACTGTGGATCATCACTGATGTACTATAGATCATCACTGATGTACTGTGGATCATCACTGATGTACTATGGAGCATCACTGCTGTACTATGGATCATGACTGGTGTACTATGGATCATCACTGGTGTACTATGGACCATCCCTGATGTACTGTGGATCATCACTGATGTACTGTGGATCATCACTGATGTACTGTGGATCATCACTGATGTACTATAGATCATCACTGATGTACTATGGGCCATCACTGGTGTACAATGGATCATCACTGGTGTACTATTGATTATCACTGATGTACTATGGACCATCCCTGATGTATTATGGACCATCCCTGATGTACTATAGATCATCACTGATGTACTATGGGCCATCACTGGTGTACTATGGGCCATCACTGGTGTACTATGGATCATCACTGATGTACTGTGGATCATCACTGATGTACTATATACCATCAATGGTGTACTATGGATCATCACTGGTGTACTATGGATCATCACTGGTGTACTATGGATCATCAGTGATGTACTATGGATCATCACTGATGTACTATGGACCATCACTGATGTACTATGGACCATCACTGATGTACTGTGGACCATCACTGATGTACTATAGATCATCACTGATGTACTATGGACCATCACTGATTTACTGTGGATAATCACTGATGTACTATGGATCATCACTGATGTACTATGGATCATCACTGATGTACTGTGGATCATCACTGATGTACTATGGACCATCCTAGATGTACTGTGGATCATCACTGATGTACTGTGGACCATCCCTGATGTACTGTGGATCATCACTGATGTACTATGGATCATCATTTGTAATGTGGATCATCACTAATGTACTGTGGATCATCACTGATGCACTGTGGATCATCACTGATTTACTGTGGATCATTACTGATGTACTATGGATCATCACTGGTGTACTATGGATCATCACTGATGTACTGTGGATCATCACTGATGTACTATAGATCATCACTGATGTAATATGGGCCATCACTGGTGTACTATGGATCATCACTGATGTACTATGGATCATCACTGATGTACTATGGATCATCACTGATGTACTGAGGATCATCACTGATGTACTGAGGATCATCACTGATGTACTATGGATCATCACTTGTACTGTGCATCATCACTGATGTACTGTGGACCATCCCTGATGCACTGTGGATCATCACTGGTGTACTATGGATCATCACTGATGTACTATGGGCCATCACTGATGTACTATGGATCATCACTGATGTACTGTGGACCATCCCTGATGTACTGTGGATCATCACTGATGTACTGTGGACCATCCCTGATGTACTGTGGATCATCACTGATGTACTGTGGATCATCACTGATGTACTGTGGATCATCACTGGTGTACTGTGGATCATCACTGATGTACTATGGACCATCACTGGTGTACTATGGACCATCACTGGTGTACTATGGGCCATCACTGGTGTACTATGGATCATCACTGATGTACTATAGATCATCACTGGTGTACTATGGATCATCACTGGTGTACTATGGATCATCACTGATGTACTGTGGACCATCCTTGATGTACTGTGGATCATCACTGATGTACTGAGGATCATCACTGATGTACTGAGGATCATCACTGATGTGATGTACTATGGATCATCACTGATGTACTATAGATCATCACTGATGTACTATGGGCCATCACTGGTGTACTATGGGCCATCACTGGTGTACTATGGATCATCACTGGTGTACTATGGACCATCACTGATGTACTGTGGATCATCACAGGTGTACTATGGGCCATCACAGGTGTACTATGGATCATCACTGATGTACTATGGACCATCCTTGATGTACTATGGACCACCCCTGATGTACTGTGGATCATCACTGATGTACTATAGATCATCACTGATGTACTGTGGATCTTCACTGATGTACTATGGACCATCCTTGATGTACTATGGACCATCCCTGATGTACTGTGGACCATTACTGATGTACTGTGGACCATCACTGATGTACTGTAGATCATCACTGATGTACTGTGGATCATCACTGATGTACTGTGGATGATCACTAATGTACTATAGATCATCACTGATGTACTATGGACCATAACTGGTGTACTATGGATCATCACTGGTGTACTATGGATCATCACTGGTGTACTATGGATCATCACTGGTGTACTATGGACCATCACTGATGTACTATGGACCATCACCGATGTACTGTGGATCATCACTGATGTACTATGGACCATCACTGGTGTACTATGGACCATCACTGGTGTACTATGGGCCATCACTGGTGTACTATGGATCATCACTGATGTACTATGGATCATCACTGATGTACTATGGATCATCACTGGTGTACTATGGATCATCACTGGTGTACTATGGATCATCACTGATGTACTGTGGACCATCCCTGATGTACTATGGGCCATCACTGGTGTACTATGGACCATCACTAATGTACTATGGATCATCACTGGTGTACTGTGGATCATCACTGATGTACTATGGACCATCACTGGTGTACTATGGGCCATCACTGGTGTACTATGGATCATCACTGGTGTACTATGGACCATCACTGGTGTACTATGGACCATCACTGATGTACTGTGGACCATCCCCGATGTACTGTGGATCATCACTGATGTACTGAGGATCATCACTGGTGTACTATAGACCATTACTGATGTACTGTGGATCATCACTGATGTACTGTGGATCATCACTGATGTACTGTGGATCATCACTGGTGTACTGAGGATCATCACTGGTGTACTATGGATCATCACTGATGTACTATGGATCATCACTGATGTACTATAGATCATCACTGATGTACTTTGGGCCATCACTGGTGTACTATGGATCATCACTGATGTACTGTGGGCCATCCCTGATGTACTGAGGATCATCACTGATGTACTGTGGATCATCACTGATGTACTGTGGATCAACACTGTTGTACTGAGGACCATCCCTGATGTACTGTGGACCATCACTGATGTACTGTGGATCATCACTGATGTACTATGGACCATCCCTGTTGTACTATAGATCATCACTGATGTACTATGGGCCATCACTGGTGTACTATGGGCCATCACTGGTGTACTATGGGCCATCACTGGTGTACTATGGATCATCACTGGTGTACTATGGACCATCACTGATGTACTGTGGATCATCACTGATGTACTGTGGATCATCCCTGGTGTACTATGGATCATCACTGATGTACTATGGGCCATCACTGATGTACTATGGATCATCACTGATGTACTGTGGACCATCCCTGATGTACTATAGATCATCACTGATGTACTATGGATCATCACTGGTGTATTGTGGAACATCACTGATGTACTATGGATCATCACTGATGTACTATTGATCATCACTGATGTACTATGGGCCATCAGTGGTGTACTGTGGACCATCCCTGATGTACTGTGGATCATCCCTGATGTACTGTGGATCATCACTGATGTACTGTGGATCATCACTGATGTACTGTGGATCATCACTGATGTACTGTGGATCATCACTGGTGTACTGTGGATCATCACTGATGTACTGTGGATCATCACTGATGTATTATGAACCATTACTGGTGTACTATGGACCATCACTGGTGTACTATGGGCCATCACTGGTGTACTATGGATCATCACTGATGTACTATGGATCATCACTGATGTACTATGGATCATCACTGGTGTACTATGGATCATCACTGGTGTACTATGGATCATCACTGATGTACTGTGGATCATCACTGATGTACTGTGGATCATCACTGATGTACTGTGGATCATCACTGATGTACTGTGGATCATCACTGGTGTACTGTGGATCATCACTGATGTACTGTGGATCATCACTGATGTACTATGAACCATCACTGGTGTACTATGGACCATCACTGGTGTACTATGGGCCATCACTGGTGTACTATGGATCATCACTGATGTACTATGGATCATCACTGGTGTACTATGGATCATCACTGGTGTACTATGGATCATCACTGATGTACTGTGGACCATCCCTGATGTACTGTGGATCATCACTGATGTACTGAGGATCATCACTGGTGTACTATGGACCATCACTGATGTACTGTGGATCATCACTGATGTACTATAGATCATCACTGATGTACTATGGATCATCACTGATGTACTGTGGAACATCACTGATGTACTATGGATCATCACTGATGTACTATTGATCATCACTGATGTACTATGGGCCATCAGTGGTGTACTGTGGACCATCCCTGATGTACTGTGGATCATCCCTGATGTACTGTGGATCATCACTGATGTACTGTGGATCATCACTGATGTACTGTGGATCATCACTGGTGTACTGTGGATCATCACTGATGTACTGTGGATCATCACTGATGTACTATGAACCATCACTGGTGTACTATGGGCCATCACTGGTGTACTATGGATCATCACTGATGTACTATGGATCATCACTGGTGTACTATGGATCATCACTGATGTACTGTGGACCATCCCTGATGTACTGTGGATCATCACTGATGTACTGAGGATCATCACTGATGTACTGATGATCATCAGTGATGTACTATGGATCATCACTGATGTACTATTGATCATCACTGATGTACTATGGGCCATCAGTGGTGTAATATGGGCCATCACTGGTGTACTATGGATCATCACTGGTGTACTATGGATCATCACTGATGTACTATGGATCATCACTGGTGTACTATGGACCATCACTGATGTACTGTGGATCATCACTGATGTACTGTGGATCATCACTGATGTACTGTGGATCATCACTTCTGTACTGTGGATCATCACTGATGTACTGTGGATCATCACTGGTGTACTGTGGACCATCACTGATGTACTGTGGATCATCACTGATGTACTGTGGATCATCACTGATGTACTGTGGATCATCACTGATGTACTATAGATCATCACTGGTGTACTATGGACCTTCACTGGTGTACTATGGATCATCACTGGTGTACTATGGGCCATCACTGGTGTACTGTGGATCATCACTGATGTACTATGGACCATCACTGGTGTACTATGGGCCATCACTGGTGTACTATGGATCATCACTGGTGTACTATGGACCATCACTGGTGTACTATGGACCATCACTGATGTACTGTAGACCATCCCCGATGTACTGTGGATCATCACTGATGTACTGAGGATCATCACTGGTGTACTATGGACCATCACTGATGTACTGTGGATCATCACTGATGTACTATTGATCATCACTGATGTACTATGGGCCATCAGTGGTGTACTGTGGACCATCCCTGATGTACTGTGGATCATCCCTGATGTACTGTGGATCATCACTGATGTACTGTGGATCATCACTGATGTACTGTGGATCATCACTGATGTACTGTGGATCATCACTGATGTACTGTGGATCATCACTGATGTACTATGAACCATCACTGGTGTACTATGGACCATCACTTGTGTACTATGGGCCATCACTGGTGTACTATGGATCATCACTGATGTACTATGGATCATCACTGATGTACTATAGATCATCACTGATGTACTTTGGGCCATCACTGGTGTACTATGGATCATCACTGATGTACTGTGGGCCATCCCTGATGTACTGAGGATCATCACTGATGTACTGTGGATCATCACTGATGTACTGTGGATCAACACTGATGTACTGAGGACCATCCCTGATGTACTGTGGACCATCACTGATGTACTGTGGATCATCACTGATGTACTATGGACCATCCCTGTTGTACTATAGATCATCACTGATGTACTATGGGCCATCACTGGTGTACTATGGGCCATCACTGGTGTACTATGGGCCATCACTGGTGTACTATGGATCATCACTGGTGTACTATGGACCATCACTGATGTACTGTGGATCATCACTGATGTACTGTGGATCATCCCTGGTGTACTGTGGATCATCACTGATGTACTATGGGCCATCACTGATGTACTATGGATCATCACTGATGTACTGTGGACCATCCCTGATGTAATGTGGATCATCACTGATGTACTTTGTACCATCACTGATGTACTGTGGATCATCACTGATGTACTATAGATCATCACTGATGTACTATGGATCATCACTGGTGTACTGTGGAACATCACTGATGTACTATGGATCATCACTGATGTACTATTGATCATCACTGATGTACTATGGGCCATCAGTGGTGTACTGTGGACCATCCCTGATGTACTGTGGATCATCCCTGATGTACTGTGGATCATCACTGATGTACTGTGGATCATCACTGATGTACTGTGGATCATCACTGATGTACTGTGGATCATCACTGATGTACTGTGAATCATCACAGGTGTACTGTGGATCATCACTGATGTACTGTGGATCATCACTGATGTACTATGAACCATCACTGGTGTACTATGGACCATCACTGGTGTACTATGGGCCATCACTGGTGTACTATGGATCATCACTGATGTACTATGGATCATCACTGATGTACTATGGATCATCACTGGTGTACTATGGATCATCACTGGTGTACTATGGATCATCACTGATGTACTGTGGACCATCCCTGATGTACTATGAGCCATCACTGATGTACTGAGGATCATCACTGATGTACTGATGATCATCACTGATGTACTATGGATCATCACTGATGTACTATTGATCATCACTGATGTACTATGGGCCATCAGTGGTGTAATATGGGCCATCACTGGTGTACTATGGATCATCACTGGTGTACTATGGATCATCACTGGTGTACTATGGACCATCACTGATGTACTGTGGATCATCACTGATGTACTGTGGATCATCACTGATGTACTGTGGATCATCACTGGTGTACTATGGATCATCACTGGTGTACTATGGATCATCACTGATGTACTGTGGACCATCCCTGATGTACTGTGGATCATCACTGATGTACTGAGGATCATCACTGATGTACTATGGATCATCACTGATGTACTATTGATCATCACTGATGTACTATGGGCCATCAGTGGTGTAATATGGGCCATCACTGGTGTACTATGGATCATCACTGGTGTACTATGGATCATCACTGGTGTACTATGGACCATCACTGATGTACTGTGGATCATCACTGATGTACTGTGGATCATCACTGATGTACTGTGGATCATCACTTATGTACTGTGGATCATCACTGATGTACTGTGGATCATCACTGGTGTACTGTGGACCATCACTGATGTACTGTGGATCATCACTGATGTACTGTGGATCATCACTGATGTACTGTGGATCATCACTGATGTACTGTGGATCATCACTGGTGTACTATGGACCATCACTGGTGTACTATGGATCATCACTGGTGTACTATGGATCATCACTGGTGTACTGTGGATCATCACTGATGTACTATGGACCATCACTGGTGTACTATGGATCATCACTGGTGTACTATGGGCCATCACTGGTGTACTGTGGATCATCACTGATGTACTATGGACCATCACTGGTGTACTATGGGCCATCACTGATGTACTGAGGATCATCACTGGTGTACTATGGACCATCACTGATGTACTGTGGATCATCACTGATGTACTGTGGATCATCACTGATGTACTGTGGATCATCACTGGTGTACTGAGGATCATCACTGATGTACTGTGGATCATCACTGTTGTACTGTGGATCAACACTGATGTACTGAGGACCATCCCTGATGTACTGTGGACCATCACTGATGTACTATGGACCATCCCTGTTGTACTGTGGATCATCACTGATGTACTATGGGCCATCACTGGTGTACTATGGGCCATCACCGGTGTACTATGGATCATCACTGATGTACTATTGATCATCACTGATGTACTATGGGCCATCAGTGGTGTACTATGGGCCATCACTGGTGTACTATGGGCCATCACTGGTGTACTATGGATCATCACTAGTGTACTATGGATCATCCCTGATGTACCATGGACCATCCCTGATGTACCATGGACCATCCCTGATGTACTGTGGATCATCACTGATGTACTGTGGATCATCACTGATGTACTATGGGCCATCAGTGGTGTACTATGGACCATCACTGATGTACTGTGGATCATCCCTGCTGTACTGTGGATCATCACTGATGTACTGAGGATCATCACTGATGTACTGTGGATCATCACTGATGTACTGAGGATCATCACTGATGTACTGTGGATCATCACTGATGTACTGAGGATCATCACTGATGTACTGTGGATCATCACTGATGTACTGTGGATCATCACTGATGTACTATGGATCATCACTGATGTACTATGGGCCATCACTGGTGTACTATGGATCATCAATGATGTACTATGGATCATCACTGATGTACTATGGATCATCACTGGTGTACTATGGATCATCACTGGTGTACTATGGATCATCACTGGTGTACTATGGATCATCACTGATGTACTGTGGACCATCCCTGATGTACTGTGGATCATCACTGATGTACTGAGGATCATCACTGATGTACTGAGGATCATCACTGATGTACTATGGATCATCACTGGTGTACTATGGGCCATCACAGGTGTACTATGGGCCATCACAGGTGTACTATGGATCATCACTGGTGTACTATGGGCCATCACTGGTGTACTATGGATCATCACTGGTGTACTATGGACCATCACTGGTGTACTATGGACAATCACTGATGTACTGTGGACCATTCCCGATGTACTGTGGATCATCACTGATGTACTGAGGATCATCACTGGTGTACTATGGACCATCACTGATGTACTGTGGATCATCACTGATGTACTGTGGATCATCACTGATGTACTGTGGATCATCACTGGTGTACTGAGGATCATCACTGGTGTACTGAGGATCATCACTGGTGTACTATGGATTATCACTGATGTACTATGGATCATCACTGATGTACTATAGATCATCACTGATGTACTTTGGGCATCACTGGTGTACTATGGATCATCACTGATGTACTGTGGGCCATCCCTGATGTACTGTGGATCATCACTGATGTACTGTGGATCATCACTGTTGTACTGTGGATCAACACTGATGTACTGAGGACCATCCCTGATGTACTGTGGACCATCACTGATGTACTGTGGATCATCACTGATGTACTATGGACCATCCCTGTTGTACTGTGGATCATCACTGATGTACTATGGGCCATCACTGGTGTACTATGGGCCATCACTGGTGTACTATGGATCATCACTGATGTACTATTGATCATCACTGATGTACTATGGGCCATCAGTGGTGTACTATGGACCATCACTGGTGTACTATGGATCATCACTGGTGTACTATGGATCATCACTGATGTACTATGGACCATCCCTGATGTACCATGGACCATCCCTGATGTACTGTGGATCATCACTGATGTACTGTGGATCATCACTGATGTACAATGGGCCATCAGTGGTGTACTATGGGCCATCACTGGTGTACTATGGACAATCACTGATGTACTGTGGACCATCCCCGATGTACTGTGGATCATCACTAATGTACTGAGGATCATCACTGGTGTACTATGGACCATCACTGATGTACTGTGGATCATCACTGATGTACTGTGGATCATCACTGATGTACTGTGGATCATCACTGGTGTACTGAGGATCATCACTGGTGTACTGAGGATCATCACTGGTGTACTATGGATCATCACTGATGTACTATGGATCATCACTGATGTACTATAGATCATCACTGATGTACTTTGGGCCATCACTGGTGTACTATGGATCATCACTGATGTACTGTGGGCCATCCCTGATGTACTGTGGATCATCACTGATGTACTGTGGATCATCACTGTTGTAGTGTGGATCAACACTGATGTACTGAGGACCATCCCTGATGTACTGTGGACCATCACTGATGTACTGTGGATCATCACTGATGTACTATGGACCATCCCTGTTGTACTGTGGATCATCACTGATGTACTATGGGCCATCACTGGTGTACTATGGGCCATCACTGGTGTACTATGGGCCATCACTGGTGTACTATGGATCATCACTGATGTACTATTGATCATCACTGATGTACTATGGGCCATCAGTGGTGTACTATGGGCCATCACTGGTGTACTATGGATCATCACTGGTGTACTATGGATCATCACTGATGTACTATGGACCATCCCTGATGTACCATGGACCATCCCTGATGTACTGTGGATCATCACTGATGTACTGTGGCTCATCACTGATGTACTATGGGCCATCAGTGGTGTACTATGGGCCATCACTGGTGTACTATGGACAATCACTGATGTACTGTGGACCATCCCCGATGTACTGTGGATCATCACTAATGTACTGAGGATCATCACTGGTGTACTATGGACCATCACTGATGTACTGTGGATCATCACTGATGTACTGTGGATCATCACTGATGTACTGAGGATCATCACTGATGTACTGAGGATCATCACTGATGTACTGTGGATCATCACTGATGTACTGAGGATCATCACTGATGTACTGTGGATCATCACTGATGTACTGTGGATCATCACTGATGTACTATGGGCCATCACTGGTGTACAATGGATCATCAATGATGTACTATGGATCATCACTGATGTACTATGGATCATCACTGGTGTACTATGGATCATCACTGGTGTACTATGGATCATCACTGATGTACTGTGGACCATCCCTGATGTACTGTGGATCATCACTGATGTACTGAGGATCATCACTGATGTACTGAGGATCATCACTGATGTACTATGGATCATCACTGATGTACTATGGATCATCACTGGTGTACTATGGGCCATCACAGGTGTACTATGGGCCATCACAGGTGTACTATGGATCATCACTGATGTACTATGGACCATCCTTGATGTACTATGGACCATCCCTGATGTACTGTGAATCATCACTGATGTACTATAGATCATCACTGATGTACTATGGGCCATCACTGGTGTACTATGGATCATCACTGATGTACTATCGATCATCACTGATGTACTGAGGATCATCACTGATGTAATATGGATCATCACTTGTACTGTGGATCATCACTGATGTACTGTGGACCATCCCTGATGTACTGTGGATCATCACTGATGTACTGTGGATCATCACTGATGTACTAAGGATCATCACTGATGTACTGTGGGCCATCACTGATGTACTGTGGACCATCCCTGATGTACTGTGGATCATCACTGATGTACTATAGATCATCACTGCTGTACTATGGGCCATTATTGGTGTACTATGGATCATCACTGATGTACTGTGGATCATCACTGATGTACTATGGATCATCACTGATGTACTATGGATCATCACGGATGTACTATGGATCATCACTGATATACTATGAGCCATCACTGATGTACTATGGGCCATCACTGATGTACTGTGGATCATCACTGGTGTACTATGGATCATCACTGATGTACTATGGATCATCACTGGTGTACTATGGATCATCACTGATGTACTGTGGATCATCACTGATGTACTGTGGACCATCCCTGATGTACTGTGGATCATCACTGATGTACTGTGGATCATCACTGATGTACTGAGGATCATCATTGATGTACTGTGGATCATCACTGATGTACTGTGGATCATCACTGATGTACTATGGGCCATAACAGGTGTACTATGGGCCATCACAGGTGTACTATGGATCATCACTGATGTACTATGGACCATCCTTGATGTCCTATGGACCATCCCTGATGTACTGTGGACCATTACTGATGTACTGTGGACCATCACTGATGTACTGTGGACCATCACTGATGTACTGTGGATCATCACTGATGTACTGTGGATCATCACTAATGTACTATAGTTCATCACTGATGTACTATGGACCATCACTGGTGTACTATGGATCATCACTGGTGTACTGTGGATCATCACTGATGTACTGTGGATCATCACTGATGTACTATGGACCATCACTGGTGTACTATGGGCCATCACTGGTGTACTATGAATCATCACTGGTGTACTATGGACCATCACTGATGTACTGTGGACCATCCCGATGTACTGTGTATCATCACTGATGTACTGAGGATCATCACTGGTGTACTATGGATCATCACTGATGTACTATGTATCATCACTGATGTACTTCAGGCCATCACTGATGTACTGTGGACCATCCCTGATGTACTGTGGATCATCACTGATGTATTGTGGATCATCACTGATGTACTGTGGATCATCACTGATGTACTGTGGACCATCACTGATGTACTGTGGACCATCACTGATGTACTGTGGATCATCACTGATGTTCTATGGACCATCACTGATGTACTGTGGATCATCACTGATGTACTATAGATCATCACTGATGTACTATGGATCATCACTGATGTACTATGGACCATCACTGGTGTACTATGGATCATGACTGGTGTACTATGGATCATCACTGGTGTACTATGGATCATCACTGATGTACTATGGACCATCCTTGATGTACTATGGATCATCACTGGTGTACTATGGATCATCACTGGTGTACTATGGATCATCACTGATGTACTGTGGACCATCCCTGATGTACTGTGGATCATCACTGATGTACTGAGGATCATCACTGATGTACTGAGGATCATCACTGATGTACTATGGATCATCACTGATGTACTATGGATCATCACTGGTGTACTATGGGCCATCACAGGTGTACTATGGGCCATCACAGGTGTACTATGGATCATCACTAATGTACTATGGACCATCCTTGATGTACTATGGACCATCCCTGATGTACTGTGAATCATCACTGATGTACTATAGATCATCACTGATGTACTATGGGCCATCACTGGTGTACTATGGATCATCACTGATGTACTATCGATCATCACTGATGTACTGAGGATCATCACTGATGTAATATGGATCATCACTTGTACTGTGGATCATCACTGATGTACTGTGGACCATCCCTGATGTACTGTGGATCATCACTGATGTACTGTGGATCATCACTGATGTACTAAGGATCATCACTGATGTACTGTGGGCCATCACTGATGTACTGTGGACCATCCCTGATGTACTGTGGATCATCACTGATGTACTATAGATCATCACTGCTGTACTATGGGCCATTATTGGTGTACTATGGATCATCACTGATGTACTGTGGATCATCACTGATGTACTATGGATCATCACTGATGTACTATGGATCATCACTGATGTACTATGGATCATCACTGATATACTATGAGCCATCACTGATGTACTATGGGCCATCACTGATGTACTGTGGATCATCACTGGTGTACTATGGATCATCACTGATGTACTATGGATCATCACTGGTGTACTATGGATCATCACTGATGTACTGTGGATCATCACTGATGTACTGTGGACCATCCCTGATGTACTGTGGATCATCACTGATGTACTGTGGATCATCACTGATGTACTGAGGATCATCATTGATGTACTGTGGATCATCACTGATGTACTGTGGATCATCACTGATGTACTATGGGCCATAACAGGTGTACTATGGGCCATCACAGGTGTACTATGGATGATCACTGATGTACTATGGACCATCCTTGATGTCCTATGGACCATCCCTGATGTACTGTGGACCATTACTGATGTACTGTGGACCATCACTGATGTACTGTGGACCATCACTGATGTACTGTGGATCATCACTGATGTACTGTGGATCATCACTAATGTACTATAGTTCATCACTGATGTACTATGGACCATCACTGGTGTACTATGGATCATCACTGGTGTACTGTGGATCATCACTGATGTACTGTGGATCATCACTGATGTACTATGGACCATCACTGGTGTACTATGGGCCATCACTGGTGTACTATGAATCATCACTGGTGTACTATGGACCATCACTGATGTACTGTGGACCATCCCGATGTACTGTGTATCATCACTGATGTACTGAGGATCATCACTGGTGTACTATGGATCATCACTGATGTACTATGTATCATCACTGATGTACTTCGGGCCATCACTGATGTACTGTGGACCATCCCTGATGTACTGTGGATCATCACTGATGTATTGTGGATCATCACTGATGTACTGTGGATCATCACTGATGTACTGTGGACCATCACTGATGTACTGTGGGCCATCACTGATGTACTGTGGATCATCACTGATGTTCTATGGACCATCACTGATGTACTGTGGATCATCACTGATGTACTATAGATCATCACTGATGTACTATGGATCATCACTGATGTACTATGGACCATCACTGGTGTACTATGGATCATGACTGGTGTACTATGGATCATCACTGGTGTACTATGGATCATCACTGGTGTACTATGGATCATCACTGGTGTACTATGGACCATCACTAATGTACTGTGGATCATCACTGATGTACTGTGGATCATCACTGATGTACTGTGGATCATCACTGATGTACTGTGGATCATCACTGATGTACTGTGGATCATCACTGATGTACTATAGATCATCACTGATGTACTATTGGCCATCACTGGTGTACTATGGATCATCACTGGTGTACTATGAATCATCACTGGTGTACTATGGATCATCACTGGTGTACTATGGATCATCACTGGTGTACTATGGGCCATCACAGGTGTACTATGGATCATAACTGGTGTACTATGGATCATCACTGATGTACTATGGGCCATCACTGGTGTACTATGGGCCATCACTGGTGTACTATGGATCATAACTGGTGTACTATGGATCATCACTGATGTACTGTGGACCATCCCTGATGTACTGTGGATCATCACTGATGTACCGTGGATCATCACTGTTGTAGTGTGGATCAACACTGATGTACTGAGGACCATCCCTGATGTACTGTGGACCATCACTGATGTACTGTGGATCATCACTGATGTACTATGGACCATCCCTGTTGTACTGTGGATCATCACTGATGTACTATGGGCCATCACTGGTGTACTATGGGCCATCACTGGTGTACTATGGATCATCACTGATGTACTATTGATCATCACTGATGTACTATGGGCCATCAGTGGTGTACTATGGGCCATCACTGGTGTACTATGGATCATCACTGGTGTACTATGGATCATCACTGATGTACTATGGACCATCCCTGATGTACCATGGACCATCCCTGATGTACTGTGGATCATCACTGATGTACTGTGGATCATCACTGATGTACTATGGGCCATCAGTGGTGTACTATGGGCCATCACTGGTGTACTATGGACCATCACTGATGTACTGTGGATCATCCCTGCTGTACTGTGGATCATCACTGATGTACTGAGGATCATCACTGATGTACTGAGGATCATCACTGATGTACTGTGGATCATCACTGATGTACTGAGGATCATCACTGATGTACTGTGGATCATCACTGATGTACTGTGGATCATCACTGATGTACTATGGATCATCACTGATGTACTATGGGCCATCACTGGTGTACTATGGATCATCAATGATGTACTATGGATCATCACTGATGTACTATGGATCATCACTGGTGTACTATGGATCATCACTGGTGTACTATGGATCATCACTGATGTACTGTGGACCATCCCTGATGTACTGTGGATCATCACTGATGTTCTGAGGATCATCACTGATGTACTGAGGATCATCACTGATGTACTATGGATCATCACTGATGTACTATGGATCATCACTGGTGTACTATGGGCCATCACAGGTGTACTATGGATCATAACTGGTGTACTATGGATCATCACTGATGTACTATGGGCCATCACTGGTGTACTATGGGCCATCACTGGTGTACTATGGATCATAACTGGTGTACTATGGATCATCACTGATGTACTGTGGACCATCCCTGATGTACTGTGGATCATCACTAATGTACTGTGGACCATCACTGATGTACTGTGGATCATCACTGATGTACTGTGGATCATCACTGATGTACTGTGGATCATCACTGATGTACTATAGATTATCACTGATGTACTATGGATCATCACTGATGTACTATAGATCATCACTGATGTACTTTGGGCCATCACTGGTGTACTATGGATCATCACTGATGTACTGTGGGCCATCCCTGATGTACTGTGGATCATCACTGATGTACTGTGGATCATCACTGTTGTAGTGTGGATCAACACTGATGTACTGAGGACCATCCCTGATGTACTGTGGACCATCACTGATGTACTGTGGATCATCACTGATGTACTATGGACCATCCCTGTTGTACTGTGGATCATCACTGATGTACTATGGGCCATCACTGGTGTACTATGGGCCATCACTGGTGTACTATGGATCATCACTGATGTACTATTGATCATCACTGATGTACTATGGGCCATCAGTGGTGTACTATGGGCCATCACTGGTGTACTATGGATCATCACTGGTGTACTATGGATCATCACTGATGTACTATGGACCATCCCTGATGTACCATGGACCATCCCTGATGTACTGTGGATCATCACTGATGTACTGTGGATCATCACTGATGTACTATGGGCCATCAGTGGTGTACTATGGGCCATCACTGGTGTACTATGGACCATCACTGATGTACTGTGGATCATCCCTGCTGTACTGTGGATCATCACTGATGTACTGAGGATCATCACTGATGTACTGAGGATCATCACTGATGTACTGTGGATCATCACTGATGTACTGAGGATCATCACTGATGTACTGTGGATCATCACTGATGTACTGTGGATCATCACTGATGTACTATGGATCATCACTGATGTACTATGGGCCATCACTGGTGTACTATGGATCATCAATGATGTACTATGGATCATCACTGATGTACTATGGATCATCACTGGTGTACTATGGATCATCACTGGTGTACTATGGATCATCACTGATGTACTGTGGACCATCCCTGATGTACTGTGGATCATCACTGATGTACTGAGGATCATCACTGATGTACTGAGGATCATCACTGATGTACTATGGATCATCACTGATGTACTATGGATCATCACTGGTGTACTATGGGCCATCACAGGTGTACTATGGGCCATCACAGGTGTACTATGGATCATCACTGATGTACTATGGACCATCCTTGATGTACTATGGACCATCCCTGATGTACTGTGAATCATCACTGATGTACTATAGATCATCACTGATGTACTATGGGCCATCACTGGTGTACTATGGATCATCACTGATGTACTATCGATCATCACTGATGTACTGAGGATCATCACTGATGTACTATGGATCATCACTTGTACTGTGGATCATCACTGATGTACTGTGGACCATCCCTGATGTACTGTGGATCATCACTGATGTACTGTGGATCATCACTGATGTACTAAGGATCATCACTGATGTACTGTGGGCCATCACTCATGTACTGTGGACCATCCCTGATGTACTGTGGATCATCACTGATGTACTATAGATCATCACTGATGTACTATGGGCCATTATTGGTGTACTATGGATCATCACTGATGTACTGTGGATCATCACTGATGTACTATGGATCATCATTGATGTACTATGGATCATCACTGATGTACTATGGATCATCACTGATATACTATGAGCCATCACTGATGTACTATGGGCCATCACTGATGTACTGTGGATCATCACTGGTGTACTATGGATCATCACTGATGTACTATGGATCATCACTGGTGTACTATGGATCATCACTGATGTACTGTGGATCATCACTGATGTACTGTGGATCATCCCTGATGTACTGTGGATCATCACTGATGTACTGTGGATCATCACTGATGTACTGAGGATCATCATTGATGTACTGTGGATCATCACTGATGTACTGTGGATCATCACTGATGTACTATGGGCCATAACAGGTGTACTATGGGCCATCACAGGTGTACTATGGATCATCACTGATGTACTATGGACCATCCTTGATGTCCTATGGACCATCCCTGATGTACTGTGGACCATTACTGATGTACTGTGGACCATCACTGATGTACTGTGGACCATCACTGATGTACTGTGGATCATCACTGATGTACTGTGGATCATCACTAATGTACTATAGTTCATCACTGATGTACTATGGACCATCACTGGTGTACTATGGATCATCACTGGTGTACTGTGGATCATCACTGATGTACTGTGGATCATCACTGATGTACTATGGACCATCACTGGTGTACTATGGGCCATCACTGGTGTACTATGAATCATCACTGGTGTACTATGGACCATCACTGATGTACTGTGGACCATCCCGATGTACTGTGTATCATCACTGATGTACTGAGGATCATCACTGGTGTACTATGGATCATCACTGATGTACTATGTATCATCACTGATGTACTTCGGGCCATCACTGATGTACTGTGGACCATCCCTGATGTACTGTGGATCATCACTGATGTATTGTGGATCATCACTGATGTACTGTGGATCATCACTGATGTACTGTGGACCATCACTGATGTACTGTGGATCATCACTGATGTACTGTGGATCATCACTGATGTACTATAGATCATCACTGATGTACTATGGATCATCACTGATGTACTATGGACCATCACTGGTGTACTATGGATCATGACTGGTGTACTATGGATCATCACTGGTGTACTATGGATCATCACTGGTGTACTATGGATCATCACTGGTGTACTATGGACCATCCCTGATGTACTGTGGATCATCACTGATGTACTGTGGATCATCACTGATGTAAAGTGGATCATCACTGATGTACTGTGGATCATCACTGATGTACTGTGGATCATCACTGATGTACTATAGATCATCACTGATGTACTATGGGCCATCACTGGTGTACTATGGATCATCACTGGTGTACTATGAATCATCACTGGTGTACTATGGATCATCACTGGTGTACTATGGATCATCACTGATGTACTATGGACCATCCCTGATATACTATGGACCATCCCTGATGTACTATAGATCATCACTGATGTACTATGGGCCATCACTGGTGTACTATGGGCCATCACTGGTGTACTATGGATCATAACTGGTGTACTATGGATCATCACTGATGTACTGTGGACCATCCCTGATGTACTGTGGATCATCACTAATGTACTGTGGACCATCACTGATGTACTGTGGATCATCACTGATGTACTGTGGATCATCACTGATGTACTGTGGATCATCACTGATGTACTAAAGATTATCACTGATGTACTATGGATCATCACTGATGTACTATAGATCATCACTAATGTACTTTGGGCCATGACTGGTGTACTATGGATCATCACTGATGTACTGTGGGCCATCCCTGATGTACTGTTGATCATCACTGATGTACTGTGGATCATCACTGTTGTAGTGTGGATCAACACTGATGTACTGAGGACCATCCCTGATGTACTGTGGACCATCACTGATGTACTGTGGATCATCACTGATGTACTATGGACCATCCCTGTTGTACTGTGGATCATCACTGATGTACTATGGGCCATCACTGGTGTACTATGGGCCATCACTGGTGTACTATGGATCATCACTGATGTACTATTGATCATCACTGATGTACTATGGGCCATCAGTGGTGTACTATGGGCCATCACTGGTGTACTATGGATCATCACTGGTGTACTATGGATCATCACTGATGTACTATGGACCATCCCTGATGTACCATGGACCATCCCTGATGTACTGTGGATCATCACTGATGTACTGTGGATCATCACTGATGTACTATGGGCCATCAGTGGTGTACTATGGGCCATCACTGGTGTACTATGGACCATCACTGATGTACTGTGGATCATCCCTGCTGTACTGTGGATCATCACTGATGTACTGAGGATCATCACTGATGTACTGAGGATCATCACTGATGTACTGTGGATCATCACTGATGTACTGAGGATCATCACTGATGTACTGTGGATCATCACTGATGTACTGTGGATCATCACTGATGTACTATGGATCATCACTGATGTACTATGGGCCATCACTGGTGTACTATGGATCATCAATGATGTACTATGGATCATCACTGATGTACTATGGATCATCACTGGTGTACTATGGATCATCACTGGTGTACTATGGATCATCACTGATGTACTGTGGACCATCCCTGATGTACTGTGGATCATCACTGATGTACTGAGGATCATCACTGATGTACTGAGGATCATCACTGATGTACTATGGATCATCACTGATGTACTATGGATCATCACTGGTGTACTATGGGCCATCACAGGTGTACTATGGGCCATCACAGGTGTACTATGGATCATCACTGATGTACTATGGACCATCCTTGATGTACTATGGACCATCCCTGATGTACTGTGAATCATCACTGATGTACTATAGATCATCACTGATGTACTATGGGCCATCACTGGTGTACTATGGATCATCACTGATGTACTATCGATCATCACTGATGTACTGAGGATCATCACTGATGTACTATGGATCATCACTTGTACTGTGGATCATCACTGATGTACTGTGGACCATCCCTGATGTACTGTGGATCATCACTGATGTACTATAGATCATCACTGATGTACTATGGGCCATTATTGGTGTACTATGGATCATCACTGATGTACTGTGGATCATCACTGATGTACTATGGATCATCACTGATGTACTATGGATCATCACTGATGTACTATGGATCATCACTGATATACTATGAGCCATCACTGATGTACTATGGGCCATCACTGATGTACTGTGGATCATCACTGGTGTACTATGGATCATCACTGATGTACTATGGATCATCACTGGTGTACTATGGATCATCACTGATGTACTGTGGATCATCACTGATGTACTGTGGACCATCCCTGATGTACTGTGGATCATCACTGATGTACTGTGGATCATCACTGATGTACTGAGGATCATCATTGATGTACTGTGGATCATCACTGATGTACTGTGGATCATCACTGATGTACTATGGGCCATAACAGGTGTACTATGGGCCATCACAGGTGTACTATGGATCATCACTGATGTACTATGGACCATCCTTGATGTCCTATGGACCATCCCTGATGTACTGTGGACCATTACTGATGTACTGTGGACCATTACTGATGTACTGTGGACCATCACTGATGTACTGTGGACCATCACTGATGTACTGTAGAACATCACTGATGTACTGTGGATCATCACTGATGTACTGTGGATCATCACTAATGTACTATAGTTCATCACTGATGTACTATGGACCATCACTGGTGTACTATGGATCATCACTGGTGTACTGTGGATCATCACTGATGTACTGTGGATCATCACTGATGTACTATGGACCATCACTGGTGTACTATGGGCCATCACTGGTGTACTATGAATCATCACTGGTGTACTATGGATCATCACTGATGTACTGTGGACCATCCCAATGTACTGTGTATCATCACTGATGTACTGAGGATCATCACTGGTGTACTATGGATCATCACTGATGTACTTCGGGCCATCACTGATGTACTGTGGACCATCCCTGATGTACTGTGGATCATCACTGATGTATTGTGGATCATCACTGATGTACTGTGGATCATCACTGATGTACTATGGACCATCACTGGTGTACTATGGGCCATCACTGGTGTACTATGGATCATCACTGGTGTACTATGGATCATCACTGGTGTACTATGGACCATCCCTGATGTACTGTGGATCATCACTGATGTACTGTGGATCATCACTGATGTACTGTGGATCATCACTGATGTACTATAGATCATCACTGATGTACTATGGGCCATCACTGGTGTACTATGGATCATCACTGGTGTACTATGAATCATCACTGGTGTACTATGGATCATCACTGGTGTACTATGGATCATCACTGATGTACTATGGACCATCCCTGATATACTATGGACCATCCCTGATGTACTATAGATCATCACTGATGTACTATGGGCCATCACTGGTGTACTATGGGCCATCACTGGTGTACTATGGATCATAACTGGTGTACTATGGATCATCACTGATGTACTGTGGACCATCCCTGATGTACTGTGGATCATCACTAATGTACTGTGGACCATCACTGATGTACTGTGGATCATCACTGATGTACTGTGGATCATCACTGATGTACTGTGGATCATCACTGATGTACTATAGATTATCACTGATGTACTATGGATCATCACTGGTGTACTGTGGGCCATCACTGGTGTACTATGGATCATCACTGGTGTACTATGGATCATCACTGATGAACTATGGACCATCCCTTATGTACCATGGACCATCACTGATGTACTGTGGATCATCACTGATGTACTGTGGATCATCACTGATGTACTGTGGATCATCACTGATGTACTATAGATCATCACTGATGTACTATAGATCATCACTGATGTACTGTGGATCATCACTGATGTACTGTGGATCATCACTGATGTACTATAGATCATCACTGATGTACTATGGGCCATCAGTGGTGTACTATGGGCCATCACTGGTGTACTATGGATCATCACTGGTGTACTATGGATCATCACTGGTGTATTATGGACCATCCCTGATGTACTGTGGATCATCACTGATGTACTGTGGATCATCACTGATGTACTGAGGATCATCACTGGTGTACTATGGATCATCACTGATGTACTGCGGATCATCACTGATGTACTATGGATCATCACTGATGTACTATAGATCATCACTGATGTACTATGGATCATCACTGATGTACTATGGATCATCACTGGTGTACTATGGATCATCACTGGTGTACTATGGATCATCACTGATGTACTGTGGACCATCCCTGATGTACTGTGGATCATCACTGATGTACTGTGGATCATCACTGATGTACTGTGGATCATCACTGATGTACTGTGGATCATCACTGATGAACTGAGGATCATCACTGATGTACTGAGGATCATCACTGATGTACTATGGATCATCACTGATGTACTATTGATCATCACTGGTGTACTATGGGCCATCACAGGTGTACTATTGGCCATCACAGGTGTACTATGGATCATCACTGATGTACTATGGTCCATCCCTGATGTACTATGGACCATCCCTGATGTACTGTGGATCATCACTGATGTACTATAGATCTTCACTGATGTACTATGGGCCATCACTGGTGTACTATGGATCATCACTGATGTACTATGGATCATCACTGATGTACTGTGGATCATCACTGATGTACTGTGGATCATCACTGATGTACTGAGGATCATCACTGATGTACTATGGATCATCACTGGTGTACTATGGGCAATCACAGGTGTACTATGGGCCATCACAGGTGTACTATGGATCATCACTCATGTACTATGGACCATCCTTGATGTACTATGGACCATCTCTGATGTACTGTGGATCATCACTGATGTACTATAGATCATCACTGATGTACTATAGATCATCACTGATGTACTGTGGATCATCACTGATGTACTATGGACCATCCTTGATGTACTATGGACCATCCCTGATGTACTGTGGACCATTACTGATGTACTGTGGACCATCACTGATGTACTGTAGATCATCACTGATGTACTGTGGATCATCACTGATGTACTGTGGATCATCACTAATGTACTATAGATCATCACTGATGTACTATGGACCATCACTGGTGTACTATGGATCATCACTGGTGTACTATGGACCATCACTGATGTACTATGGACCATCACCGATGTACTGTGGATCATCACTGATGTACTGAGGATCATCACTGGTGTACTATGGATCATCACTGATGTACTATGGATCATCACTGATGTACTATGGATCATCACTGATGTACTATAGATCATCACTGATGTACTTTGGGCCATCACTGATGTACTGTGGACCATCACTGATGTACTGTGGATCATCACTGATGTATTGTGGATCATCACTGATGTACTGTGGATCATCACTGATGTACTGAGGACCATCCCTGATGTACTGTGGACTATCACTGATGTACTGTGGACCATCACTGATGTACTGTGGATCATCACTGATGTTCATGGACCATCACTGATGTACTGTGGATCATCACTGATGTACTATAGATCATCACTGATGTACTGTGGATCATCACTGATGTACTATGGACCATCACTGGTGTACTATGGATCATGACTGGTGTACTATGGATCATCACTGGTGTACTATGGACCATCCCTGATGTACTGTGGACCATCACTGATGTACTGTGGATCATCACTGATGTACTGTGGATCATCACTGATGTACTATAGATCATCACTGATGTACTATGGGCCATCACTGGTGTACAATGGATCATCACTGGTGTACTATTGATCATCACTGATGTACTATGGACCATCCCTGATGTACTATGGACCATCCCTGATGTACTATATATCATCACTGATGTACTATGGGCCATCACTGGTGTACTATGGGCCATCACTGGTGTACTATGGATCATAACTGGTGTACTATGGACCATCACTGATGTACTGTGGATCATCACTGATGTACTGTGGATCATCCCTGGTGTTCTATGGATCATCACTGGTGTACTATTGATCATCATTGATGTACTATGGGCCATCACCGATGTACTATGGACCATCACTGATGTACTGTGGACCATCCCCGATGTACTGTGGATCATCACTGATGTACTGAGGATCATCACTGGTGTACTATGGACCATCACTGATGTACTGTGTATCATCACTGATGTACTATTGATCATCACTGATGTACTATGGGCCATCAGTGGTGTACTGTGGACCATCCCTGATGTACTGTGGATCATCACTGATGTACTGTGGATCATCACTGATGTACTGTGGATCATCACTGATGTACTATGGATCATCACTGATGTACTATGAACCATCACTGGTGTACTATGGACCATCACTTGTGTACTATGGGCCATCACTGGTGTACTATGGATCATCACTGATGTACTATGGATCATCACTGATGTACTATAGATCATCACTGATGTACTTTGGGCCATCACTGGTGTACTATGGATCATCACTGATGTACTGTGGGCCATCCCTGATGTACTGAGGATCATCACTGATGTACTGTGGATCATCACTGATGTACTGTGGATCAACACTGATGTACTGAGGACCATCCCTGATGTACTGTGGACCATCACTGATGTACTGTGGATCATCACTGATGTACTATGGACCATCCCTGTTGTACTATAGATCATCACTGATGTACTATGGGCCATTACTGGTGTACTATGGGCCATCACTGGTGTACTATGGGCCATCACTGGTGTACTATGGATCATCACTGGTGTACTATGGACCATCACTGATGTACTGTGGATCATCACTGATGTACTGTGGATCATCCCTGGTGTACTATGGATCATCACTGATGTACTATGGGCCATTACTGATGTACTATGGATCATCACTGATGTACTGAGAACCATCCCTGATGTACTGTGGATCATCACTGATGTACTTTGGACCATCACTGATGTACTGTGGATCATCACTGATGTACTATAGATCATCACTGATGTACTATGGATCATCACTGGTGTACTGTGGAACATCACTGATGTACTATGGATCATCACTGATGTACTATTGATCATCACTGATGTACTATGGGCCATCAGTGGTGTACTGTGGACCATCCCTGATGTACTGTGGATCATCCATGATGTACTGTGGATCATCACTGATGTACTGTGGATCATCACTGATGTACTGTGGATCATCACTGATGTACTGTGGATCATCACTGGTGTACTGTGGATCATCACTGATGTACTGTGGATCATCACTGATGTACTATGAACCATCACTGGTGTACTATGGACCATCACTGGTGTACTATGGGCCATCACTGGTGTACTATGGATCATCACTGATGTACTATGGATCATCACTGATGTATTTTGGATCATCACTGGTGTACTATGGATCATCACTGGTGTACTATGGATCATCACTGATGTACTGTGGACCATCCCTGATGTACTGTGGATCATCAGTGATGTACTGAGGATCATCACTGATGTACTGATGATCATCACTGATGTACTATGGATCATCACTGATGTACTATTGATCATCACTGATGTACTACGGGCCATCAGTGGTGTAATATGGGCCATCACTGGTGTACTATGGATCATCACTGGTGTACTATGGATCATCACTGGTGTACTATGGACCATCACTGATGTACTGTGGATCATCACTGATGTACTGTGGATCATCACTGATGTACTGT
The DNA here is from genome assembly GCA_029206835.1 of Rana muscosa. Classification (NCBI taxonomy): domain Eukaryota; kingdom Metazoa; phylum Chordata; class Amphibia; order Anura; family Ranidae; genus Rana; species Rana muscosa. The sequence goes on from JARGYO010005562.1 coordinate 16,102,236, forward strand.
GGATCATCACTTATGTACTGTGGATCATCACTGATGTACTGTGGATCATCACTGGTGTACTGTGGACCATCACTGATGTACTGTGGATCATCACTGATGTACTGTGGATCATCACTGATGTACTGTGGATCATCACTGATGTACTGTGGATCATCACTGGTGTACTATGGACCATCACTGGTGTACTATGGATCATCACTGGTGTACTATGGGCCATCACTGGTGTACTGTGGATCATCACTGATGTACTATGGACCATCACTGGTGTACTATGGGCCATCACTGGTGTACTATGGATCATCACTGGTGTAATATGGACCCTCACTGGTGTACTATGGACAATCACTGATGTACTGTGGACCATCCCCGATGTACTGTGGATCATCACTGATGTACTGAGGATCATCACTGGTGTTCTATGGACCATCACTGATGTACTGTGGATCATCACTGATGTACTGTGGATCATCACTGATGTACTGTGGATCATCACTGGTGTACTGAGGATCATCACTGGTGTACTGAGGATCATCACTGGTGTACTATGGATCATTACTGATGTACTATGGATCATCACTGATGTACTATAGTTCATCACTGATGTACTTTGGGCCATCACTGGTGTACTATGGATCATCACTGATGTACTGTGGGCCATCCCTGATGTACTGTGGATCATCACTGATGTACTGTGGATCATCACTGTTGTACTGTGGATCAACACTGATGTACTGAGGACCATCCCTGATGTACTGTGGACCATCACTGATGTACTGTGGATCATCACTGATGTACTATGGACCATCCCTGTTGTACTGTGGATCATCACTGATGTACTATTGATCATCACTGATGTACTATGGGCCATCAGTGGTGTACTATGGGCCATCACTGGTGTACTATTGATCATCACTGGTGTACTATGGATCATCACTGATGTACTATGGACCATCACTGGTGTACTATGGGCCATCACTGGTGTACTATGAATCATCACTGGTGTACTATGGACCATCACTGATGTACTGTGGACCATCCCGATGTACTGTGTATCATCACTGATGTACTGAGGATCATCACTGGTGTACTATGGATCATCACTGATGTACTATGTATCATCACTGATGTACTTCGGGCCATCACTGATGTACTGTGGACCATCCCTGATGTACTGTGGATCATCACTGATGTATTGTGGATCATCACTGATGTACTGTGGATCATCACTGATGTACTGTGGATCATCACTGATGTACTATAGATCATCACTGATGTACTATGGATCATCACTGATGTACTATGGACCATCACTGGTGTACTATGGATCATGACTGGTGTACTATGGATCATCACTGGTGTACTATGGATCATCACTGGTGTACTATGGATCATCACTGGTGTACTATGGACCATCCCTGATGTACTGTGGATCATCACTGATGTACTGTGGATCATCACTGATGTACTGTGGATCATCACTGATGTACTGTGGATCATCACTGATGTACTGTGGATCATCACTGATGTACTATAGATCATCACTGATGTACTATGGGCCATCACTGGTGTACTATGGATCATCACTGGTGTACTATGAATCATCACTGGTGTACTATGGATCATCACTGATGTACTATGGACCATCCCTGATATACTATGGACCATCCCTGATGTACTATAGATCATCACTGATGTACTATGGGCCATCACTGGTGTACTATGGGCCATCACTGGTGTACTATGGATCATAACTGGTGTACTATGGATCATCACTGATGTACTGTGGACCATCCCTAATGTACTGTGGATCATCACTAATGTACTGTGGACCATCACTGATGTACTGTGGATCATCACTGATGTACTGTGGATCATCACTGATGTACTGTGGATCATCACTGATGTACTATAGATTATCACTGATGTACTATGGATCATCACTGATGTACTATAGATCATCACTAATGTACTTTGGGCCATCACTGGTGTACTATGGATCATCACTGATGTACTGTGGGCCATCCCTGATGTACTGTGGATCATCACTGATGTACTGTGGATCATCACTGTTGTAGTGTGGATCAACACTGATGTACTGAGGACCATCGCTGATGTACTGTGGACCATCACTGATGTACTGTGGATCATCACTGATGTACTGTGGACCATCCCTGTTGTACTGTGGATCATCACTGATGTACTATGGGCCATCACTGGTGTACTATGGGCCATCACTGGTGTACTATGGATCATCACTGATGTACTATTGATCATCACTGATGTACTATGGGCCATCAGTGGTGTACTATGGGCCATCACTGGTGTACTATGGATCATCACTGGTGTACTATGGATCATCACTGATGTACTATGGACCATCCCTGATGTACCATGGACCATCCCTGATGTACTGTGGATCATCACTGATGTACTGTGGATCATCACTGATGTACTATGGGCCATCAGTGGTGTACTATGGGCCATCACTGGTGTACTATGGACCATCACTGATGTACTGTGGATCATCCCTGCTGTACTGTGGATCATCACTGATGTACTGAGGATCATCACTGATGTACTGAGGATCATCACTGATGTACTGTGGATCATCACTGATGTACTGATGATCATCACTGATGTACTGTGGATCATCACTGATGTACTGTGGATCATCACTGATGTACTATGGATCATCACTGATGTACTATGGGCCATCACTGGTGTACTATGGATCATCAATGATGTACTATGGATCATCACTGATGTACTATGGATCATCACTGGTGTACTATGGATCATCACTGGTGTACTATGGATCATCACTGATGTACTGTGGACCATCCCTGATGTACTGTGGATCATCACTGATGTACTGAGGATCATCACTGATGTACTGAGGATCATCACTGATGTACTATGGATCATCACTGATGTACTATGGATCATCACTGGTGTACTATGGGCCATCACAGGTGTACTATGGGCCATCACAGGTGTACTATGGATCATCACTGATGTACTATGGACCATCCTTGATGTACTATGGACCATCCCTGATGTACTGTGAATCATCACTGATGTACTATAGATCATCACTGATGTACTATGGGCCATCACTGGTGTACTATGGATCATCACTGATGTACTATCGATCATCACTGATGTACTGAGGATCATCACTGATGTACTATGGATCATCACTGATGTACTATGGGCCATTATTGGTGTACTATGGATCATCACTGATGTACTGTGGATCATCACTGATGTACTATGGATCATCACTGATGTACTATGGATCATCACTGATGTACTATGGATCATCACTGATATACTATGAGCCATCACTGATGTACTATGGGCCATCACTGATGTACTGTGGATCATCACTGGTGTACTATGGATCATCACTGATGTACTATGGATCATCACTGGTGTACTATGGATCATCACTGATGTACTGTGGATCATCACTGATGTACTGTGGACCATCCCTGATGTACTGTGGATCATCACTGATGTACTGTGGATCATCACTGATGTACTGAGGATCATCATTGATGTACTGTGGATCATCACTGATGTACTGTGGATCATCACTGATGTACTATGGGCCATAACAGGTGTACTATGGGCCATCACAGGTGTACTATGGATCATCACTGATGTACTATGGACCATCCTTGATGTCCTATGGACCATCCCTGATGTACTGTGGACCATTACTGATGTACTGTGGACCATCACTGATGTACTGTGGACCATCACTGATGTACTGTAGAACATCACTGATGTATTGTGGATCATCACTGATGTACTGTGGATCATCACTAATGTACTATAGTTCATCACTGATGTACTATGGACCATCACTGGTGTACTATGGATCATCACTGGTGTACTGTGGATCATCACTGATGTACTGTGGATCATCACTGATGTACTATGGACCATCACTGGTGTACTATGGGCCATCACTGGTGTACTATGAATCATCAATGGTGTACTATGGACCATCACTGATGTACTGTGGACCATCCCAATGTACTGTGTATCATCACTGATGTACTGAGGATCATCACTGGTGTACTATGGATCATCACTGATGTACTATGTATCATCACTGATGTACTTCGGGCCATCACTGATGTACTGTGGACCATCCCTGATGTACTGTGGATCATCACTGATGTATTGTGGATCATCACTGATGTACTGTGGATCATCACTGATGTACTGTGGACCATCACTGATGTACTGTGGACCATCACTGATGTACTGTGGATCATCACTGATGTTCTATGGACCATCACTGATGTACTGTGGATCATCACTGATGTACTATAGATCATCACTGATGTACTATGGATCATCACTGATGTACTATGGACCATCACTGGTGTACTATGGATCATGACTGGTGTACTATGGATCATCACTGGTGTACTATGGATCATCACTGGTGTACTATGGACCATCCCTGATGTACTGTGGATCATCACTGATGTACTGTGGATCATCACTGATGTACTGTGGATCATCACTGATGTACTATAGATCATCACTGATGTACTATGGGCCATCACTGGTGTACTATGGATCATCACTGGTGTACTATGAATCATCACTGGTGTACTATGGATCATCACTGGTGTACTATGGATCATCACTGATGTACTATGGACCATCCCTGATATACTATGGACCATCCCTGATGTACTATAGATCATCACTGATGTACTATGGGCCATCACTGGTGTACTATGGGCCATCACTGGTGTACTATGGATCATAACTGGTGTACTATGGATCATCACTGATGTACTGTGGACCATCCCTGATGTACTGTGGATCATCACTAATGTACTGTGGACCATCACTGATGTACTGTGGATCATCACTGATGTACTGTGGATCATCACTGATGTACTGTGGATCATCACTGATGTACTATAGATTATCACTGATGTACTATGGATCATCACTGGTGTACTGTGGGCCATCACTGGTGTACTATGGATCATCACTGGTGTACTATGGATCATCACTGATGAACTATGGACCATCCCTGATGTACCATGGACCATCACTGATGTACTGTGGATCATCACTGATGTACTGTGGATCATCACTGATGTACTGTGGATCATCACTGATGTACTATAGATCATCACTGATGTACTATAGATCATCACTGATGTACTGTGGATCATCACTGATGTACTGTGGATCATCACTGATGTACTATAGATCATCACTGATGTACTATGGGCCATCAGTGGTGTACTATGGGCCATCACTGGTGTACTATGGATCATCACTGGTGTACTATGGATCATCACTGGTGTATTATGGACCATCCCTGATGTACTGTGGATCATCACTGATGTACTGTGGATCATCACTGATGTACTGAGGATCATCACTGATGTACTGTGGATCATCACTGATGTACTGTGGATCATCACTGATGTACTATGGATCATCACTGATGTACTATAGATCATCACTGATGTACTATGGATCATCACTGATGTACTATGGATCATCACTGGTGTACTATGGATCATCACTGGTGTACTATGGATCATCACTGATGTACTGTGGACCATCCCTGATGTACTGTGGATCATCACTGATGTACTGTGGATCATCACTGATGTACTGTGGATCATCACTGATGTACTGTGGATCATCACTGATGAACTGAGGATCATCACTGATGTACTGAGGATCATCACTGATGTACTATGGATCATCACTGATGTACTATGAATCATCACTGGTGTACTATGGGCCATCACAGGTGTACTATTGGCCATCACAGGTGTACTATGGATCATCACTGATGTACTATGGTCCATCCCTGATGTACTATGGACCATCCCTGATGTACTGTGGATCATCACTGATGTACTATAGATCTTCACTGATGTACTATGGGCCATCACTGGTGTACTATGGATCATCACTGATGTACTATGGATCATCACTGATGTACTGTGGATCATCACTGATGTACTGTGGATCATCACTGATGTACTGAGGATCATCACTGATGTACTATGGATCATCACTGGTGTACTATGGGCAATCACAGGTGTACTATGGGCCATCACAGGTGTACTATGGATCATCACTCATGTACTATGGACCATCCTTGATGTACTATGGACCATCTCTGATGTACTGTGGATCATCACTGATGTACTATAGATCATCACTGATGTACTATAGATCATCACTGATGTACTGTGGATCATCACTGATGTACTATGGACCATCCTTGATGTACTATGGACCATCCCTGATGTACTGTGGACCATTACTGATGTACTGTGGACCATCACTGATGTACTGTAGATCATCACTGATGTACTGTGGATCATCACTGATGTACTGTGGATCATCACTAATGTACTATAGATCATCACTGATGTACTATGGACCATCACTGGTGTACTATGGATCATCACTGGTGTACTATGGACCATCACTGATGTACTATGGACCATCACCGATGTATTGTGGATCATCACTGATGTACTGAGGATCATCACTGGTGTACTATGGATCATCACTGATGTACTATGGATCATCACTGATGTACTATAGATCATCACTGATGTGCTTTGGGCCATCACTGATGTACTGTGGACCATCCCTGATGTACTGTGGATCATCACTGATGTATTGTGGATCATCACTGATGTACTGTGGATCATCACTGATGTACTGAGGACCATCCCTGATGTACTGTGGACTATCACTGATGTACTGTGGACCATCACTGATGTACTGTGGATCATCACTGATGTTCATGGACCATCACTGATGTACTGTGGATCATCACTGATGTACTATAGATCATCACTGATGTACTGTGGATCATCACTGATGTACTATGGACCATCACTGGTGTACTATGGATCATGACTGGTGTACTATGGATCATCACTGGTGTACTATGGACCATCCCTGATGTACTGTGGACCTTCACTGATGTACTGTGGATCATCACTGATGTACTGTGGATCATCACTGATGTACTATAGATCATCACTGATGTACTATGGGCCATCACTGGTGTACAATGGATCATCACTGGTGTACTATTGATCATCACTGATGTACTATGGACCATCCCTGATGTACTATGGACCATCCCTGATGTACTATATATCATCACTGATGTACTATGGGCCATCACTGGTGTACTATGGGCCATCACTGGTGTACTATGGATCATAACTGGTGTACTATGGACCATCACTGATGTACTGTGGATCATCACTGATGTACTGTGGATCATCCCTGGTGTTCTATGGATCATCACTGGTGTACTATTGATCATCACTGATGTACTATGGGCCATCACCGATGTACTATGGACCATCACTGATGTACTGTGGACCATCCCCGATGTACTGTGGATCATCACTGATGTACTGAGGATCATCACTGGTGTACTATGGACCATCACTGATGTACTGTGTATCATCACTGATGTACTATTGATCATCACTGATGTACTATGGGCCATCAGTGGTGTACTGTGGACCATCCCTGATGTACTGTGGATCATCACTGATGTACTGTGGATCATCACTGATGTACTGTGGATCATCACTGATGTACTGTGGATCATCACTGATGTACTGTGGATCATCACTGATGTACTATGAACCATCACTGGTGTACTATGGACCATCACTTGTGTACTATGGGCCATCACTGGTGTACTATGGATCATCACTGATGTACTATGGATCATCACTGATGTACTATAGATCATCACTGATGTACTTTGGGCCATCACTGGTGTACTATGGATCATCACTGATGTACTGTGGGCCATCCCTGATGTACTGAGGATCATCACTGATGTACTGTGGATCATCACTGATGTACTGTGGATCAACACTGATGTACTGAGGACCATCCCTGATGTACTGTGGACCATCACTGATGTACTGTGGATCATCACTGATGTACTATGGACCATCCCTGTTGTACTATAGATCATCACTGATGTACTATGGGCCATTACTGGTGTACTATGGGCCATCACTGGTGTACTATGGGCCATCACTGGTGTACTATGGATCATCACTGGTGTACTATGGACCATCACTGATGTACTGTGGATCATCACTGATGTACTGTGGATCATCCCTGGTGTACTATGGATCATCACTGATGTACTATGGGCCATCACTGATGTACTATGGATCATCACTGATGTACTGACAACCATCCCTGATGTACTGTGGATCATCACTGATGTACTTTGGACCATCACTGATGTACTGTGGATCATCACTGATGTACTATAGATCATCACTGATGTACTATGGATCATCACTGGTGTACTGTGGAACATCACTGATGTACTATGGATCATCACTGATGTACTATTGATCATCACTGATGTACTATGGGCCATCAGTGGTGTACTGTGGACCATCCCTGATGTACTGTGGATCATCCATGATGTACTGTGGATCATCACTGATGTACTGTGGATCATCACTGATGTACTGTGGATCATCACTGATGTACTGTGGATCATCACTGGTGTACTGTGGATCATCACTGATGTACTGTGGATCATCACTGATGTACTATGAACCATCACTGGTGTACTATGGACCATCACTGGTGTACTATGGGCCATCACTGGTGTACTATGGATCATCACTGATGTACTATGGATCATCACTGATGTATTTTGGATCATCACTGGTGTACTATGGATCATCACTGGTGTACTATGGATCATCACTGATGTACTGTGGACCATCCCTGATGTACTGTGGATCATCACTGATGTACTGAGGATCATCACTGATGTACTGATGATCATCACTGATGTACTATGGATCATCACTGATGTACTATTGATCATCACTGATGTACTACGGGCCATCAGTGGTGTAATATGGGCCATCACTGGTGTACTATGGATCATCACTGGTGTACTATGGATCATCACTGGTGTACTATGGACCATCACTGATGTACTGTGGATCATCACTGATGTACTGTGGATCATCACTGATGTACTGTGGATCATCACTTATGTACTGTGGATCATCACTGATGTACTGTGGATCATCACTGGTGTACTGTGGACCATCACTGATGTACTGTGGATCATCACTGATGTACTGTGGATCATCACTGATGTACTGTGGATCATCACTGATGTACTGTGGATCATCACTGGTGTACTATGGACCATCACTGGTGTACTATGAATCATCACTGGTGTACTATGGGCCATCACTGGTGTACTGTGGATCATCACTGATGTACTATGGACCATCACTGGTGTACTATGGGCCATCACTGGTGTACTATGGATCATCACTGGTGTAATATGGACCCTCACTGGTGTACTATGGACAATCACTGATGTACTGTGGACCATCCCCGATGTACTGTGGATCATCACTGATGTACTGAGGATCATCACTGGTGTACTATGGACCATCACTGATGTACTGTGGATCATCACTGATGTACTGTGGATCATCACTGATGTACTGTGGATCATCACTGGTGTACTGAGGATCATCACTGGTGTACTGAGGATCATCACTGGTGTACTATGGATCATTACTGATGTACTATGGATCATCACTGATGTACTATAGTTCATCACTGATGTACTTTGGGCCATCACTGGTGTACTATGGATCATCACTGATGTACTGTGGGCCATCCCTGATGTACTGTGGATCATCACTGATGTACTGTGGATCATCACTGTTGTACTGTGGATCAACACTGATGTACTGAGGACCATCCCTGATGTACTGTGGACCATCACTGATGTACTGTGGATCATCACTGATGTACTATGGACCATCCCTGTTGTACTGTGGATCATCACTGATGTACTATTGATCATCACTGATGTACTATGGGCCATCAGTGGTGTACTATGGGCCATCACTGGTGTACTATTGATCATCACTGGTGTACTATGGATCATCACTGATGTACTATGGACCATCCCTGATGTACCATGGACCATCCCTGATGTACTGTGGATCATCACTGATGTACTGTGGATCATCACTGATGTACTATGGGCCATCAGTGGTGTACTATGGGCCATCACTGGTGTACTATGGACCATCACTGATGTACTGTGAATCATCACTGATGTACTATAGATCATCACTGATGTACTATGGGCCATCACTGGTGTACTATGGATCATCACTGATGTACTATCGATCATCACTGATGTACTGAGGATCATCACTGATGTACTATGGATCATCACTTGTACTGTGGATCATCACTGATGTACTGTGGACCACCCCTGATGTACTGTGGATCATCACTGATGTACTGTGGATCATCACTGATGTACTAAGGATCATCACTGATGTACTGTGGGCCATCACTGATGTACTGTGGACCATCCCTGATGTACTGTGGATCATCACTGATGTACTATAGATCATCACTGATGTACTATGGGCCATTATTGGTGTACTATGGATCATCACTGATGTACTGTGGATCATCACTGATGTACTATGGATCATCACTGATGTACTATGGATCATCACTGATATACTATGAGCCATCACTGATGTACTATGGGCCATCACTGATGTACTGTGGATCATCACTGGTGTACTATGGATCATCACTGATGTACTATGGATCATCACTGGTGTACTATGGATCATCACTGATGTACTGTGGATCATCACTGATGTACTGTGGACCATCCCTGATGTACTGTGGATCATCACTGATGTACTGTGGATCATCACTGATGTACTGAGGATCATCATTGATGTACTGTGGATCATCACTGATGTACTGTGGATCATCACTGATGTACTATGGGCCATAACAGGTGTACTATGGGCCATCACAGGTGTACTATGGATCATCACTGATGTACTATGGACCATCCTTGATGTCCTATGGACCATCCCTGATGTACTGTGGACCATTACTGATGTACTGTGGACCATCACTGATGTACTGTGGATCATCACTGATGTACTGTAGAACATCACTGATGTACTGTGGATCATCACTGATGTACTGTGGATCATCACTAATGTACTATAGTTCATCACTGATGTACTATGGACCATCACTGGTGTACTATGGATCATCACTGGTGTACTGTGGATCATCACTGATGTACTGTGGATCATCACTGATGTACTATGGACCATCACTGGTGTACTATGGGCCATCACTGGTGTACTATGAATCATCACTGGTGTACTATGGACCATCACTGATGTACTGTGGACCATCCCCGATGTACTGTGTATCATCACTGATGTACTGAGGATCATCACTGGTGTACTATGGATCATCACTGATGTACTATGGATCATCACTGATGTACTTTGGGCCATCACTGATGTACTGTGGACCATCCCTGATGTACTGTGGATCATCGCTGATGTATTGTGGATCATCACTGATGTACTGTGGATCATCACTGATGTACTGTGGACCATCACTGATGTACTGTGGACCATCACTGATGTACTGTGGATCATCACTGATGTTCTATGGACCATCACTGATGTACTGTGGATCATCACTGATGTACTATAGATCATCACTGATGTACTATGGATCATCACTGATGTACTATGGACCATCACTGGTGTACTATGGATCATGACTGGTGTACTATGGATCATCACTGGTGTACTATGGATCATCACTGGTGTACTATGGACCATCCCTGATGTACTGTGGATCATCACTGATGTACTGTGGATCATCACTGATGTACTGTGGATCATCACTGATGTACTATAGATCATCACTGATGTACTATGGGCCATCACTGGTGTACTATGGATCATCACTGGTGTACTATGGATCATCACTAGTGTACTATGGATCATCACTGGTGTACTATGGATCATCACTGATGTACTATGGACCATCCCTGATATACTATGGACCATCCCTGATGTACTATAGATCATCACTGATGTACTATGGGCCATCACTGGTGTACTATGGGCCATCACTGGTGTACTATGGATCATAACTGGTGTACTATGGATCATCACTGATGTACTGTGGACCATCCCTGATGTACTGTGGATCATCACTAATGTACTGTGGACCATCACTGATGTACTGTGGATCATCACTGATGTACTGTGGATCATCACTGATGTACTGTGGATCATCACTGATGTACTATAGATTATCACTGATGTACTATGGATCATCACTGGTGTACTGTGGGCCATCACTGGTGTACTATGGATCATCACTGGTGTACTATGGATCATCACTGATGAACTATGGACCATCCCTGATGTACCATTGACCATCACTGATGTACTGTGGATCATCACTGATGTACTGTGGATCATCACTGATGTACTGTGGATCATCACTGATGTACTATAGATCATCACTGATGTACTGTGGATCATCACTGATGTACTGTGGATCATCACTGATGTACTATAGATCATCACTGATGTACTATGGGCCATCAGTGGTGTACTATGGGCCATCACTGGTGTACTATGGATCATCACTGGTGTACTATGGATCATCACTGGTGTATTATGGACCATCCCTGATGTACTGTGGATCATCACTGATGTACTGTGGATCATCACTGATGTACTAAGGATCATCACTGATGTACTGTGGATCATCACTGATGTACTGTGGATCATCACTGATGTACTATGGATCATCACTGATGTACTATAGATCATCACTGATGTACTATGGATCATCACTGATGTACTATGGATCATCACTGGTGTACTATGGATCATCACTGGTGTACTATGGATCATCACTGATGTACTGTGGACCATCCCTGATGTACTGTGGATCATCACTGATGTACTGTGGATCATCACTGATGTACTGTGGATCATCACTGATGAACTGAGGATCATCACTGATGTACTGAGGATCATCACTGATGTACTATGGATCATCACTGATGTACTATGGATCATCACTGGTGTACTATGGGCCATCACAGGTGTACTATTGGCCATCACAGGTGTACTATGGATCATCACTGATGTACTATGGTCCATCCCTGATGTACTGTGGACCATCCCTGATGTACTGTGGATCATCACTGATGTACTATAGATCATCACTGATGTACTATGGATCATCACTGATGTACTGTGGATCATCACTGATGTACTGTGGATCATCACTGATGTACTGAGGATCATCACTGATGTACTATGGATCATCACTGGTGTACTATGGGCAATCACAGGTGTACTATGGGCCATCACAGGTGTACTATGGATCATCACTCATGTACTATGGACCATCCTTGATGTACTATGGACCATCTCTGATGTACTGTGGATCATCACTGATGTACTATAGATCATCACTGATGTACTATAGATCATCACTGATGTACTGTGGATCATCACTGATGTACTATGGACCATCCTTGATGTACTATGGACCATCCCTGATGTACTGTGGACCATTACTGATGTACTGTGGACCATCACTGATGTACTGTAGATCATCACTGATGTACTGTGGATCATCACTGATGTACTGTGGATCATCACTAATGTACTATAGATCATCACTGATGTACTATGGACCATCACTGGTGTACTATGGATCATCACTGGTGTACTATGGACCATCACTGATGTACTATGGACCATCACCGATGTACTGTGGATCATCACTGATGTACTGAGGATCATCACTGGTGTACTATGGATCATCACTGATGTACTATGGATCATCACTGATGTACTATGGATCATCACTGATGTACTATAGATCATCACTGATGTACTTTGGGCCATCACTGATGTACTGTGGACCATCCCTGATGTACTGTGGATCATCACTGATGTATTGTGGATCATCACTGATGTACTGTGGATCATCACTGATGTACTGAGGACCATCCCTGATGTACTGTGGACTATCACTGATGTACTGTGGACCATCACTGATGTACTGTGGATCATCACTGATGTTCATGGACCATCACTGATGTACTGTGGATCATCACTGATGTACTATAGATCATCACTGATGTACTGTGGATCATCACTGATGTACTATGGACTGTCACTGGTGTACTATGGATCATGACTGGTGTACTATGGATCATCACTGGTGTACTATGGACCATCCCTGATGTACTGTGGACCATCACTGATGTACTGTGGATCATCACTGATGTACTGTGGATCATCACTGATGTACTATAGATCATCACTGATGTACTATGGGCCATCACTGGTGTACAATGGATCATCACTGGTGTACTATTGATCATCACTGATGTACTATGGACCATCCCTGATGTACTATGGACCATCCCTGATGTACTATATATCATCACTGATGTACTATGGGCCATCACTGGTGTACTATGGGCCATCACAGGTGTACTATGGATCATCACTGATGTACTATGGACCATCCCTGATATACTATGGACCATCCCTGATGTACTGTGGATCATCACTGATATACTATAGATCATCACTGATGTACTATGGGCCATCACTGGTGTACTATGGATCATCACTGATGTACTGTGGATCATCACTGATGTACTGTGGATCATCACTGATGTACTGTGGATCATCACTGATGTACTGAGGATCATCACTGATGTACTATGGACCATCACTGGTGTACTATGGACCATCACTGGTGTACTATGGGCCATCACTGGTGTACTATGGATCATCACTGATGTACTATGGATCATCACTGATGTACTATGGATCATCACTGGTGTACTATGGATCATCACTGATGTACTGTGGACCATCCCTGATGTACTGTGGATCATCACTGATGTACTGAGGATCATCACTGATGTACTGAGGATCATCACTGATGTACTATGGATCATCACTGATGTACTATAAATCATCACTGATGTACTATGGGCCATTACTGGTGTACTATGGGCCATCACTGGTGTACTATGGATCATCACTGGTGTACTATGGACCATCACTGATGTACTGTGGATCATCACTGATGTACTGTGGATCATCCCTGGTGTACTATGGATCATCACTGATGTACTATGGGCCATCACTGATGTACTATGGATCATCACTGATGTACTGTGGACCATCCCTGATGTACTGTGGATCATCACTGATGTACTTTGGACCATCACTGATGTACTGTGGATCATCACTGATGTACTATAGATCATCACTGATGTACTATGGATTAGACTTGTGCACAACGGAAAAATTTGTTCCGTTTCGGTTCGTTTCTTTCCGGTCCTGTTGATTCGTAATCATTCGTAATTTTGCTAGACGGGATTTTTCATGTTCGGACTCATTCGTATTTTTGCAAGCGACATTTTTCGTTGAATTTTTTGTTGCTTTATAATTCGTACTTTCGGTAGAGTACGTTGTTTTTCGTTGATTCTGGACACAACTCCTACTTTCGTAACTTTTTTTGGGTTCGTTGATTCGTAATTTTCCGTGTCTCTCTCACAACGACGCTGCCTATTATGCCTAATGTGCTTCGAATGGATTTGTACTTTTCTAAATACATAGCGGTTATTTGTAACGATTCGAAATCTAGTATTTTACTTTCGTTTTTTACATGCGGCTATAGGCTCCGCCCCTGTACACCATTTTGAGAGGGTTCAGCACGGTGAGGGAGAAGCAGAGAGCAGAGCAGAGTGAGTGTTATTGTGCTTCGAATGGATTCGAAATCTCGTATTTTACTTTCGTTTTTTCATGCGGCTATAGCCTCCGCCCCCTGTACACCATTTTGAGAGGGAGTTCAGCATGGTGAGGGAGAAGCAGAGAGCAGAGTGAGTGTTATTGTGCTTCGAATGGATTCGTACATTCGTAACTTTTTTCATAACGAATTATGCCGAAGACCTTCGGGCATTCGCTATTTTGCGGTATAATTTATTTCGGATTCGGTTTTATTCGTAATTGCTCTGTTCGGAAATTCGAATGCTTCCGAATGTCCGAAAGTTGCTAAATTCGGACGAATTTCGATTCGTTACGAAACAAATTGCACAAGCCTACTATGGATCATCACTGGTGTACTGTGGAACATCACTGATGTACTATGGATCATCACTGATGTACTATTGATCATCACTGATGTACTATGGGCCATCAGTGGTGTATAGGGATGAGCTTCGTGTTCGAGTCGAACATACGTTCGACTCGAACATCGGCTGTTCGATCGTTCGACGAAGATCGAACGATTTGGGCCGTTCGCGCCAAATTCGAGTGACGCGAACGGCCCACAATGCACTACGCCATCGCAGTGTCATCCAGGCGCTGTGATTGGCCAAGCATGCACTGTGACCCCGCATGCTTGGCCAATCACAGCGCCGGCAGCGAGGAGAGCAATGATTGGCCACAGGCAGGATGCCTGTGGCCAATTATTGCTGAGGGTGTTTAGTACACGCCCCACACTATAAAAGGCCGCCAGCACGGCGGCCTAGTGTAGTGTGTTCCGGAGCAGGGATAGAGCAGCATAGGCAGGGACAGTGACTGTTATTTCTTTCTTGCTTAACCTGGATTCCTTTAGTTTAGGGAAAGAGAAGGATAGGTAGGGAGAGTGTCAGTGTGTTTTGTGCTTGTGCTATAGTGTGCTTAAAAAAAACATTTATTCTAGGGACAGAAAACTGTAGGTAGGGACAGTGTCAGTTTCTTTCACTCTGCAAGTCCTTGTTTCCAGGGACCTGGAAGGACAGTGAGTGAATTGTCCTTGTGCTATATTGTGCTTAAAAAAACATTTATTCTAGGGACAGAAAACTGTAGGTAGGGAGAGTGTCAGTTTCTTTCACTCTGCAAGTCCTTGTTTCCAGGGACCTGTAAGGACAGTGAGTGAATTGTCCTTGTGCTATATTTTGCTTAAAAAAAACATTTATTCTAGGGACAGAAAACTGTAGGTAGGGAGAGTGTCAGTTTATTTCACTCTGCAAGTCCTTGTTTCCAGGGACCTGGAAGGACAGTGAGTGAATTCTCCTTGTGCTATATTGTGCTTAAAAAAAACATTTATTCTAGGGACAGAAAACTGTAGGTAGGGACAGTGTCAGTTTCTTTCACTCTGCAAGTCCTTGTTTCCAGGGACCTGTAAGGACAGTGAGTGAATTGTCCTTGTGCTATATTGTGCTTAAAAAAAAAACATTTATTCTAGGGACAGAAAACTGTAGGTAGGGACAGTGTCAGTTTCTTTCACTCTGCAAGTCCTTGTTTCCAGGGACCTGTAAGGACAGTGAGTGAATTGTCCTTGTGCTATATTGTGATTAAAAAAAACATTTTTTCTAGGGACAGAAAACTGTAGGTAGGGAGAGTGTTTTTTTCTTTCACTCTGCAAGTCCTTGTTTCCAGGGACCTGTAAGGACAGTGAGTGAATTGTCCTTGTGCTATATTGTGCTTAAAAAAAACATTTATTCTAGGGACAGAAAACTGTAGGTAGGGAGAGTGTCAGTTTATTTCACTCTGCAAGTCCTTGTTTCCAGGGACCTGGAAGGACAGTGAGTGAATTGTCCTTGTGTTATATTGTGATTAAAAAAAACATTTTTTCTAGGGACAGAAAACTGTAGGTAGGGAGAGTGTTTTTTTTCTTTCACTCTGCAAGTCCTTGTTTCCAGGGACCTGGAAGGACAGTGAGTGAATTCTCCTTGTGCTATATTGTGCTTAAAAAAAACATTTATTCTAGGGACAGAAAACTGTAGGTAGGGAGAGTGTCAGTTTATTTCACTCTGCAAGTCCTTGTTTCCAGGGACCTGTAAGGACAGTGAGTGAATTGTCCTTGTGCTATATTGTGATTAAAAAAAAAATTTTTTCTAGGGACAGAAAACTGTAGGTAGGGAGAGTGTTTTTTTTCTTTCACTCTGCAAGTCCTTGTTTCCAGGGACCTGTAAGGACAGTGAGTGAATTGTCCTTGTGCTATATTGTGATTAAAAAAAACATTTTTTCTAGGGACAGAAAACTGTAGGTAGGGAGAGTGTTTTTTTTCTTTCACTCTGCAAGTCCTTGTTTCCAGGGACCTGTAAGGACAGTGAGTGAATTGTCCTTGTGCTATATTGTGCTTAAAAAAAACATTTATTCTAGGGACAGAAAACTGTAGGTAGGGAGAGTGTTTTTTTTCTTTCACTCTGCAAGTCCTTGTTTCCAGGGACCTGTAAGGACAGTGAGTGAATTGTCCTTGTGCTATATTGTGCTTAAAAAAAACATTTATTCTAGGGACAGAAAACTGTAGGTAGGGAGAGTGTCAGTTTATTTCACTCTGCAAGTCCTTGTTTCCAGGGACCTGGAAGGACAGTGAGTGAATTGTCCTTGTGTTATATTGTGATTAAAAAAAACATTTTTTCTAGGGACAGAAAACTGTAGGTAGGGAGAGTGTTTTTTTTCTTTCACTCTGCAAGTCCTTGTTTCCAGGGACCTGTAAGGACAGTGAGTGAATTCTCCTTGTGCTATATTGTGCTTAAAAAAAACATTTATTCTAGGGACAGAAAACTGTAGGTAGGGACAGTGTCAGTTTCTTTCACTCTGCAAGTCCTTGTTTCCAGGGACCTGTAAGGACAGTGAGTGAATTGTCCTTGTGCTATATTGTGCTTAAAAAAAAACATTTATTCTAGGGACAGAAAACTGTAGGTAGGGACAGTGTCAGTTTCTTTCACTCTGCAAGTCCTTGTTTCCAGGGACCTGTAAGGACAGTGAGTGAATTGTCCTTGTGCTATATTGTGATTAAAAAAAACATTTTTTCTAGGGACAGAAAACTGTAGGTAGGGAGAGTGTTTTTTTTCTTTCACTCTGCAAGTCCTTGTTTCCAGGGACCTGTAAGGACAGTGAGTGAATTGTCCTTGTGCTATATTGTGCTTAAAAAAAACATTTATTCTAGGGACAGAAAACTGTAGGTAGGGAGAGTGTCAGTTTATTTCACTCTGCAAGTCCTTGTTTCCAGGGACCTGGAAGGACAGTGAGTGAATTGTCCTTGTGTTATATTGTGATTAAAAAAAACATTTTTTCTAGGGACAGAAAACTGTAGGTAGGGAGAGTGTTTTTTTTCTTTCACTCTGCAAGTCCTTGTTTCCAGGGACCTGGAAGGACAGTGAGTGAATTCTCCTTGTGCTATATTGTGCTTAAAAAAAACATTTATTCTAGGGACAGAAAACTGTA
Organism: Rana muscosa; assembly: GCA_029206835.1. NCBI lineage: Eukaryota > Metazoa > Chordata > Amphibia > Anura > Ranidae > Rana > Rana muscosa. The sequence continues at coordinate 16,121,414 of JARGYO010005562.1, forward strand.
GGTAGGGAGAGTGTCAGTTTATTTCACTCTGCAAGTCCTTGTTTCCAGGGACCTGTAAGGACAGTGAGTGAATTGTCCTTGTGCTATATTGTGATTAAAAAAAACATTTTTTCTAGGGACAGAAAACTGTAGGTAGGGAGAGTGTTTTTTTTCTTTCACTCTGCAAGTCCTTGTTTCCAGGGACCTGTAAGGACAGTGAGTGAATTGTCCTTGTGCTATATTGTGATTAAAAAAAACATTTTTTCTAGGGACAGAAAACTGTAGGTAGGGAGAGTGTTTTTTTTCTTTCACTCTGCAAGTCCTTGTTTCCAGGGACCTGTAAGGACAGTGAGTGAATTGTCCTTGTGCTATATTGTGCTTAAAAAAAACATTTATTCTAGGGACAGAAAACTGTAGGTAGGGAGAGTGTTTTTTTTCTTTCACTCTGCAAGTCCTTGTTTCCAGGGACCTGTAAGGACAGTGAGTGAATTGTCCTTGTGCTATATTGTGCTTAAAAAAAACATTTATTCTAGGGACAGAAAACTGTAGGTAGGGAGAGTGTCAGTTTATTTCACTCTGCAAGTCCTTGTTTCCAGGGACCTGGAAGGACAGTGAGTGAATTGTCCTTGTGTTATATTGTGATTAAAAAAAACATTTTTTCTAGGGACAGAAAACTGTAGGTAGGGAGAGTGTTTTTTTTCTTTCACTCTGCAAGTCCTTGTTTCCAGGGACCTGTAAGGACAGTGAGTGAATTGTCCTTGTGCTATATTGTGCTTAAAAAAAACATTTATTCTAGGGACAGAAAACTGTAGGTAGGGAGAGTGTCAGTTTATTTCACTCTGCAAGTCCTTGTTTCCAGGGACCTGGAAGGACAGTGAGTGAATTGTCCTTGTGTTATATTGTGATTAAAAAAAACATTTTTTCTAGGGACAGAAAACTGTAGGTAGGGAGAGTGTTTTTTTTCTTTCACTCTGCAAGTCCTTGTTTCCAGGGACCTGGAAGGACAGTGAGTGAATTCTCCTTGTGCTATATTGTGCTTAAAAAAAACATTTATTCTAGGGACAGAAAACTGTAGGTAGGGAGAGTGTCAGTTTATTTCACTCTGCAAGTCCTTGTTTCCAGGGACCTGGAAGGACAGTGAGTGAATTGTCCTTGTGCTATATTGTGATTAAAAAAAACATTTTTTCTAGGGACAGAAAACTGTAGGTAGGGAGAGTGTTTTTTTTCTTTCACTCTGCAAGTCCTTGTTTCCAGGGACCTGTAAGGACAGTGAGTGAATTGTCCTTGTGCTATATTGTGATTAAAAAAAACATTTTTTCTAGGGACAGAAAACTGTAGGTAGGGAGAGTGTTTTTTTTATTTCACTCTGCAAGTCCTTGTTTCCAGGGACCTGTAAGGACAGTGAGTGAATTGTCCTTGTGCTATATTGTGCTTAAAAAAAACATTTATTCTAGGGACAGAAAACTGTAGGTAGGGAGAGTGTCAGTTTATTTCACTCTGCAAGTCCTCGTTTCCAGGGACCTGGAAGGACAGTGAGTGAATTGTCCTTGTGCTATATTGTGATTAAAAAAAACATTTTTTCTAGGGACAGAAAACTGTAGGTAGAGAGAGTGTTTTTTTTCTTTCACTCTGCAAGTCCTTGTTTCCAGGGACCTGTAAGGACAGTGAGTGAATTGTCCTTGTGCTATATTGTGCTTAAAAAAAACATTTATTCTAGGGACAGAAAACTGTAGGTAGGGAGAGTGTCAGTTTATTTCACTCTGCAAGTCCTTGTTTCCAGGGACCTGGAAGGACAGTGAGTGAATTGTCCTTGTGCTATATTGTGATTAAAAAAAACATTTTTTCTAGGGACAGAAAACTGTAGGTAGGGAGAGTGTTTTTTTTCTTTCACTCTGCAAGTCCTTGTTTCCAGGGACCTGGAAGGACAGTGAGTGAATTCTCCTTGTGCTATATTGTGATTAAAAAAAACATTTTTTCTAGGGACAGAAAACTGTAGGTAGGGAGAGTGTTTTTTTTCTTTCACTCTGCAAGTCCTTGTTTCCAGGGACCTGTAAGGACAGTGAGTGAATTGTCCTTGTGCTATATTGTGATTAAAAAAAACATTTTTTCTAGGGACAGAAAACTGTAGGTAGGGAGAGTGTCAGTTTCTTTCACTGTGAAAGTCCTTGTTTCAAGGGACAGAGAAGGACACCTGAAGGTAGCCCTTATTGCTTTTTTCCCATCTCCCTGCAGGCCATCTATTAGAATGTCTGGAAGGCAAACAAGGAGAGGCAGACAGTCAGGAGGCAATAAAAGAGGGCAAGCAGGCTCTGTGTCTGGGGGCAACAGTGCTGGTCGTGGACGCGGTGCATTGTCATCAGCACATGGCCATGGGACACGCTTGTCCTTCTTTTCGGCAGCTGGACATGTTGAGCCACATCATGCCGAAGACTTGGTAGAGTGGATGACCAAGCCCTCCTCCTCCTCCTCATCCTCTCTCACCCAGGCTCAGGGTACTGGAAAAGCAGCTGCCAAAGCGTCGTCTTCCCTGGTATCAATGTCAGACAAATCATCAGTCACTCCTTCCCTAGACCCACCATGTCCTCCTCCTGAGGAGTCCCCCGAACTGTTTCAGCACAGTGTTGGGTACATGCTCCAGGAGGATGCCCAGCGTTTCGAAGGGTCTGATGATGAAACCCAGCTAGAGGAAGGCAGTAGCGTGAGAGCAGACAGAGGGGATGCTCAAGAAGGACACCAATCTGGCAGTCATGTTCCAGCAGCTGCAGCATACTGCCAGATTGGCTCCAGTGAAGAGGAGGGAGGGGATGATGAGGTCACTGACTCCACGTGGGTGCCTAATAGGAGAGAGGAGGAGGAGGAGGATGAGGAGGAGGCACATCTCCAACGAGGCAGGATGCCCTTTGGTGGCCAGCGTAAGGGCAGTACACCGACGGAATCACACCGCAGAGCTCCGCCTGTGCAGGGCGCTGCCTCTGCCCGTCATTCAAAAAGTTCTTTGGTGTGGGCCTTTTTTGAGGCTAGTGCATCAGATCGCACAGCTGCTGTTTGCAACATATGTCTCAAGCGTATATCGCGTGGCCAAAACATCAGCCGCTTGGGTACCACATGCCTGACCAGACATATGTTGACCTGCCATGCAGCTCGTTGGCAAGCCTACCTCAAAGACCCACACCAAAGAACAAAGCGGACCTCTCCTTGCACCGCATCAGCTGGGATCTCCAACCCCACTATAACTTCAGTCCTCTCTGAAACATGCACTGAGAGGAATGAAGGTGTAGAATTAGGTGTGTCACAGCCAAGTACTTGCGCCCACTCTGCTAGCAGTACACCGACGTCCGATTCTAGCAGGCAAATTTCCCTGCCCCAGCTGCTGGACCGTCGAAAGAAGTTCACTCCCAGCCATCCACATGCCCAGCGGTTGAATGCTAGCTTGGCTAAATTGCTAGCGCTTCAACTGCTGCCTTTTCAGTTGGTAGACTCGGCCCCCTTCCGTGAGTTTGTGCAATGTGCGGTTCCTCAGTGGCAGGTTCCCAAACGCCACTTTTTCTCACGGAAGGCTATTCCGGCTCTCTACCGGCATGTGGAAGGCAATGTCTTGGCCTCGCTGGACAGGGCGGTCAGCGGTAAGGTGCATATTACCGCTGACTCATGGTCCAGCAGGCATGGACAGGGACGTTACCTTTCTTTCACGGCCCATTGGGTCACTCTTTTGGCAGCTGGGAAGGATTCAGGACAAGGTGCAGTAGTGTTGGAGGTTGTCCCACCGCCACGCCTCCAAAATGCTACTACTGGTTGTGACACACCTCTCTCCTCCACCCCCTCCTCTTCTTCTTCCTCCATGGCCTCTTCCTGTGGTTTGTCCTATGAACCAGCGGTGCTCCGTAGCCGTTCACGGGGCTACGCAAGTACGCAGGCAAAAAGATGCCATGCCGTGCTTGCGCTGGTGTGTTTGGGGGACAGAAGCCACACTGGGGCAGAGGTCCTGTCTGCTCTGCAGGGCCAGGCCGAGAGGTGGTTGACGCCACGCCAGCTTAAGCCAGGAATGGTGGTTTGCGACAATGGCACCAACCTCCTCTCCGCCCTCCGACAGGGACAACTGACCCATGTGCCCTGTGTGGCTCACGTCCTTAACCTGGTGGTGCAGCGCTTCTTGGGCAGGTACCCGGGCTTACAGGATGTCCTGAGGCAGGCCAGGAAAGTCTGTGTGCATTTCCGCAGATCTTATAATGCCAGTGCTCGCCTGGCTGAGCTGCAAAAGGAGTTGAACCTGCCCAAGAACCGCCTTATATGTGACATGCCCACCAGGTGGAACTCAACGTTGGCCATGCTGCAGCGGCTGCACACGCAGCAGAGGGCCATCAATGAGTACCTGTGCGACTACGGCACCAGGACAGGGTCAGGGGAGCTTGGTTTTTTTTCTCCACGCCAGTGGGGCATGATCAGGGATGCATGCACTGTCCTGGCACCATTTGAGGAGGCCACGAGGATGGTGAGCAGTGACAGTGCATGCATCAGTGACACTGTACCTCTTGTCCACCTGTTGGAGCACACGCTGCGTGGAATAATGGACAGGGCACTTGAGGCAGAACAGAGGCAGGAAGAGGAGGACTTCCTTGCCTCTCAAGGCCCCCTTTACCCAGACAGTGTTCCTTCTGTCCCACCCATCGCACAGGAAGAGGAGGAGGAGGAGGAGGAGGAGGATTGTGTCAGCATGGAGGTGGAGGCTGGCACTCAGCATCATCAGCAGCAGTCTTTTAGGGATGATTTACAGTCCCAAGAAACCAGTGGACTTGTACGTGGCTGGGAGGAGGTGGCTGCGGATCATGTCGTCCTTAGTGACCCAGAGGACTCCGGAGCGAATGCCTCAGCAAACCTACGCTGCATGGCCTCCCTGATCCTGCAAAGTCTGCGGAAGGATCCTCGTATTCTTCGGATCAAGGAGAGGGACCATTACTGGCTGGCCACTCTCCTTGATCCACGGTACAAGGGTAAGGTTGCGGACCTTATGTTACCGTCGCAGAGGGAGCAGAGGATGAGACAACTCCGGGAGGCCTTGCAGAAAGGTCTGTGCAACGCGTTCCCAGAGACTGGGAGGTTGCAAACTCCTGGTCCTGGACAACGAGTTGCTGAGGCTTCGGCCAGTCAAAGAAGGAGCGGTGGGGAAGGTGGCCGTCTGACCGATGCGTTCAGACAATTCTTTAGTCCGCAGCCCCAAAGTATGATCGGTTCCAGCAACCATCGCCAGCGTCTGATAAACATGGTGCAGGAATATCTAGGGGCAAGGTCAGACTTGGACACCTTCCCCACCGAAAATCCTCTGGCTTACTGGGTCTTGAGGATGGATCACTGGCCAGAGCTTGCACAGTATGCAATTGAGCTACTGGCCTGTCCTGCATCCAGCGTTCTTTCGGAACGCACATTCAGTGCTGCTGGAGGATTTGTCACGGATCACAGGGTGCGCCTGTCCACCGACTCGGTTGATCGACTGACTTTCATCAAGATGAACCAGTCTTGGATCACCACCAGCTACCACACACCTGATGCTGATATAACAGACTAATTGATTTTAACATGTCACATCCCTTCAAGACTGATGCTGATGCTGAGTGCCTGTGCTGTTATGTTGACTGGCTATCCTCCTCCTCCGAGTCCTCAATGATACGATTGATGATGATAGCTTGGAAGATCATTTTTGTTTATGGGTGCCGCCACCAGTGCCTAACGCCCAATTTTTCAGCCCCTGTTTAACAGGGGCGTGTAATTACAATTTTTGAAGCAATACTTTGCAACAGGGCTCATTGCTGTGCTCCAAGTACAGTATCTGTGAGGAGTTGCAGTGTTGTGCCACCAGTGCCTAAGGCCCAATTTTTCAGCCCCTGTTTAACAGGGGCGTGTCATTACAATTTTTGAAGCAATACTTTGCAACAGGGCTCATTGCTGTGCTCCAAGTACAGTATCTGTGAGGAGTTGCAGTGTTGTGCCACCAGTGCCTAAGGCCCAATTTTTCAGCCCCTGTTTAACAGGGGCGTGTCATTACAATTTTTGAAGCAATACTTTGCAACAGGGCTCATTGCTGTGCTCCAAGTACAGTATCTGTGAGGGGTTGCAGTGTTGTGCCACCAGTGCCTAAGGCCCAATTTTTCAGCCCCTGTTCAACAGGGGCATGTAATTACAATTCTTGATCTAATAATTCACAGCAGGGCCCATTGCTGCACCCACCAAGAGTAACTGTCAGGGCTTACAGTGTTGTGGCACCAGCACCACCATCAAAGGCCCAATTTTTACTACCACTGTTCAACAATTATATGTAATTAAAATTCCTGATATAATAGTTGACAGCAGGGCGTTCCAGCACCAACCAAGAGTAACTGTGAGTGCTTACAGTGTTGTGCCAACACCAACAACTAAGGGGCCTATTTCTGCAGAGTATATACGGCAGGTCCCTACTTTCAAACATCCAACTTACAAACGACTCCTACTTGCAAACGCAAGAAGACAACAGGAAGTGAGAGGAAATCTACCACTAGGAAGGAAAATTCTCTCCTGTAAGAATAAATATGGGAGAAAGGTGTCTCCTCTGTACTGATGCTTTATCAGCAATCCTTGTTTCAAGAAAAACACCACATTTCAAAAACAGTTGTCATTGGGACGGAAAGTGAGGTGAAATGTTCTGAACAGGGGCACAGACAGCAAAACAAATGTTACAGGGGTGATAACCCTTACCTATGTTTTCCAAAAAGTTTAAAAATAGATTTTTGGTCTGGAGCTACACTTCAACAATGTACCTGTTCAAAATTACAAACAGATTCTACATAAGAACAAACCTACAGTCCCTGTCTTGTATGCACCGCCTGTATAGGGCTGTTCAGAGTATATAGGGCCTTTTTTATTTTATGTGCGGGGTTCCCCTTAATATCCATACAAGACCCAAAGGGGCTGGTAATGGGCTGGGGTGGGGGGGGGGGGGTCATGGGGTAGCTATGCCATTTTTCTTAAAGAATTTCATCCATATTACCGGGACCAGACATTACATTAAAGCCGCAAGCAGTTTTAAATGGCTTTTTTTTCCTTTAGAAGTGTCATTTTGTGCAGGGACAGTTCTAAACACGGGAAACACGTGGCACTTCACAGGCATACTTTAGACACCCCCCAGGTACGATATTTAAAGGAATATTTGACTTTTTTTTTTCACTTTATGCATCATTAAAATGACTGCTCCCGAAAAACGACCGTTTTTAAAACTTCTTTTTGCATTGATACATGTCCCCTGGTGCAGAACCCGGGTTCCCAAACCCTTTTTAGGACAATAACATGCATAATAGTTGTTATAATTAGCACTTTAGAATTCGAACGTTCGCATCCATTGTATTTAATAGGGTTCTAATGTTCGTTCGAACTTTCGGTCCGTTCGCGGGTTCTGGTGCGAACCGAACCCGGGGGTGTTCGGCTCATCACTAGTGGTGTACTGTGGACCATCCCTGATGTACTGTGGATCATCCCTGATGTACTGTGGATCATCACTGATGTACTGTGGATCATCACTGATGTACTGTGGATCATCACTGATGTACTGTGGATCATCACTGATGTACTATGAACCATCACTGGTGTACTATGGACCATCACTGGTGTACTATGGGCCATCACTGGTGTACTATGGATCATCACTGATGTACTATGGATCATCACTGATGTACTATGGATCATCACTGGTGTACTATGGATCATCACTGGTGTACTATGGATCATCACTGATGTACTGTGGACCATCCCTGATGTACTGTGGATCATCACTGATGTACTGAGGATCATCACTGATGTACTGATGATCATCACTGATGTACTATGGATCATCACTGATGTACTATTGATCATCACTGATGTACTATGGGCCATCAGTGGTGTACTATGGGCCATCACTGGTGTACTATGGATCATCACTGGTGTACTATGGATCATCACTGGTGTACTATGGACCATCACTGATGTACTGTGGATCATCACTGATGTACTGTGGATCATCACTTATGTACTGTGGATCATCACTTATGTACTGTGGATCATCACTGATGTACTGTGGATCATCACTGGTGTACTGTGGACCATCACTGATGTACTGTGGATCATCACTGATGTACTGTGGATCATCACTGATGTACTATAGATCATCACTGGTGTACTATAGACCATCACTGGTGTACTATGGATCATCACTGGTGTACTGTGGATCATCACTGATGTACTATGGACCATCACTGGTGTACTATGGGCCATCACTGGTGTACTATGGATCATCACTGGTGTACTATGGACCATCACTGGTGTACTATGGACCATCACTGATGTACTGTGGACCATCCCCGATGTACTGTGGATCATCACTAATGTACTGTGGATCATCACTGATGTACTGTGGATCATCACTGATGTACTGTGGATCATCACTGGTGTACTGAGGATCATCACTGGTGTACTGAGGATCATCACTGGTGTACTATGGATCATCACTGATGTACTATGGATCATCACTGATGTACTATAGATCATCACTGATGTACTTTGGGCCATCACTGGTGTACTATGGATCATCACTGATGTACTGTAGGCCATCCCTGATGTACTGAGGATCATCACTGATGTACTGTGGATCATCACTGATGTACTGTGGATCAACACTGATGTACTGAGGACCATCCCTGATGTACTGTGGACCATCACTGATGTACTGTGGATCATCACTGATGTACTATGGACCATCCCTGTTGTACTATAGATCATCACTGATGTACTATGGGCCATCACTGGTGTACTATGGGCCATCACTGGTGTACTATGGCCCAACACTGGTGTACTATGGATCATCACTGGTGTACTATGGACCATCACTGATGTACTGTGGATCATCACTGATGTACTGTGGATCATCCCTGGTGTACTATGGATCATCACTGATGTACTATGGGCCATCACTGATGTACTATGGGTCATCACTGATGTACTGTGGACCATCCCTGATGTACTGTGGATCATCACTGATGTACTTTGGACCATCACTGATGTACTGTGGATCATCACTGATGTACTATAGATCATCACTGATGTACTATGGATCATCACTGGTGTACTGTGGAACATCACTGATGTACTATGGATTATCACTGATGTACTATTGATCATCACTGATGTACTATGGGCCATCAGTGGTGTCCTGTGGACCATCCCTGATGTACTGTGGATCATCCCTGATGTACTGTGGATCATCACTGATGTACTGTGGATCATCACTGATGTACTGTGGATCATCACTGATGTACTGTGGATCATCACTGATGTACTGTGGATCATCACTGGTGTACTGTGGATCATCACTGATGTACTATGAACCATCACTGGTGTACTATGGACCATCACTGGTGTACTATGGGCCATCACTGGTGTACTATGGATCATCACTGATGTACTATGGATCATCACTGATGTACTATGGATCATCACTGGTGTACTATGGATCATCACTGGTGTACTATGGATCATCACTGATATACTGTGGACCATCCCTGATGTACTGTGGATCATCACTGATGTACTGAGGATCATCACTGATGTACTGATGATCATCACTATTGTACTATGGATCATCACTGATGTACTATTGATCATCACTGATGTACTATGGGCCATCAGTGGTGTACTGTGGACCATCCCTGATGTACTGTGGATCATCCCTGATGTACTGTGGATCATCACTGATGTACTGTGGATCATCACTGATGTACTGTGGATCATCACTGATGTACTGTGGATCATCACTGATGTACTGTGGATCATCACTGGTGTACTGTGGATCATCACTGATGTACTGTGGATCATCACTGATGTGCTATGAACCATCACTGGTGTACTATGGACCATCACTGGTGTACTATGGGCCATCACTGGTGTACTATGGATCATCACTGATGTACTATGGATCATCACTGATGTACTATGGATCATCACTGGTGTACTATGGATCATCACTGGTGTACTATGGATCATCACTGAGGTACTGTGGACCATCCCTGATGTACTGTGGATCATCACTGATGTACTGAGGATCATCACTGATGTACTGATGATCATCACTGATGTACTATGGATCATCACTGATGTACTATTGATCATCACTGATGTACTATGGGCCATCAGTGGTGTAATATGGGCCATCACTGGTGTACTATGGATCATCACTGGTGTACTATGGATCATCACTGGTGTACTATGGACCATCACTGATGTACTGTGGATCATCACTGATGTACTGTGGATCATCACTGATGTACTGAGGATCATCACTGGTGTACTATGGACCATCACTGATATACTGTGGATCATCACTGATGTACTGTGGATCATCACTGATGTACTGTGGATCATCACTGATGTACTGTGGATCATCACTGGTGTACTGAGGATCATCACTGGTGTACTGAGGATCATCACTGGTGTACTATGGATCATCACTGATGTACTATGGATCATCACTGATGTACTATAGATCATCACTGATGTACTTTGGGCCATCACTGGTTTACTATGGATCATCACTGATGTACTGTGGGCCATCCCTGATGTACTGAGGATCATCACTGATGTACTGTGGATCATCACTGATGTACTGTGGATCAACACTGATGTACTGAGGACCATCCCTGATGTACTGTGGACCATCCCTGATGTACTATGGACCATCCCTGTTGTACTATAGATCATCACTGATGTACTATGGGCCATCACTGGTGTACTATGGGCCATCACTGGTGTACTATGGGCCATCACTGGTGTACTATGGATCATCACTGGTGTACTATGGACCATCACTGATGTACTGTGGATCATCACTGATGTACTGTGGATCATCCCTGGTGTACTATGGATCATCACTGATGTACTATGGGCCATCACTGATGTACTATGGATCCTCACTGATGTACTGTGGACCATCCCTGATGTACTGTGTATCATCACTGATGTACTTTGGACCATCACTGATGTACTGTGGATCATCAGTGATGTACTATAGATCATCACTGATGTACTATAGATCATCACTGGTGTACTGTGGAACATCACTGATGTACTATGGATCATCACTGATGTACTATTGATCATCACTGATGTACTATGGGCCATCAGTGGTGTACTGTGGACCATCCCTGATGTACTGTGGATCATCCCTGATGTAATGTGGATCATCACTGATGTACTGTGGATCATCACTGATGTACTGTGGATCATCACTGATGTACTGTGGATCATCACTGGTGTACTGTGGATCATCACTGATGTACTGTGGATCATCACTGATGTGCTATGAACCATCACTGGTGTACTATGGACCATCACTGGTGTACTATGGGCCATCACTGGTGTACTATGGATCATCACTGATGTACTATGGATCATCACTGATGTACTATGGATCATCACTGGTGTACTATGGATCATCACTGGTGTACTATGGATCATCACTGAGGTACTGTGGACCATCCCTGATGTACTGTGGATCATCACTGATGTACTGAGGATCATCACTGATGTACTGATGATCATCACTGATGTACTATGGATCATCACTGATGTACTATTGATCATCACTGATGTACTATGGGCCATCAGTGGTGTAATATGGGCCATCACTGGTGTACTATGGATCATCACTGGTGTACTATGGATCATCACTGGTGTACTATGGACCATCACTGATGTACTGTGGATCATCACTGATGTACTGTGGCTCATCACTGATGTACTGTGGATCATCACTTATGTACTGTGGATCATCACTGATGTACTGTGGATCATCACTGGTGTACTGTGGACCATCACTGATGTAATGTGGATCATCACTGATGTACTGTGGATCATCACTGTTGTCCTGTGGATCATCACTGATGTACTATAGATCATCGCTGGTGTACTATGGACCTTCACTGGTGTACTATGGATCATCACTGGTGTACTATGGGCCATCACTGGTGTACTGTGGATCATCACTGATGTACTATGGACCATCACTGGTGTACTATGGGCCATCACTGGTGTACTATGGATCATCACTGGTGTACTATGGACCATCACTGGTGTACTATGGACCATCACTGATGTACTGTGGACCATCCCTGATGTACTGTGGATCATCACTGATGTACTGAGGATCATCACTGGTGTACTATGGACCATCACTGATGTACTGTGGATCACCACTGATGTACTATTGATCATCACTGATGTACTATGGGCCATCGGTGGTGTACTGTGGACCATCCCTGATGTACTGTGGATCATCCCTGATGTACTGTGGATCATCACTGATGTACTGTGGATCATCACTGATGTACTGTGGATCATCACTGATGTACTGTGGATCATCACTGGTGTACTATGAACCATCACTGGTGTACTATGGACCATCACTTGTGTACTATGGGCCATCACTGGTGTACTATGGATCATCACTGATGTACTATGGATCATCACTGATGTACTATAGATAATCACTGATATACTTTGGGCCATCACTGGTGTACTATGGATCATCACTTATGTACTGTGGGCCATCCCTGATGTACTGAGGATCATCACTGATGTACTGTGGATCATCACTGATGTACTGTGGATCAACACTGATGTACTGAGGACCATCCCTGATGTACTGTGGACCATCACTGATGTACTGTGGATCATCACTGATGTACTATGGACCATCCCTGTTGTACTATAGATCATCACTGATGTACTATGGGCCATCACTGGTGTACTATGGGCCATCTCTGGTGTACTATGGGCCATCACTGGTGTACTATGGATCATCACTGGTGTACTATGGACCATCACTGATGTACTATGGATCATCACTGATGTACTGTGGATCATCCCTGGTGTACTATGGATCATCACTGATGTACTATGGACCATCACTGATGTACTATGGATCATCACTGATGTACTGTGGACCATCCCTGATGTACTGTGGATCATCACTGATGTACTTTGGACCATCACTGATGTACTGTGGATCATCACTGATGTACTATAGATCATCACTGATGTACTATGGATCATCACTGGTGTACTGTGGAACATCACTGATGTACTATGGATCATCACTGATGTACTATTGATCATCACTGATGTACTATGGGCCATCAGTGGTGTACTGTGGACCATCCCTGATGTACTGTGGATCATCCCTGATGTACTGTGGATCATCACTGATGTACTGTGGATCATCACTGATGTACTGTGGATCATCACTGATGTACTGTGGATCATCACTGGTGTACTGTGGATCATCACTGATGTACTGTGGATCATCACTGATGTACTATGAACCATCACTGGTGTACTATGGACCATCACTGGTGTACTATGGGCCATCACTGGTGTACTATGGATCATCACTGATGTACTATGGATCATCACTGATGTACTATGGATCATCACTGGTGAACTATGGATCATCACTGATGTACTGTGGACCATCCCTGATGTACTGTGGATCATCACTGATGTACTGAGGATCATCACTGATGTACTGATGATCATCACTGATGTACTATGGATCATCACTGATGTACTATTGATCATCACTGATGTACTATGGGCCATCAGTGGTGTAATATGGGCCATCACTGGTGTACTATGGATCATCACTGGTGTACTATGGATCATCACTGGTGTACTATGGACCATCACTGATGTACTGTGGATCATCACTGATGTACTGTGGATCATCACTGATGTACTGTGGATCATCACTTATGTACTGTGGATTATCACTGGTGTACTGTGGACCATCACTGATGTACTGTGGATCATCACTGATGTACTGTGGATCATCACTGATGTACTGTGGATCATCACTGATGTACTGTGGATCATCACTGGTGTACTATGGACCATCACTGGTGTACTATGGATCATCACTGGTGTACTATGGGCCATCACTGGTGTACTGTGGATCATCACTGATGTACTATGGACCATCACTGGTGTACTATGGGCCATCACTGGTGTACTATGGATCATCACTGGTGTACTATGGACCATCACTGGTGTACTATGGACAATCACTGATGTACTGTGGACCATCCCCGATGTACTGTGGATCATCACTGATGTACTGAGGATCATCACTGGTGTACTATGGACCATCACTGATGTACTGTGGATCATCACTGATGTACTGTGGATCATCACTGATGTACTGTGGATCATCACTGGTGTGCTGAGGATCATCACTGGTGTACTGAGGATCATCACTGGTGTACTATGGATCATCACTGATGTACTATGGATCATCACTGATGTACTATAGTTCATCACTGATGTACTTTGGGCCATCACTGGTGTACTATGGATCATCACTGATGTACTGTGGGCCATCCCTGATGTACTGTGGATCATCACTGATGTACTGTGGATCATCACTGTTGTACTGTGGATCAACACTGATGTACTGAGGACCATCCCTGATGTACTGTGGACCATCACTGATGTACTGTGGATCATCACTGATGTACTATGGACCATCCCTGTTGTACTGTGGATCATCACTGATGTACTATGGGCCATCACTGGTGTACTATGGGCCATCACTGGTGTACTATGGATCATCACTGATGTACTATTGATCATCACTGATGTACTATGGGCCATCAGTGGTGTACTATGGGCCATCACTGGTGTACTATGGATCATCACTGGTGTACTATGAATCATCACTGATGTACTATGGACCATCCCTGATGTACCATGGACCATCCCTGATGTACTGTGGATCATCACTGATGTACTGTGGATCATCACTGATGTACTATGGGCCATCAGTGGTGTACTATGGGCCATCACTGGTGTACTATGGACCATCACTGATGTACTGTGGATCATCCCTGCTGTACTGTGGATCATCACTGATGTACTGAGGATCATCACTGATGTACTGAGGATCATCACTGATGTACTCTGGATCATCACTGATGTACTGAGGATCATCACTGATGTACTGTGGATCATCACTGATGTACTGTGGATCATCACTGATGTACTATGGATCATCACTGATGTACTATGGGCCATCACTGGTGTACTATGGATCATCAATGATGTACTATGGATCATCACTGATGTACTATGGATCATCAATGATGTACTGAGGATCATCACTGATGTACTATGGATCATCACTGATGTACTATGGATCATCACTGATGTACTATGGATCATCACTGGTGTACTATGGATCATCACTGATGTACTATGGACCATCCTTGATGTACTATGGACCATCCCTGATGTACTGTGAATCATCACTGATGTACTATAGATCATCACTGATGTACTATGGGCCATCACTGGTGTACTATGGATCATCACTGATGTACTATCGATCATCACTGATGTACTGAGGATCATCACTGATGTACTACGGATCATCACTTGTACTGTGGATCATCACTGATGTACTGTGGACCATCCCTGATGTACTGTGGATCATCACTGATGTACTGTGGATCATCACTGATGTACTAAGGATCATCACTGATGTACTGTGGGCCATCACTGATGTACTGTGGACCATCCCTGATGTACTGTGGATCATCACTGATGTACTATAGATCATCACTGATGTACTATGGGCCATTATTGGTGTACTATGGATCATCACTGATGTACTGTGGATCATCACTGATGTACTATGGATCATCACTGATGTACTATGGATCATCACTGATATACTATGAGCCATCACTGATGTACTATGGGCCATCACTGATGTACTGTGGATCATCACTGGTGTACTATGGATCATCACTGGTGTACTATGGATCATCACTGATGTACTGTGGATCATCACTGATGTACTGTGGACCATCCCTGATGTACTGTGGATCATCACTGATGTACTGTGGATCATCACTGATGTACTGAGGATCATCATTGATGTACTGTGGATCATCACTGATGTACTGTGGATCATCACTGATGTACTATGGGCCATAACAGGTGTACTATGGGCCATCACAGGTGTACTATGGATCATCACTGATGTACTATGGACCATCCTTGATGTCCTATGGACCATCCCTGATGTACTGTGCACCATTACTGATGTACTGTGGACCATCACTGATGTACTGTGGATCATCACTGGTGTACTGTGGATCATCACTGATGTACTGTGGATCATCACTGATGTACTATGAACCATCACTGGTGTACTATGGACCATCACTGGTGTACTATGGGCCATCACTGGTGTACTATGGATCATCACTGATGTACTATGGATCATCACTGATGTACTATGGATCATCACTGGTGTACTATGGATCATCACTGATGTACTGTGGACCATCCCTGATGTACTGTGGATCATCACTGATGTACTGAGGATCATCACTGATGTACTGATGATCATCACTGATGTACTATGGATCATCACTGATGTACTATTGATCATCACTGATGTACTATGGGCCATCAGTGGTGTAATATGGGCCATCACTGGTGTACTATGGATCATCACTGGTGTACTATGGATCATCACTGGTGTACTATGGACCATCACTGATGTACTGTGGATCATCACTGATGTACTGTGGATCATCCCTGATGTACTGTGGATCATCACTTATGTACTGTGGATCATCACTGATGTACTGTGGATCATCACTGGTGTACTGTGGACCATCACTGATGTACTGTGGATCATCACTGATGTACTGTGGATCATCACTGATGTACTGTGGATCATCACTGATGTACTGTGGATCATCACTGATGTACTGTGGATCATCACTGGTGTACTATGGACCATCACTGGTGTACTATGGATCATCACTGGTGTACTATGGGCCATCACTGGTGTACTGTGGATCATCACTGATGTACTATGGACCATCACTGGTGTACTATGGGCCATCACTGGTGTACTATGGATCATCACTGGTGTACTATGGACCATCACTGGTGTACTATGGACCATCACTGATGTACTGTGGACCATCCCCGATGTACTGTGGATCATCACTGATGTACTGAGGATCATCACTGGTGTACTATGGACCATCACTGATGTACTGTGGATCATCACTGATGTACTATTGATCATCACTGATGTACTATGGATCATCACTGATGTACTATGGATCATCACTGGTGTACTATGGATCATCACTGATGTACTGTGGACCATCCCTGATGTACTGTGGATCATCACTGATGTACTGAGGATCATCACTGATGTACTGATGATCATCACTGATGTACTATGGATCATCACTGATGTACTATTGATCATCACTGATGTACTATGGGCCATCAGTGGTGTAATATGGGCCATCACTGGTGTACTATGGATCATCACTGGTGTACTATGGATCATCACTGGTGTACTATGGACCATCACTGATGTACTGTGGATCATCACTGATGTACTGTGGATCATCACTGATGTACTGTGGATCATCACTTATGTACTGTGGATCATCACTGATGTACTGTGGATCATCACTGGTGTACTGTGGACCATCACTGATGTACTGTGGATCATCACTGATGTACTGTGGATCATCACTGATGTACTGTGGATCATCACTGGTGTACTATGGACCATCACTGGTGTACTATGGATCATCACTGGTGTACTATGGGCCATCACTGGTGTACTGTGGATCATCACTGATGTACTATGGACCATCAGTGGTGTACTATGGGCCATCACTGGTGTACTATGGATCATCACTGGTGTACTATTGACCATCACTGGTGTACTATGGACAATCACTGATGTACTGTGGACCATCCCCGATGTACTGTGGATCATCACTGATGTACTGAGGATCATCACTGGTGTACTATGGACCATCACTGATGTACTGTGGATCATCACTGATGTACTGTGGATCATCACTGATGTACTGTGGATCATCACTGGTGTGCTGAGGATCATCACTGGTGTACTGAGGATCATCACTGGTGTACTATGGATCATCACTGATGTACTATGGATCATCACTGATGTACTATAGTTCATCACTGATGTACTTTGGGCCATCACTGGTGTACTATGGATCATCACTGATGTACTGTGGGCCATCCCTGATGTACTGTGGATCATCACTGATGTACTGTGGATCATCACTGTTGTACTGTGGATCAACACTGATGTACTGAGGACCATCCCTGATGTACTGTGGACCATCACTGATGTACTGAGGATCATCACTGATGTACTGATGATCATCACTGATGTACTATGGATCATCACTGATGTACTATTGATCATCACTGATGTACTATGGGCCATCAGTGGTGTAATATGGGCCATCACTGGTGTACTATGGATCATCACTGGTGTACTATGGATCATCACTGGTGTACTATGGACCATCACTGATGTACTGTGGATCATCACTGATGTACTGTGGCTCATCACTGATGTACTGTGGATCATCACTTATGTACTGTGGATCATCACTGATGTACTGTGGATCATCACTGGTGTACTGTGGACCATCACTGATGTAATGTGGATCATCACTGATGTACTGTGGATCATCACTGTTGTCCTGTGGATCATCACTGATGTACTATAGATCATCGCTGGTGTACTATGGACCTTCACTGGTGTACTATGGATCATCACTGGTGTACTATGGGCCATCACTGGTGTACTGTGGATCATCACTGATGTACTATGGACCATCACTGGTGTACTATGGGCCATCACTGGTGTACTATGGATCATCACTGGTGTACTATGGACCATCACTGGTGTACTATGGACCATCACTGATGTACTGTGGACCATCCCTGATGTACTGTGGATCATCACTGATGTACTGAGGATCATCACTGGTGTACTATGGACCATCACTGATGTACTGTGGATCACCACTGATGTACTATTGATCATCACTGATGTACTATGGGCCATCGGTGGTGTACTGTGGACCATCCCTGATGTACTGTGGATCATCCCTGATGTACTGTGGATCATCACTGATGTACTGTGGATCATCACTGATGTACTGTGGATCATCACTGATGTACTGTGGATCATCACTGGTGTACTATGAACCATCACTGGTGTACTATGGACCATCACTTGTGTACTATGGGCCATCACTGGTGTACTATGGATCATCACTGATGTACTATGGATCATCACTGATGTACTATAGATAATCACTGATATACTTTGGGCCATCACTGGTGTACTATGGATCATCACTTATGTACTGTGGGCCATCCCTGATGTACTGAGGATCATCACTGATGTACTGTGGATCATCACTGATGTACTGTGGATCAACACTGATGTACTGAGGACCATCCCTGATGTACTGTGGACCATCACTGATGTACTGTGGATCATCACTGATGTACTATGGACCATCCCTGTTGTACTATAGATCATCACTGATGTACTATGGGCCATCACTGGTGTACTATGGGCCATCTCTGGTGTACTATGGGCCATCACTGGTGTACTATGGATCATCACTGGTGTACTATGGACCATCACTGATGTACTATGGATCATCACTGATGTACTGTGGATCATCCCTGGTGTACTATGGATCATCACTGATGTACTATGGACCATCACTGATGTACTATGGATCATCACTGATGTACTGTGGACCATCCCTGATGTACTGTGGATCATCACTGATGTACTTTGGACCATCACTGATGTACTGTGGATCATCACTGATGTACTATAGATCATCACTGATGTACTATGGATCATCACTGGTGTACTGTGGAACATCACTGATGTACTATGGATCATCACTGATGTACTATTGATCATCACTGATGTACTATGGGCCATCAGTGGTGTACTGTGGACCATCCCTGATGTACTGTGGATCATCCCTGATGTACTGTGGATCATCACTGATGTACTGTGGATCATCACTGATGTACTGTGGATCATCACTGATGTACTGTGGATCATCACTGGTGTACTGTGGATCATCACTGATGTACTGTGGATCATCACTGATGTACTATGAACCATCACTGGTGTACTATGGACCATCACTGGTGTACTATGGGCCATCACTGGTGTACTATGGATCATCACTGATGTACTATGGATCATCACTGATGTACTATGGATCATCACTGGTGAACTATGGATCATCACTGATGTACTGTGGACCATCCCTGATGTACTGTGGATCATCACTGATGTACTGAGGATCATCACTGATGTACTGATGATCATCACTGATGTACTATGGATCATCACTGATGTACTATTGATCATCACTGATGTACTATGGGCCATCAGTGGTGTAATATGGGCCATCACTGGTGTACTATGGATCATCACTGGTGTACTATGGATCATCACTGGTGTACTATGGACCATCACTGATGTACTGTGGATCATCACTGATGTACTGTGGATCATCACTGATGTACTGTGGATCATCACTTATGTACTGTGGATTATCACTGGTGTACTGTGGACCATCACTGATGTACTGTGGATCATCACTGATGTACTGTGGATCATCACTGATGTACTGTGGATCATCACTGATGTACTGTGGATCATCACTGGTGTACTATGGACCATCACTGGTGTACTATGGATCATCACTGGTGTACTATGGGCCATCACTGGTGTACTGTGGATCATCACTGATGTACTATGGACCATCACTGGTGTACTATGGGCCATCACTGGTGTACTATGGATCATCACTGGTGTACTATGGACCATCACTGGTGTACTATGGACAATCACTGATGTACTGTGGACCATCCCCGATGTACTGTGGATCATCACTGATGTACTGAGGATCATCACTGGTGTACTATGGACCATCACTGATGTACTGTGGATCATCACTGATGTACTGTGGATCATCACTGATGTACTGTGGATCATCACTGGTGTGCTGAGGATCATCACTGGTGTACTGAGGATCATCACTGGTGTACTATGGATCATCACTGATGTACTATGGATCATCACTGATGTACTATAGTTCATCACTGATGTACTTTGGGCCATCACTGGTGTACTATGGATCATCACTGATGTACTGTGGGCCATCCCTGATGTACTGTGGATCATCACTGATGTACTGTGGATCATCACTGTTGTACTGTGGATCAACACTGATGTACTGAGGACCATCCCTGATGTACTGTGGACCATCACTGATGTACTGTGGATCATCACTGATGTACTATGGACCATCCCTGTTGTACTGTGGATCATCACTGATGTACTATGGGCCATCACTGGTGTACTATGGGCCATCACTGGTGTACTATGGATCATCACTGATGTACTATTGATCATCACTGATGTACTATGGGCCATCAGTGGTGTACTATGGGCCATCACTGGTGTACTATGGATCATCACTGGTGTACTATGAATCATCACTGATGTACTATGGACCATCCCTGATGTACCATGGACCATCCCTGATGTACTGTGGATCATCACTGATGTACTGTGGATCATCACTGATGTACTATGGGCCATCAGTGGTGTACTATGGGCCATCACTGGTGTACTATGGACCATCACTGATGTACTGTGGATCATCCCTGCTGTACTGTGGATCATCACTGATGTACTGAGGATCATCACTGATGTACTGAGGATCATCACTGATGTACTCTGGATCATCACTGATGTACTGAGGATCATCACTGATGTACTGTGGATCATCACTGATGTACTGTGGATCATCACTGATGTACTATGGATCATCACTGATGTACTATGGGCCATCACTGGTGTACTATGGATCATCAATGATGTACTATGGATCATCACTGATGTACTATGGATCATCAATGATGTACTGAGGATCATCACTGATGTACTATGGATCATCACTGATGTACTATGGATCATCACTGATGTACTATGGATCATCACTGGTGTACTATGGATCATCACTGATGTACTATGGACCATCCTTGATGTACTATGGACCATCCCTGATGTACTGTGAATCATCACTGATGTACTATAGATCATCACTGATGTACTATGGGCCATCACTGGTGTACTATGGATCATCACTGATGTACTATCGATCATCACTGATGTACTGAGGATCATCACTGATGTACTACGGATCATCACTTGTACTGTGGATCATCACTGATGTACTGTGGACCATCCCTGATGTACTGTGGATCATCACTGATGTACTGTGGATCATCACTGATGTACTAAGGATCATCACTGATGTACTGTGGGCCATCACTGATGTACTGTGGACCATCCCTGATGTACTGTGGATCATCACTGATGTACTATAGATCATCACTGATGTACTATGGGCCATTATTGGTGTACTATGGATCATCACTGATGTACTGTGGATCATCACTGATGTACTATGGATCATCACTGATGTACTATGGATCATCACTGATATACTATGAGCCATCACTGATGTACTATGGGCCATCACTGATGTACTGTGGATCATCACTGGTGTACTATGGATCATCACTGGTGTACTATGGATCATCACTGATGTACTGTGGATCATCACTGATGTACTGTGGACCATCCCTGATGTACTGTGGATCATCACTGATGTACTGTGGATCATCACTGATGTACTGAGGATCATCATTGATGTACTGTGGATCATCACTGATGTACTGTGGATCATCACTGATGTACTATGGGCCATAACAGGTGTACTATGGGCCATCACAGGTGTACTATGGATCATCACTGATGTACTATGGACCATCCTTGATGTCCTATGGACCATCCCTGATGTACTGTGCACCATTACTGATGTACTGTGGACCATCACTGATGTACTGTGTATCATCACTGGTGTACTGTGGATCATCACTGATGTACTGTGGATCATCACTGATGTACTATGAACCATCACTGGTGTACTATGGACCATCACTGGTGTACTATGGGCCATCACTGGTGTACTATGGATCATCACTGATGTACTATGGATCATCACTGATGTACTATGGATCATCACTGGTGTACTATGGATCATCACTGATGTACTGTGGACCATCCCTGATGTACTGTGGATCATCACTGATGTACTGAGGATCATCACTGATGTACTGATGATCATCACTGATGTACTATGGATCATCACTGATGTACTATTGATCATCACTGATGTACTATGGGCCATCAGTGGTGTAATATGGGCCATCACTGGTGTACTATGGATCATCACTGGTGTACTATGGATCATCACTGGTGTACTATGGACCATCACTGATGTACTGTGGATCATCACTGATGTACTGTGGATCATCCCTGATGTACTGTGGATCATCACTTATGTACTGTGGATCATCACTGATGTACTGTGGATCATCACTGGTGTACTGTGGACCATCACTGATGTACTGTGGATCATCACTGATGTACTGTGGATCATCACTGATGTACTGTGGATCATCACTGATGTACTGTGGATCATCACTGATGTACTGTGGATCATCACTGGTGTACTATGGACCATCACTGGTGTACTATGGATCATCACTGGTGTACTATGGGCCATCACTGGTGTACTGTGGATCATCACTGATGTACTATGGACCATCACTGGTGTACTATGGGCCATCACTGGTGTACTATGGATCATCACTGGTGTACTATGGACCATCACTGGTGTACTATGGACCATCACTGATGTACTGTGGACCATCCCCGATGTACTGTGGATCATCACTGATGTACTGAGGATCATCACTGGTGTACTATGGACCATCACTGATGTACTGTGGATCATCACTGATGTACTATTGATCATCACTGATGTACTATGGATCATCACTGATGTACTATGGATCATCACTGGTGTACTATGGATCATCACTGATGTACTGTGGACCATCCCTGATGTACTGTGGATCATCACTGATGTACTGAGGATCATCACTGATGTACTGATGATCATCACTGATGTACTATGGATCATCACTGATGTACTATTGATCATCACTGATGTACTATGGGCCATCAGTGGTGTAATATGGGCCATCACTGGTGTACTATGGATCATCACTGGTGTACTATGGATCATCACTGGTGTACTATGGACCATCACTGATGTACTGTGGATCATCACTGATGTACTGTGGATCATCACTGATGTACTGTGGATCATCACTTATGTACTGTGGATCATCACTGATGTACTGTGGATCATCACTGGTGTACTGTGGACCATCACTGATGTACTGTGGATCATCACTGATGTACTGTGGATCATCACTGATGTACTGTGGATCATCACTGATGTACTGTGGATCATCACTGGTGTACTATGGACCATCACTGGTGTACTATGGATCATCACTGGTGTACTATGGGCCATCACTGGTGTACTGTGGATCATCACTGATGTACTATGGACCATCAGTGGTGTACTATGGGCCATCACTGGTGTACTATGGATCATCACTGGTGTACTATTGACCATCACTGGTGTACTATGGACAATCACTGATGTACTGTGGACCATCCCCGATGTACTGTGGATCATCACTGATGTACTGAGGATCATCACTGGTGTACTATGGACCATCACTGATGTACTGTGGATCATCACTGATGTACTGTGGATCATCACTGATGTACTGTGGATCATCACTGGTGTGCTGAGGATCATCACTGGTGTACTGAGGATCATCACTGGTGTACTATGGATCATCACTGATGTACTATGGATCATCACTGATGTACTATAGTTCATCACTGATGTACTTTGGGCCATCACTGGTGTACTATGGATCATCACTGATGTACTGTGGGCCATCCCTGATGTACTGTGGATCATCACTGATGTACTGTGGATCATCACTGTTGTACTGTGGATCAACACTGATGTACTGAGGACCATCCCTGATGTACTGTGGACCATCACTGATGTACTGTGGATCATCACTGATGTACTATGGACCATCCCTGTTGTACTGTGGATCATCACTGATGTACTATGGGCCATCACTGGTGTACTATGGGCCATCACTGGTGTACTATGGATCATCACTGATGTACTATTGATCATCACTGATGTACTATGGGCCATCAGTGGTGTACTATGGGCCATCACTGGTGTACTATGGATCATCACTGGTGTACTATGGATCATCACTGATGTACTATGGACCATCCCTGATGTACCATGGACCATCCCTGATGTACTGTGGATCATCACTGATGTACTGTGGATCATCACTGATGTACTATGGGCCATCAGTGGTGTACTATGGGCCATCACTGGTGTACTATGGACCATCACTGATGTACTGTGGATCATCCCTGCTGTACTGTGGATCATCACTGATGTACTGAGGATCATCACTGATGTACTGAGGATCATCACTGATGTACTCTGGATCATCACTGATGTACTGAGGATCATCACTGATGTACTGTGGATCATCACTGATGTACTGTGGATCATCACTGATGTACTATGGATCATCACTGATGTACTATGGGCCATCACTGGTGTACTATGGATCATCAATGATGTACTATGGATCATCACTGATGTACTATGGATCATCACTGATGTACTGAGGATCATCACTGATGTACTATGGATCATCACTGATGTACTATGGATCATCACTGATGTACTATGGATCATCACTGGTGTACTATGGATCATCACTGATGTACTATGGACCATCCTTGATGTACTATGGACCATCCCTGATGTACTGTGAATCATCACTGATGTACTATAGATCATCACTGATGTACTATGGGCCATCACTGGTGTACTATGGATCATCACTGATGTACTATCGATCATCACTGATGTACTGAGGATCATCACTGATGTACTACGGATCATCACTTGTACTGTGGATCATCACTGATGTACTGTGGACCATCCCTGATGTACTGTGGATCATCACTGATGTAATGTGGATCATCACTGATGTACTAAGGATCATCACTGATGTACTGTGGGCCATCACTGATGTATTGTGGACCATCCCTGATGTACTGTGGATCATCACTGATGTAATATAGATCATCACTGATGTACTATGGGCCATTATTGGTGTACTATGGATCATCACTGATGTACTGTGGATCATCACTGATGTACTATGGATCATCACTGATGTACTATGGATCATCACTGATATACTATGAGCCATCACTGATGTACTATGGGCCATCACTGATGTACTGTGGATCATCACTGGTGTACTATGGATCATCACTGATGTACTATGGATCATCACTGGTGTACTATGGATCATCACTGATGTACTGTGGATCATCACTGATGTACTGTGGACCATCCCTGATGTACTGTGGATCATCACTGATGTACTGTGGATCATCACTGATGTACTGAGGATCATCATTGATGTACTGTGGATCATCACTGATGTACTCTGGATCATCACTGATGTACTATGGGCCATAACAGGTGTACTATGGGCCATCACAGGTGTACTATGGATCATCACTCATGTACTATGGACCATCCTTGATGTCCTATGGACCATCCCTGATGTACTGTGGACCATTACTGATGTACTGTGGACCATCACTGATGTACTGTGGACCATCACTGATGTACTGTGGATCATCACTGATGTACTGTAGAACATCACTGATGTACTGTGGATCATCACTGATGTACTGTGGATCATCACTAATGTACTATAGTTCATCACTGATGTACTATGGACCATCACTGGTGTACTATGGATCATCACTGGTGTACTGTGGATCATCACTGATGTACTGTGGATCATCACTGATGTACTATGGACCATCACTGGTGTACTATGGGCCATCACTGGTGTACTATGAATCATCACTGGTGTACTATGGACCATCACTGATGTACTGTGGACCATCCCCGATGTACTGTGTATCATCACTGATGTACTGAGGATCATCACTGGTGTACTATGGATCATCACTGATGTACTATGGATCATCACTGATGTACTTTGGGCCATCACTGATGTACTGTGGACCATCCCTGATGTACTGTGGATCATCACTGATGTATTGTGGATCATCACTGATGTACTGTGGATCATCACTGATGTACTGTGGACCATCACTGATGTACTGTGGACCATCACTGATGTACTGTGGATCATCACTGATGTTCTATGGACCATCACTGATGTACTGTGGATCATCACTGATGTACTATAGATCATCACTGATGTACTATGGATCATCACTGATGTACTATGGACAATCACTGGTGTACTATGGATCATGACTGGTGTACTATGGATCATCACTGGTGTACTATGGACCATCCCTGATGTACTGTGGATCATCACTGATGTACTGTGGATCATCACTGATGTACTGTGGATCATCACTGATGTACTATAGATCATCACTGATGTACTATGGGCCATCACTGGTGTACTATGGATCATCACTGGTGTACTATGGATCATCACTGGTGTACTATGGATCATCACTGGTGTACTATGGATCATCACTGATGTACTATGGACCATCCCTGATATACTATGGACCATCCCTGATGTACTATAGATCATCACTGATGTACTATGGGCCATCACTGGTGTACTATGGGCCATCACTGGTGTACTACGGATCATAACTGGTGTTTTATGGATCATCACTGATGTACTGTGGACCATCCCTGATGTGCTGTGGATCATCACTAATGTACTGTGGACCATCACTGATGTACTGTGGATCATCACTGATGTACTGTGGATCATCACTGATGTACTGTGGATCATCACTGATGTACTATAGATTATCACTGATGTACTATGGATCATCACTGGTGTACTGTGGGCCATCACTGGTGTACTATGGATCATCACTGGTGTACTATGGATTATCACTGATGAACTATGGACCATCCCTGATGTACCATGGACCATCACTGATGTACTGTGGATCATCACTGATGTACTGTGGATCATCACTGATGTACTGTGGATAATCACTGATGTACTATAGATCATCACTGATGTACTATAGATCATCACTGATGTACTATAGATCATCACTGATGTACTGTGGATCATCACTGATGTACTATAGATCATCACTGATGTACTATGGGCCATCAGTGGTGTACTATGGGCCATCACTGGTGTACTATGGATCATCACTGGTGTACTATGGATCATCACTGGTGTATTATGGACATCCCTGATGTACTGTGGATCATCACTGATGTACTGTGGATCATCACTGATGTACTGAGGATCATCACTGATGTACTGTGGATCATCACTGATGTACTGTGGATCATCACTGATGTACTATGGATCATCACTGATGTACTATGGATCATCACTGATGTACTATGGATCATCACTGATGTACTATGGATCATCACTGGTGTACTATGGATCATCACTGGTGTACTATGGATCATCACTGATGTACTGTGGACCATCCCTGATGTACTGTGGATCATCACTGATGTACTGTGGATCATCACTAATGTACTGTGGATCATCACTGATGTACTGTGGATCATCACTGATGAACTGAGGATCATCACTGATGTACTGAGGATCATCACTGATGTACTATGGATCATCACTGGTGTACTATGGGCCATCACAGGTGTACTATTGGCCATCACAGGTGTACTATGGATCATCACTGATGTACTATGGTCCATCCCTGATGTACTATGGGCCATCCCTGATGTACTGTGGATCATCACTGATGTACTATAGATCTTCACTGATGTACTATGGGCCATCACTGGTGTACTATGGATCATCACTGATGTACTATGGATCATCACTGATGTACTGTGGATCATCACTGATGTACTGTGGATCATCACTGATGTACTATGGATCATCACTGGTGTACTATGGGCAATCACAGGTGTACTATGGGCCATCACAGGTGTACTATGGATCATCACTCATGTACTATGGACCATCCTTGATGTACTATGGACCATCTCTGATGTACTGTGGATCATCACTGATGTACTATAGATCATCACTGATGTACTATAGATCATCACTGATGTACTGTGGATCATCACTGATGTACTATAGACCATCCTTGATGTACTATGGACCATCCCTGATGTACTGTGGAACATTACTGATGTACTGTGGACCATCACTGATGTACTGTAGATCATCACTGATGTACTGTGGATCATCACTGATGTACTGTGGATCATCACTAATGTACTATAGATCATCACTGATGTACTATGGACCATCACTGGTGTACTATGGATCATCACTGGTGTACTATGGACCATCACTGATGTACTATGGACCATCACCGATGTACTGTGGATCATCACTGATGTACTGAGGATCATCACTGGTGTACTATGGATCATCACTGATGTACTATGGATCATCACTGATGTACTATGGATCATCACTGATGTACTATAGATCATCACTGATGTACTTTGGGCCATCACTGATGTACTGTGGACCATCCCTGATGTACTGTGGATCATCACTGATGTATTGTGGATCATCACTGATGTACTGTGGATCATCACTGATGTACTGAGGACCATCCCTGATGTACTGTGGACTATCACTGATGTACTGTGGACCATCACTGATGTACTGTGGATCATCACTGATGTTCATGGACCATCACTGATGTACTGTGGATCATCACTGATGTACTATAGATCATCACTGATGTACTGTGGATTATCACTGATGTACTATGGACCATCACTGGTGTACTATGGATCATGACTGGTGTACTATGGATCATCACTGGTGTACTATGGACCATCCCTGATGTACTGTGGACCATCACTGATGTACTGTGGATCATCACTGATGTACTGTGGATCATCACTGATGTACTATAGATCATCACTGATGTACTATGGGCCATCACTGGTGTACAATGGATCATCACTGGTGTACTATTGATCATCACTGATGTACTATGGACCATCCCTGATGTACTATGGACCATCCCTGATGTACTATATATCATCACTGATGTACTATGGGCCATCACTGGTGTACTATGGGCCATCACTGGTGTACTATGGATCATAACTGGTGTACTATGGACCATCACTGATGTACTGTGGATCATCACTGATGTACTGTGGATCATCCCTGGTGTTCTATGGATCATCACTGGTGTACTATTGATCATCACTGATGTACTATGGGCCATCACCGATGTACTATGGATCATCACTGATGTACTGTGGACCATCCCTGATGTACTGTGGATCATCACTAATGTACTGTGGACCATCACTGATGTACTGTGGATCATCACTAATGTACTGTGGACCATCACTGATGTACTGTGGATCATCACTGATGAACTATAGATCATCACTGGTGTACTATGGGCCATCACTGGTGTACTATGGATCATCACTGGTGTACTACGGATCATCCCTGATGTACCATGGACCATCACTGATGTACCGTGGATCATCCCTGATGTACTGTGGATCATCACTGATGTACTGTGGATCATCACTGATGTACTGTGGATCATCACTGATGTACTGAGGATCATCACTGATGTACTGAGGATCATCACTGATGTACTATGGATCATCACTGATATACTATGGATCATCACTGGTGTATTATGGAAAAATGAAAATCATATCCACCCAGAGTGGTACTGGGGATACAATGTAATAAAAAATTGCCACGTCCCGAATTTGTAGATTAAATAAAAATAGGATAAAAAGATGGACTTTATGGGCTCGACAAGTTGATATAAAATTACTCAAGTTTTATTAAAAATTAACAAAAGAAAAGGATAACAAAACATTCAAATAAAATGAATATTATATAGAACTATTCATCAACCTAGTGTTGACACACTTATACACATCACCCAATAGCCAAAATTCAATGAGGAAATAGAATTTATACTGGGTAGAATGACATCGTGCAGATAATCCCTGACTACCGAGGGCTGCTACCTACTAAACGGAGGCACTCCCACCAACATCCATTACAAGTCCAGACTGGGCAACTCTGCAAGTTAGGACAATACCGAATCCCTGCTAGCATAATTGAAACTACCAGTACCCATATCCGTGTATCAATTTATCATTTTTTTCTCCATAATCGGAGTTTAAACACGGATATTGGGCTCTACATCGTAGCTATATATTATGCTATTCAGGTAAGCAGAGTTTTTTCAAGATACCCAGAGGCATTGTTCTACTACTACTACTGCCATCCTGACCATCTATAAACCTCCGTTTTTACTTGAAAAACCTTTTAACCCATACATTCAAAAAACTCCTGAAGAAGCGACTTATGTCGCGCAACATGTCGGGTTTAGGAATGAATTTCTGACGACACACCACCAATCAATGCCACCAGCAATTACTGGTATCCAATATACTGAAAGAATTGACCTTGATGTCATTCTACCCAGTATAAATTCTATTTCCTTATTGAATTTTGGCTATTGGGTGATGTGTATAAGTGTGTCAACACTAGGTTGATGAATAGTTCTATATAATATTCATTTTATTTTTATGTTTTGTTATCCTTTTCTTTTGTTAATTTTTAATAAAACTGGTGTATTATGGACCATCACAGGTGTACTATGGGCCATCACAGGTGTACTATGGATCATCACTGATGTACTATGGACCATCCCTGATATACTATGGACCATCCCTGATGTACTGTGGATCATCACTGATGTACTATAGATCATCACTGATGTACTATGGGCCATCACTGGTGTACTATGGATCATCACTGATGTACTGTGGATCATCACTGATGTACTGTGGATCATCACTGATGTACTGTGGATCATCACTGATGTACTGAGGATCATCACTGATGTACTATGGATCATAACTGGTGTACTATGGGCAATCACAGGTGTACTATGGGCCATCACAGGTGTACTATGGATCATCACTGATGTACTATGGACCATCCTTGATGTACTATGAACCATCCCTGATGTACTGTGGATCATCACTGATGTACTATAGATCATCACTGATGTACTGTGGATCATCACTGATGTACTATGGACCATCCTTGATGTACTATGGACCATCCCTGATGTACTGTGGACCATTACTGATGTACTGTGGACCATCACTGATGTACTGTAGATCATCACTGATGTACTGTGGATCATCACTGATGTACTGTGGATGATCACTAATGTACTATAGATCATCACTGATGTACTATGAACCATAACTGGTGTACTATGGATCATCACTGGTGTACTATGGATCATCACTGGTGTACTATGGACCATCACTGATGTACTATGGACCATCACTGATGTACTGTGGATCATCACTGATGTACTGAGGATCATCACTGGTGTACTATGGATCATCACTGGTGTACTATGGATCATCACTGATGTACTATGGATCATCACTGATGTACTATAGATCATCACTGATGTACTTTGGGCCATCACTGATGTACTGTGGACCATCCCTGATGTACTGTGGATCATCACTGATGTATTGTGGACCATCACTGATGTACTGTGGATCATCACTGATGTACTGAGGACCATCCCTGATGTACTGTGGACCATCACTGATGTACTGTGGACCATCACTGATGTACTGTGGATCATCACTGATGTTCTATGGACCATCACTGATGTACTGTGGATCATCACTGATGTACTATAGATCATCACTGATGTACTGTGGATCATCACTGATGTACTATGGACCATCACTGCTGTACTATGGATCATGACTGGTGTACTATGGATCATCACTGGTGTACTATGGACCATCCCTGATGTACTGTGGATCATCACTGATGTACTGTGGATCATCACTGATGTACTGTGGATCATCACTGATGTACTATAGATCATCACTGATGTACTATGGGCCATCACTGGTGTACAATGGATCATCACTGGTGTACTATTGATTATCACTGATGTACTATGGACCATCCCTGATGTATTATGGACCATCACTGATGTACTATAGATCATCACTGATGTACTATGGGCCATCACTGGTGTACTATGGGCCATCACTGGTGTACTATGGATCATCACTGATGTACTGTGGATCATCACTGATGTACTATGGACCATCAATGGTGTACTATGGATCATCACTGGTGTACTATGAATCATCAGTGATGTACTATGGATCATCACTGATGTACTATGGACCATCACTGATGTACTGTGGACCATCACTGATGTACTATAGATCATCACTGATGTACTATGGACCATCACTGATTTACTGTGGATAATCACTGATGTACTATGGATCATCACTGATGTACTATGGATCATCACTGATGTACTGTGGATCATCACTGATGTACTATGGACCATCCTAGATGTACTGTGGATCATCACTGATGTACTGTGGACCATCCCTGATGTACTGTGGATCATCACTGATGTACTATGGATCATCATTTGTAATGTGGATCATCACTAATGTACTGTGGATCATCACTGATGCACTGTGGATCATCACTGATTTACTGTGGATCATTACTGATGTACTATGGATCATCACTGGTGTACTATGGATCATCACTGATGTACTGTGGATCATCACTGATGTACTATAGATCATCACTGATGTAATATGGGCCATCACTGGTGTACTATGGATCATCACTGATGTACTATGGATCATCACTGATGTACTATGGATCATCACTGATGTACTGAGGATCATCACTGATGTACTGAGGATCATCACTGATGTACTATGGATCATCACTTGTACTGTGCATCATCACTGATGTACTGTGGACCATCCCTGATGCACTGTGGATCATCACTGGTGTACTATGGATCATCACTGATGTACTATGGGCCATCACTGATGTACTATGGATCATCACTGATGTACTGTGGACCATCCCTGATGTACTGTGGATCATCACTGATGTACTGTGGACCATCCCTGATGTACTGTGGATCATCACTGATGTACTGTGGATCATCACTGATGTACTGTGGATCATCACTGGTGTACTGTGGATCATCACTGATGTACTATGGACCATCACTGGTGTACTATGGACCATCACTGGTGTACTATGGGCCATCACTGATGTACTATGGATCATCACTGATGTACTATAGATCATCACTGGTGTACTATGGATCATCACTGGTGTACTATGGATCATCACTGATGTACTGTGGACCATCCCTGATGTACTGTGGATCATCACTGATGTACTGAGGATCATCACTGATGTACTGAGGATCATCACTGATGTGATGTACTATGGATCATCACTGATGTACTATAGATCATCAGTGATGTACTATGGGCCATCACTGGTGTACTATGGGCCATCACTGGTGTACTATGGATCATCACTGGTGTACTATGGACCATCACTGATGTACTGTGGATCATCACAGGTGTACTATGGGCCATCACAGGTGTACTATGGATCATCACTGATGTACTATGGACCATCCTTGATGTACTATGGACCACCCCTGATGTACTGTGGATCATCACTGATGTACTATAGATCATCACTGATGTACTGTGGATCTTCACTGATGTACTATTGACCATCCTTGATGTACTATGGACCATCCCTGATGTACTGTGGACCATTACTGATGTACTGTGGACCATCACTGATGTACTGTAGATCATCACTGATGTACTGTGGATCATCACTGGTGTACTGTGGATGATCATTAATGTACTATAGATCATCACTGATGTACTATGGGCCATCACTGGTGTACAATGGATCATCACTGGTGTACTATTGATTATCACTGATGTACTATGGACCATCCCTGATGTATTATGGACCATCACTGATGTACTATAGATCATCACTGATGTACTATGGGCCATCACTGGTGTACTATGGGCCATCACTGGTGTACTATGGATCATCACTGATGTACTGTGGATCATCACTGATGTACTATGGACCATCAATGGTGTACTATGGATCATCACTGGTGTACTATGGATCATCAGTGATGTACTATGGATCATCACTGATGTACTATGGACCATCACTGATGTACTGTGGACCATCACTGATGTACTATAGATCATCACTGATGTACTATGGACCATCACTGATTTACTGTGGATAATCACTGATGTACTATGGATCATCACTGATGTACTATGGATCATCACTGATGTACTGTGGATCATCACTGATGTACTATGGACCATCCTAGATGTACTGTGGATCATCACTGATGTACTGTGGACCATCCCTGATGTACTGTGGATCATTACTGATGTACTATGGATCATCATTTGTAATGTGGATCATCACTAATGTACTGTGGATCATCACTGATGCACTGTGGATCATCACTGATTTACTGTGGATCATTACTGATGTACTATGGATCATCACTGGTGTACTATGGATCATCACTGATGTACTGTGGATCATCACTGATGTACTATAGATCATCACTGATGTAATATGGGCCATCACTGGTGTACTATGGATCATCACTGATGTACTATGGATCATCACTGATGTACTATGGATCATCACTGATGTACTGAGGATCATCACTGATGTACTGAGGATCATCACTGATGTACTATGGATCATCACTTGTACTGTGCATCATCACTGATGTACTGTGGACCATCCCTGATGCACTGTGGATCATCACTGGTGTACTATGGATCATCACTGATGTACTATGGGCCATCACTGATGTACTATGGATCATCACTGATGTACTGTGGACCATCCCTGATGTACTGTGGATCATCACTGATGTACTGTGGACCATCCCTGATGTACTGTGGATCATCACTGATGTACTGTGGATCATCACTGATGTACTGTGGATCATCACTGGTGTACTGTGGATCATCACTGATGTACTATGGACCATCACTGGTGTACTATGGACCATCACTGGTGTACTATGGGCCATCACTGATGTACTATGGATCATCACTGATGTACTATAGATCATCACTGGTGTACTATGGATCATCACTGGTGTACTATGGATCATCACTGATGTACTGTGGACCATCCCTGATGTACTGTGGATCATCACTGATGTACTGAGGATCATCACTGATGTACTGAGGATCATCACTGATGTGATGTACTATGGATCATCACTGATGTACTATAGATCATCACTGATGTACTATGGGCCATCACTGGTGTACTATGGGCCATCACTGGTGTACTATGGATCATCACTGGTGTACTATGGACCATCACTGATGTACTGTGGATCATCACAGGTGTACTATGGGCCATCACAGGTGTACTATGGATCATCACTGATGTACTATGGACCATCCTTGATGTACTATGGACCACCCCTGATGTACTGTGGATCATCACTGATGTACTATAGATCATCACTGATGTACTGTGGATCTTCACTGATGTACTATGGACCATCCTTGATGTACTATGGACCATCCCTGATGTACTGTGGACCATTACTGATGTACTGTGGACCATCACTGATGTACTGTAGATCATCACTGATGTACTGTGGATCATCACTGGTGTACTGTGGATGATCATTAATGTACTATAGATCATCACTGATGTACTATGGACCATAACTGGTGTACTATGGATCATCACTGGTGTACTATGGATCATCACTGGTGTACTATGGACCATCACTGATGTACTATGGACCATCACCGATGTACTGTGGATCATCACTGATGTACTATGGACCATCACTGGTGTACTATGGACCATCACTGGTGTACTATGGGCCATCACTGGTGTACTATGGATCATCACTGATGTACTATGGATCATCACTGATGTACTATGGATCATCACTGGTGTACTATGGATCATCACTGGTGTACTATGGATCATCACTGATGTACTGTGGACCATCCCTGATGTACTGTGGATCATCACTGATGTACTGAGGATCATCACTGATGTACTCTGGATCATCACTGATGTACTGTGGATCATCACTGATGTACCATGGATCATCACTGATGTACTATGGGCCATCACGGGTGTACTATGGATCATCACTGGTGTACTATGGACCATCCCTGATGTACTATGGACCATCCCTGATGTACTATGGACCATCCCTGATGTACTGAGGATCATCACTGATGTACTATAGATCATCACTGATGTACTATGGGCCATCACTGGTGTACTATGGATCATCACTGATGTACTGTGGATCATCACTGATGTACTATGGATCATCACTGATATACTATGAGCCATCACTGATGTACTATGGGCCATCACTGATGTACTGTGGATCATCACTGGTGTACTATGGATCATCACTGATGTACTATGGATCATCACTGGTGTACTATGGATCATCACTGATGTACTGTGGATCATCACTGATGTACTATGGACCATCCCTGATGTACTGTGGATCATCACTGATGTACTGTGGATCATCACTGATGTACTGAGGATCATCACTGATGTACTGTCTATCATCACTGATGTACTGTGGATCGTCACTGATGTACTGAGGATCATCACTGATGTACTGAGGATCATCACTGATGTACTATGGATCATCACTGGTGTACTATGGGCCATCACAGGTATACTATGGGCCAATACAGGTGTACTATGGATCATCACTGATGTACTATGGACCATCCTTGATGTACTATGGACCATCCCTGATGTACTGTGGATCATCAGTGATGTACTATGGGCCATCACTGGTGTACTATGGATCATCACTGATGTACTATGGATCATCACTGATGTACTGAGGATCATCACTGATGTACTGTGGACCATCCCTGATGTACTGTGGATCATCACTGATGTACTGTGGATCATCACTGATGTACTGAGGATCATCACTGATGTACTGTGGATCATCACTGATGTACTGTGGATCATCACTGATGTACCGTGGATCATCACTGATGTACTATGGGCCATCACGGGTGTACTATGGATCATCACTGGTGTACTATGGACCATCCCTGATGTACTATGGACCATCCCTGATGTACTATGGACCATCCCTGATGTACTGAGGATCATCACTGATGTACTATAGATCATCACTGATGTACTATGGGCCATCACTGGTGTACTATGGATCATCACTGATGTACTGTGGATCATCACTGATGTACTATGGATCATCACTGATATACTATGAGCCATCACTGATGTACTATGGGCCATCACTGATGTACTGTGGATCATCACTGGTGTACTATGGATCATCACTGATGTACTATGGATCATCACTGGTGTACTATGGATCATCACTGATGTACTGTGGATCATCACTGATGTACTATGGACCATCCCTGATGTACTGTGGATCATCACTGATGTACTGTGGATCATCACTGATGTACTGAGGATCATCACTGATGTACTGTCTATCATCACTGATGTACTGTGGATCATCACTGATGTACTGAGGATCATCACTGATGTACTGAGGATCATCACTGATGTACTATGGATCATCACTGGTGTACTATGGGCCATCACTGGTGTACTATGGATCATCACTGATGTACTGTGGATCATCACTGATGTACTATGGATCATCACTGATATACTATGAGCCATCACTGATGTACTATGGGCCATCACTGATGTACTGTGGATCATCACTGGTGTACTATGGATCATCACTGATGTACTATGGATCATCACTGGTGTACTATGGATCATCACTGATGTACTGTGGATCATCACTGATGTACTATGGACCATCCCTGATGTACTGTGGATCATCACTGATGTACTGTGGATCATCACTGATGTACTGAGGATCATCACTGATGTACTGTCTATCATCACTGATGTACTGTGGATCATCACTGATGTACTATGGGCCATCACTGATGTACTATTGGTTATTACTGGTGTACTATGGATCATAACTTGTGTACTATGGACCATCACTGATGTACTGTGGATCATCACTGATGTACTGTGGATCATCCCTGGTGTACTATGGATCATCACTGATGTACTATGGATCATCACTGATGTACTGTGGACCATCCCTGATGTACTGTGGATCATCACTAATGTACTTTGGACCATCACTGATGTACTATAGATCATCACTGATGTACTATGGGCCATCACTGGTGTACTATGGATCATCACTGATGTACTGTGGATCATCACTGATGTACTGTGGATCATCACTGATGTACTGTGGATCATCACTGATGTACTGAGGATCATCACTGATGTGCTATGGATCATAACTGGTGTACTATTGGCAATCACAGGTGTACTATGGGCCATCACAGGTGTACTATGGATCATCACTGATGTACTATGGACCATCCTTGATGTACTATGGACCACCCCTGATGTACTGTGGATCTTCACTGATGTACTATGGACCATCCTTGATGTACTATGGACCATCCCTGATGTACTGTGGACCATTACTGATGTACTGTGGACCATCACTGATGTACTGTAGATCATCACTGATGTACTGTGGATCATCACTGATGTACTGTGGATGATCACTAATGTACTATAGATCATCACTGATGTACTATGGACCATAACTGGTGTACTATGGATCATCACTGGTGTACTATGGATCATCACTGGTGTACTATGGATCATCACTGGTGTACTATGGACCATCACTGATGTACTATGGACCATCACCGATGTACTGTGGATCATCACTGATGTACTATGGACCATCACTGGTGTACTATGGACCATCACTGGTGTACTATGGGCCATCACTGGTGTACTATGGATCATCACTGATGTACTATGGATCATCACTGATGTACTATGGATCATCACTGGTGTACTATGGATCATCACTGGTGTACTATGGATCATCACTGATGTACTGTGGACCATCCCTGATGTACTATGGGCCATCACTGGTGTACTATGGGCCATCACTGGTGTACTATGGATCATCACTGGTGTACTATGGACCATCACTGATGTACTGTGGATCATCACTGATGTACTGTGGATCATCTCTGGTGTACTATGGATCATCACTGATGTACTATGGGCCATCACTGATGTACTATGGATCATCACTGATGTACTGTGGACCATCCCTGATGTACTGTGGATCATCACTGATGTACTTTGGACCATCACTAATGTACTGTGGATCATCACTGATGTACTATAGATCATCACTGATGTACTATGGATCATCACTGGTGTACTGTGGAACATCACTGATGTACTATGGATCATCACTGATGTACTATTGATCATCACTGATGTACTATGGGCCATCAGTGGTGTACTGTGGACCATCCCTGATGTACTGTGGATCATCCCTGATGTACTGTGGATCATCACTGATGTACTGTGGATCATCACTGATGTACTGTGGATCATCACTGATGTACTGTGGATCATCACTGGTGTACTGTGGATCATCACTGATGTACTGTAGATCATCACTGATGTACTATGGACCATCACTGGTGTACTATGGACCATCACTGGTGTACTATGGGCCATCACTGGTGTACTATGGATCATCACTGATGTACTATGGATCATCACTGATGTACTATGGATCATCACTGGTGTACTATGGATCATCACTGGTGTACTATGGATCATCACTGATGTACTGTGGACCATCCCTGATGTACTGTGGATCATCACTGATGTACTGAGGATCATCACTGATGTACTGATGATCATCACTGATGTACTATTGATCATCACTGATGTACTATGGGCCATCAGTGGTGTACTATGGGCCATCACTGGTGTACTATGGATCATCACTGGTGTACTATGGATCATCACTGGTGTACTATGGACCATCACTGATGTACTGTGGATCATCACTTATGTACTGTGGATCATCACTGATGTACTGTGGATCATCACTGGTGTACTGTGGACCATCACTGATGTACTGTGGATCATCACTGATGTACTGTGGATCATCACTGATGTACTATAGATCATAACTGGTGTACTATGGACCATCACTGGTGTACTATGGATCATCACTGGTGTACTATGGATCATCACTGGTGTACTATGGGCCATCACTGGTGTACTGTGGATCATCACTGATGTACTATGGACCATCACTGGTGTACTATGGGCCATCACTGGTGTACTATGGATCATCACTGGTGTACTATGGTCCATCACTGGTGTACTGTGGACCATCCCCGATGTACTGTGGATCATCACTGATGTACTGAGGATCATCACTGTTGTACTATGGACCATCACTGGTGTACTATGGACCATCACTGATGTACTGTGGATCATCACTGATGTTCTGTGGATCATCACTAATGTACTGTGGATCATCACTGGTGTACTGAGGATCATCACTGGTGTACTGAGGATCATCACTGATGTACTATGGATCATCACTGATGTACTATAGATCATCACTGATGTACTTTTTGCCATCACTGGTGTACTATGGATCATCACTGATGTACTGTGGGCCATCCCTGATGTACTGTGGATCATCACTGATGTACTGTGGATCATCACTGATGTACTGTTAATCAACACTGATGTACTGAGGACCATCCCTGATGTACTGTGGACCATCACTGATGTACTGTGGATCATCACTGATGTACTATGGACCATCCCTGATGTACTGTGGATCATCACTGATGTACTATGGGCCATCACTGGTGTACTATGGGCCATCACTGGTGTACTATGGATCATCACTGATGTACTATTGATCATCACTGATGTACTATGGGCCATCAGTGGTGTACTATGGGCCATCACTGGTGTACTATGGATCATCACTGGTGTACTATGGATCATCACTGGTGTACTATGGACCATCACTGATGTACTGTGGATCATCACTGATGTACTGTGGATCATCACTGATGTACTGTGGATCATCACTTATGTACTGTGGATAATCACTGATGTACTGTGGATCATCACTGGTGTACTGTGGACCATCACTGATGTACTGTGGATCATCACTGATGTACTGTGGATCTTCACTGATGTACTATAGATCATCACTGGTGTACTATGGACCATCACTGGTGTACTATGGATCATCACTGGTGTACTGTGGATCATCACTGATGTACTATGGGCCATCACTGGTGTACTGTGGATCATCACTGATGTACTGTGGATCATCACTTATGTACTGAGGATCATCACTGGTGTACTATGGATCATCACTGATGTACTATGGATCATCACTGATGTACTATAGATCATCACTGATATACTTTGGGCCATCACTGGTGTACTATGGATCATCACTGATGTACTGTGGGCCATCCCTGATGTACTGTGGATCATCACTGATGTACTGTGGATCATCACTGATGTACTGTGGATCCACACTGATGTACTGAGGACCATCCCTGATGTACTGTGGACCATCACTGATGTACTGTGGATCATCACTGATGTACTATGGACCATCCCTGATGTACTGTGGATCATCACTGATGTACTATGGGCCATCACTGGTGTACTATGGGCCATCACTGGTGTACTATGGATCATCACTGATGTACTATGGACCATCCCTGATGTACTGTGGATCATCACTGATGTACTGTGGATCATTACTGATGTACTATGGACCCTCACTGATGTACTGTGGATCATCACTGATATACTATGGACTCTCACTGGTGTACTATGGGCCATCACTCGTGTACTATGGATCATCACTGGTGTACTATGGATCATCACTGATGTACTATGGACCATCCCTGATGTACCGTGGACCATCCCTGATGTACTGTGGATCATCACTGATGTACTGTGGATCATCACTGATGTACTATGGGCCATCAGTGGTGTACTATGGGCCATCACTGGTGTACTATGGATCATCACTGATGTTCTATGGATCATCACTGATGTACTATGGATCATCACTGGTGTACTATGGATCATCACTGGTGTACTATGGATCATCACTGATGTACTGTGGACCATCCCTGATGTACTGTGGATCATCACTGATGTACTGAGGATCATCACTGATGTACTGAGGATCATCACTGATGTACTATGGATCATCACTGGTGTACTATGGGCCATCACAGGTATACTATGGGCCAATACAGGTATACTATGGATCATCACTGATGTACTATGGACCATCCTTGATGTACTATGGACCATCCCTGATGTACTGTGGATCATCAGTGATGTACTATGGGCCATCACTGGTGTACTATGGATCATCACTGATGTACTATGGATCATCACTGATGTACTGAGGATCATCACTGATGTACTGTGGACCATCCCTGATGTACTGTGGACCATCACTGATGTACTGTGGATCATCACTGATGTACTGAGGATCATCACTGATGTACTC
The DNA here is from genome assembly GCA_029206835.1 of Rana muscosa. NCBI lineage: Eukaryota > Metazoa > Chordata > Amphibia > Anura > Ranidae > Rana > Rana muscosa. The sequence continues at coordinate 16,164,780 of JARGYO010005562.1, forward strand.
TGGATCATCACTGATGTACTGTGGATCATCACGGATGTACCGTGGATCATCACTGATGTACTATGGGCCATCACGGGTGTACTATGGATCATCACTGGTGTACTATGGACCATCCCTGATGTACTATGGACCATCCCTGATGTACTATGGACCATCCCTGATGTACTGAGGATCATCACTGATGTACTATAGATCATCACTGATGTACTATGGGCCATCACTGGTGTACTATGGATCATCACTGATGTACTGTGGATCATCACTGATGTACTTTGGATCATCACTGATATACTATGAGCCATCACTGATGTACTATGGGCCATCACTGATGTACTGTGGATCATCACTGATGTACTGAGGATCATCACTGATGTACTGATTATCATCACTGATGTACTGTGGATCATCACTGATGTACTGAGGATCATCACTGATGTACTGAGGATCATCACTGATGTACTATGGATCATCACTGGTGTACTATGGGCCATCACAGGTATACTATGGGCCAATACAGGTGTACTATGGATCATCACTGATGTACTATGGACCATCCTTGATGTACTATGGACCATCCCTGATGTACTGTGGATTATCAGTGATGTACTATGGGCCATCACTGGTGTACTATGGATCATCACTGATGTACTATGGATCATCACTGATGTACTGAGGATCATCACTGATGTACTGTGGACCATCCCTGATGTACTGTGGATCATCACTGATGTACTGTGGATCATCACTGATGTACTGAGGATCATCACTGATGTACTGTTGATCATCACTGATGTACTGTGGATCATCACTGATGTACCGTGGATCATCACTGATGTACTATGGGCCATCACGGGTGTACTATGGATCATCACTGGTGTACTAGGGACCATCCCTGATGTACTATGGACCATCCCTGATGTACTATGGACCATTCCTGATGTACTGAGGATCATCACTGATGTACTATAGATCATCACTGATGTACTATGGGCCATCACTGGTGTACTATGGATCATCACTGATGTACTGTGGATCATCACTGATGTACTATGGATCATCACTGATATACTATGAGCCATCACTGATGTACTATGGGCCATCACTGATGTACTGTGGATCATCACTGGTGTACTATGCTTCATCACTGATGTACTGTGGATCATCACTGATGTACTACTGACCATCCCTGATGTACTGTGGATCATCACTGATGTACTGTGGATCATCACTGATGTACTGAGGATCATCACTGATGTACTGTCTATCATCACTGATGTACTGTGGATCATCACTGATGTACTATGGGCCATCACTGATGTACTATTGGTTATTACTGGTGTACTATGGATCATAACTGGTGTACTATGGACCATCACTGATGTACTGTGGATCATCACTGATGTACTGTGGATCATCCCTGGTGTACTATGGATCATCACTGATGTACTATGGATCATCACTGATGTACTGTGGACCATCCCTGATGTACTGTGGATCATCACTAATGTACTTTGGACCATCACTGATGTACTATAGATCATCACTGATGTACTATGGGCCATCACTGGTGTACTATGGATCATCACTGATGTACTATGGATCATCACTGATGTACTGTGGATCATCACTGATGTACTGTGGATCATCACTGATGTACTGAGGATCATCACTGATGTGCTATGGATCATAACTGGTGTACTATGGGCAATCACAGGTGTACTATGGGCCATCACAGGTGTACTATGGATCATCACTGATGTACTGTGGATCATCCCTGGTGTACTATGGATCATCACTGGTGTACTATGGATCATCACTGATGTACTATGGATCATCACTGGTGTACTATGGATCATCACTGATGTACTGTGGATCTTCACTGATGTACTATGGACCATCCTTGATGTACTATGGACCATCCCTGATGTACTGTGGACCATTACTGATGTACTGTGGACCATCACTGATGTACTGTAGATCATCACTGATGTACTGTGGATCATCACTGATGTACTGTGGATGATCACTAATGTACTATAGATCATCACTGATGTACTATGGACCATAACTGGTGTACTATGGATCATCACTGGTGTACTATGGATCATCACTGGTGTACTATGGATCATCACTGGTGTACTATGGACCATCACTGATGTACTATGGACCATCACCGATGTACTGAGGATCATCACTGGTGTACTATGGATCATCACTGATGTACTATGGATCATCACTGATGTACTATAGATCATCACTGATGTACTTTGGGCCATCACTGATGTACTGTGGACCATCCCTGATGTACTGTGGATCATCACTGATGTATTGTGGACCATCACTGATGTACTGTGGATCATCACTGATGTACTGAGGACCATCCCTGATGTACTGTGGACCATCACTGATGTACTGTGGACCATCACTGATGTACTGTGGATCATCACTGATGTTCTATGGACCATCACTGATGTACTGTGGATCATCACTGATGTACTATAGATCATCACTGATGTACTGTGGATCATCACTGATGTACTATGGACCATCACTGCTGTACTATGGATCATGACTGGTGTACTATGGATCATCACTGGTGTACTATGGACCATCCCTGATGTACTGTGGATCATCACTGATGTACTGTGGATCATCACTGATGTACTATAGATCATCACTGATGTACTATGGGCCATCACTGGTGTACAATGGATCATCACTGGTGTACTATTGATCATCACTGATGTACTATGGACCATCCCTGATGTACTATGGACCATCCCTGATGTACTATAGATCATCACTGATGTACTATGGGCCATCACTGGTGTACTATGGGCCATCACTGGTGTACTATGGATCATCACTGATGTACTGTGGATCATCACTTATGTACTGTGGATCATCACTTATGTACTGAGGATCATCACTGGTGTACTATGGATCATCACTGATGTACTATGGATCATCACTGATGTACTATAGATCATCACTGATATACTTTGGGCCATCACTGGTGTACTATGGATCATCACTGATGTACTGTGGGCCATCCCTGATGTACTGTGGATCATCACTGATGTACTGTGGATCATCACTGATGTACTGTGGATCCACACTGATGTACTGAGGACCATCCCTGATGTACTGTGGACCATCACTGATGTACTGTGGATCATCACTGATGTACTATGGACCATCCCTGATGTACTGTGGATCATCACTGATGTACTATGGGCCATCACTGGTGTACTATGGGCCATCACTGGTGTACTATGGATCATCACTGATGTACTATGGACCATCCCTGATGTACTGTGGATCATCACTGATGTACTGTGGATCATTACTGATGTACTATGGACCCTCACTGATGTACTGTGGATCATCACTGATATACTATGGACTCTCACTGGTGTACTATGGGCCATCACTCCTGTACTATGGATCATCACTGGTGTACTATGGATCATCACTGATGTACTATGGACCATCCCTGATGTACCGTGGACCATCCCTGATGTACTGTGGATCATCACTGATGTACTGTGGATCATCACTGATGTACTATGGGCCATCAGTGGTGTACTATGGGCCATCACTGGTGTACTATGGATCATCACTGATGTACTGTGGACCATCCCTGATGTACTGTGGATCATCACTGATGTACTGAGGATCATCACTGATGTACTGAGGATCATCACTGATGTACTATGGATCATCACTGGTGTACTATGGGCCATCACAGGTATACTATGGGCCAATACAGGTGTACTATGGATCATCACTGATGTACTATGGACCATCCTTGATGTACTATGGACCATCCCTGATGTACTGTGGATCATCAGTGATGTACTATGGGCCATCACTGGTGTACTATGGATCATCACTGATGTACTATGGATCATCACTGATGTACTGAGGATCATCACTGATGTACTGTGGACCATCCCTGATGTACTGTGGACCATCACCGATGTACTGTGGATCATCACTGATGTACTGAGGATCATCACTGATGTACTCTGGATCATCACTGATGTACTGTGGATCATCACGGATGTACCGTGGATCATCACTGATGTACTATGGGCCATCACGGGTGTACTATGGATCATCACTGGTGTACTATGGACCATCCCTGATGTACTATGGACCATCCCTGATGTACTATGGACCATCCCTGATGTACTGAGGATCATCACTGATGTACTATAGATCATCACTGATGTACTATGGGCCATCACTGGTGTACTATGGATCATCACTGATGTACTGTGGATCATCACTGATGTACTTTGGATCATCACTGATATACTATGAGCCATCACTGATGTACTATGGGCCATCACTGATGTACTGTGGATCATCACTGATGTACTGAGGATCATCACTGATGTACTGATTATCATCACTGATGTACTGTGGATCATCACTGATGTACTGAGGATCATCACTGATGTACTGAGGATCATCACTGATGTACTATGGATCATCACTGGTGTACTATGGGCCATCACAGGTATACTATGGGCCAATACAGGTGTACTATGGATCATCACTGATGTACTATGGACCATCCTTGATGTACTATGGACCATCCCTGATGTACTGTGGATTATCAGTGATGTACTATGGGCCATCACTGGTGTACTATGGATCATCACTGATGTACTATGGATCATCACTGATGTACTGAGGATCATCACTGATGTACTGTGGACCATCCCTGATGTACTGTGGATCATCACTGATGTACTGTGGATCATCACTGATGTACTGAGGATCATCACTGATGTACTGTGGATCATCACTGATGTACTGTGGATCATCACTGATGTACCGTGGATCATCACTGATGTACTATGGGCCATCACGGGTGTACTATGGATCATCACTGGTGTACTATGGACCATCCCTGATGTACTATGGACCATCCCTGATGTACTATGGACCATTCCTGATGTACTGAGGATCATCACTGATGTACTATAGATCATCACTGATGTACTATGGGCCATCACTGGTGTACTATGGATCATCACTGATGTACTGTGGATCATCACTGATGTACTATGGATCATCACTGATATACTATGAGCCATCACTGATGTACTATGGGCCATCACTGATGTACTGTGGATCATCACTGGTGTACTATGGATCATCACTGATGTACTGTGGATCATCACTGATGTACTATGGACCATCCCTGATGTACTGTGGATCATCACTGATGTACTGTGGATCATCACTGATGTACTGAGGATCATCACTGATGTACTGTCTATCATCACTGATGTACTGTGGATCATCACTGATGTACTATGGGCCATCACTGATGTACTATTGGTTATTACTGGTGTACTATGGATCATAACTGGTGTACTATGGACCATCACTGATGTACTGTGGATCATCACTGATGTACTGTGGATCATCCCTGGTGTACTATGGATCATCACTGATGTACTATGGATCATCACTGATGTACTGTGGACCATCCCTGATGTACTGTGGATCATCACTAATGTACTTTGGACCATCACTGATGTACTATAGATCATCACTGATGTACTATGGGCCATCACTGGTGTACTATGGATCATCACTGATGTACTGTGGATCATCACTGATGTACTGTGGATCATCACTGATGTACTGTGGATCATCACTGATGTACTGAGGATCATCACTGATGTGCTATGGATCATAACTGGTGTACTATGGGCAATCACAGGTGTACTATGGGCCATCACAGGTGTACTATGGATCATCACTGATGTACTGTGGATCATCCCTGGTGTACTATGGATCATCACTGGTGTACTATGGATCATCACTGATGTACTATGGATCATCACTGGTGTACTATGGATCATCACTGATGTACTGTGGATCTTCACTGATGTACTATGGACCATCCTTGATGTACTATGGACCATCCCTGATGTACTGTGGACCATTACTGATGTACTGTGGACCATCACTGATGTACTGTAGATCATCACTGATGTACTGTGGATCATCACTGATGTACTGTGGATGATCACTAATGTACTATAGATCATCACTGATGTACTATGGACCATAACTGGTGTACTATGGATCATCACTGGTGTACTATGGATCATCACTGGTGTACTATGGACCATCACTGATGTACTATGGACCATCACCGATGTACTGAGGATCATCACTGGTGTACTATGGATCATCACTGATGTACTATGGATCATCACTGATGTACTATGGATCATCACTGATGTACTATAGATCATCACTGATGTACTTTGGGCCATCACTGATGTACTGTGGACCATCCCTGATGTACTGTGGATCATCACTGATGTATTGTGGACCATCACTGATGTACTGTGGATCATCACTGATGTACTGAGGACCATCCCTGATGTACTGTGGACCATCACTGATGTACTGTGGACCATCACTGATGTACTGTGGATCATCACTGATGTTCTATGGACCATCACTGATGTACTGTGGATCATCACTGATGTACTATAGATCATCACTGATGTACTGTGGATCATCACTGATGTACTATGGACCATCACTGCTGTACTATGGATCATGACTGGTGTACTATGGATCATCACTGGTGTACTATGGACCATCCCTGATGTACTGTGGATCATCACTGATGTACTGTGGATCATCACTGATGTACTATAGATCATCACTGATGTACTATGGGCCATCACTGGTGTACAATGGATCATCACTGGTGTACTATTGATCATCACTGATGTACTATGGACCATCCCTGATGTACTGTGGACCATCCCTGATGTACTATAGATCATCACTGATGTACTATGGGCCATCACTGGTGTACTATGGGCCATCACTGGTGTACTATGGATCATCACTGATGTACTGTGGATCATCACTGATGTACTATGGACCATCAATGGTGTACTATGGATCATCACTGGTGTACTATGGATCATCACTGATGTACTATGGATCATCACTGATGTACTATGGACCATCACTGATGTACTATGGACCATCACTGATGTACTGTGGATCATCCCTGATGTACTGTGGATCATCCCTGATGTACTGTGGATCATCACTGATGTACTGTGGATCATCACTAATGTACTGTGGACCATCACTGATGTACTGTGGATCATCACTAATGTACTGTGGACCATCACTGATGTACTGTGGATCATCACTGATGAACTATAGATCATCACTGGTGTACTATGGTTCATCACTGGTGTACTATGGATCATCACTGGTGTACTATGGATCATCACTGATGTACTATGGACCATCCCTGATGTACCATGGACCATCACTGATGTACCGTGGATCATCCCTGATGTACTGTGGATCATCACTGATGTACTGTGGATCATCACTGATGTACTATAGATCATCACTGATGTACTATGGGCCATCAGTGGTGTACTATGGGCCATCACTGGTGTACAATGGATCATCACTGGTGTACTATGGATCATCACTGGTGTACTATGGACCATCACTGATGTACTGTGGATCATCCCTGATGTACTGTGGATCATCACTGATGTACTGTCGATCATCACTGATGTACTGAGGATCATCACTGATGTACTGTGGATCATCACTGATGTACTGTGGATCATCACTGATGTACTATGGGCCATCACTGGTGTACAATGGGCCATCACTGGTGTACTATGGATCATCCCTGATGTACTATGGATCATCACTGATGTACTATGGATCATCACTGATGTACTATAGATCATCACTGATGTACTTTGGGTCATCACTGGTGTACTATGGATCATCACTGATGTACTGTGGATCATCACTGATGTACTGTGGATCATCACTGATGTACTGTGGATCATCACTGATGTACTGAGGACCATCCCTGATGTACTGTGGATCATCATTGATGTTCTATGGACCATCACTGATGTACTGTGGATCATCACTGATGTACTATAGATCATCACTGATGTACTGTTGATCATCACTGGTGTACTATGGATCATCACTGATGTACTGTGGACCATCCCCGATGTACTGTGGATCATCACTGATGTACTGAGGATCATCAATGGTGTACTGAGGATCATCACTGGTGTACTATGGATCATCACTGATGTACTATGGATCATCACTGATGTACTATAGATCATCACTGATGTACTGTGGATCATCACTGATGTACTGTGGACCATCAGTGATGTACTGTGGATCATCACTGATGTACTGTGGATCATCACTGATGTACTGAGGACCATCCCTGATGTACTGTGGATCATCACTGATGTACTGTGGATCATCACTGATGTACTGTGGACCATCACTGATGTACTATGGGCCATCACTGATGTACTATGGACCATCGCTGATGTACTGTGGATCATCACTGATGTACTGTGGATTATCACTGATGTACTGTGGATCATCACTGATGTACTGAGGATCATCACTGATGTACTATGGATCATCACTTGTACTGTGGATCATCACTGGTGTACTATGGATCATCAGTGATGTACTATGGATCATCACTGATGTACTATGGACCATCACTGATGTACTATGGACCATCACTGATGTACTGTGGACCATCACTGATGTACTATAGATCATCACTAATGTACTATGGACCATCACTGATTTACTGTGGATAATCACTGATGTACTATGGATCATCACTGATGTACTATGGATCATCACTGATATACTATGAGCCATCACTGATGTACTATGGGCCATCACTGATGTACTGTGGATCATCACTGGTGTACTATGGATCATCACTGATGTACTGTGGATCATCACTGATGTACTATGGACCATCCCTGATGTACTGTGGATCATCACTGATGTACTGTGGATCATCACTGATGTACTGAGGATCATCACTGATGTACTGTCTATCATCACTGATGTACTGTGGATCATCACTGATGTACTATGGGCCATCACTGATGTACTATTGGTTATTACTGGTGTACTATGGATCATAACTGGTGTACTATGGACCATCACTGATGTACTGTGGATCATCACTGATGTACTGTGGATCATCCCTGGTGTACTATGGATCATCACTGATGTACTATGGATCATCACTGATGTACTGTGGACCATCCCTGATGTACTGTGGATCATCACTAATGTACTTTGGACCATCACTGATGTACTATAGATCATCACTGATGTACTATGGGCCATCACTGGTGTACTATGGATCATCACTGATGTACTGTGGATCATCACTGATGTACTGTGGATCATCACTGATGTACTGTGGATCATCACTGATGTACTGAGGATCATCACTGATGTGCTATGGATCATAACTGGTGTACTATGGGCAATCACAGGTGTACTATGGGCCATCACAGGTGTACTATGGATCATCACTGATGTACTGTGGATCATCCCTGGTGTACTATGGATCATCACTGGTGTACTATGGATCATCACTGATGTACTATGGATCATCACTGGTGTACTATGGATCATCACTGATGTACTGTGGATCTTCACTGATGTACTATGGACCATCCTTGATGTACTATGGACCATCCCTGATGTACTGTGGACCATTACTGATGTACTGTGGACCATCACTGATGTACTGTAGATCATCACTGATGTACTGTGGATCATCACTGATGTACTGTGGATGATCACTAATGTACTATAGATCATCACTGATGTACTATGGACCATAACTGGTGTACTATGGATCATCACTGGTGTACTATGGATCATCACTGGTGTACTATGGATCATCACTTGTGTACTATGGACCATCACTGATGTACTATGGACCATCACCGATGTACTGAGGATCATCACTGGTGTACTATGGATCATCACTGATGTACTATGGATCATCACTGATGTACTATGGATCATCACTGATGTACTATAGATCATCACTGATGTACTTTGGGCCATCACTGATGTACTGTGGACCATCCCTGATGTACTGTGGATCATCACTGATGTATTGTGGACCATCACTGATGTACTGTGGATCATCACTGATGTACTGAGGACCATCCCTGATGTACTGTGGACCATCACTGATGTACTGTGGACCATCACTGATGTACTGTGGATCATCACTGATGTTCTATGGACCATCACTGATGTACTGTGGATCATCACTGATGTACTATAGATCATCACTGATGTACTGTGGATCATCACTGATGTACTATGGACCATCACTGCTGTACTATGGATCATGACTGGTGTACTATGGATCATCACTGGTGTACTATGGACCATCCCTGATGTACTGTGGATCATCACTGATGTACTGTGGATCATCACTGATGTACTGTGGATCATCACTGATGTACTATAGATCATCACTGATGTACTATGGGCCATCACTGGTGTACAATGGATCATCACTGGTGTACTATTGATCATCACTGATGTACTATGGACCATCCCTGATGTACTATGGACCATCCCTGATGTACTATAGATCATCACTGATGTACTATGGGCCATCACTGGTGTACTATGGGCCATCACTGGTGTACTATGGATCATCACTGATGTACTGTGGATCATCACTGATGTACTATGGACCATCAATGGTGTACTATGGATCATCACTGGTGTACTATGGATCATCACTGATGTACTATGGATCATCACTGATGTACTATGGACCATCACTGATGTACTATGGACCATCACTGATGTACTGTGGATCATCCCTGATGTACTGTGGATCATCCCTGATGTACTGTGGATCATCACTGATGTACTGTGGATCATCACTAATGTACTGTGGACCATCACTGATGTACTGTGGATCATCACTAATGTACTGTGGACCATCACTGATGTACTGTGGATCATCACTGATGAACTATAGATCATCACTGGTGTACTATGGTTCATCACTGGTGTACTATGGATCATCACTGGTGTACTATGGATCATCACTGATGTACTATGGACCATCCCTGATGTACCATGGACCATCACTGATGTACCGTGGATCATCCCTGATGTACTGTGGATCATCACTGATGTACTGTGGATCATCACTGATGTACTATAGATCATCACTGATGTACTATGGGCCATCAGTGGTGTACTATGGGCCATCACTGGTGTACAATGGATCATCACTGGTGTACTATGGATCATCACTGGTGTACTATGGACCATCACTGATGTACTGTGGATCATCCCTGATGTACTGTGGATCATCACTGATGTACTGTCGATCATCACTGATGTACTGAGGATCATCACTGATGTACTGTGGATCATCACTGATGTACTGTGGATCATCACTGATGTACTATGGGCCATCATTGGTGTACAATGGGCCATCACTGGTGTACTATGGATCATCCCTGATGTACTATGGATCATCACTGATGTACCATGGATCATCACTGATGTACTATAGATCATCACTGATGTACTTTGGGTCATCACTGGTGTACTATGGATCATCACTGATGTACTGTGGATCATCACTGATGTACTGTGGATCATCACTGATGTACTGTGGATCATCACTGATGTACTGAGGACCATCCCTGATGTACTGTGGATCATCATTGATGTTCTATGGACCATCACTGATGTACTGTGGATCATCACTGATGTACTATAGATCATCACTGATGTACTGTTGATCATCACTGGTGTACTATGGATCATCACCGATGTACTGTGGACCATCCCCGATGTACTGTGGATCATCACTGATGTACTGAGGATCATCAATGGTGTACTGAGGATCATCACTGGTGTACTATGGATCATCACTGATGTACTATGGATCATCACTGATGTACTATAGATCATCACTGATGTACTGTGGATCATCACTGATGTACTGTGGACCATCAGTGATGTACTGTGGATCATCACTGATGTACTGTGGATCATCACTGATGTACTGAGGACCATCCCTGATGTACTGTGGATCATCACTGATGTACTGTGGATCATCACTGATGTACTGTGGACCATCACTGATGTACTATGGGCCATCACTGATGTACTATGGACCATCGCTGATGTACTGTGGATCATCACTGATGTACTGTGGATTATCACTGATGTACTGTGGATCATCACTGATGTACTGAGGATCATCACTGATGTACTATGGATCATCACTTGTACTGTGGATCATCACTGGTGTACTATGGATCATCAGTGATGTACTATGGATCATCACTGATGTACTATGGACCATCACTGATGTACTATGGACCATCACTGATGTACTGTGGACCATCACTGATGTACTATAGATCATCACTAATGTACTATGGACCATCACTGATTTACTGTGGATAATCACTGATGTACTATGGATCATCACTGATGTACTATGGATCATCACTGATGTACTGTGGATCATCACTGATGTACTATGGACCATCCTAGATGTACTGTGGATCATCACTGATGTACTGTGGACCATCCCTGATGTACTGTGGATCATCACTGATGTACTATGGATCATCATTTGTAATGTGGATCATCACTAATGTACTGTGGATCATCACTGATGCACTGTGGATCATCACTGATTTACTGTGGATCATTACTGATGTACTATGGATCATCATTTGTAATGTGGATCATCACTAATGTACTGTGGATCATCACTGATGCACTGTGGATCATCACTGATTTACTGTGGATCATTACTGATGTACTATGGATCATAACTGGTGTACAATGGATCATCACTGATGTACTGTGGATCATCACTGATGTACTATAGATCATCACTGGTGTACTATGGACCATCACTGGTGTACTATGGGCCATCACTGGTGTACTATGGATCATCACTGATGTACTATAGATCATCACTGGTGTACTATGGATCATCACTGGTGTACTATGGATCATCCCTGATGTACTGTGGATCATCACTGATGTACTGAGGATCATCACTGATGTACTGAGGATCATCACTGATGTACTGTGGATCATCACTGATGTACTGTGGATCATCCCTGGTGTACTATGGATCATCACTGATGTACTATGGGCCATCACTGATGTACTATGGATCATCACTGATGTACTGTGGACCATCCCTGATGTACTGTGGATCATCACTGATGTACTTTGGACCATCACTGATGTACTGTGGATCATCACTGATGTACTATAGATCATCACTGATGTACTATGGATCATCACTGGTGTACTGTGGAACATCACTGATGTACTATGGATCATCACTGATGTACTATGGATCATCTCTGATGTACTATTGATCATCACTGATGTACTATGGGCCATCAGTGGTGTACTGTGGACCATCCCTGATGTACTGTGGATCATCCCTGATGTACTGTGGATCATCACTGATGTACTGTGGATCATCACTGATGTACTGTGGATCATCACTGATGTACTGTGGATCATCACTGGTGTACTGTGGATCATCACTGATGTACTGTGGATCATCACTGATGTACTATGGACCATCACTGGTGTACTATGGACCATCATTGGTGTACTATGGGCCATCACTGGTGTACTGTGGATCATCACTGATGTTCTATGGATCATCACTGATGTACTATGGATCATCACTGGTGTACTATGGATCATCACTGGTGTACTATGGATCATCACTGATGTACTGTGGACCATCCCTGATGTACTGTGGATCATCACTGATGTACTGAGGATCATCACTGATGTACTGATGATCATCACTGATGTACTATTGATCATCACTGATGTACTATGGGCCATCAGTGGTGTACTATGGGCCATCACTGGTGTACTATGGATCATCACTGGTGTACTATGGACCATCACTGATGTACTGTGGACCATCCCTGATGTACTGTGGATCATCACTGATGTACTGTGGATCATCACTGATGTACTGTGGATCATCACTGATGTACTGTGGATCATCACTGGTGTACTGTGGACCATCACTGATGTACTGTGGACCATCACTGGTGTACTATGGACCATCACTGGTGTACTATGGGCCATCACTGGTGTACTATGGATCATCACTGCTGTACTATAGATCATCACTGGTGTACTATGGATCATCACTGGTGTACTATGGATCATCACTGATGTACTGTGGATCATCCCTGATGTACTGTGGATCATCACTGATGTACTGAGGATCATCACTGATGTACTGAGGATCATCACTGATGTACTATGGATCATCACTGATGTACTATAGATCATCACTGATGTACTATGGGCCATCACTGGTGTACTATGGGCCATCACTGGTGTACTATGGATCATCACTGGTGTACTATGGACCATCACTGATGTACTGTGGATCATCACTGATGTACTGTGGATCATCCCTGGTGTACTATGGATCATCACTGATGTACTATGGGCCATCACTGATGTACTATGGAACATCACTGATGTACTGTGGACCATCCCTGATGTACTGTGGATCATCACTGATGTACTTTGGACCATCACTGATGTACTGTGGATCATCACTGATGTACTATAGATCATCACTGATGTACTATGGATCATCACTGGTGTACTGTGGAACATCACTGATGTACTATGGATCATCACTGATGTACTATTGATCATCACTGATGTACTATGGGCCATCAGTGGTGTACTGTGGACCATCCCTGATGTACTGTGGATCATCCCTGATGTACTGTGGATCATCACTGATGTACTGTGGATCATCACTGATGTACTGTGGATCATCACTGATGTACTGTGGATCATCACTGGTGTACTATGGATCATCACTGGTGTACTATGGACCATCACTGGTGTACTATGGACCATCACTGATGTACTGTGGACCATCCCCGATGTACTGTGGATCATCACTGATGTACTGAGGATCATCACTGGTGTACTATGGACCATCACTGATGTACTGTGGATCATCACTGATGTACTGTGGATCATCACTAATGTACTGTGGATCATCACTGGTGTACTGAGGATCATCACTGGTGTACTGAGGATCATCACTGATGTACTATAGATCATCACTGATGTACTTTTTGCCATCACTGGTGTACTATGGATCATCACTGATGTACTGTGGGCCATCCCTGATGTACTGTGGATCATCACTGATGTACTGTGGATCATCACTGATGTACTGTGGATCAACACTGATGGACTGAGGACCATCCCTGATGTACTGTGGACCATCACTGATGTACTGTGGATCATCACTGATGTACTATGGACCATCCCTGATGTACTGTGGATCATCACTGATGTACTATGGGCCATCACTGGTGTACTATGGGCCATCACTGGTGTACTATGGATCATCACTGATGTACTATTGATCATCACTGATGTACTATGGGCCATCAGTGGTGTACTATGGGCCATCACTGGTGTACTATGGATCATCACTGGTGTACTATGGATCATCACTGGTGTACTATGGACCATCACTGATGTACTGTGGATCATCACTGATGTACTGTGGATCATCACTGATGTACTATAGATCATCACTGGTGTACTATGGACCATCACTGGTGTACTATGGATCATCACTGGTGTACTATGGATCATCACTGGTGTACTATGGGCCATCACTGGTGTACTGTGGATCATCACTGATGTACTATGGACCATCACTGGTGTACTATGGGCCATCACTGGTGTACTATGGATCATCACTGGTGTACTATGGACCATCACTGGTGTACTATGGACCATCACTGATGTACAGTGGACTCTCACTGGTGTACTATGGGCCATGAGTCGTGTACTATGGATCATCACTGGTGTACTATGGATCATCACCGATGTACTATGGACCATCCCTGATGTACCGTGGACCATCCCTGATGTACCGTGGATCATCACTGATGTACTGTGGATCATCACTGATGTACTATGGGCCATCAGTGGTGTACTATGGGCCATCACTGGTGTACTATGGACCATCACTGATGTACTGTGGATCATCCCTGATGTACTGTGGATCATCACTGATGTACTGTGGATCATCACTGATGTACTGAGGATCATCACTGATGTACTGTGGATCATCACTGATGTACTGAGGATCATCACTGATGTACTGTGGATCATCACTGATGTACTATGGATCATCACTGATGTACTATGGGCCATCACTGGTGTACTATGGATCATCACTGATGTACTATGGATCATCACTGATGTTCTATGGATCATCACTGATGTACTATGGATCATCGCTGGTGTACTATGGATCATCACTGGTGTACTATGGATCATCACTGATGTACTGTGGACCATCCCTGATGTACTGTGGATCATCACTGATGTACTGAGGATCATCACTCATGTACTGAGGATCATCACTGATGTACTATGGATCATCACTGGTGTACTATGGGCCATCACAGGTATACTATGGGCCAATACAGGTGTACTATGGATCATCACTGATGTACTATGGACCATTCTTGATGTACTATGGACCATCCCTGATGTACTGTGGATCATCAGTGATGTACTATGGGCCATCACTGGTGTACTATGGATCATCACTGATGTACTATGGATCATCACTGATGTACTGAGGATCAGCACTGATGTACTGTGGACCATCCCTGATGTACTGTGGATCATCACTGATGTACTGTGGATCATCACTGATGTACTGAGGATCATCACTGATGTACTGTGGATCATCACTGATGTACTGTGGATCATCACTGATGTACCATGGATCATCACTGATGTACTATGGGCCATCACGGGTATACTATGGATCATCACTGGTGTACTATGGACCATCCCTGATGTACTATGGACCATCCCTGATGTACTATGGACCATCCCTGATGTACTATGGACCATCCCTGATGTAGTGAGGATCATCACTGATGTACTATAGATCATCACTGATGTACTATGGGCCATCACTGGTGTACTATGGGCCATCACAGGTATACTATGGGCCAATACAGGTGTACTATGGATCATCACTGATGTACTATGGACCATCCTTGATGTACTATGGACCATCCCTGATGTACTGTGGATCATCAGTGATGTACTATGGGCCATCACTGGTGTACTATGGATCATCACTGATGTACTATGGATCATCACTGATGTACTGAGGATCATCACTGATGTACTGTGGACCATCCCTGATGTACTGTGGATCATCACTGATGTACTGTGGATCATCACTGATGTACTGAGGATCATCACTGATGTACTGTGGATCATCACTGATGTACTGTGGATCATCACTGATGTACCGTGGATCATCACTGATGTACTATGGGCCATCACGGGTGTACTATGGATCATCACTGGTGTACTATGGACCATCCCTGATGTACTATGGGCCATCCCTGATGTACTATGGACCATCCCTGATGTACTATGGACCATCCCTGATTTAGGGAGGATCATCACTGATGTACTATAGATCATCACTGATGTACTATGGGCCATCACTGGTGTACTATGGATCATCACTGGTGTACTATGGACCATCACTGATGTACTATGGGCCATCACTGATGTACTGTGGATCATCACTGGTGTACTATGGATCATCACTGATGTACTATGGATCATCACTGGTGTACTATGGATCATCACTGATGTACTGTGGATCATCACTGATGTACTATGGACCATCCCTGATGTACTGTGGATCATCACTGATGTACTGTGGATCATCACTGATGTACTGAGGATCATCACTGATGTACTGTCTATCATCACTGATGTACTGTGGATCATCACTGATGTACTATGGGCCATCACTGATGTACTATGGGCCATTACTGGTGTACTATGGATCATAACTGGTGTACTATGGAATATCACTGATGTACTGTGGATCATCACTGATGTACTGTGGATCATCCCTGGTGTACTATGGATCATCACTGGTGTACTATGGATCATCACTGATGTACTATGGGCCATCACCGATGTACTATGGATCATCACTGATGTACTGTGGACCATCCCTGATGTACTGTGGATCATCACTAATGTACTGTGGACCATCACTGATGTACTGTGGATCATCACTGGTGTACTATGGATCATCACTGGTGTACTATGGATCATCACTGATGTACTATGGGCCATCACTGATGTACTATGGATCATCACTGATGTACTGTGGACCATCCCTGATGTACTGTGGATCATCACTAATGTACTGTGGACCATCACTGATGTACTATGGATCATCACTGGTGTACTATGGATCATCACTGATGTACTATGGGCCATCACTGATGTACTATGGATCATCACTGATGTACTGTGGACCATCCCTGATGTACTGTGGATCATCACTGATGTACTGTGGATCATCACTGATGTACTATGGATCATCACTGATGTACTATGGATCATCACTGGTGTACTATGGGCAATCACAGGTGTACTATGGATCATCACTGATGTACTATGGACCATCCTTGATGTACTATGGACCATCCCTGATGTACTGTGGATCATCACTGATGTACTATAGATCATCACTGATGTACTGTGGATCATCACTGATGTACTATGGACCATCCTTGATGTACTATGGACCATCCCTGATGTACTGTGGACCATTACTGATGTACTGTGGACCATCACTGATGTACTGTAGATCATCCATGATGTACTGTGGATCATCACTGATGTACTATAGATCATCACTGATGTACTGTGGATCATCACTGATGTACTATGGACCATCCTTGATGTACTATGGATCATCACTGGTGTACTGTGGATCATCACTGATGTACTGTGGATCATCACTGATGTACTATGGACCATCACTGATGTACTATGGGCCATCACTGGTGTACAATGGATCATCACTGATGTACTATGGATCATCACTGATGTACTATGGACCATCCCTGATGTACTATGGACCATCCCTGATGTACTATAGATCATCACTAATGTACTATGGGCCATCACTGGTGTACTATGGGCCATTACTGGTGTACTATGAATCATAAATGGTGTACTATGGACCATCACTGATGTACTGTGGATCATCACTGATGTACTGTGGATCATCCCTGGTGTAGTATGGATCATCACTGGTGTACTATGGATCATCACTGATGTACTATGGGCCATCACCGATGTACTATGGATCATCACTGATGTACTGTGGACCATCCCTGATGTACTGTGGATCATCACTAATGTACTGTGGACCATCACTGATGTACTGTGGATCATCACTGGTGTACTATGGATCATCACTGGTGTACTATGGATCATCACTGATGTACTATGGGCCATCACTGATGTACTATGGATCATCTCTGATGTACTGTGGACCATCCCTGATGTACTGTGGATCATCACTAATGTACTGTGGACCATCACTGATGTACTATGGATCATCACTGGTGTACTATGGATCATCACTGATGTACTATGGGCCATCACTGATGTACTATGGATCATCACTGATGTACTGTGGACCATCCCTGATGTACTGTGGATCATCACTGATGTACTGTGGATCATCACTGATGTACTATGGATCATCACTGATGTACTATGGATCATCACTGGTGTACTATGGGCAATCACAGGTGTACTATGGATCATCACTGATGTACTATGGACCATCCTTGATGTACTATGGACCATCCCTGATGTACTGTGGATCATCACTGATGTACTATAGATCATCACTGATGTACTCTGGATCATCACTGATGTACTATGGACCATCCTTGATGTACTATGGACCATCCCTGATGTACTGTGGACCATTACTGATGTACTGTGGACCATCACTGATGTACTGTAGATCATCCATGATGTACTGTGGATCATCACTGATGTACTATAGATCATCACTGATGTACTGTGGATCATCACTGATGTACTATGGACCATCCTTGATGTACTATGGATCATCACTGGTGTACTGTGGATCATCACTGATGTACTGTGGATCATCACTGATGTACTATGGACCATCACTGATGTACTATGGGCCATCACTGGTGTACAATGGATCATCACTGATGTACTATGGATCATCACTGATGTACTATGGACCATCCCTGATGTACTATGGACCATCCCTGATGTACTATAGATCATCACTAATGTACTATGGGCCATCACTGGTGTACTATGGGCCATTACTGGTGTACTATGAATCATAAATGGTGTACTATGGACCATCACTGATGTACTGTGGATCATCACTGATGTACTGTGGATCATCCCTGGTGTACTATGGATCATCACTGGTGTACTATGGATCATCACTGATGTACTATGGGCCATCACCGATGTACTATGGATCATCACTGATGTACTGTGGACCATCCCTGATGTACTGTGGATCATCACTAATGTACTGTGGACCATCACTGATGTACTGTGGATCATCACTGGTGTACTATGGATCATCACTGATGTACTATGGGCCATCACTGATGTACTATGGATCATCACTGATGTACTATGGATCATCACTGATGTACTGAGGATCATCACTGATGTACTGAGGATCATCACTGATGTACTATGGATCATCACTGATGTACTGTGTACCATCCCTGAAGTACTGTGGATCATCACTGATGTACTGTGGATCATCACTGATGTACTGTGGATCATCACTAATGTACTGTGGACCATCACTGATGTACTGTGGATCATCACTGATGTACTGTGGATCATCACTGATGTACTATAGATTATCACTGATGTACTATGGATCATCACTGGTGTACTATGGATCATCACTGGAGTACTATGGATCATCACTGATGAACTATGGACCATCCCTGATGTACCATGGACCATCACTGATGAACTGTGGATCATCACTGATGTACTATAGATCATCACTGATGTACTATGGATCATCACTGATGTACTATGGATCATCACTGGTGTACTATGGATCATCACTGGTGTAGTATCGATCATCACTGATGTAATGTGGATCATCCCTGATGTACTGTGGATCATCACTGATGTACAGTGGATCATCACTGATGTACTGTGGATCATCACTGATGTGCTGTGGATCATCACTGGTGTACTATGGATCATCACTGATGTACTGTGGACCATCCCTGATGTACTGTGGATCATCACTGATGTACTGTGGATCATCACTGATGTACTGTGGATCATCACTGATATACTGTGGATCATCACTGATGTACTGAGGATCATCACTGATGTACTGAGGATCAACACTGATGTACTATGGATCATCACTGATGTACTATGGATCATCACTGGTGTACTATGGGCCATCACAGGTGTACTATGGATCATCACTGATGTACTATGGACCATCACTGGTGTACTATGGACCATCCCTGATGTACTGTGGATCATCACTGATATACTATAGATCATCACTGATGTACTATGGGCCATCACTGGTGTACTATGGATCATCACTGATGTACTGTGGACCATCCCTGATGTACTGTGGATCATCACTGATGTACTGTGGATCATCACTGATGTACTGTGGATCATCACTGATGTACTATGGATCATCACTGATGTACTATGGATCATCACTGATGTACTATGGATCATCACTGGTGTACTATGGGCAATCACAGGTGTACTATGGGCAATCACAGGTGTACTATGGATCATCACTGATGTACTATGGACCATCCTTGATGTACTATGGACCATCCCTGATGTACTGTGGATCATCACTGATGTACTATAGATCATCACTGATGTACTGTGGATCATCATTGATGTACTATGGACCATCCTTGATGTACTATGGACAATCCCTGATGTACTGTGGACCATTACTGATGTACTGTGGACCATCACTGATGTACTGTAGATCATCACTGATGTACTGTGGATCATCACTAATGTACTATAGATCATCACTGATGTACTATGCACCATCACTGGTGTACAATGGATCATCACTGGTGTACTATGGATTATCACTGGTGTACTGTGGATCATCACTGATGTACTGTGGATCATCACTGATGTACTATGGACCATCACTGGTGTACTATGGGCCATCACTGGTGTACTATGGATCATCACTGGTGTACTATGGAGCATCACTGATGTACTATGGACCATCACCGATGTACTGTGGATCATCACTGATGTACTGAGGATCATCACTGGTGTACTATGGATCATCACTGATGTACTATGGATCATCACTGATGTACTTTGGGGCATCACTGATGTACTGTGGACCATCCCTGATGTACTGTGGATCATCACTGATGTATTGTGGATCATCACTGATGTACTGTGGATCATCACTGATGTACTGAGGACCATCCCTGATGTACTGTGGACCATCACTGATGTACTGTGGACCATCACTGATGTACTGTGGATCATCACTAATGTACTGTGGACCATCACTGATGTACTATGGATCATCACTGGTGTACTATGGATCATCACTGATGTACTATGGGCCATCACTGATGTACTATGGATCATCACTGATGTACTGTGGACCATCCCTGATGTACTGTGGATCATCACTAATGTACTGTGGACCATCACTGATGTACTGTGGATCATCACTGGTGTACTATGGATCATCACTGGTGTACTATGGATCATCACTGATGTACTATGGGCCATCACTGATGTACTATGGATCATCACTGATGTACTGTGGACCATCCCTGATGTACTGTGGATCATCACTAATGTACTGTGGACCATCACTGATGTACTATGGATCATCACTGGTGTACTATGGATCATCACTGATGTACTATGGGCCATCACTGATGTACTATGGATCATCACTGATGTACTGTGGACCATCCCTGATGTACTGTGGATCATCACTGATGTACTGTGGATCATCACTGATGTACTATGGATCATCACTGATGTACTATGGATCATCACTGGTGTACTATGGGCAATCACAGGTGTACTATGGATCATCACTGATGTACTATGGACCATCCTTGATGTACTATGGACCATCCCTGATGTACTGTGGATCATCACTGATGTACTATAGATCATCACTGATGTACTGTGGATCATCACTGATGTACTATGGACCATCCTTGATGTACTATGGACCATCCCTGATGTACTGTGGACCATTACTGATGTACTGTGGACCATCACTGATGTACTGTAGATCATCCCTGATGTACTGTGGATCATCACTGATGTACTATAGATCATCACTGATGTACTGTGGATCATCACTGATGTACTATGGACCATCCTTGATGTACTATGGATCATCACTGGTGTACTGTGGATCATCACTGATGTACTGTGGATCATCACTGATGTACTATGGACCATCACTGATGTACTATGGGCCATCACTGGTGTACAATGGATCATCACTGATGTACTATGGATCATCACTGATGTACTATGGACCATCCCTGATGTACTATGGACCATCCCTGATGTACTATAGATCATCACTAATGTACTATGGGCCATCACTGGTGTACTATGGGCCATTACTGGTGTACTATGAATCATAAATGGTGTACTATGGACCATCACTGATGTACTGTGGATCATCACTGATGTACTGTGGATCATCCCTGGTGTACTATGGATCATCACTGGTGTACTATGGATCATCACTGATGTACTATGGGCCATCACCGATGTACTATGGATCATCACTGATGTACTGTGGACCATCCCTGATGTACTGTGGATCATCACTAATGTACTGTGGACCATCACTGATGTACTGTGGATCATCACTGGTGTACTATGGATCATCACTGATGTACTATGGGCCATCACTGATGTACTATGGATCATCACTGATGTACTATGGATCATCACTGATGTACTGAGGATCATCACTGATGTACTGAGGATCATCACTGATGTACTATGGATCATCACTGATGTACTGTGTACCATCCCTGAAGTACTGTGGATCATCACTGATGTACTGTGGATCATCACTGATGTACTGTGGATCATCACTGATGTACTGTGGATCATCACTAATGTACTGTGGACCATCACTGATGTACTGTGGATCATCACTGATGTACTGTGGATCATCACTGATGTACTATAGATTATCACTGATGTACTATGGATCATCACTGGTGTACTATGGATCATCACTGGAGTACTATGGATCATCACTGATGAACTATGGACCATCCCTGATGTACTATGGACCATCACTGATGAACTGTGGATCATCACTGATGTACTATAGATCATCACTGATGTACTATGGATCATCACTGATGTACTATGGATCATCACTGGTGTACTATGGATCATCACTGGTGTAGTATGGATCATCACTGATGTAATGTGGACCATCCCTGATGTACTGTGGATCATCACTGATGTACTGTGGATCATCACTGATGTACTGTGGATCATCACTGATGTACTGTGGATCATCACTGGTGTACTATGGATCATCACTGATGTACTGTGGACCACCCCTGATGTACTGTGGATCATCACTGATGTACTGTGGATCATCACTGATGTACTGTGGATCATCACTGATATACTGTGGATCATCACTGATGTACTGAGGATCATCACTGATGTACTGAGGATCATCACTGATTTACTATGGATCATCACTGATGTACTATGGATCATCACTGATGTACTATGGACCATCCCTGGTGTACCTTGGACCATCCCTGATGTACTGTGGATCATCACTGATATACTATAGATCATCACTGATGTACTATGGGCCATCACTGGTGTACTATGGATCATCACTGATGTACTGTGGACCATCCCTGATGTACTGTGGATCATCACTGATGTACTGTGGATCATCACTGATGTACTGTGGATCATCACTGATGTACTATGGATCATCACTGATGTACTATGGATCATCACTGATGTACTATGGATCATCACTGGTGTACTATGGGCAATCACAGGTGTACTATGGATCATCACTGATGTACTATGGACCATCCTTGATGTACTATGGACCATCCCTGATGTACTGTGGATCATCACTGATGTACTATAGATCATCACTGATGTACTGTGGATCATCATTGATGTACTATGGACCATCCTTGATGTACTATGGACAATCCCTGATGTACTGTGGACCATTACTGATGTACTGTGGACCATCACTGATGTACTGTAGATCATCACTGATGTACTGTGGATCATCACTAATGTACTATAGATCATCACTGATGTACTATGCACCATCACTGGTGTACAATGGATCATCACTGGTGTACTATGGATTATCACTGGTGTACTGTGGATCATCACTGATGTACTGTGGATCATCACTGATGTACTATGGACCATCACTGGTGTACTATGGGCCATCACTGGTGTACTATGGATCATCACTGGTGTACTATGGAGCATCACTGATGTACTATGGACCATCACCGATGTACTGTGGATCATCACTGATGTACTGAGGATCATCACTGGTGTACTATGGATCATCACTGATGTACTATGGATCATCACTGATGTACTTTGGGGCATCACTGATGTACTGTGGACCATCCCTGATGTACTGTGGATCATCACTGATGTATTGTGGATCATCACTGATGTACTGTGGATCATCACTGATGTACTGAGGACCATCCCTGATGTACTGTGGACCATCACTGATGTACTGTGGACCATCACTGATGTACTGTGGATCATCACTGATGTTCTATGGACCATCACTGATGTACTGTGGATCATCACTGATGTACTATAGATCATCACTGATGTACTGTGGATCATCACTGATGTACTATGGACCATCACTGGTGTATTATGGATCATGACTGGTGTACTATGGATCATCACTGGTGTACTATGGACCATCCCTGATGTACTGTGGATCATCACTGATGTACTGTGGATCATCACTGATGTACTGTGGATCATCACTGATGTACTATAGATCATCACTGATGTACTATGGGCCATCACTGGTGTACAATGGATCATCACTGGTGTACGATGGATCATCACTGATGTACTATGGACCATCCCTGATGTACTATGGACCATCCCTGATGTACTATAGATCATCACTGATGTACTATGGGCCATCACTGGTGTACTATGGGCCATTACTGGTGTACTATGGATCATAACTGGTGTACTATGGACCATCACTGATGTACTGTGGATCATCACTGATGTACTGTGGATCATCCCTGGTGTACTATGGATCATCACTGGTGTACTATGGATCATCACTGATGTACTATGGGCCATCACCGATGTACTATGGATCATCACTGATGTACTGTGGACCATCCCTGATGTACTGTGGATCACCACTAATGTACTGTGGACCATCACTGATGTACTGTGGATCATCACTGATGAACTATAGATCATCACTGGTGTACTATGGGCCATCACTGGTGTACTATGGATCATCACTGGTGTACTATGGATCATCACTGATGTACTATGGACCATCCCTGATGTACCATGGACCATCACTGATGTACCGTGGATCATCCCTGATGTACTGTGGATCATCACTGATGTACTGTGGATCATCACTGATGTACTGTGGATCATCACTGATGTACTATAGATCATCACTGATGTACTATGGGCCATCAGTGGTGTACTATGGGCCATCACTGGTGTACTATGGGCCATCAGTGGTGTACTATGGGCCATCACTGGTGTATTATGGATCATCGCTGGTGTACTATGGATCATCACTGGTGTACTATGGACCATCACTGATGTACTGTGGATCATCACTGATGTACTGAGGATCATCACTGATGTACTGTGGATCATCACTGATGTACTGTGGATCATCACTGATGTACTATGGGCCATCACTGGTGTACTATGGGCCATCACTGGTGTACTATGGATCATCCCTGATGTACTATGGATCATCACTGATGTACTATGGATCATCACTGATGTACTATAGATCATCACTGATGTACTTTGGGCCATCACTGGTGTACTATGAATCATCACTGATGTACTGTGGATCATCACTGATGTACTGTGGATCATCACTGATGTACTGTGGATCATAACTGATGTATTGAGGACCATCCCTGATGTACTGTGGATCATCACTGATGTTCTATGGACCATCACTGATGTACTGTGGATCATCACTGATGTACTATAGATCATCACTGATGTAATGTTGATCATCACTGGTGTACTATGGATCATCACCGATGTACTGTGGACCATCCCCGATGTACTGTGGACCATCCCCGATGTACTGTGGATCATCACTGATGTACTGAGGATCATCAATGGTGTACTGAGGATCATCACTGGTGTACTATGGATCATCACTGATGTACTATGGATCATCACTGATGTACTATAGATCATCACTGATGTACTGTGGACCATCAGTGATGTACTGTGGATCATCAGTGATGTACTGTGGATCATCACTGATGTACTGTGGATCATCACTGATGTACTGAGGACCATCCCTGATGTACTGTGGATCATCACTGATGTACTGTGGATCATCACTGATGTACTGTGGACCATCACAGATGTACTATGGACCATCCCTGATGTACTGTGGATCATCACTGATGTACTGTGGATTATCACTGATGTACTGTGGATCATCACTGATGTACTGAGGATCATCACTGATGTACTGTGGATCATCACTTGTACTGTGGATCATCACTGATGTACTATGGATCATCACTGGTGTACTGAGGATCATCACTGGTGTACTATGGATCATCAGTGATGTACTATGGATCATCACTGATGTACTATGGACCATCACTGATGTACTATGGACCATCACTGATGTACTGTGGATCATCACTGATGTACTATAGATCATCACTGATGTACTATGGACCATCACTGATGTACTGTGGATCATCACTGATGTACTGTTAATCATCACTGATGTACTATGGACCATCCCTGATGTACTGTGGATCATCACTGATGTACTGTGGACCATCCCTGATGTACTGTGGATCATCACTGATGTACTATGGATCATCACTTGTACTGTGGATCATCACTGATGTACTGTGGATCATCACTGATGCACTGTGGATCATCACTGATTTACTGTGGATCATTACTGATGTACTATGGATCATCACTGGTGTACTATGGATCATCACTGATGTACTGTGGATCATCACTGATGTACTATAGATCATCACTGATGTAATATGGGCCATCACTGGTGTACTATGGATCATCACTGATGTACTATGGATCATCACTGATGTACTATGGATCATCACTGATGTACTGAGGATCATCACTGAAGTACTGAGGATCATCACTGATGTACTATGGATCATCACTTGTACTGTGGATCATCACTGATGTACTGTGGACCATCTCTGATGTACTGTGGATCATCACTGGTGTACTATGGATCATCACTGATGTACTATGGGCCATCACTGATGTACTATGGATCATCACTGATGTACTGTGGACCATCCCTGATGTACTGTGGATCATGACTGATGTACTGTGGACCATCCCTGATGTACTGTGGATCATCACTGATGTACTGTGGATCATCACTGATGTACTGTGGATCATCACTGATGTACTATGGATCATCACTGGTGTACTGTGGATCATCACTGATGTACTGTGGATCATCACTGATGTACTATGGACCATCACTGGTGTACTATGGGCCATCACTGGTGTACTATGGGCCATCACTGGTGTACTATGGATCATCACTGATGTGCTATGGATCATCACTGATGTACTGAGGATCATCACTGATGTACTGAGGATCATCACTGATGTACTATGGATCATCACTGATGTACTGTGGACCATCCCTGAAGTACTGTGGATCATCACTGATGTACTGTGGATCATCACTGATGTACTGTGGATCATCACTGATGTACTGTGGATCATCACTGATGTACTGAGGATCATCACTGATGTACTGTGGATCATCACTGATGTACTGTGGATCATCACGGGTGTACTATGGATCATCACTGGTGTACTATGGATCATCACTGATGTACTATGGACCATCCCTGATGTACTATGGACCATCCCTGATGTACTATGGACCATCCCTGATGTACTGAGGATCATCACTGATGTACTGAGGATCATCACTGATGTACTGTGGATCATCACTGATGTACTATGGGCCATCACTGATGTACTATGGGCCATCACAGGTGTACTATGGATCATCACTGGTGTACTATGGACCATCTCTGGTGTACTATGGTTCATCACTGATGTACTGTGGATCATCACTGATGTACTATGGATCATCACTGATGTACTGTGGATCATCACTGATGTACTATGAATCATCACTGATATACTATGAGCCATCACTGATGTACTATGGGCCATCACTGATGTACTGTGGATCATCACTGGTGTACTATGGATCAAAACTGATGTACTATGGATCATCACTGATGTACTGTGGACCATCCCTGATGTACTGAGGATCATCACTGATGTACTGAGGATCATCACTGATGTACTGTGGATCATTACTGATGTACTGTGGATCATCACTGATGTACTATGGGCCATCACAGGTGTACTATGGGCCATCACAGGTGTACTATGGATCATCACTGATGTACTATGGACCATCCCTGATGTACTATGGACCATCCCTGATGTACTGTGGACCATTACTGATGTACTGTGGACCATCACTGATGTACTGTGGATCATCACTGATGTTCTATGGACCATCACTGATGTACTGTGGATCATCACTGATGTACTGTGGATCATCACAGATGTACTGTGGATCATCACTAATGTACTATAGATCATCACTGATGTACTGTGGACCATCACTGGTGTACTATGGATCATCACTGGTGTACTATGGATCATCACAGGTGTACTGTGGATCATCACTGATGTACTGTGGATCATCACTGATGTACTATGGACCATCACTGGTGTACTATGGATCATCACTGGTGTACTATGGACCATCACTGATGTACTATGGACCATCACTGATGTACTATGGACCATCACTGATGTACTGTGGACCATCCCTGATGTACTGTGGAACAACACTGATGTACTGTGGATCATCACTGATGTACTGTGGACCATCACTGATGTACTGTGGACCATCACTGGTGTACTGTGGACCATCACTGGTGTACTATGGGCCATCACTGGTGTACTATGGATCATCACTGGTGTACTATGGATCATCACTGATGTACTATGGATCATCCCTGATGTACTGTGGATCATCACTGATGTACTGTGGATCATCACTGATGTACTATAGATCATCACTGATGTACTATGGGCCATCAGTGGTGTACTATGGGCCATCACTGGTGTACTATGGATCATCACTGGTGTACTGTGGATCATCACTGGTGTACTGTGGACTAGGGATGAGCCGAACACCCCCGGGTTCGGTTCGCACCAGAACCCGCAAACTAACCGAAAGTTTGCACGAACATTAGAACCCTATTAAATACAATGGATGCGAACGTTCGAATTCTAAAGTGCTAATTATAATGACTATTATGCATGTTATTGTCCTAAAAAGGGTTTGGGAACCCGGGTTCTGCACCAGGGGACATGTATCAATGCAAAAAGAAGTTTTAAAAACGGCCGTTTTTCGGGAGCAGTCATTTTAATGATGCATAAAGTGAAAAAAAATCAAATATTCCTTTAAATATCGTACCTGGGGGGTGTCTAAAGTATGCCTGTGAAGTGCCACGTGTTTCCCGTGTTTAGAACTGTCCCTGCACAAAATGACATTTCTAAAGGAAAAAAAAGCCATTTAAAACTGCTTGCGGCTTTAATGTAATGTCTGGTCCCGGTAATATGGATGAAAATCTTTAAGAAAAATGGCATAGCTACCCTATCACAGCCCCTACCCCAGCCCATTACCAGCCCCTTTGGGTCTTGTATGGATATTAAGGGGAACCCCGCACACAAAATAAAAAAGGCCCTATATACTCTGAACAGCCGTATACAGGCGGTGCATACAAGACAGGGACTGTAGGTTTGTTCTTATGTAGAATCTGTTTGTAATTTTGAACTGGTACATTGTTTAAGTGTAGCTCCAGCCAAAAAATATATTTTTAAGCTTTTTGGAAAACATAGGGAAGGGTTATCACCCCTGTAACATTTGTTTTGCTGTCTGTGCCCCTGTTCAGAACATTTCACCTCACTTTCCGTCCCAATGACAACTGTTTTTGAAATGTGGTGTTTTTATTGAAACAAGGATTGGTGATAAAGCATCAGTAGAGAGGAGACACCTTTCTCCCATATTAATTCTTACAGGAGAGAATTTTCCTTCCTAGGGGTAGATTTCCTCTCACTTCCTGTTGTCTTCTTCCGTTTGCAAGTAGGAGTCGTTTGAAAGTTGGATGTTTGAAAATAGGGACCTGCCGTATATACTCTGCAGAAATTGGCCCCTTAGGTGTTGGTGTTGGCACAACACTGTAAGCACTCACAGTTACTCTTGGTGGGTGCTGGAACGCCCTGCTGTCAACTATTATATCAGGAATTGTAATTACATATAATTGTTGAACAGTGGTAGGAAAAATTGGGCCTTTGATGGTGGTGCTGGTGCCACAACACTGTAAGGGCTCACAGTTACTCTTGGTGGGCGCAGCAATGGGCCCTGCTGTGAATTATTAGATCAATAATTATAATTGCATGCCCCTGTTGAACAGGGGCTGAAAAATTGGGCCTTAGGCACTGGTGGCACAACACTGCAACCCCTCACAGATACTGTACTTGGAGCAGAGCAATGAGCCCTGTTGCAAAGTATTGCATCAAAAATTGTAATTACACGCCCCTGTTAAACAGGGGCTGAAAAATTGGGCCTTAGGCACTGGTGGCACAACACTGCAACCCCTCACAGATACTGTACTTGGAGCACAGCAATGAGCCCTGTTGCAAAGTATTGCATCAAAAATTGTAATTACACGCCCCTGTTAAACAGGGGCTGAAAAATTGGGCCTTAGGCACTGGTGGCACAACACTGCAACCCCTCACAGATACTGTACTTGGAGCACAGCAATGAGCCCTGTTGCAAAGTATTGCATCAGAAATGGTAATTACACGCCCCTGTTAAACAGGGGCTGAAAAATTGGAACTTAGGCACTGGTGGCGGCACCCAGAAACAAAAATGTTCTTCCAAGCTATCATCATCAGTCGGATCATCGAGGAGGAGGAGGATAGCCAGTCAACATAACAGCACAGGCACTCAGCATCAGCATCAGTCTTGAAGGGATGTGACATTTTAAAATAAATTAGTCTGTTATATCAGCATCAGGTGTGTGGTAGCTGGTGGTGATCCAAGACTGGTTCATCTTGATGAAAGTCAGTCGATCAACCGAGTCGGTGGACAGGCACACCCTGTGATCCGTGACAAATCCTCCAGCAGCACTGAATGTGCGTTCTGAAAGAACGCTGGATGCAGGACAGGACAGTAGCTCAATTGCATACTGTGCAAGCTCTGGCCAGTGATCCATCCTCAAGACCCAGTAAGCCAGATGATTTTCGGTGGGGAAGGTGTCCAAGTCTGACCTTGCCCCTAGGTATTCCTGCACCATGTATATCAGACGCTGGCGATGGTTGCTGGAACCGATCATACTTTGGGGCTGCGGACAAAAGAATTGTCTGAACGCATCGGTCAGACGGCCACCTTCCCCACCGCTCCTTCTTTGACTGACCGAAGCCTCAGCAACTCGTTGTCCAGGACCAGGAGTTTGTAACCTCCCAGTCTCTGGGAACGCGTTGCACAGACCTTTCTGCAAGGCCTTCCGGAGTTGTCTCATCCTCTGCTCCCTCTACGACGGTAACATAAGGTCCGCAACCTTACCCTTGTACCGTGGATCAAGGAGAGTGGCCAGCCAGTAATGGTCCCTCTCCTTGATCCGAAGAATACGAGGATCCTTCCGCAGACTTTGCAGGATCAGGGAGGCCATGCAGCGTAGGTTAGCTGAGGCATTCAGTCTGGAGTCCTCTGGGTCACTAAGGACGACATGATCCGCAGCCACCTCCTCCCAGCCACGTACAAGTCCACTGGTTTCTTGGGACTGTAAATCATCCCTAAAAGACTGCTGCTGATGATGCTGAGTGCCAGGCTCCACCTCCATGCTGACACAATCCTCCTCCTCCTCCTCCTCCTCTTCCTGTGCGATGGGTGGGACAGAAGGAACACTGTCTGGGTAAAGGGGGCCTTGAGAGGCAAGGAAGTCCTCCTCTTCCTGCCTCTGTTCTGCCTCAAGTGCCCTGTCCATTATTCCACGCAGCGTGTGCTCCAACAGGTGGACAAGAGGTACAGTGTCACTGATGCATGCACTGTCACTGCTCACCATCCTCGTGGCCTCCTCAAATGGTGCCAGGACAGTGCATGCATCCCTGATCATGCCCCACTGGCGTGGTGAAAAAAAAACAAGCTCCCCTGACCTTGTCCTGGTGCCGTAGTCACACAGGTACTCATTGATGGCCCCCTGCTGCGTGTGCAGCCGCTGCAGCATGGCCAACATTGAGTTCCACCTGGTGGGCATGTCACATATAAGGCGGTTCTTGGGCAGGTTCAACTCCTTTTGCAGCTCAGCCAGGCGAGCACTGGCATTATAAGATCTGCGGAAATGCACACAGACTTTCCTGGCCTGCCTCAGGACATTCTGTAAGCCCGGGTACCTGCCCAAGAACCGCTGCACCACCAGGTTAAGGACGTGAGCCACACAGGGCACATGGGTCAGCTGTCCCTGTCGGAGGGCAGAGAGGAGGTTGGTGCCATTGTCGCAAACCACCATTCCTGGCTTAAGCTGGCGTGGCGTCAACCACCTCTCGGCCTGCCCCTGCAGAGCAGACAGGACCTCTGCCCCAGTGTGGCTCCTGTCCCCCAAACACACCAGCGCAAGCACGGCATGGCATCTTTTTGCCTGCGTACTTGCGTAGCCCCTTGAACGCCTACGGAGCACCGCTGGTTCCGAGGACAAAGCACAGGAAGAGGCCATGGAGGAAGAAGAAGAGGAGGGGGTGGAGGAGAGAGGTGTGTCACAACCAGTAGTAGCATTTTGGAGGCGTGGCGGTGGAACAACCTCCAACACTACTGCACCTTGTCCTGCATCCTTCCCAGCTGCCAAAAGAGTGACCCAATGGGCCGTGAAAGAAAGGTAACGTCCCTGTCCATGCCTGCTGGACCATGAGTCAGCGGTAATATGCACCTTACCGCTGACCGCCCTGTCCAGCGAGGCCAAGACATTGCCTTCCACATGCCGGTAGAGAGCCGGAATCGCCTTCCGTGAGAAAAAGTGGCATTTGGGAACCTGCCACTGAGGAACCGCACATTGCACAAACTCACGGAAGGGGGCCGAGTCTACCAACTGAAAAGGCAGCAGTTGAAGCGCTAGCAATTTAGCCAAGCTAGCATTCAACCGCTGGGCATGTGGATGGCTGGGAGTGAACTTCTTTCGACGGTCCAGCAGCTGGGGCAGGGAAATTTGCCTGCTAGAATCGGACGTCGGTGTACTGCTACCAGAGTGGCCGCAAGTACTTGGCTGTGACACACCTAATTCTACACCTTCATTCCTCTCAGTGCAGGTTTCAGAGAGGACTGAAGGTATAGTGGGGTTGGAGATCCCAGCTGATGCGGTGCAAGGAGAGGTCCGCTTTGTTCTTTGGTGTGGGTCTTTAAGGTAGGCTTGCCAACGAGCTGCATGGCAGGTCAACATATGTCTGGTCAAGCATGTGGTGCCCAAGCGGCTGATGTTTTGGCCACGCGATATACGCTTGAGACATATGTTGCAAACAGCAGCTGTGCGATCTGATGCACTCGCCTCAAAAAAGGCCCACACCAAAGAACTTTTTGAATGACGGGCAGAGGCAGCGCCCTGCACAGGCGGAGCTCTGCGGTGTGATTCCGTTGGTGTGCTGCCCTTACGCTGGCCACCCAAGGGCATCCTGCCTCGTTGGAGATGTGCCTCCTCCTCATCCTCCTCCTCCTCCTCCTCTCTCCTATTAGGCACCCACGTGGAGTCAGTGACCTCATCATCCCCTCCCTCCTCATCACTGGAGCCAATCTGGCAGTATGCTGCAGCTGCTGGAACATGACTGCCAGATTGGTGTCCTTCTTGAGCATCCCCTCTCTCTGCTCTCACGCTACTGCCTTCCTCTAGCTGGGTATCATCATCAGATCATTCGAAACACTGGGCATCCTCCTGGAGCATGTACCCAACACTGTGCTCAAACAGTTTGGGGGACTCCTCAGGAGGAGGACATGGTGGGTCTAGGGAAGGAGTGACTGATGATGACATTGATACCAGGGAAGAGGACGCTTTGGCAGCTGCTTTGCCAGTACCCTGAGCCTGGGTGAGAGAGGATGAGGAGGATGAGGAGGGCTTGGTCATCCACTCTACCAAGTCTTCGGCATGATGTGGCTCAACATGTCCAGCTGCCGAAAAGAAGGACAAGCGTGTCCCATGGCCATGTGCTGATGACAATGCACCACGTCCACGACCAGCACTGTTGCCCCAGACACAGAGCCTGCTTGCCCTCTTTTATTGGCTCCTGACTGTCTGCCTCTCCTTGTTTGCCTTCCAGACATTCTAATGGATGGCCTGCAGGGAGATGGGAAAAACAGCAATAAGGGCTAGCTTCAGGTGTATAATGTGCAGGAGGCTTAGCAACAATGACACTGACACTGTCCCCTGCCTATCCTTCTGTGTCCCTAAACACAAGGATTTGCAATATGCTTCAGCAAGATTGGTTTAGCACAGAATAGTACACTGACACTTTCCCTCACTGAGTGTCCTTCTCTGTCCCTAAACACAAGGATTTGCAATATGCTTCAGCAAGATTGGTTTAGCACAGAATAGTACACTGACACTTTCCCTCACTGAGTGTCCTTCTCTGTCCTTAAACACAAGGATTTGCAATATGCTTCAGCAAGATTGGTTTAGCACAGAATAGTACACTGACACTTTCCCTCACTGAGTGTCCTTCTCTGTCCCTAAACACAAGGATTTGCAATATGCTTCAGCAAGATTGGTTTAGCACAGAATATTACACTGACACTTTCCCTCACTGAGTGTCCTTCTGTGTCCCTAAACACAAGGATTTGCAATATGCTTCAGCAAGATTGGTTTAGCACAGAATAGTACACTGACACTTTCCCTCACTGAGTGTCCTTCTCTGTCCCTAAACACAAGGATTTGCAATATGCTTCAGCAAGATTGGTTTAGCACAGAATAGTACACTGACACTTTCCCTCACTGAGTGTCCTTCTCTGTCCCTAAACACAAGGATTTGCAATATGCTTCAGCAAGATTGGTTTAGCACAGAATAGTACACTGACACTTTCCCTCACTGAGTGTCCTTCTCTGTCCCTAAACACAAGGATTTGCAATATGCTTCAGCAAGATTGGTTTAGCACAGAATAGTACACTGACACTTTCCCTCACTGAGTGTCCTTCTGTGTCCCTAAACACAAGGATTTGCAATATGCTTCAGCAAGATTGGTTTAGCACAGAATAGTACACTGACACTTTCCCTCACTGAGTGTCCTTCTGTGTCCCTAAACACAAGGATTTGCAATATGCTTCAGCAAGATTGGTTTAGCACAGAATAGTACACTGACACTTTCCTTCACTGAGTGTCCTTCTCTGTCCCTAAACACAAGGATTTGCAATATGCTTCAGCCAGATTGGTTTAGCACAGAATAGTACACTGACAATTTCCCTCACTGAGTGTCCTTCTGTGTCCCTAAACACAAGGATTTGCAATATGCTTCAGCAAGATTGGTTTAGCACAGAATAGTACACTGACACTTTCCCTCACTGAGTGTCCTTCTCTGTCCCTAAACACAAGGATTTGCAATATGCTTCAGCAAGATTGGTTTAGCACAGAATAGTACACTGACACTTTCCCTCACTGAGTGTCCTTCTGTGTCCCTAAACACAAGGATTTGCAATATGCTTCAGCAAGATTGGTTTAGCACAGAATAGTACACTGACACTTTCCCTCACTGAGTGTCCTTCTCTGTCCTTAAACACAAGGATTTGCAATATGCTTCAGCAAGATTGGTTTAGCACAGAATAGTACACTGACACTTTCCCTCACTGAGTGTCCTTCTCTGTCCCTAAACACAAGGATTTGCAATATGCTTCAGCAAGATTGGTTTAGCACAGAATAGTACACTGACACTTTCCCTCACTGAGTGTCCTTCTCTGTCCCTAAACACAAGGATTTGCAATATGCTTCAGCAAGATTGGTTTAGCACAGAATAGTACACTGACACTTTCCCTCACTGAGTGTCCTTCTCTGTCCCTAAACACAAGGATTTGCAATATGCTTCAGCAAGATTGGTTTAGCACAGAATAGTACTCTGACACTTTCCCTCACTGAGTGTCCTTCTGTGTCCCTAAACACAAGGATTTGCAATATGCTTCAGCAAGATTGGTTTAGCACAGAATAGTACACTGACACTTTCCCTCACTGAGTGTCCTTCTCTGTCCCTAAACACAAGGATTTGCAATATGCTTCAGCAAAATTGGTTTAGCACAGAATAGTACACTGACACTTTCCATCACTGAGTGTCCTTCTGTGTCCCTAAACACAAGGATTTGCAATATGCTTCAGCAAGATTGGTTTAGCACAGAATAGTACACTGACACTTTCCCTCACTGAGTATCCTTCTCTGTCCCTAAACACAAGGGTTTGCAATATGCTTCAGCAAGATTGGTTTAGCACAGAATAGTACACTGACACTTTCCCTCACTGAGTGTCCTTCTCTGTCCCTAAACACAAGGATTTGCAATATGCTTCAGCAAGATTGGTTTAGCACAGAATAGTACACTGACACTTTCCCTCACTGAGTGTCCTTCTGTGTCCCTAAACACAAGGATTTGCAATATGATTCAGCAAGATTGGTTTATCACAGAATAGTACACTGACACTTTCCCTCACTGAGTGTCCTTCTCTGTCCCTAAACACAAGGATTTGCAATATGCTTCAGCAAGATTGGTTTAGCAAAGAATAGTACACTGACACTTTCCCTCACTGAGTGTCCTTCTGTGTCCCTAAACACAAGGATTTGAAATATGCTTCAGCAAGATTGGTTTAGCACAGAATAGTACACTGACACTTTCCCTCACTGAGTGTCCTTCTCTGTCCCTAAACACAAGGATTTGCAATATGCTTCAGCAAGATTGGTTTAGCACAGAATAGTACACTGACACTTTCCCTCACTGAATGTCCTTCTCTGTCCCTAAACACAAGGATTTGCAATATGCTTCAGCAAGATTGGTTTAGCACAGAATAGTACACTGACACTTTCCCTCACTGAGTGTCCTTCTCTGTCCCTAAACACAAGGATTTGCAATATGCTTCAGCAAGATTGGTTTAGCACAGAATAGTACACTGACACTTTCACTCACTGAGTGTCCTTCTGTGTCCCTAAACACAAGGATTTGCAATATGCTTCAGCAAGATTGGTTTAGCACAGAATAGTACACTGACACTTTCCCTCACTGAGTGTCCTTCTCTGTCCCTAAACACAAGGATTTGCAATATGCTTCAGCAAGATTGGTTTAGCACAGAATAGAACACTGACACTTTCCCTCACTGAGTGTCCTTCTGTGTCCCTAAACACAAGGATTTGCAATATGCTTCAGCAAGATTGGTTTAGCACAGAATAGTACACTGACACTTTCCCTCACTGAGTGTCCTTCTCTGTCCCTAAACACAAGGATTTGCAATATGCTTCAGCAAGATTGGTTTAGCACAGAATAGTACACTGACACTTTCACTCACTGAGTGTCCTTCTGTGTCCCTAAACACAAGGATTTGCAATATGCTTCAGCAAGATTGGTTTAGCACAGAATAGTACACTAACACTTTCCCTCACTGAGTGTCCTTCTCTGTCCCTAAACACAAGGATTTGCAATATGCTTCAGCAAGATTGGTTTAGCACCGAATAGTACACTGACACTTTCCCTCACTTAGTGTCCTTCTGTGTCCCTAAACACAAGGATTTGCAATATGCTTCAGCAAGATTGGTTTAGCACAGAATAGTACACTGACACTTTCTCTCACTGAGTGTCCTTCTGTGTCCCTAAACACAAGGATTTGCAATATGCTTCAGCAAGATTGGTTTAGCACAGAATAGTACACTGACACTTTCCCTCACTGAGTGTCCTTCTCTGTCCCTAAACACAAGGATTTGCATTATGCTTCAGCCAGATTGGTTTAGCACAGAATAGTACACTGACACTTTCCCTCACTGAGTGTCCTTCTGTGTCCCTAAACACAAGGATTTGCAATATGCTTCAGCAAGATTGGTTTAGCACAGAATAGTACACTGACACTTTCCCTCACTGAGTGTCCTTCTCTGTCCCTAAACACAAGGATTTGCAATATGCTTCAGCAAGATTGGTTTAGCACAGAATAGTACACTGACACTTTCCCTCACTGAGTGTCCTTCTGTGTCCCTAAACACAAGGATTTGCAATATGCTTCAGCAAGATTGGTTTAGCACAGAATAGTACACTGACACTTTCCATCACTGAGTGTCATTCTCTGTCCCTAAACACAAGGATTTGCAATATGCTTCAGCAAGATTGGTTTAGCACAGAATAATACACTGACACTTTCCCTCACTGAGGCCTCGTACACACGACCGATTTTCTCGTCGTAAACAGTCAAGAAAAGTGCCGCGAGAGTTTTTTTGTCTAGAAAAACGTTCGTGTGTATGGTTTTACGACGAGAAACTTGACGAGAATCTCGACGAGAAAATAGAGAACCTGCTCTCTATTTTCTCGTCAGGAGTCCAGATTTCCTCGTCGTGTTTCTCGTCGGCCTGTTTTGTGACGAGAAAATGGTTTGTGTGTATGCTTTTACGACTCTTCCAAAAGCGCGCATGCTCACAAGCAACTATGAGACGGGAGCGCATCTTCTGGTAAAACAAGCCTTCATAATGGAGAGAGCACATTCGTCACGCTCATAAATATTTCATCGTTTAAATGTTCTGCATTGAATTCTTCGTTAGAATGTTACATTAATCAAAACGAGAGACCTTCTTTTGCTGCTGATATTCACACAGAGTTATGCCTTATTTTTAACCTTTTTCATGCTGCTCTTTATAAGATTCATGTGTATTATATCGTGCAAGTTTTTAGGAATAATTTAAATGGTTAGATTTTTCAAAATGATGTTAATTATAATTTCTCAATGTTTTGATAGCGATCTCCCATTTAATTTTCTAATCTATATTTTTAAAATTTCACACCATGTTTTTGAGCTAATCAGATTTAGTTATTCTTTTGGGGGGGTGATATCTGTGCCTTTTATTGTCAGTCAAATGTATCTGCTTACTCCAAAGCTTGTTTTTTTTTATTTAAAAATACACATAGTCAAGTATGAACTTAAACAAAAAACACATTTATTCATGTTTATAAATTAAATAAAGAGAAGGCAGCGCTGGAGAAGCTGCTGCCATTTGTGCATCCCAGGGACCCCAGAGCACACAGCAACCCTGTGTGGACACTAAAATTGGGAGCTTGAGAAGGCCCACATTTCAGAACACAATCTGATGCTGGCCTCCCAGAGGTCAGGAACAGCAGCAGGTGAGATATATGTCCCAAGTGTGTGGTACTACAACAGGCTGCCTTCTGTCCGACCAGTGCGACCACAATGAAGCAAGGCCATCACTTCCTCTTCTTCCTGGCAACCTTCCCTGCAGCCTTTACTGAAGCCTTCCTTCTTCGTTTAGCTGGAGGCTGGCCCACTGGAGGGGTACTCCTGTCAGGAGGAGGAGGTGGAGGTGTAGCAGAAGGGGGTGGGGCAGAAGAAGAAGGTGGAGGTGTAGCAGAAGGGGGTGGGGCAGAAGGTGGAGGTGTAGCAGAAGGGGGTGGGGCAGAAGGTGGAGGTGTAGCAGAAGGGGGTGGGGCAGAAGAAGAAGGTGGAGGTGTAGCAGAAGGGGGTGGGGCAGAAGGTGGAGGGGTAGCAGAAGGGGGTGGGGCAGAAGAGGAAGGTGGAGGTGGAGGTTGAGGTTGGGTCAGTTGGGCCACCTCACATATGGCGGTATTGGGGGTAAT
The DNA here is from genome assembly GCA_029206835.1 of Rana muscosa. Classification (NCBI taxonomy): domain Eukaryota; kingdom Metazoa; phylum Chordata; class Amphibia; order Anura; family Ranidae; genus Rana; species Rana muscosa. Next base: position 16,205,858 of record JARGYO010005562.1, read on the forward strand.
TTGCTCCATCACCCCCTTGTTGAGCAAGGTGATGAGCAGGGGTTCGCATAGGAGGCGTTGCTCCATGCTCATCACCTTGAACTTAGCCTCCACTAGGCCGGCAATGGCCTCTTCAGGGGATGTGGGCTCCTTGAGGGTGGCATGGGCCTCTTTAATAAGGGCCATTGCTGCCTCACTGGTGGTCCTGTCCCTCCTGCCTCTTTTGTGAAGCCTGATGGGAGGCACCTGGGATCTGGTGCTTCTCCTTTGCCCTGCCACCTCCTGTCTGCCACTGGGCCCTGCCACCTCCTGGCTGCCACTGGGCCCTGCCACCTCCTGGCTGCCACTGGGCCCTGCCACCTCCTGTCTGCCACTGGGCCCTGCCACCTCCTGGCTGCCACTGGGCCCTGCCACCTCCTGGCTGCCACTGGGCCCTGCCACCTCCTGGCTGCCACTGGGCCCTGCCACCTCCTGGCTGCCACTGGGCCCTTCCTCCTCCTGCCTGACAGTTTCCAGACCCTCCTCCTGGCTGATTTCATCCTGTGTATGAAAAGGAAACATAGTTTAATATGTTGGTTTAATCTTTGCATCAAACTTTGTAATCCTGATGGAAGCAATTAGAATGTAAATGCATAAATCCTTGCTTTAAATTTACCACTACATCAGCTTGACTATTTACCACACAATTAAGTGCAGAATAATGTCTACAGATCATGATTTCACTTGTTGAATACAAAATAATGTATGTTTCTCATCCTGACATATTTGGGAAACATTAATTTTATCCCACTACATTTTCAGTTAATACTATACCTGGCTCCAGATGGCCAAATCAGGATCATCCAGGATGGCTGCCTCCTCTTGCTCCAGAGAAGGCTCAGGTTGGCTGCAGGGAAGTCTGGGGGGAAGAGTGGAGAGTGATGGCCTTGGCTCAATGTGGTCATCCAGGAAGGACATCCTGCTGTAGTACCACAAAACCGGGACATAAACATCATCTGCTGCTGCTCCTGACCTCTGAGAAGCCAGCACCTTAGAGCGTTCAGTCCTGTAGGTACCTCTCAAGCTCCCAATTTTAGTGTCCACTTGTTTTGCTGTGGCTGTGGGCACCTTGGTATGCACAAATGGGAGCAGCTTCTCCAGCGCTGCTTTTCTCACCCCTTTTTTTTTATGGATGGGGTTTTTGGTCTCCCACAGAGCCGGCAGCTCCCTTACCCGGTCAATAAATTCCGCCAGGAACTCTTTGTCGCTAATAAATACATTCATATTGTATCTGCAAGTAAAATAAATTATATTTAAATAATGTGAGGCAAACAGTCTAACCTCCTTCACATCCTAGTCACCATATATATCCTCCAACAATCTCAAGACAGTATAGGCCAACAATTTTAACAAGTCTCACAAAATCACATACCTTCGTTCGCACGTCCGTCACTTGAACTCCTCTCTCCGCACACCGAACGTACTATAGTCACATGTGTGTTTGCTATATACACACCACGCATGCGTCCAAATTCGAACACGTCGCTCCGCACACGTCGCCCGCCCACGTCGCCCGCCCATGACGTTCTAACTAACATCTTTTCCCGCCCCTTCTCTTTCGGCGCGCAGACAGATATGGCGGAGTTACAGCAGGTGTCTGATAATTCCGCAACTAGCGAGGAGACAAGCCCGGAGACCGAGGACACGTCACGATCAAGGAGGAGATTCAAGGCATTGAATATGTCTTTGGCGGAGATGGCGGAGATGGTGGACATCTTGGTCAAGGCTGATTATGATGCCAAGCATGGGCCGTATAGCAAACCAAATAGAAGGAAGGCCAAAATCCTCACTAAAGTTGTGAAGAGTCTGAGGGCGAAGTTCGGGGTGAAACGCTCAAATGAGCAGCTCAGAAAGAAGTGGTCAGACCTCAAACTGAGGGAGCCAGACCAGTTGAGGAGCATAAAGAGGATGCTCGCTAAAAGTAAGTAAAATGACGACCTTTCTGCTATTAATCTTTTTAGAAACTGACTTTTTTTTTTTTAAAGCATATTGGACTCCCTTCCAAAATGTATTATTTTGAACTAGGTTGGGCACAGTAATCGTTCGTTACGTTACCGACACTTCGTTCGGCCACTATCCGTGGTTTTGGCTTATTTAAGACCCCCAAAAGTAATTAGACATCTGCCATTTTTGATCAAGTATTGTGGATAATTTTTAAGTCTAGATGATGTGTTTGTAAGGAGAATGAAATGCAAACTTTAATCAGTGTAAAGGAGAGGACACTCAGCAGCTGCTTCCACATCTGTACTTTGGAGCACTATAGTGTGGGCCACCAGACCCGCCTTTTTTGGGTGTCCCACACAGGTGCATCAGAGTTTATTTGTGGTGCCTCCATGTCCAAAAAATTACATCCAAATGTGAATAATAAACATATTTGGGGTCATAAAGAATGCATTTTTCTTTAAATTCCGCACAAACACACACTTGTACCCCACTTCCAAACAATTTAGCCTGTTTTAAGTTTAAAAATGAGATTTTTACAGTGTGATAAATAGACCTTTGGTTTTATTCTCATAGGGGAGAGAAGACTGGGAGGAGGACACTCCAGGGAGCACATGCACCCCACAACTTCCAAGCAACCCCAAACTCCCAAAGATCCACAACCGAAAGATGTGCAGGAAGTTGAGGTGGAGGAAGGAGAAGTGCAGGAAGGAGAGGTGGATGACGTTGTGGATCTGGTCACCACAACAGGTCAGTATCTGACACCACAGCTTAAGGTAAGCGAGGTAGGCCTGCAGAGTTTTATTAATTTTTTTTTATGGTTTTTAGGGGATGGAAATGTTGTGAAGGATAGCACACCGTTCTCTGCTGACAGTGCCCTCCGCCTCATCCAGCAAGTGATGGAATGTAGCACGGAACTGGACCTAATTAAACAAAGAATCCATGTGATGGAACAAACATTTAAAGACATTCTCGATGTTTTGGGGAGAATTCAATAAGCCATCCAAACACATTTGTTTTTACATGTTTGTTTTTATATTTTTACTAATTTTTTGAGTAACAAAGCAGCCAAAAATTGAATATGCACACAGTGTGTGAACATGTGCTATCTGCCATCAGGGGATATCCATGTACGTCTTTTGTGGGTGCAACCCCTTCCTCGTATCAAAAGTCGGTGAACTGAGGAAGGGGATGCACCCCCAAAACACATCCATTGATCACCCCTGATGGCAGATAGCACATGTTGACAATAGGGATCAGGATTGTAAACTTCCTATTTGCAAAAAAGTAAAAATGTGTGCATATTGAATTTTTGGCTGGGCAAGGGGTGGCAGGACCCCATATTAGGACGGGCACATAGAGACATAGTTTGTGTAACTGAATGTCTCAGATTGCTCAGAGGTATCCAATGTTGTCATTTTAGAAATGCAAGTGGTATTTTTGTATTTTCATAAGCCAAAATTTGACGGGTTGTGGTCAGGCCAACCCCAAAGTAAAACAAAAAAAAATGTGCAGAGAGTAAAATATTTGACCACAAACAACGTGTAGCTTCTTTTTATAATACACTCTAAGCTTATTTGGTTCTTTTGTAAGGTAACATAGTGAAATTGGTTGTTATTTACTAAAGTAAAATACACTTGCCACTACAAATGCACAAAGACAAACTAGGAGACAGGAAAGAACAAATAATTAAAGGTTTAAACAAGATTTTTATTGGGATACTTAGACATAGGCTGGCATAGGAATTGCCCCCCTACCCGTGAAATACTCCACACGGGCATTTTGGGGGGGCAAGCCAAGACGGGCAGATTCCAGGCCCGGAAGGGGATTTGCAGGGGAAAGTCCAGCCTCTGGCAAAACTGAGGCCATATATGAATTCGCTTTGCGGCAAAGAAAATTGTGTAGCACACAGCAGCATAACACTACATAGTTTATTTTGTAGTCCGCCAAGTGGATGGAAGTCATAAAAAGGCGGAACCGGCTGGCCATTATGCCAAAGGCATTTTCAACGACTCTTCGGGCCCTGGCCAGCCGGTAATTGAACACACTCTTCTCTGGGGTCAGGGTCCTCTGTGGAAATGGCCTCATAAGATGCCGTCCGAGTCCGAAGGCTTCATCAGCCAAGAAAACAAAGGGGAGTCCTTCAATATTCCCTGCATCCGGTGGCAATGCAAGGTCGTCACTCTGGAGACGGAGGGCAAACTCCGTCTGGATGAAGGATCCCCCATCGGACATCCGGCCATTCTTCCCTACATCAACATAGAGGAATTCATACCGTGCTGACACCACCGCCATCAGCACAATGCTATGAAACCCCTTGTAGTTGTAGTAGTAGGATCCAGAACGGGGTGGCGGCACGATGCGGACGTGCTTCCCGTCTATGGCACCACCGCAGTTGGGGAAGTCCCACCGGGTGGCAAACTCCGATGCCACAGTCTGCCATTCCTGTGGCGTTGAAGGAAGCTGTGGAGTGAAACAAGATGAAATAATATTAGAAAAACAAAGGCATACATTACAAGCAAATTCAAGACCAAAAAATTAGAGACCAACATCAATCTAATTATACGTTTATTAAGGTGTGTAAAAAAAGTATAATGGAAGGCTCATTTATCATATTCATCACCCCCTCTGATGGGCCATTACTAAATTATTTTGGGGGGGGGAGATGTGTTTGGCCACAGGATAGCATTGCAGTGGCGGTGCGTCCAGAGTGGGCGCTGGAGCACTGTCCCCTCTCTCCTGTGCCCATCACTCAGAACAATACATAGGTTCATGCGTTGCATGAACCTATGTATTGTCTATGCCGCACACTATTCAGGTGGATGGCCTCTTGTAAAGCGACCGACATATGATTAATTGCGTCATTTAGGGGGTTAAAATTGCAGAGCAGAAACAGGTATTAAAAAAGTCTTGCAAATTACAACCTGAGGGATGTAATTGGCTTCCTCAAAGAAAAATCGGGGACGCAAGGAGGGGGCATTCCTTGTGTAAACACTGACAGGCAGCTCTGGCAATCATGTTCACCAAGTCTGTTTAATGGTAACATGATTGGCTGATGCAACATGAAGGGAAGGAGAAGACATCAAGGACAGAAGAAGGATGGCGCTGACCACAAGAAGGTAAGTGCAGGGCTGGGGGGAAACTGGCTGCAATAGAGGGGACTAAATGGCTGCATTGGAGGGGACAACTGGGGGCGTTTATTAGGCAACAGAGCAAAAAAGGAGGAAGTTTATTTCCGAAATTGGGGTTGTAACCCCCCAACATTTGGAGCAACAGGCGCCCCTGCTGGAAAAGTTAGTGAGGGGAAATATTTAGGGAGGATAAAAAAGGGGCATTTAAAAACTTCCAGCATGCATGGGGACAAAGGGGACATTCTCAGCATATTACAATCATGGTAATTAGGAAAGGATGAAAGAAATACAATACATTAGCATACATGTAATACATAAAATGTGATGTGAAGGGAGAAAACTTACCCTAATATAGTCCTCCTGCAGGACTTGTATAATAGCAGAACAGGTGTCTGGGATTATGAGGCCCAGAGCCTGGGGGGAGATGCCTGTGGTGAACTTCAAGTCCTGAAGACTTCTCCCTGTCGCCAGGTAACGCAACGTGGCGATGAGCCTCTGCTCAGCACTGATGGCTTCCCGCATAACGGTGTCCTTCCTGGTAATATAGGGGGACACCAAAGCCAACAGTTCCTGAAAAACGGGGTCAGACATCCTCAGAAAATTCCTGTAGTCCTCAGGATTATTCTCGACGATCTCCCGCAGCAGAGGCATGTGGCAGAATTGGTCCCGCTGGAGCAACCAATTCTTGGTCCATGAACTCCTCCTCACACCATTCATGGACTGGTCTTGGTCCAAAACAAGCAGACCAACACCAAGCGCACGCACAGCACGAACTCGACGACGAGAACGTCCAGGCGACATGGCTAGGAAACGGTCGTCTAATCAGAAAGTACAGAACAGAACGCACTTTAGAACAGCAAGGCCTACGAATAACGAACTGAAATTCAGAAACGAACAGGCAAGAACGCACTGTAAAACAGATACGACCTGCCTAGACGCCCTGAAAGTCAAGATACGAACCCACAAGCACAAACTGAACGGCAGAAAACGATCTGAAAAGTACGAAGACTGAAAAGCGCGAATCGTCTCTTCCCAAACTTTTACTTCACACGCGGTAACACGAGATCAGCAAAAGCAGCCCAAGGGGTGGCGCCAAGAAAAAAGATCTTCCCCTTTATAGTGCCGTCGTACGTGCTGGACGTGAGCGCAGAGAACCACGAGGAAATTGGGAAATGACAGTGTGTACGCATAGAAAGCTTGACGAGAAAATCGACAAGCTTAACAAGAATCTCGTCGAAAAAAACGACGTGTTTTTTACGACGAGAAAATCGGTCGTGTGTACGAGGCCTGAGTGTCCTTCTCTGTCCCTAAACACAAGGATTTGCAATATGCTTCAGCAAGATTGGTTTAGCACAGAATAGTACACTGACACTTTCCCTCACTGAGTGTCCTTCTCTGTCCCTAAACACAAGGATTTGCAATATGCTTCAGCAAAATTGGTTTAGCACAGAATAGTACACTGACACTTTCCCTCACTGATTGTCCTTCTGTGTCCCTAAACACAAGGATTTGCAATATGCTTCAGCAAGATTGGTTTAGCACAGAATAGTACACTGACACTTTCCCTCACTGAGTGTCCTTCTCTGTCCCTAAACACAAGGATTTGCAATATGCTTCAGCAAGATTGGTTTAGCACAGAATAGTACACTGACACTTTCCCTCACTGAGTGTCCTTCTCTGTCCCTAAACACAAGGATTTGCAATATGGTTCAGCAAGATTGGTTTAGCACAGAATAGTACACTGACACTTTCCCTCACTGAGTGTCCTTCTGTGTCCCTAAACACAAGGATTTGCAATATGCTTCAGCAAGATTGGTTTATCACAGAATAGTACACTGACACTTTCCCTCACTGAGTGTCCTTCTCTGTCCCTAAACACAAGGATTTACAATATGCTTCAGCAAGATTGGTTTAGCAAAGAATAGTACACTGACACTTTCCCTCACTGAGTGTCCTTCTGTGTCCCTAAACACAAGGATTTGCAATATGCTTCAGCAAGATTGGTTTAGCACAGAATAGTACACTGACACTTTCCCTCACTGAGTGTCCTTCTGTGTCCCTAAACACAAGGATTTGCAATATGCTTCAGCAAGATTGGTTTAGCACAGAATAGTACACTGACACTTTCCCTCACTGAGTGTCCTTCTCTGTCCCTAAACACAAGGATTTGCAATATGCTTCAGCAAGATTGGTTTAGCACAGAATAGTACACTGACACTTTCCCTCACTGAGTGTCCTTCTCTGTCCCTAAACACAAGGATTTGCAATATGCTTCAGCAAGATTGGTTTAGCACAGAATAGTACACTGACACTTTCCCTCACTGAGTGTCCTTCTGTGTCCCTAAACACAAGGATTTGCAATATGCTTCAGCAAGATTGGTTTAGCACAGAATAGTACACTGACAATTTCCCTCACTGAGTGTCCTTCTGTGTCCCTAAACACAAGGATTTGCAATATGGTTCAGCAAGATTGGTTTATCACAGAATAGTACACTGACACTTTCCCTCACTGAGTGTCCTTCTCTGTCCCTAAACACAAGGATTTACAATATGCTTCAGCAAGATTGGTTTAGCAAAGAATAGTACACTGACACTTTCCCTCACTGAGTGTCCTTCTGTGTCCCTAAACACAAGGATTTGCAATATGCTTCAGCAAGATTGGTTTAGCACAGAATAGTACACTGACACTTTCCCTCACTGAGTGTCCTTCTGTGTCCCTAAACACAAGGATTTGCAATATGCTTCAGCAAGATTGGTTTAGCACAGAAAAGTACACTGACACTTTCCCTCACTGAGTGTCCTTCTCTGTCCCTAAACACAAGGATTTGCAATATGCTTCAGCAAGATTGGTTTAGCACAGAATAGTACACTGACACTTTCCCTCACTGAGTGTCCTTCTGTGTCCCTAAACACAAGGATTTGCAATATGCTTCAGCAAGATTGGTTTAGCACAGAATAGTTCACTGACACTTTCCCTCACTGAGTGTCTTTCTGTGTCCCTAAACACAAGGATTTGCAATATGCTTCAGCAAGATTGGTTTAGCACAGAATAGTACACTGACACTTTCCCTCACTGAGTGTCCTTCTCTGTCCCTAAACACAAGGATATGCAATATGCTTCAGCCAGATTGGTTTAGCACAGAATAGTACACTGACACTTTCCCTCACTGAGTGTCCTTCTGTGTCCCTAAACACAAGGATTTGCAATATGCTTCAGCAAGATTGGTTTAGCACAGAATAGTACACTGACACTTTCCCTCACTGAGTGTCCTTCTCTGTCCCTAAACACAAGGATTTGCAATATGCTTCAGCAAGATTGGTTTAGCACAGAATAGTACACTGACACTTTCCCTCACTGAGTGTCCTTCTGTGTCCCTAAACACAAGGATTTGCAATATGCTTCAGCAAGATTGGTTTAGCACAGAATAGTACACTGACACTTTCCCTCACTGAGTGTCCTTCTCTGTCCCTAAACACAAGGATTGCAATATGCTTCAGCAAGATTGGTTTAGCACAGAATAGTACACTGACACTTTCCCTCACTGAGTGTCCTTCTCTGTCTCTAAACACAAGGATTTACAATATGCTTCAGCAAGATTGGTTTAGCAAAGAATAGTACACTGACACTTTCCCTCACTGAGTGTCCTTCTGTGTCCCTAAACACAAGGATTTGCAATATGCTTCAGCAAGATTGGTTTAGCACAGAATAGTACACTGACACTTTCCCTCACTGAGTGTCCTTCTGTGTCCCTAAACACAAGGATTTGCAATATGCTTCAGCAAGATTGGTTTAGCACAGAGTAGTACACTGACACTTTCCCTCACTGAGTGTCCTTCTCTGTCCCTAAACACAAGGATTTGCAATATGCTTCAGCAAGATTGGTTTAGCACAGAATAATACACTGACACTTTCCCTCACTGAGTGTCCTTCTGTGTCCCTAAACACAAGGATTTGCAATATGCTTCAGCAAGATTGGTTTAGCACAGAATAGTACACTGACACTTTCCCTCACTGAGTGTCCTTCTGTGTCCCTAAACACAAGGATTTGCAATATGCTTCAGCAAGATTGGTTTAGCACAGAATAGTACACTGACACTTTCCCTCACTGAGTGTCCTTCTCTGTCCCTAAACACAAGGATTTGCAATATGCTTCAGCCAGATTGGTTTAGCCCAGAATAGTACACTGACACTTTCCCTCACTGAGTGTCCTTCTGTGTCCCTAAACACAAGGATTTGCAATATGCTTCAGCAAGATTGGCTTAGCACAGAATAGTACACTGACACTTTCCCTCACTGAGTGTCCTTCTCTGTCCCTAAACACAAGGATTTGCAATATGCTTCAGCAAGATTGGTTTAGCACAGAGTAGTACACTGACACTTTCCCTCACTGAGTGTCCTTCTCTGTCCCTAAACACAAGGATTTGCAATATGCTTCAGCAAGATTGGTTTAGCACAGAATAGTACACTGACACTTTCCCTCACTGAGTGTCCTTCTGTGTCCCTAAACACAAGGATTTGCAATATGCTTCAGCAAGATTGGTTTAGCACAGAATAGTACACTGACACTTTCCCTCACTGAGTGTCCTTCTGTGTCCCTAAACACAAGGATTTGCAATATGCTTCAGCAAGATTGGTTTAGCACAGAATAGTACACTGACACTTTCCCTCACTGAGTGTCCTTCTCTGTCCCTAAACACAAGGATTTGCAATATGCTTCAGCCAGATTGGTTTAGCCCAGAATAGTACACTGACACTTTCCCTCACTGAGTGTCCTTCTGTGTCCCTAAACACAAGGATTTGCAATATGCTTCAGCAAGATTGGTTTAGCACAGAATAGTACACTGACACTTTCCCTCACTGAGTGTCCTTCTCTGTCCCTAAACACAAGGATTTGCAATATGCTTCAGCAAGATTGGTTTAGCACAGAATAGAACACTGACACTTTCCCTCACTGAGTGTCCTTCTCTGACCCTAAACACAAGGATTTGCAATATGCTTCAGCAAGATTGGTTTAGCACAGAATAGTACACTGACACTTTCCCTCACTGAGTGTCCTTCTCTGTCCCTAAACACAAGGATTTGCAATATGCTTCATCAAGATTGGTTTAGCACAGAATAGTACACTGACACTTTCACTCACTGAGTGTCCTTCTGTGTCCCTAAACACAAGGATTTGCAATATGCTTCAGCAAGATTGGTTTAGCACAGAATAGTACACTGACACTTTCCCTCACTGAGTGTCCTTCTGTGTCCCTAAACACAAGGATTTGCAATATGCTTCAGCAAGATTGGTTTAGCACAGAATAGTACACTTCCCTCACTGAGGCCTCGTACACACGACCGAGTTTCTTGTTAAGCTTGTCGATTTTCTCGTCAAGCTTTCTATGCGTACACACTGTCATTTCCCAATTTCCTCGTTGTTCTCCGCGCTCACGTCCAGCACGTACGACGGCACTATAAAGGGGAAGATCTTTTTTCTTGGCGCCACCCCTTGGGCTGCTTTTGCTTATCTCGTGTTACCGCGTGTGAAGTAAAAGTTTGGGAAGAGACGATTCACGCTTTTCAGTCTTCGTACTTTTCAGATCGTTTTCTGCCGTTCAGTTTGTGCTTGTGGGTTCGTATCTTGACTTTCAGGGCGTCTAGGCAGGTCGTATCTGTTTTACAGTGCGTTCTTGCCTGTTCGTTTCTGATTTTCATTTCGTTATTCATAGGCCTTGCTGTTCTTTTTTTTTTTTTTCCGTTTCAAAAGATTTTATTTTGAAAAAGTGCGATACAAGTAAAAAAAAGGTAACATTGTACCCCGTCCGGGGTCTATACAGATCACGTTCAACAGAAATAAACAAAGATAAACAGAATGAGGCTATCTGAAAGAAAAAAAAAAAAGGGATCCATCACCTTATCCCAGACCAACTTGCTTAATATAGATGGATTTTTGGGCTTTACATTCCAATGGTAGTAATTGATAAATTGCCAAAGGGCCCCGAGGGGCAGCGGCCTCTCATCCACTCCCTGCCAGTCCGCACACCCCATCTGGGAACCTGCTGTGTGCAGAGTGGCTAGGGGCAAAGCACCCAGGGAAGGGAATGACCAAAAGGTTTCGGCAACCCATCCATCTACCCTTAATATACAAAAATGCAGCGCTATGCGTATAACAATATAAAACACCCAAGTGCTCGAAATTAAACTAAATCACAAATAATTAAGTATAAGTCCAAATGTATATGAAACTCCAAAGGATGTGAGAAACATAAATTCGAATCAGTTCCAGTTTGAATCAGTCCCAAATTGTAAAGGTGAATCTTCCAAAGTAAAAAAGTGACTTGTAACGTAACCACCACCACGTGAAAGGGAGGCTTACCAGATGTAATGGACCCAATGCACGTATGTGTAAGGGGTCAGACAGGCTGAATATGTATATGTCCATACATATGGAAACCAGGCCGGCACAATGCACCCTTGTATCCAAGGTTCAAACTCAGGAAAAAACACCGGAAATTCAAGCCAATAGGAGTATTGACTTGGCTCACATAAAGTTCATGTGGAAAAAGAAGGGAGAAGGCACATAGTGTAATACCGCAAAGGAATTTTAATGAATATAGGCAGATACACTTACATCCAATCCATGAATATAGCGCTTTGCAAAGACACTCAATGGTAGCAATGGAGTCTCCCGACGCGTTTCGCAAAACCTTGCATCGTCTGGGGCATAACTCCACTGTTGCCTGTATGCTATTTATAAAAAACAAGGACCTCCCCCTGATCTGCCCACTGAAACAGCACTTCCTGTAAAATCCAAAATGGCGCCGGAGCGTGCGTTCCAAGCCTCTCTATGGAACCCCTCCATAGGTGATTAATGCATATAGGAATCTGTATTGGCCAAAAGGGGAGGTAATAATGAATATGGTCAACTTGTGTAACCACTTACCTATGCATGGTGAGGGTTAAACCCTACAGTCCACGTGTATGTAAAGCCCTCATAATGTGGGGCCATGACGCTTGGGGTGCTGTCATTAGGCCAAATAATGGCCTTGTATATCTGTCCCGCCACACCACGTCACCCGGCGTGCAAACGCACACAGAGCATCACCTGGCGTGCGGACGTTACCTTCTCCCAAGCGTCGCGTAGCAGCGTCATCCAGCTCCACATGACCGCCACGTGACTCCGCGTCACATGACCGTCACAGGAGCCTGACGTAGCAACGTCATCCAGCTCCACGTGACCGCCACGTGACATCACGCCACATGACCATCACTGAGCATCACACTGCAAGGGGACATCAGTCCCTATCAGGAGTGACATGTCGCGTCATCAATGACAGGCACAGCTTCCCCGGAAAGGGGTTGTCCCTACCTAGCTACGTTAACTGCGCTGCGCTCCAACGCCATATGTTACACAAGGCGTGGAACGCAGCCCAGAATGGAAGTAAGTTAGTTAGGAATTCACCCTTAACGGTCCGCATAGATATAATATATCTACCATTGCGGCCAGAAAAGGGGAAACGAATGTATGCAAACCAAAGGAATGATTGCAATAGTGACTGCCGTTAATAATGATAATAAGACATACTAAATTTTTTTATTAAAATTGAATATTAGATGATCAAACAAAGGAAAAATTATTTACCTCTTGATCATCGCACTGTGTGTGAGGTAGATAACTCACATAAAATGTAAAACTCCTATGGGAGACAAACAGGGAAGCCTAAATTCTCACGAAAAGAATTCCCAATTACAGCAACAGTAAACTGTCCAATGGGCAAACCAGGGGCAGTCCCAATCTAACACATTGACAAATAGAATAATGAATAACATATATAAAACTATGCGATTATATTAAAACAAAAATAAAAAGGAAATAGTCATGGGGAATTGAATTTCTCCGTACAAATCTCCTTCAAGAAAAGGTGAAGGTAGGTCCATGGTCCAATGGAGACCGTCATTATTAAGATTGGTCGATGAAGGAATTAATATCCCACTCGACGTTTAAACCGGATGGCCTGTGCGTTTGTAATTCATATATCCAGTAGGTCTCCAACTGGGACACACCCCTGATTTTGGGGGCACCCCTCCAATGGGGAATAAAATGATCGATGATCAGAAATTGTGTGCCAGCTGGATTCCTACTGTGATATAATCTATAGTGTCTGGGCACCGTGTGGTTAACATCACCCCCTAGGATGAGTGAAACATGTTCCCCCACTCTAACCGAAAAAGGCCTGATGGTACGGCCTACATATTGTTTCCCGCAAGGGCAGGTGATAAGGTATACAATGTGTGTGGTGGAGCATGTACAAAATTGTTTGATCGGATACAATTTTCCTGTACTAGTTGACCTAAACTCTAAGGTTTTGCCCCTACCAGATGTATTATACCTACACACACTACACCTCTTGCAGGGATGGTAGCCCACCAATTGGTGAAAGAAGGAGGGACGTACTGGGGGATTGATGATATTAGGTGCTATTCTACCCCGAAGGGTAGGTGCCCCTCTAAAAATCACTTTGGCCTGATCCGGTAAAACAGAACCGAGGATGTTGTCGTTTTTCAAGATATCCCAGTGCTTTGCTATAATAGCCTTTACTTGTTTATGCTGTAAGGAAAAGGAAGTAAGCATCGCCCATTTGAAAGCATTATTGGGTTCGCCTTTCTGTTTGACCTCCAACAGAGAGCGCCTATCAGTCTCTAGTACCTGTCCAAGATCCTTATCTATACTGGCAGGATCATAACCTTTGTCAATAAAACGTTTTTTAAGGATCTCAGCCTGAGTAAGGAAGATGTTCACATCGCTACAGTTCCTTCTCAGTCTGAGGAACTGACTCCGCGGGACAGATTTGAGCCACGATTGATGGTGGCAGCTATCTTGTGGAATGTACCCATTACGATCAGTTTTCTTGAAGTGTGTTTGAAAACAAAACTGACGGTCATGGATACTAATTTCTAAGCACCCAGGGAAGGGAATGACCAAAAGGTTTCGGCAACCCATCCATCTACCCTGGCTGTTGCCCCCGAAAGGGGGACAAGCATCTAGGGTGAGACTAAGCTTAACCCTCTATTGGAGATCTGGGGGGGTTTCAGGCCCCAACTAAGAAGTAGCCTCCAGCGTTCTATAAAGCTGATCATCTAGCTGTACCTATCAACAAGAAAATATGACAAAGAAAAGAAGGAAGAAAGAAAGAAAAGGAGAAGAACAGGTCAGAGGAAAACCCCTGGGAGGCTGGAACCATTCTATTTGTGAGGATACGAGTAGAAAATAAAAGATGGGAGAGAAGAGTGGGGTAGGGGAAGGGAAAAGGGAGTGAGGTAGAAAGAGAAAGTTAAAGGGGAGGGAGGAGGAGGTCGGGGATTCCTCGTGGAGGTGGGAGATAGGGATCCAGAAGTCGGTGAGATTTGGGGTTATCTAGCGTTGACCTATGAGGAAAGCAGGGAGATTCCCAGGTGTGTAGCCCAGGGTTCCCAGATATGACGGAACTTTTCTGGAGAGTCAAGCAAGGTGCTTGAAATCCTTTCTTGTGACATAATCCAGGAAATCTTGTGTTTAGCTTGGCGAAATGACACAAAGGGCGATTTCCAGGAACGGGCCAAGCTAATCTTGGCTCCCAGCAAGATGAAGTGTATGAGGTGTCGGGAAGATTTAGGAACCTTAGGGATAGCATCATTGAGAAGTGCGATAGTGGGGATCTGCCTAACGTCATGGCCGGTGACTTTGCGAATAAGGCTAAAGATTCTATTCCAGAACCCCCTGATTTTAGGACATTCCCAGAGAGTGTGGAGGAGGGACCCTGTAAGGCCACAACCTCTGAAGCATAGGGGGGAGGATTCCGGGTAGAACTTAGAGAGGCGTGTAGGGACCAGGTACCATCTGGAGATAACCTTGATGTCAGCTTCTATCAGGGAGGTGTTTAAAATGCCTTTAAATGAGCGTAAAAAATTTGAGTACCAAGTGTCTAGATCCCATTCAAACTGGAGGTCATGCTCCCATTTTAACATATAGCTCACTTTGCCCCTAGGGTCAGCTAATGCCGAGTAGATCAGGGAAATGCCCCCCCTGACACCCACAGCTGAGGAACACCATAGCTCATATTGCGTAACAGATAGTGGGTTGTCCGAGCTTTTCCAGACCCCACGCAGAAAATGAAGCAATTGATAATAACGGAAAGTTTCGGAGGTGGGCATATCTAGTTTAGAAGAGCAGTATTTGAGTGAAATGGGGCCATCATTGTTAAAGTATTGTCCTATTCTGTAAAGGCCCTTGTCGAGCCACCATCCAAAAGCCCTGATGTTTAGACCTGGGGGAAATTGGGGGTTGTGGAAAATATGAGCCAGAGGATGCCAGGAGGAGTGTCGCAGAGTGCCATTGAATGGGAAAGGGTAGGTGATAGGATCGAGGGACGTTCCTTGCGTGGTCTCCAGGCTAAATAATCTAAAGTGTGATTAGGGGTTGCTTGCCTTTCTATATCTACCCAGTCTGGTTTTGGGCCCTTGGTATAGATCGCAGAGAATTGACATAGTTGGGCTGCTTGGTAGTACCACCACAAATTGGGGAGACCAAGGCCTCCTTTCTTCCTTGCCCTATACAAAAATTTTTTGGAAAGACGATGTCCCTTGCCCCCCCATATAAACTGTATGACTTTCGATTGGATTCTATCCAGCGCTCGTTTTTTGACAGGGATAGGCAGGGACCGAAAAAGGTATAACAGCCTGGGTAATAGGGTCATCTTGACTGAGTTGACTCTGCCCAGCCAGGACAGGTTATAAAGAGACCATTGTGAGAGGTCTTCCGTGATTTTTTGGAACATGGCAGGGTAATTGTTTTGGAATAGGAGTTCTACTCTGGGAGTAAGGAAGACTCCCAAATAGGGAAGGGAGGAGGTACACCAGGCAAAGGGGAAGCTAGCTTTGAGTTTATCAACTATGTCAAGGGGGGTGGTGATGTTCAGGGCCATTGACTTTGCCATGTTTACCTGTAGGCCTGAGACCGTACCGAAAGTTTTTAGTAGTTGGAGTATGATGGGTGTTGACTGGAGAGGGGAGGTGATGAAAAGAAGGACGTCGTCCGCAAAGAGAGCGCATTTGTGTGAACGTTGACCACATTGTATCCCATGAATGCCTGGGTGCTGTCTAATTGCAAGAGCTAGGGTTTCTATCGCTATAGCGAAAAGGATAGGGGAGAGTGGGCATCCTTGTCTGGTGCCTTTTAAAATAGGGAATTGGTCTGAGAGATGCCCTTGTAGTCTGATCTGTGCTTTAGGGGAAGAATAAAGAGTTTCTAGGGTACGTAGGAATTCAGGACCGAAGCCCCACTGTTGTAAGATGGAGAAAAGGTATGGCCAAGTGACAGTGTCAAAGGCCTTTTGGAGGTCTATAGAGAGAATGTATCCCTTCTGAGGTGGTCCGCCCTCCCAGGAGGATTGCATGAGGGAAATTAAGTCTACCGCTCTCCTGATCTGGTCCCTGTCTTCCGGGGATGAAACCCACCTGGTCTCTGTGTACATAAGAAGCAATGAAGGAGGCCATTCTATTGGCCAGAATCTTGGTCATGATTTTCAGATCATTATTGATCAATGAAATTGGCCTGTAGTTGCCCACATCGCTAGGGTCCTTTCCCTGTTTGGGGATCACCGAGATAAAAGCAAGATTGGCTGCGGGTTCGAGAGGGGAGCCTTCTCGAAGGGAGTTAAAGAGACGAGCTAGGTGGGGGGAGAGGATCCCAGAGAAGGTTTTATAATAAAGGGCTGGGAAGCCGTCCGGCCCTGGGGCCGAGTCAGTTTTGAGGTGTTTAATGACTTCCTGGACTTCCTCAGTGCGAAATGGAGATTCCATTAAGGATCTGTGGGACTCTGAAAGTTTGGGAAGGGTCACATGCGCTAAAAAGGATTCTAAGGGAACAGGGTCTGCGGGAGTGGGAGAGGAGTATAGCTTGCAATAGAAGGCCTGGAAGGTTTCTAGTATTTTCTGGGGGTTCTGGGTGAGGGAGCCCTTAAGTGATTTAATCCTGGGTAAGGAGAAAGTTTTGGTCCTTGGAGAGAGTTTGGATGCAAGACGTGAGCCTATTTTGTTCCCCTGTAAGTAGTATTTGCCGCTTAACCAGCTTAGATGCTTGTCCGCATTAGAGGTCAAGGCTAGATTCAGGGCTGTGCGGGCTGATTCCAACTTACCCAAGCTGGAGGGAGTTGGGTTTGATTTATGGGACTTACTGAGCATTCTAAAATCCCTTTCCAGGTTGTCCAACTCAATCTTCCTACCTTTTTTCAGATTGGAAGCCAGTTGAATCATCCTTCCCCTCAGGACGGCTTTGTGGGCTCCCCAAAGAGAACTAGGGGTTGTGTCCCCGTTATCATTGAGGAGGAAGAATTCTTGAATGTCCCTTTCCAGCATGGTGCAGTGGACCGGGTTAGCTAGGAGAGATTTACTCAGACGCCATTGAGGGGGACCTGAGGGTGATAGGGAGCCAGAGAGTGTAAGGGTTACTAGGGAGTGGTCAGACCATGGAACGTCCTGAATTTTGGCATGAATAGCTGTGTGTATGTCCGAATTGGGTATGAACACATGGTCAATCCTGGCATATGTTTTGTGGGGAGCAGAATAGTGGGTGAAGTCTTTGGCCGTGGGGTTTAATTCTCTCCAAGAATCGATTAGGCCTAAGTCATGCAGGAGTCTGGCAATTCTGAGGCTCTGTTTGGAAGGTCTTTTAAGGCGGGGTCTGTCCAGGTGGGTTTTGTCTAGTGAATGGTCAAACGTGATGTTAGAATCTCCCCCTACGAGGATTCTACCTTCTAGGTGAGGAGAGAGGACGGAGAACATGGAGGCAAAAAATTTAGCCTGGCCCTTATTAGGGGCATAGTATGAAACGAAGGAGTGCATTACTCCTTCTATATGTCCTTTGACCAGAAGGTACCTACCGTCCGTGTCACGAAATGTGTAAGCATGAGTAAATGGAATCCGCTTAGCGAAGAGGATGGCTACACCTCTCTGTTTAGTGTCCGCATTCGCAAGGTAGAAGGTGGGGAAACTGCGGTGGAGAAAGGAGGGGGTATAGCTAGCGGGGAAGTGAGTCTCCTGTAGGAGGACAACATCAAGGCTTCTGGAGTGGTAGCTCTGGAATGCCTTCCGGCGTTTTGATGGAGAATTAAGACCCTGTGTGTTGTGGGAGGCTACCTTAAGAGGCAGCTTGTGGGTGTTACTCTCAGCCATGGGCGCCCAGGGGGGTGTGCGAGAATGCAGAAGGGGAGCTTACCTGGTAGGAAGGGGTTGACCGGACCTCCGATGTGAAGCAGATCATCGACATGCGCCTGAGAATAAGGCATAGGGGAAGCCTCCGCGAGGAGTCATGAAGGAAAGGGGATGGGATCCCTGTAGAGAGGGGAGAAGGTAAGAGCGAGAAGAAAGAAGAGGTGTAGGAGAGAAGAACAGAGATGTCATTACAACAGCTGAATAAATTGCAAGAAGAAGGTAAATCAAACATATGCCACAAATCAGTGAAAAAAAAAAAAAAGAGAACAACCGACCCGGCAAGCCGGGAGTACGTCCAAAGACTCCTGTAAAAGGGGTCTTGGAGAGAGGGCAACCCCGCTCGGGGTTGTCTACCTGCCGTCACCAGAGGGAAAAAGGAGATTCCCACTGCGAAACAACAGAAAGAGTGGCGTGGGGGGCCACTCCGGCCTCTGGAGCCCCCAAGGGAGAAAATATGTCTAGAGAGGCCAACGTGCGAAAGAGTTTTGGAGAACATTACGGCAAAAGTAACAAAAATAACAGGCCAGAAAGTAGTGTGTACCCAGATAAGATTAGTGTATAAAGAAACACCTGCAAGGTG
This sequence comes from Rana muscosa, assembly GCA_029206835.1. Taxonomy (NCBI): domain Eukaryota; kingdom Metazoa; phylum Chordata; class Amphibia; order Anura; family Ranidae; genus Rana; species Rana muscosa. The sequence continues at coordinate 16,224,759 of JARGYO010005562.1, forward strand.
GGGGGGGGTAAGTGGGGGGGGGGGGAAGAAGCATGGGAGAGGGGAGTGGGGGGGAGGGGAAAGGGGGGGGAAGGAGGGATAGGGTAGGTAGAGACTAATAAGCTTAACCATATGTGGGAACTAAAACAGGCACATCATAATTGCATTAAGTCAGGAGTACCGAGGAAACTTCTTCCTCGTTAATGTGGGAGTATCAATAGGTGATGGGTGTCTCCTCAAGCCACACATGGGCAAGTGGGGATCCCCCCAACCCGAATCAGACTCTGGTCCAACAAATGGAACTCCGAGCCATGTGGGATCGTTAATCCCCTAACTTAACTAGGGGGGTCATTTACTCTCCGAGTCATTGAGGGCAGTCAAAAACAAGACCTCCTCCGGCTGGGAGAAAATGGAAAGAAAGGCAGAGAAGAAGGCTTTCATCTCGGGGGTCGGGATTCCTTCTGTCTCTTCGTTAGTGGTTTGTTCCATAACGGTATCAGAGGGCTTCCCGGGGGTGGGCGTTTTGAGGAGCTTGACTTGGCCGTAGTATTCAGCGTAGCCAATTCTTGGGAGATAAGGCCGAGTTGGAGCAGGAGACGTTCGCCATCTTGGAATGTGGAGAAGCCGCAGGCTTTATCTCTGAAATGAAACTACAGACGAAATGGGAAAGCCCAGCGGTATTTGATGGAGTTCCGGTTTAGGATTTCCAGGAGGGGTTTGAGGGATCTCCGTTTCTGGACCGTGGTAGGCGAGATGTCAGCGAAGATTTGTATTTTCTGATCCTGGAAGGAGAGATTGTCCAAGTTACGGGTCAGTCTCATCACATCCTCCTTCACACCATAAAAATGGGGTTTGACGATGATATCCCTTGGTAGGCCGTCTGGGCGGGGGGCTGGAGAGCTCTGTGAGCTCTATCAAGTTCCAATCTATGTTCCTGAATGTCTGGAAGAAGTTCTTTTATGAATAGCTTAACTGTGCCGGGTACATCAGCTACAGATTCAGGGATCCCACGTATGCGGAAGTTATATCTCCTACTTCTGTTCTCCAAATCATCGATCTTAGAGAGGGCATTCTCAAGTTGATCTTGCAAGGTTTGTATGCATGTGGTGTTTTGGTTAGTGCGGGCCGCAGTATTATCTACTGCCTGCTCAATAGCTTCTATGCGGGCTCCTAAGCTCTGTAGATCAGCCTTAATGGTGGCAGTGATCTGTGAGGCATTTTGAGCTAGTCCTGATGCTAGCATTTCAGAGAAGTTCCGCAGCATGAGTTGCATGTCAGCAGAATGTACTGGCTGCAGAGGGGAGGAAGGGTGGGGGCCTGCCAGACCCAAGGGGGATCGCATCATGGGAGTGTGAGGAAATCTCCAAATGTCCTGTTCAGCAGCGACTCAGTGGAAGCTGGGGAGATTGCTGGGGGATTGCAGGTACTTACTGGGGTTGCCAGCAGGCCATTCTGGGGCTGGTAGATGGATGGAAGATCCGCGATGGAGTCAGATTCCTCAATTCCCCCTCGTGCTGCGGCCGCCATCTTAGGTGTAGAAAGCACCGCCTGTGTAAAGTCCAGCTGACGGCTAACCTCGCTTCTTTGCGAGCCGCCAGACATATGTAGCTGCGCCTGGAACTCCCGCAATTCGATGGGGTCAGAGTCGGCCGAATCCTGCTCAATCTAAGAGCTCAGGGGGCAGTGAGAGGCCGGAGTGGTGCGGAGCTCCCGTTCAAGGCATCTTCCCGGAAGTCCCGCGCATGCGCACCCAGGCCTTGCTGTTCTAAAGTGCGTTCTGTTCTGTACGTTCTGATTAGACGACCGTTTCCTAGCCATGTCGCCTGGACGTTCTCGTCGTCGAGTTCGTGCTGTGCGTGCGCTTGGTGTTGGTCTGCTTGTTTTGGACCAAGACCAGTCCATGAATGGTGTGAGGAGGAGTTCATGGACCAAGAATTGGTTGCTCCAGCGGGACCAATTCTGCCACATGCCTCTGCTGCGGGAGATCATCGAGAATAATCCTGAGGACTACAGGAATTTTCTGAGGATGTCTGACCCCGTTTTTCAGGAACTGTTGGCTTTGGTGTCCCCCTATATTACCAGGAAGGACACCGTTATGCGGGAAGCCATCAGTGCTGAGCAGAGGCTCATCGCCACGTTACGTTACCTGGCGACAGGGAGAAGTCTTCAGGACTTGAAGTTCACCACAGGCATCTCCCCCCAGGCTCTGGGCCTCATAATCCCAGACACCTGTTCTGCCATCATCCAAGTCCTGCAGGAGGACTATATTAGGGTAAGTTTGCTCCCTTAACATCACATTTTAGGTATTACATGTATGCTAATGTATTGTATTTCTTTCATCCTTAACTAATTACCATGATTGTAATATGCTGAGAATGTCCCCTTTGTCCCCATGCATGTTGGAAGCTTTAGATTGCCCCTTTTTTCTCCTCCCTAAATATTTCCCTTCACTAACTTTTCCAGCAGGGGCGCCTGTTGCTCCAAATGTTGGGGGGTTCAAACCCCAATTTAGGAAATAAACTTCCTCCTTTTTTGCTCTGTTGCCTATTAAACGCCCCCAGTTGTCCCCTCCAATGCAGCCATTTTGTTCCCTCAAATGCAGCCATTTAGTCCCCTCTAATGCAGCCAGTTTCCCCCCAGCCCTGCACTTACCTTCTTGTGGTCAGCGCCATCCTTCTTCTGTCCTTGATGTCTTCTCCTTCCCTTCATGTTGCATCAGCCAATCATGTTACCATTAAACAGACTTGGTGAACATGATTGGCAGAGCAGCCTGTCAGTGTTTACCCAAGGAATGCCCCCCTCCCTGCGTCCCCGATTTTTCTTTTAGGAAGCCAATTACATCCCTCAGGTTGTAATTTGCAAGACTATTTTACTACCTGTTTCTGCTCTGCAATTTTAACCCCCTAAATGCCGCAATGCTTCATATGTCGGTCGCTTTACAAGAGGCCATCCACCTGAATAGTGTGCGGCATAGACAATACATAGGTTCATGCAACGCATGAACCTATGTATTGTTCTGAGTGATGGGCACAGGAGAGAGGGGGCAGTGCTCCAGCGCCCACTCTGGACGCACCGCCACTGCAATGCTATCCTGTGGCCAAACACATCTCCCCCCCCCAAAATAATTTAGTAATGGCCCATCAGAGGGGGTGATGAATATGATAAATGAGACTTCCATTATCCTTTTTTTACACACCTTAATAAACGTAGAATTAGATTGATGTTGGCCTCTAATTTTTTGGGATAGAATTTCCTTGTAATGTATGACTTTGTTTTTCTAATATTATTTCATCTTGTTTCACTCCCCAGCTTCCTTCCACGCCACAGGAATGGCAGACTGTGGCATCGGAGTTTGCCACGCGGTGGGACTTCCCCAACTGCGGTGGTGCCATAGACGGGAAGCACGTCCGCATCGTGCCGCCACCCCGTTCTGGGTCCTACTACTACAACTACAAGGGGTTTCATAGCATTGTGCTGATGGCGGTGGTGTCAGCACGGTATGAATTCCTCTATGTTGATGTAGGGAAGAATGGCCGGATGTCCGATGGGGGATCCTTCATCCAGACGGAGTTTGCCCTCCGTCTCCAGAGTGACGACCTTGCATTGCCACCGGATGCAGGGAATATTGAAGGACTCCCCTTTGTTTTCTTGGCTGATGAAGCCTTCGGACTCGGACGGCATCTTATGAGGCCATTTCCACAGAGGACCCTGACCCCAGAGAAGAGTGTGTTCAATTACCGGCTGGCCAGGGGCCGAAGAGTCGTTGAAAATGCCTTTGGCATAATGGCCAGCCGGTTCCGCCATTTTATGACTTCCATCCACTTGGCGGACTACAAAATAAACTATGTAGTGTTATGCTGCTGTGTGCTACACAATTTTCTTTGCCGCAAATCGAATTCATATATGGCCTCAGTTTTGCCAGAGGCTGGACTTTCCCCTGCAAATCCCCTTCCGGGCCTGGAATCTGCCCGTCTTGGCTTGCCCCCCCAAAATGCCCGTGTGGTTCGGGACAAATACATGGAGTATTTCACGGGTAGGGGGGCAATTCCTATGCCAGCCTATGTCTAAGTATCCCAATAAAAATCTTGTTTAAACCTTTAATTATTTGTTCTTTCCTGTCTCCTAGTTTGTCTTTGTGCATTTGTAGTGGCAAGTGTATTTTACTTTAGTAAATAACAACCATTTCACTATGTAACCTTACAAAAGAATCAAATAAGCTTAGAGGGTATTATAAAAAGAAGCTACACGTTGTTTGTGGTCAAATATTTTACTCTGTGCACATTCTCTTAATTTTTTTTTTTTTTTTTTACTTTGGGGTTGGCCTGGCCACAACCCAGCAATTTTTGGCTTATGAAAATACAAAAATAACAGTTGCATTTCAAAAATTACAACATTGGATACCTCTGAGCAATCGGAGACATTCACTTACACAAACTATGTCTCTATGTGCCCGTCCTAATATGGGGTCCTGCCACCCCTTGCCCAGCCAAAAATTGAATATGCACACATTTTTTATTTTTTTCATATAGGAAGTTTACAATCCTGATCCCTATTGTCAACATGTGCTATCTGCCATCAGGGGTGATCAATGGACGTGTTTTGGGCGTGCATCCCCTTCCTCAGTTCACCGACTTTTGATACGAGGAAGGGGTTGCACCCACAAAAGACGTACATGGATATCCCCTGATGGCAGATAGCACATGTTGACACACTGTGTGCATATTCAATTTTTGGCTGGTTTGTTAGTCAAAAAATTAGAAAAAATTATAAAAACAAACATGTAAAAACAAATGTGTTTGGATGGCTTATTGAATTCTCCCCAAAACATCGAGAATGTCTTTAAATGTTTGTTCCATCACATGGATTCTTTGTTTAATTAGGTCCAGTTCCGTGCTACATTCCATCACTTGCTGGATGAGGCGGAGGGCACTGTCAGCAGAGAACCGTGTACTATCCTTCACAACATTTACATCCCCTAAAAACCAAAAAAAAAAATTAATATAACTCTGCAGGCCTACCTCGCTTACCTTAAGCTGTGGTGTCAGATACTGACCTGTTGTGGTGACCAGATCCACAACGTCATCCACCTCTCCTTCCTGCACTTCTCCTTCCTCCACCTCAACTTCCTGCACATCTTTCGGTTGTGGGTCTTTGGGAGTTTGGGGTTGCTTGGAAGTTGTGGGGTGCATGTGCTCCCTGGAGTGTCCTCCTCCCAGTCTTCTCTCCCCTATGAGAATAAAACCAAAGGTCTATTTATCACACTGTAAATCTCATTGTTAAACTAAAAACAGGCTAAATTGTTTGGAAGTGGGGTACAAGTGTGTGTTTGTGCGGAATTTAAAGAAGAATGCATTATTTATGACCCCAAATATGTTTAGTATTCACATTTGGATGTAATTTTTTTGACATGGAGGCACCACAAAAATTCTCTGATGCACCTGTGTGGGACACCCAAAAAAGGCGGGTCTGTTGGCCCACACTATAGTGCTCCATAGTACAGATGTGGAAGCAGCTGCTGAGTGTCCTCTCCTTTACACTGATAAAAGTTTGCATTTCATTCTCTTTACAAACACATCATCTAGACTTAAAAATTATCCACAATACTTGATCAAAAATGCCAGATGTCTAATTACTTTTGTGGCTCTTAAATAAGCCAAAACCGCGGATAGTGGCCGAACGAAGTGTCGGTAACGTAACGAACGATTACTGTGCCCAACCTAGTTCAAAATATTACATTTTGGAAGGGAGTCCAATATGATAAAAAACATGTCAGTTTATAAAAAGATTAATAGTAGGGATGAGCTTCGTGTTCGAGTCGAACATACGTTCGACTCGAACATCGGCTGTTCGATCGTTCGACGAAGATCGAACGATTTGGGCCGTTCGCGCCAAATTCGAGTGACGCGAACGGCCCACAATGCACTACGCCATCGCAGTGTCATCCAGGCGCTGTGATTGGCCAAGCATGCACTGTGACCCCGCATGCTTGGCCAATCACAGCGCCGGCAGCGAGGAGAGCAATGATTGGCCACAGGCAGGATGCCTGTGGCCAATTATTGCTGAGGGTGTTTAGTATACGCCCCACACTATAAAAGGCCGCCAGCACGGCGGCCTAGTGTAGTGTGTTCCGGAGCAGGGAAAGAGCAGCATAGGCAGGGACAGTGACATTTATTTCTTTCTTGCTTAACCTGGATTCCTTTAGTTTAGGGAAAGAGAAGGATAGGTAGGGAGAGTGTCAGTGTGTTTTGTGCTTGTGCTATAGTGTGCTTTAAAAAAACATTTTTTCTAGGGACAGAAAACTCTAGGTAGGGAGAGTGTCAGTTTCTTTCACTGTGCAAGTCCTTGTTTCTAGGGACAGGGAAGGACAGTGAGTGAATTCTCCTTGTGCTATAGTGTGCTTTAAAAAAACATTTTTTCTAGGGACAGAAAACTCTAGGTAGGGAGAGTGTCAGTTTCTTTCACTGTGCAAGTCCTTGTTTCTAGGGACAGGGAAGGACAGTGAGTGAATTCTCCTTGTGCTATAGTGTGCTTTAAAAAAACATTTTTTCTAGGGACAGAGAACTCTAGGTAGGGAGAGTGTCAGTTTCTTTCACTGTGCAAGTCCTTGTTTCTAGGGACAGGGAAGGACAGTGAGTGAATTCTCCTTGTGCTATAGTGTGCTTTAAAAAAACATTTTTTCTAGGGACAGAAAACTCTAGGTAGGGAGAGTGTCAGTTTCTTTCACTGTGCAAGTCCTTGTTTCTAGGGACAGGGAAGGACAGTGAGTGAATTCTCCTTGTGCTATAGTGTGCTTTAAAAAAACATTTTTTCTAGGGACAGAAAACTCTAGGTAGGGAGAGTGTCAGTTTCTTTCACTGTGCAAGTCCTTGTTTCTAGGGACAGGGAAGGACAGTGAGTGAATTCTCCTTGTGCTATAGTGTGCTTTAAAAAAACATTTTTTCTAGGGACAGAAAACTCTAGGTAGGGAGAGTGTCAGTTTCTTTCACTGTGCAAGTCCTTGTTTCTAGGGACAGGGAAGGACAGTGAGTGAATTCTCCTTGTGCTATAGTGTGCTTTAAAAAAACATTTTTTCTAGGGACAGAAAACTCTAGGTAGGGAGAGTGTCAGTTTCTTTCACTGTGCAAGTCCTTGTTTCTAGGGACAGGGAAGGACAGTGAGTGAATTCTCCTTGTGCTATAGTGTGCTTTAAAAAAACATTTTTTCTAGGGACAGAAAACTCTAGGTAGGGAGAGTGTCAGTTTCTTTCACTGTGCAAGTCCTTGTTTCTAGGGACAGGGAAGGACAGTGAGTGAATTCTCCTTGTGCTATAGTGTGCTTTAAAAAAACATTTTTTCTAGGGACAGAAAACTCTAGGTAGGGAGAGTGTCAGTTTCTTTCACTGTGCAAGTCCTTGTTTCTAGGAACAGGGAAGGACAGTGAGTGAATTCTCCTTGTGCTATAGTGTGCTTTAAAAAAACATTTTTTCTAGGGACAGAAAACTCTAGGTAGGGAGAGTGTCAGTTTCTTTCACTGTGCAAGTCCTTGTTTCTAGGGACAGGGAAGGACAGTGAGTGAATTCTCCTTGTGCTATAGTGTGCTTTAAAAAAACATTTTTTCTAGGGACAGAAAACTCTAGGTAGGGAGAGTGTCAGTTTCTTTCACTGTGCAAGTCCTTGTTTCTAGGGACAGGGAAGGACAGTGAGTGAATTCTCCTTGTGCTATAGTGTGCTTTAAAAAAACATTTTTTCTAGGGACAGAAAACTCTAGGTAGGGAGAGTGTCAGTTTCTTTCACTGTGCAAGTCCTTGTTTCTAGGGACAGGGAAGGACAGTGAGTGAATTCTCCTTGTGCTATAGTGTGCTTTAAAAAAACATTTTTTCTAGGGACAGAAAACTCTAGGTAGGGAGAGTGTCAGTTTCTTTCACTGTGCAAGTCCTTGTTTCTAGGGACAGGGAAGGACAGTGAGTGAATTCTCCTTGTGCTATAGTGTGCTTTAAAAAAACATTTTTTCTAGGGACAGAAAACTCTAGGTAGGGAGAGTGTCAGTTTCTTTCACTGTGCAAGTCCTTGTTTCTAGGGACAGGGAAGGACAGTGAGTGAATTCTCCTTGTGCTATAGTGTGCTTTAAAAAAACATTTTTTCTAGGGACAGAAAACTCTAGGTAGGGAGAGTGTCAGTTTCTTTCACTGTGCAAGTCCTTGTTTCTAGGGACAGGGAAGGACAGTGAGTGAATTCTCCTTGTGCTATAGTGTGCTTTAAAAAAACATTTTTTCTAGGGACAGAAAACTCTAGGTAGGGAGAGTGTCAGTTTCTTTCACTGTGCAAGTCCTTGTTTCTAGGGACAGGGAAGGACAGTGAGTGAATTCTCCTTGTGCTATAGTGTGCTTTAAAAAAACATTTTTTCTAGGGACAGAAAACTCTAGGTAGGGAGAGTGTCAGTTTCTTTCACTGTGCAAGTCCTTGTTTCTAGGGACAGGGAAGGACAGTGAGTGAATTCTCCTTGTGCTATAGTCTTGCTTTAAAAAAACATTTTTTCTAGGGACAGAAAACTCTAGGTAGGGAGAGTGTCAGTTTCTTTCACTGTGCAAGTCCTTGTTTCTAGGGACAGGGAAGGACAGTGAGTGAATTCTCCTTGTGCTATAGTGTGCTTTAAAAAAACATTTTTTCTAGGGACAGAAAACTCTAGGTAGGGAGAGTGTCAGTTTCTTTCACTGTGCAAGTCCTTGTTTCTAGGGACAGGGAAGGACAGTGAGTGAATTCTCCTTGTGCTATAGTGTGCTTTAAAAAAACATTTTTTCTAGGGACAGAAAACTCTAGGTAGGGAGAGTGTCAGTTTCTTTCACTGTGCAAGTCCTTGTTTCTAGGGACAGGGAAGGACAGTGAGTGAATTCTCCTTGTGCTATAGTGTGCTTTAAAAAAACATTTTTTCTAGGGACAGAAAACTCTAGGTAGGGAGAGTGTCAGTTTCTTTCACTGTGCAAGTCCTTGTTTCTAGGGACAGGGAAGGACAGTGAGTGAATTCTCCTTGTGCTATAGTGTGCTTTAAAAAAACATTTTTTCTAGGGACAGAAAACTCTAGGTAGGGAGAGTGTCAGTTTCTTTCACTGTGCAAGTCCTTGTTTCTAGGGACAGGGAAGGACAGTGAGTGAATTCTCCTTGTGCTATAGTGTGCTTTAAAAAAACATTTTTTCTAGGGACAGAAAACTCTAGGTAGGGAGAGTGTCAGTTTCTTTCACTGTGCGAGTCCTTGTTTCTAGGGACAAAGAAGGAAAGTGAGGGGAATTCTCCTTGTGCTATAGTGTGCTAAAGCATTCCTCATCAACCATCTTTGAAATCCTTGTTTTTTGGACAGTCAGGGAAATTGTCGTTGTGCTATTCTGTGCAAAAGCAATCATCCTCAACCATATTTAGAAATCCTTAAGTAAAGGGACAGAGAAGGACACCTGAAGGTAGCCCTTATTGCTTTTTCCCATCTCCCTGCAGGCCATCTATTAGAATGTCTGGAAGGCAAACAAGGAGAGGCAGACAGTCAGGAGGCAATAAAAGAGGGCAAGCAGGCTCTGTGTCTGGGGGCAACAGTGCTGGTCGTGGACGCGGTGCATTGTCATCAGCACATGGCCATGGGACACGCTTGTCCTTCTTTTTGGCAGCTGGACATGTTGAGCCACATCATGCCGAAGACTTGGTAGAGTGGATGACCAAGCCCTCCTCCTCCTCCTCATCCTCTCTCACCCAGGCTCAGGGTACTGGCAAAGCAGCTGCCAAAGCGTCCTCTTCCCTGGTATCAATGTCAGACTCATCATCAGTCACTCCTTCCCTAGACCCACCATGTCCTCCTCCTGAGGAGTCCCCCGAACTGTTTGAGCACAGTGTTGGGTACATGCTCCAGGAGGATGCCCAGCGTTTCGAAGGGTCTGATGATGAAACCCAGCTACAGGAAGGCAGTAGGGTGAGAGCAGACAGAGGGGATGCTCAAGAAGGACACCAATCTGGCAGTCATGTTCCAGCAGCTGCAGCATACTGCCAGATTGGCTCCAGTGATGAGGAGGGAGGGGATGATGAGGTCACTGACTCCACGTGGGTGCCTAATAGGAGAGAGGAGGAGGAGGAGGATGAGGAGGAGGCACATCTCCAACGAGGCAGGATGCCCTTTGGTGGCCAGCGTAAGGGCAGTACACCGACGGAATCACACCGCAGAGCTCCGCCTGTGCAGGGCGCTGCCTCTGCCCGTCATTCAAAAAGTTCCTTGGTGTGGGCCTTTTTTGAGGCTAGTGCATCAGATCGCACAGCTGCTGTTTGCAACATATGTCTCAAGCGTATATCGCGTGGCCAAAACATCAGCCGCTTGGGTACCACATGCCTGACCAGACATATGTTGACCTGCCATGCAGCTCGTTGGCAAGCCTACCTCAAAGACCCACACCAAAGAACAAAGCGGACCTCTCCTTGCACCGCATCAGCTGGGATCTCCAACCCCACTATAACTTCAGTCCTCTCTGAAACATGCACTGAGAGGAATGAAGGTGTAGAATTAGGTGTGTCACAGCCAAGTACTTGCGGCCACTCTGCTAGCAGTACACCGACGTCCGATTCTAGCAGGCAAATTTCCCTGCCCCAGCTGCTGGACCGTCGAAAGAAGTTCACTCCCAGCCATCCACATGCCCAGCGGTTGAATGCTAGCTTGGCTAAATTGCTAGCGCTTCAACTGCTGCCTTTTCAGTTGGTAGACTCGGCCCCCTTCCGTGAGTTTGTGCAATGTGCGGTTCCTCAGTGGCAGGTTCCCAAACGCCACTTTTTCTCACGGAAGGCTATTCCGGCTCTCTACCGGCATGTGGAAGGCAATGTCTTGGCCTCGCTGGACAGGGCGGTCAGCGGTAAGGTGCATATTACCGCTGACTCATGGTCCAGCAGGCATGGACAGGGACGTTACCTTTCTTTCACGGCCCATTGGGTCACTCTTTTGGCAGCTGGGAAGGATGCAGGACAAGGTGCAGTAGTGTTGGAGGTTGTCCCACCGCCACGCCTCCAAAATGCTACTACTGGTTGTGACACACCTCTCTCCTCCACCCCCTCCTCTTCTTCTTCCTCCATGGCCTCTTCCTGTGGTTTGTCCTATGAACCAGCGGTGCTCTGTAGCCGTTCACGGGGCTACGCAAGTACGCAGGCAAAAAGATGCCATGCCGTGCTTGCGCTGGTGTGTTTGGGGGACAGAAGCCACACTGGGGCAGAGGTCCTGTCTGCTCTGCAGGGCCAGGCCGAGAGGTGGTTGACGCCACGCCAGCTTAAGCCAGGAATGGTGGTTTGCGACAATGGCACCAACCTCCTCTCCGCCCTTCGACAGGGACAACTGACCCATGTGCCCTGTGTGGCTCACGTCCTTAACCTGGTGGTGCAGCGGTTCTTGGGCAGGTACCCGGGCTTACAGGATGTCCTGAGGCAGGCCAGGAAAGTCTGTGTGCATTTCCGCAGATCTTATAATGCCAGTGCTCGCCTGGCTAAGCTGCAAAAGTAGTTGAACCTGCCCAAGAACCGCCTTATATGTGACATGCCCACCAGGTGGAACTCAACGTTGGCCATGCTGCAGCGGCTGCACACGTAGCAGAGGGCCATCAATGAGTACCTGTGCAACTACGGCACCAGGACAGGGTCAGGGGAGCTTGGTTTTTTTCTCCACGCCAGTGGGGCATGATCAGGGATGCATGCACTGTCCTGGCACCATTTGAGGAGGCCACGAGGATGGTGAGCAGTGACAGTGCATGCATCAGTGACACTGTACCTCTTGTCCACCTGTTGGAGCACACGCTGCGTGGAATAATGGACAGGGCACTTGAGGCAGAACAGAGGCAGGAAGAGGAGGACTTCCTTGCCTCTCAAGGCCCCCTTTACCCAGACAGTGTTCCTTCTGTCCCACCCATCGCACAGGAAGAGGAGGAGGAGGAGGAGGAGGAGGATTGTGTCAGCATGGAGGTGGAGGCTGGCACTCAGCATCATCAGCAGCAGTCTTTTAGGGATGATTTACAGTCCCAAGAAACCAGTGGACTTGTACGTGGCTGGGAGGAGGTGACTGCGGATCATGTCGTCCTTAGTGACCCAGAGGACTCCGGAGCGAATGCCTCAGCAAACCTACGCTGCATGGCCTCCCTGATCCTGCAAAGTCTGCGGAAGGATCCTCGTATTCTTCGGATCAAGGAGAGGGACCATTACTGGCTGGCCACTCTCCTTGATCCACGGTACAAGGGTAAGGTTGCGGACCTTATGTTACCGTCGCAGAGGGAGCAGAGGATGAGACAACTCCGGGAGGCCTTGCAGAAAGGTCTGTGCAACACGTTCCCAGAGACTGGGAGGTTACAAACTCCTGGTCCTGGACAACGAGTTGCTGAGGCTTCGGCCAGTCAAAGAAGGAGCGGTGGGGAAGGTGGCCGTCTGTCCGATGCGTTCAGACAATTCTTTAGTCCGCAGCCCCAAAGTATGATCGGTTCCAGCAACCATCGCCAGCGTCTGATAAACATGGTGCAGGAATATCTAGGGGCAAGGTCAGACTTGGACACCTTCCCCACCGAAAATCCTCTGGCTTACTGGGTCTTGAGGATGGATCACTGGCCAGAGCTTGCACAGTATGCAATTGAGCTACTGGCCTGTCCTGCATCCAGCGTTCTTTCGGAACGCACATTCAGTGCTGCTGGAGGATTTGTCACGGATCACAGGGTGCGCCTGTCCACCGACTCGGTTGATCGACTGACTTTCATCAAGATGAACCAGTCTTGGATCACCACCAGCTACCACACACCTGATGCTGATATAACAGACTAATTGATTTTAACATGTCACATCCCTTCAAGACTGATGCTGATGCTGAGTGCCTGTGCTGTTATGTTGACTGGCTATCCTCCTCCTCCGAGTCCTCAATGATACGATTGATGATGATAGCTTGGAAGATCATTTTTGTTTATGGGTGCCGCCACCAGTGGCTAAGGCCCAATTTTTCAGCCCCTGTTTTACAGGGGCGTGTAATTACAATTTTTTTAGCAATAATTTGCCATAGGGCTCATTGCTGTGCTCCAAGTACAGTATCTGTGAGGGGTTGGAGTGTTGTGGCACCAGTGCCTAAGGCCCAATTTTTCAGCCCCTGTTTAACAGGGGCGTGTCATTACAATTTTTGAAGCAATACTTTGCAACAGGGCTCATTGCTGTGCTCCAAGTACAGTATCTGTGAGGGGTTGTAGTGTTGTGCCACCAGTGCCTAAGGCCCAATTTTTCAGCCCCTGTTTAACAGGGGCGTGTCATTACAATTTTTGAAGCAATACTTTGCAACAGGGCTCATTGCTGTGCTCCAAGTACAGTATCTGTGAGGGGTTGTAGTGTTGTGCCACCAGTGCCTAAGGCCCAATTTTTCAGCCCCTGTTCAACAGGGGCATGCAATTACAATTCTTGATGTAATAATTCACAGCAGGGCCCATTGCTGCACCCACCAAGAGTAACTCTGAGGGCTTACAGTGTTGTGGCAACGCCACCACCACCACCACCACGAAAGGCCCAATTTTTCAGCCCCTGTTCAAAAGGGGCATGTAATTACAATTCTTGATCTAATAATTCACAGCAGGGCCCATTCCTGCACCCACCAAGAGTAACTCTGAGGGCTTACAGTGTTGTGGCAACACCACCACCACCACCACCACCACGAAAGGCCCAATTTTTCAGCCCCTGTTCAACAGGGGCATGCAATTACAATTCTTGATCTAATAATTCACAGCAGGGCCCATTGCTGCACCCACCAAGAGTAACTGTCAGGGCTTACAGTGTTGTGGCACCAGCACCACCATCAAAGCCCCAATTTTTACTACCACTGTTCAACAATTATATGTAATTAAAATTCCTGATATAATAGTTGACAGCAGGGCGTTCCAGCACCAACCAAGAGTAACTGTGAGTGCTTACAGTGTTGTGCCAACACCAACAACTAAGGGGCCTATTTCTGCAGAGTATATACGGCAGGTCCCTACTTTCAAACATCCAACTTAAAAACGACTCCTACTTGCAAACGCAAGAAGACAACAGGAAGTGAGAGGAAATCTACCCCTAGGAAGGAAAATTCTCTCCTGTAAGAATAAATATGGGAGAAAGGTGTCTCCTCTGTACTGATGCTTTATCAGCAATCCTTGTTTCAAGAAAAACACCACATTTCAAAAACAGTTGTCATTGGGACGGAAAGTGAGGTGAAATGTTCTGAACAGGGGCACAGACAGCAAAACAAATGTTACAGGGGTGATAACCCTTACCTATGTTTTCCAAAAAGTTTAAAAATAGATTTTTGGGCTGGAGCTACACTTCAACAATGTACCTGTTCAAAATTACAAACAGATTCTACATAAGAACAAACCTACAGTCCCTGTCTTGTATGCACCGCCTGTATACGGCTGTTCAGAGTATATAGGGCCTTTTTTATTTTATGTGCGGGGTTCCCCTTAATATCCATACAAGACCCAAAGGGGCTGGTAATGGGCTGGGGTAGGGGGGGGGGGTCATGGGGTAGCTATGCCATTTTTCTTAAAGATTTTCATCCATATTACCGGGACCAGGCATTACATTAAAGCCGCAAGCAGTTTTAAATGGCTTTTTTTTCCTTTAGAAGTGTCATTTTGTGCAGGGACAGTTCTAAACACGGGAAACACGTGGCACTTCACAGGCATACTTTAGACACCCCCCAGGTACGATATTTAAAGGAATATTTGACTTTTTTTTTTTCACTTTATGCATCATTAAAATGACTGCTCCCGAAAAACGACCGTTTTTAAAACTTCTTTTTGCATTGATACATGTCCCCTGGTGCAGAAGCCGGGTTCCCAAACCCTTTTTAGGACAATAACATGCATAATAGTTGTTATAATTAGCACTTTAGAATTCGAACATTCGCATCCATTGTATTTAATAGGGTTCTAATGTTCGTACGAACTTTCGGTCCGTTCGCGGGTTCTGGTGCGAACCGAACCCGGGGGTGTTCGGCTCATCACTAATTAATAGCAGAAACGTCGTCATTTTACTTACTTTTAGCGAGCATCCTCTTTATGCTCCTCAACTGGTCTGGCTCCCTCAGTTTGAGGTCTGACCACCTCTTTCTGAGCTGCTCATTTGAGCGTTTCACCCCCAACTTCGCCCTCAGACTCTTCACAACTTTAGTGAGGATTTTGGCCTTCCTTCTATTTGGTTTGCTATACGGCCCATGCTTGGCATCATAATCAGCCTTGACCAAGATGTCCACCATCTCCGCCATCTCCGCCAAAGACATATTCGATGCCTTGAATCTCCTCCTTGATCGTGACGTGTCCTCGGTCTCCGGGCTTGTCTCCTCGCTAGTTGCGGAATTATCAGACACCTGCTGTAACTCCGCCATATCTGTCTGCGCACCGAAAGAGAAGGGGCGGGGAAAAGATGTAAGTTAGAACGTCATGGGCGGGCGACGTGTGCGGAGCGACGTGTTCGAATTTTGACGCATGAGTGGTGTGTATATAGCAAACACACATGTGACTATAGTACGTTCGGTGTGCGGAGAGAGGAGTTCAAGTGACGGACGTGCGAACAAAGGTATGTGATTTTGTGACTTGTAAAAATTGTTGGCCTATACTGTCTTGAGATTGTTGGAGGATATATATGGTGACTAGGATGTTAAGGAGGTTAGACTGTTTGCCTCACATTATTTAAATATAATTTATTTAACTTGCAGATACAATATGAATGTCTTTATTAGCGACAAAGAGTTCCTGGTGGAATTTATTGACCGGGTAAGGGAGCTGCCGGCTCTGTGGGAGACGAAAAACCCCATCCATAAAAAAAAGGGGTGAGAAAAGCAGCGCTGGAGAAGCTGCTCCCATTTGTGCATACCAAGGTGCCCACAGCCACAGCAAAACAAGTGGACACTAAAATTGGGAGCTTGAGAGGTACCTACAGGACTGAACGCTCTAAGGTGCTGGCTTCTCAGAGGTCAGGAGCAGCAGCAGTTGATGTTTATGTCCCGATTTTGTGGTACTACAACAGGATGTCCTTCCTGGATGACCACATTGAGACAAGGCCATCACTCTCCACTCTTCCCCCCAGACTTCCCTGCAGCCAACCTGAGCCTTCTCTGGAGCAAGAGGAGGCAGCCATCCTGGATGATCCTGATTTGGCCATCTGGAGCCAGGTATAGTATTAACTGAAAATGTATTGGGATAAAATTAATGTTTGACAAATATGTCAGGATGAGAAACATACATTATTTTGTATTCCACAAGTGAAATCAAGATCTGTAGACATTATTCTGCACTTAATTGTGTGGTAAATAGTCAATCTGATGTAGTGGTAAATTTAAAGCAAGGATTTATGCATTTACATTCTAATTGCTTCAATCAGGATTACAAAGTTTGATGCAAAGATTAAACCAACATATTAAACTATGTTCCTTTTTCATACACAGGATGAAATCAGCCAGGAGGAGGGTCTGGAAACTGTCAGGCAGGAGGAGGAAGGGCCCAGTGGCAGCCAGGAGGTGGCAGGGCCCAGTGGCAGCCAGGAGGTGGCAGGGCCCAGTGGCAGACAGGAGGTGGCAGGGCCCAGTGGCAGACAGGAGGTGGCAGGGCAAAGGAGAAGCACCAGATCCCAGGTGCCTCCCATCCGGCTTCACAAAAGAGGCAGGAGGGACAGGACCACCAGTGAGGCAGCAATGGCCCTTATTAAAGAGGCCCATGCCACCCTCAAGGAGCCCACATCCCCTGAAGAGGCCATTGCCGGCCTAGTGGAGGCTAAGTTCAAGGTGATGAGCATGGAGCAACGCCTCCTATGCGAGCCCCTGCTCATCACCTTGCTCAACAAGGGGGTGATGGAGAAAATTACACCCAATACCGCCATATGTGAGGTGGCCCAACTGACCCAACCTCAACCTCCACCTCCACCTTCCTCTTCTGCCCCACCCCCTTCTGCTACACCTCCACCTTCTGCCCCACCCCCTTCTGCTACACCTCCACCTTCTGCCCCACCCCCTTCTGCTACACCTCCACCTTCTGCCCCACCCCCTTCTGCTACACCTCCACCTTCTTCTTCTGCCCCACCCCCTTCTGCTACACCTCCACCTTCTTCTTCTGCCCCACCCCCTTCTGCTACACCTCCACCTCCTCCTCCTGACAGGAGTACCCCTCCAGTGGGCCAGCCTCCAGCCAAATGAAGAAGGAAGGCTGCAGGGAAGGCTTCAGGAAAGGCTGCAGGAAAGGCTTCAGGAAAGGCTGCAGGGAAGGTTGCCAGGAAGAAGAGGAAGTGATGGCCTTGCTTCATTGTGGTCGGACAGAAGGCAGCCTGTTGTAGTACCACACACTTGGGACATATATCTCACCTGCTGCTGTTCCTGACCTCTGGGAGGCCTGCATCAGATTGTGTTCAGAAATGTGGGCCTTCTCAAGCTCCCAATTTTAGTGTCCACACAGGGTTGCTGTGTGCTCTGGGGTCCCTGGGATGCACAAATGGCAGCAGCTTCTCCAGCGCTGCCTTCTCTTTATTTAATTTATAAACATGAATAAATGTGTTTTTTGTTTAAGTTCATACTTGACTATGTGTATTTTTAAATAAACAAAATCAAGCTTTGGAGTAAGCAGATACATTTGACTGACAATAAAAGGCACAGATATCACCCCCCCAAAAGAATAACTAAATCTGAATAGCACAAAAACATGGTGTGAAATTTAAATAATATAGATTCCAAAATTAAATGGGAGATCGCTATCAAAACATTGAGAAATTATAATTAACATCATTTTGAAAAATCTAACCATTTAAATTATTCCGAAAAACTTGCACGATATAATACACATAAATCTTATGAAAAAGGTTAAAAATAAGGCATAACTCTGTGTGAATATCAGCAGCAAAAGAAGGTCACTCGTTTTGATTAATGTAACATTCTAACGAAGATTTCAATGCAGAACATTTAAACGATGAAATATTTTTGAGAGTGACGAATATGCTCTCTCCATTATGAAGGCTTGTTTTACCAGAAGATGCGCTCCCGTCTCATAGTTGCTTGTGAGCATGCGCGCTTTTGGAAGAGTCGTAAAAGCATACACACAAACCATTTTCTCGTCACAAAACAGGCCGACGAGAAACACGACGAGGAAATCTGGAATCCTGACGAGAAAATAGAGAGCAGGTTCTCTATTTTCTCATCGAGATTCTCAGCAATTTTCTCGTCGTAAAACCATACACACGAACGTTTTTCTAGACAAAAAAACTCTTGCGCCACTTTTCTTGACTGTTTTGGACGAGAAAAACGGTCGTGTGTACGAGGCCTCTGTGTCCTTCTCTGTCCCTAAACACAAGGATTTGCAATATGCTTCAGCAAGATTGGTTTAGCACAGAATAGTACACTGACACTTTCCCTCACTGAGTGTCCTTCTCTGTCCCTAAACACAAGGATTTGCAATATGCTTCAGCAAGATTGGTTTAGCACAGAATAGTACACTGACACTTTCCCTCACTGAGTGTCCTTCTCTGTCCCTAAACACAAGGATTTGCAATATGCTTCAGCAAGATTGGTTTAGCACAGAATAGTACACTGACACTTTCCCTCACTGAGTGTCCTTCTCTGTCCCTAAACACGAGGATTTGCAATATGCTTCAGCAAGATTGGTTTAGCACAGAATAGTACACTGACACTTTCCCTCACTGAGTGTCCTTCTGTGTCCCTAAACACAAGGATTTGCAATATGCTTCAGCAAGATTGGTTTAGCACAGAATAGTACACTGACACTTTCCCTCACTGAGTGTCCTTCTGTGTCCCTAAACACAAGGATATGCAATATGCTTCAGCAAGATTGGTTTAGCACAGAATAGTACACTGACACTTTCCCTCACTGAGTGTCCTTCTCTGTCCCTAAACACAAGGATTTGCAATATGCTTCAGCAAGATTGGTTTAGCACAGAATAGTACACTGACACTTTCCCTCACTGAGTGTCCTTCTGTGTCCCTAAACACAAGGATTTGCAATATGCTTCAGCAAGATTGGTTTAGCACAGAATAGTACACTGACACTTTCCCTCACTGAGTGTCCTTCTCTGTCCCTAAACACAAGGATTTGCAATATGCTTCACCAAGATTGGTTTAGCACAGAATAGTACACTGACACTTTCCTTCACTGAGTGTCCTTCTCTGTCCCTAAACACAAGGATTTGCAATATGCTTCAGCAAGATTGGTTTAGCACAGAATAGTACACTGACACTTTCCCTCACTGAGTGTCCTTCTGTGTCCCTAAACACAAGGATTTGCAATATGCTTCAGCAAGATTGGTTTAGCACAGAATAGTACACTGACACTTTCCCTCACTGAGTGTCCTTCTGTGTCCCTAAACACAAGGATTTGCAATATGCTTCAGCAAGATTGGTTTAGCACAGAATAGTACACTGACACTTTCCCTCACTGAGTGTCCTTCTGTGTCCCTAAACACAAGGATTTGCAATATGCTTCAGCAAGATTGGTTTAGCACAGAATAGTACACTGACACTTTCCCTCACTGAGTGTCCTTCTCTGTCCCTAAACACAAGGATTTGCAATATGCTTCACCAAGATTGGTTTAGCACAGAATAGTACACTGACACTTTCCTTCACTGAGTGTCCTTCTCTGTCCCTAAACACAAGGATTTGCAATATGCTTCAGCAAGATTGGTTTAGCACAGAATAGTACACTGACACTTTCCCTCACTGAGTGTCCTTCTGTGTCCCTAAACACAAGGATTTGCAATATGCTTCAGCAAGATTGGTTTAGCACAGAATAGTACACTGACACTTTCCCTCACTGAGTGTCCTTCTGTGTCCCTAAACACAAGGATTTGCAATATGCTTCAACAAGATTGGTTTAGCACAGAATAGTACACTGACACTTTCCCTCACTGAGTGTCCTTCTGTGTCCCTAAACACAAGGATTTGCAATATGCTTCCGCAAGATTGGTTTAGCACAGAATAGTACACTGACACTTTCCCTCACTCAGTGTCCTTCTCTGTCCCTAAACACAAGGATTTGCAATATGCTTCAGCAAGATTGGTTTAGCACAGAATAGTACACTGATACTTTCCCTCACTGTCCTTCTCTGTCCCTACAAACAAGGTTTAGCACAGAATAACACACTGAAACGCTCCCTAACTATCCTTCTCTGTCCCTAAACACAAGGAATCCAGGATTAGTAAGGAAAAAAAATGACACTGTCCCTGCCTATGCTTCTCTTTCCCTGCTCCGGAACACACTACACAAGGCCGCCGCGCTGGCGGCCTTTTATAGTGTGGGGCGTGTACTAAACCCCCTCATCAATAATTGGCCACAGGCATCCTGCCTGTGGCCAATCATTGCTCTCCGCGCTGCCGGCGCTGTGATTGGCCAAGCATACAGGGTCACAGTGCTTGCTTGGCCAATCACAGCGCCTGGATGACACTGCGATGGCGTAGTGGATTGTGGGCCGTTCGCATCACTCGAATTTGGCACGAATGGCCCAAATCATTGGTTGTTCGCCGAACGATCGAACAGCCGATGTTCGAGGCGAACGTACGTTCGACTCGAACACCGAGCTCATCCCTACTGTGGACCATCACTGATGTACTGTGGATCATCACTGATGTACTGTGGATCATCACTGATGTACTGTGGATCATCACTGATGTACTGTGGATCATCACTGATGTACTGAGGATCATCACTGATGTACTGAGGATCATCACTGATGTACTGTGGATCATCACTGATGTACTGTGGATCATCACGTGTGTACTATGGGCCATCACGGGTGTACTATGGATCATCACTGGTGTACTATGGATCATCACTGATGTACTATGGACCATCCCTGATGTACTATGGACCATCCCTGATGTACTGAGGATCATCACTGATGTACTGTGGATCATCACTGATGTACTATGGGCCATCACTGATGTACTATGGGCCATCACAGGTGTACTATGGATCATCACTGATGTATTATGGACCATCTCTGGTGTACTATGGTTCATCACTGATGTACTGTGGATCATCACTGATGTACTATGGATCATCACTGATGTACTGTGGATCATCACTGATGTACTATGGATCATCACTGATATACTATGAGCCATCACAGGTGTACTATGGGCCATCACAGGTGTACTATGGATCATCACTGATGTACTATGGACCATCCCTGATGTACTATGGACCATCCCTGATGTACTGTGGACCATTACTGATGTACTGTGGACCATCACTGATGTACTGTGGATCATCACTGATGTTCTATGGACCATCACTGATGTACTGTGGATCATCACTGATGTACTGTGGATCATCACAGATGTACTGTGGATCATCACAGATGTACTGTGGATCATCACTAATGTTCTATAGATCATCACTGATGTACTGTGGACCATCACTGGTGTACTATGGATCATCACTGGTGTACCATGGATCATCACAGGTGTACTGTGGATCATCACTGATGTACTGTGGATCATCACTGATGTACTATGGACCATCACTGGTGTACTATGGGCCATCACTGGTGTACTATGGGCCATCACTGGTGTACTATGGATCATCACTGATGTACTATGGATCATCACTGATGTACTGAGGATCATCACTGATGTACTATGGATCATCACTGATGTACTGTGGACCATCCCTGAAGTACTGTGGATCATCACTGATGTACTGTGGATCATCACTGATGTACTGTGGATCATCACTGATGTACTGTGGATCATCACTGATGTACTGAGGATCATCACTGATGTACTGTGGATCATCACTGATGTACTGTGGATCATCACGTGTGTACTATGGGCCATCACGGGTGTACTATGGATCATCACTGGTGTACTATGGATCATCACTGATGTACTATGGACCATCCCTGATGTACTATGGACCATCCCTGATGTACTGAGGATCATCACTGATGTACTGTGGATCATTACTGATGTACTATGGGCCATCACTGATGTACTATGGGCCATCACAGGTGTACTATGGATCATCACTGATGTACTATGGACCATCTCTGGTGTACTATGGTTCATCACTGATGTACTGTGGATCATCACTGATGTACTATGGATCATCACTGATGTACTGTGGATCATCACTGATGTACTATGGATCATCACTGATATACTATGAGCCATCACAGGTGTACTATGGGCCATCACAGGTGTACTATGGATCATCACTGATGTACTATGGACCATCCCTGATGTACTATGGACCATCACTGATGTACTGTGGACCATTACTGATGTACTGTGGACCATCACTGATGTACTGTGGATCATCACTGATGTTCTATGGACCATCACTGATGTACTGTGGATCATCACTGATGTACTGTGGATCATCACAGATGTACTGTGGATCATCACAGATGTACTGTGGATCATCACTAATGTACTATAGATCATCACTGATGTACTGTGGACCATCACTGGTGTACTATGGATCATCACTGGTGTACCATGGATCATCACAGGTGTACTGTGGATCATCACTGATGTACTGTGGATTATCACTGATGTACTATGGACCATCACTGCTGTACTATGGATCATCACTGGTGTACTATGGACCATCACTGATGTACTATGGACCATCACTGATGTACTGTGGACCATCCCCGATGTACTGTGGAACAACACTGATGTACTGTGGATCATCACTGATGTACTGTGGACCATCACTGATGTACTGTGGACCATCACTGGTGTACTGTGGACCATCACTGGTGTACTATGGGCCATCACTGGTGTAATATGGATCATCACTGGTGTACTATGGATCATCACTGATGTACTATGGATCATCCCTGATGTACTGTGGATCATCACTGATGTACTGTGGATCATCACTGATGTACTATAGATCATCACTGATGTACTATGGGCCATCAGTGGTGTACTATGGGCCATCACTGGTGTACTATGGATCATCACTGGTGTACTGTGGATCATCACTGGTGTACTGTGGGCCATCACTGATGTACTATGGGCCATCACAGGTGTACTATGGATCATCACTGATGTACTATGGACCATCTCTGGTGTACTATGGTTCATCACTGATGTACTGTGGATCATCACTGATGTACTGTGGATCATCACAGGTGTACTATGGATCATCACTGATGAACTATGAACCATCACTGATGTACTATGGATCATCACTGATGTACTGTGGATCATCACTGATGTACTGTGGATCATCACTGATGTACTCTGGATCATCACTGATATACTATGAGCCATCACTGATGTACTATGGATCATCACTGATGTACTATGGATCATCACTGATGTACTATGGATCATCACTGGTGTACTATGGATCATCACTGGTGTACTATGGATCATCACTGATGTACTGTGGACCATCCCTGATGTACTGTGGATCATCACTGATGTACTGAGGATCATCACTGATGTACTGTGGATCATCACTGATGTACTGTGGATCATCACTGATGTACTGTGGATCATCACTGATGTACTATGGGCCATCACAGGTGTACTATGGGCCATCACAGGTGTACTATGGATCATCACTGATGTACTATGGACCATCCCTGATGTACTATGGACCATCCCTGATGTACTATGGACCATCCCTGATGTACTGTGAACCATTACTGATGTACTGTGGACCATCACTGATGTACTGTGGATCATCACTGATGTTCTATGGACCATCACTGATGTACTGTGGATCATCACGGATGTACTGTGGATCATCACTGATGTACTGTGGATCATCACTAATGTACTATAGATCATCACGGATGTACTGTGGACCATCACTGGTGTACTATGGATCATCACTGGTGTACTATGGATCATCACAAGTGTACTGTGGATCATCACTGATGTACTGTGGATCATCACTGATGTACTATGGACCATCACTGGTGTACTATGGGCCATCACTGGTGTACTATGGATCATCACTGGCGTACTATGGGCCATCACTGATGTACTATGGACCATCACTGATGTACTGTGGACCATCCCGATGTACTGTGGATCATCACTGATGTACTGTGGATCATCACTGATGTACTGTGGACCATCACTGATGTACTGTGGACCATCACTGATGTACTGTGGACCATCAATGGTGTACTATGGATCATCACTGATGTACTGAGGATGATCACTGGTGTACTATGGATCATCAATGGTGTACTATGGATCATCACTGATGTACTGTGGATCATCACTGATGTACTGTGGATCATCACTGATGTACTGTGGATCATCACTGATGTACTGAGGATCATCACTGATGTACTGTGGATCATCACTGATGTACTGTGGATCATCACGTGTGTACTATGGGCCATCACGGGTGTACTATGGATCATCACTGGTGTACTATGGATCATCACTGATGTACTATGGACCATCCCTGATGTACTATGGACCATCCCTGATGTACTGAGGATCATCACTGATGTACTGTGGATCATTACTGATGTACTATGGGCCATCACTGATGTACTATGGGCCATCACAGGTGTACTATGGATCATCACTGATGTACTATGGACCATCTCTGGTGTACTATGGTTCATCACTGATGTACTGTGGATCATCACTGATGTACTATGGATCATCACTGATGTACTGTGGATCATCACTGATGTACTATGGATCATCACTGATATACTATGAGCCATCACAGGTGTACTATGGGCCATCACAGGTGTACTATGGATCATCACTGATGTACTATGGACCATCCCTGATGTACTATGGACCATCACTGATGTACTGTGGACCATTACTGATGTACTGTGGACCATCACTGATGTACTGTGGATCATCACTGATGTTCTATGGACCATCACTGATGTACTGTGGATCATCACTGATGTACTGTGGATCATCACAGATGTACTGTGGATCATCACAGATGTACTGTGGATCATCACTAATGTACTATAGATCATCACTGATGTACTGTGGACCATCACTGGTGTACTATGGATCATCACTGGTGTACCATGGATCATCACAGGTGTACTGTGGATCATCACTGATGTACTGTGGATTATCACTGATGTACTATGGACCATCACTGCTGTACTATGGATCATCACTGGTGTACTATGGACCATCACTGATGTACTATGGACCATCACTGATGTACTGTGGACCATCCCCGATGTACTGTGGAACAACACTGATGTACTGTGGATCATCACTGATGTACTGTGGACCATCACTGATGTACTGTGGACCATCACTGGTGTACTGTGGACCATCACTGGTGTACTATGGGCCATCACTGGTGTAATATGGATCATCACTGGTGTACTATGGATCATCACTGATGTACTATGGATCATCCCTGATGTACTGTGGATCATCACTGATGTACTGTGGATCATCACTGATGTACTATAGATCATCACTGATGTACTATGGGCCATCAGTGGTGTACTATGGGCCATCACTGGTGTACTATGGATCATCACTGGTGTACTGTGGATCATCACTGGTGTACTGTGGGCCATCACTGATGTACTATGGGCCATCACAGGTGTACTATGGATCATCACTGATGTACTATGGACCATCTCTGGTGTACTATGGTTCATCACTGATGTACTGTGGATCATCACTGATGTACTGTGGATCATCACAGGTGTACTATGGATCATCACTGATGAACTATGAACCATCACTGATGTACTATGGATCATCACTGATGTACTGTGGATCATCACTGATGTACTGTGGATCATCACTGATGTACTCTGGATCATCACTGATATACTATGAGCCATCACTGATGTACTATGGATCATCACTGATGTACTATGGATCATCACTGATGTACTATGGATCATCACTGGTGTACTATGGATCATCACTGGTGTACTATGGATCATCACTGATGTACTGTGGACCATCCCTGATGTACTGTGGATCATCACTGATGTACTGAGGATCATCACTGATGTACTGTGGATCATCACTGATGTACTGTGGATCATCACTGATGTACTGTGGATCATCACTGATGTACTATGGGCCATCACAGGTGTACTATGGGCCATCACAGGTGTACTATGGATCATCACTGATGTACTATGGACCATCCCTGATGTACTATGGACCATCCCTGATGTACTATGGACCATCCCTGATGTACTGTGAACCATTACTGATGTACTGTGGACCATCACTGATGTACTGTGGATCATCACTGATGTTCTATGGACCATCACTGATGTACTGTGGATCATCACGGATGTACTGTGGATCATCACTGATGTACTGTGGATCATCACTAATGTACTATAGATCATCACGGATGTACTGTGGACCATCACTGGTGTACTATGGATCATCACTGGTGTACTATGGATCATCACAAGTGTACTGTGGATCATCACTGATGTACTGTGGATCATCACTGATGTACTATGGACCATCACTGGTGTACTATGGGCCATCACTGGTGTACTATGGATCATCACTGGCGTACTATGGGCCATCACTGATGTACTATGGACCATCACTGATGTACTGTGGACCATCCCGATGTACTGTGGATCATCACTGATGTACTGTGGATCATCACTGATGTACTGTGGACCATCACTGATGTACTGTGGACCATCACTGATGTACTGTGGACCATCAATGGTGTACTATGGATCATCACTGATGTACTGAGGATGATCACTGGTGTACTATGGATCATCAATGGTGTACTATGGATCATCACTGATGTACTGAGGATGATCACTGGTGTACTATGGATCATCACTGGTGTACTATGGATCATCACTGATGTACTATGGATCATCACTGATGTACTATGGATCATCACTGATGTACTGTGGATCATCACTGATGTACTGTGGATCATCACTGATGTACTATGGGCCATCACAGGTGTACTATGGATCATCACTGATGTACTATGGACCATCCCTGATGTACTATGGACCATCCCTGATGTACTGTGGACCATTACTGATGTACTGTGGACCATCACTGATGTACTGTGGATCATCACTGATGTTATATGGACCATCACTGATGTACTGTGGATCATCACTGATGTACTGTAGATCATCACTGATGTACTGTGGATCATCACTGATGTACTGTGGATCATCACTAATGTACTATAGATCATCACTGATGTACTATGGACCATCACTGGTGTACTCTGGGCCATCACTGGTGTACTATGGACCATCCCTGATGTACTGTGGATCATCACTGATGTATTGTGGATCATCACTGATGTACTGTGGATCATCGCTGATGTACTGAGGACCATCCCTGATGTACTGTGGACCATCACTGATGTACTGTGGACCATCACTGATGTACTGTGAATCATCACTGATGTTCTATGGACCATCACTGATGTACTGTGGATCATCACTGATGTACTATAGATCATCACTGATGTTCTATGGCCCATCACTGATGTACTGTGGATCATCACTGATGTACTATAGATCATCACTGATGTACTGTGGATCATCACTGATGTACTATAGATCATCACTGATGTACTATGGATCATCACTGGTGTACTATGGATCATCCCTGATGTACTGTGGATCATCACTGATGTACTGTGGATCATCACTGATGTACTATAGATCATCACTGATGTACTATGGCCCATCACTGGTGTACTATGGATCATCACTGGTGTACTATGGATCATCACTGGTGTACTATGGATCATCACTGGTGTACTATGGACCCAGGGCCGTTTGAAGGAATTTGGGGGCCCCAAGCAGATTGAGAATTTGGGGCCCCCAAGCGGGAGGGGGGGCTACTGATTTTTTTTTTGAGAAGCGGGGGGGGGGGTTTGGGCTGCTACACAATTTTTTTAGATTTTGTTTTTTAATTCAGAAGCGGAGGGGTGCTACTGAGATTTCTGCTGATTTTTGGTTTTAATTTAGAAGGGGGGGTGCTAACGCGGGACATCGATCGCGGGAGGAGGGGCCGCCGTTTGCGGGAGGGGGACCACCGATTGGGGGGGCACCGATCGCGGGAGGGGGGCCTGCCAATCGCAGCAGGGGGGGCGTGGATCACGGGGGGGCCATGGATCACATGAGGGGGGGCCGCCAATCACAGGAGGGGGGGCCTGCCGATCGCGGCAGGGGGGGGGTGCGGATCGCGGGGGGCCGCGGATCACATGAGGGGGGGCCGCCAATCGCAGGTGGGGGGCTGCCAATCGCGGGAGGGGGGCCACCGATGGCGGGAGGGGGGCTGCTAATCACGGGAGGGGGGGCGCCAATCATGGGAGGGGGGGGGCGCCAATCGCGGGTGGGGGGCCCACCGATCGTGGGAGGGGGCCGCTGATCGCGGGAGGGGGGGCCGCCGATCGCGGGAGGGGATGCCAATCGCGGGAGGGGGGCCGCCGATCGTGGGTGGGGGGGCCGCCGATCGCGGGAGGGGGGCCGCCGATCGCGGGTGGGGGGGCCGCCGATCGCGGGAGGGGGGCCGCCAATCGCGGAAGGGGGGCCGCCAATCGCGGGTGGGGGGCCGCCAATCGCGGGTGGGGGGCCGCCGATCGCGGGGGCCGCCGATCGCGGGTGGGGTGCCGCCAATCGCGGGAGGGGGGGCCGCCGATCGCGGGTGGGGGGGCCGCCAATCGCGGGTGGGGGGGCCGCCGATCGCGGGAGGGGGGCCGCTCTGCTGGGGCCCCAGGCCAGCTGGGGGCCCCAAGCAGTTGCTTGGTTTGCCTCTCCTGTTCCAACGGACCTGTATGGACCATCACTGATGTACTGTGGATCATCACTGATGTACTGTGGATCATCCCTGGTGTACTATGGATCATCACTGGTGTACTATGGATCATCACTGATGTACTATGGGCCATCACTGATGTACTATGGATCATCACTGATGTGCTGTGGACCATCCCTGATGTACTGTGGATCATCACTGATGTACTGTGGACCATCCCTGATGTACTGTGGATCATCACTGATGTACTGTGGATCATCACTGATGTACTATGGATCATCACTGGTGTTCTGTGGATCATCACTGATGTACTGTGGATCATCACTGATGTACTATGGACCATCACTGGTGTACTATGGGCCATCACTGGTGTACTATGGGCCATCACTGGTGTACTATGGATCATCACTGATGTACTATGGATCATCACTGATGTACTGAGGATAATCACTGATGTACTGAGGATCATCACTGATGTACTATGGATCATCACTGATGTACTGTGGACCATCCCTGAAGTACTGTGGATCATCACTGATGTACTGTGGATCATCACTGATGTACTGTGGATCATCACTGATGTACTGAGGATCATCACTGATGTACTGAGGATCATCACTGATGTACTGTGGATCATCACTGATGTACTGTGGATCATCACAGGTGTACTATGGGCCATCACGGGTGTACTATGGATCATCCCTGGTGTACTATGGATCATCACTGTTGTACTATGGACCATCCCTGATGTACTATGGACCATCCCTGATGTACTATGGACCATCCCTGATGTACTGAGGATCATCACTGATATACTGAGGATCATCACTGATGTACTGTGGGCCATTACTGATGTACTATGGGCCATCACAGGTGTACTATGGATCATCACTGATGTACTATGGACCATCTCTGGTGTACTATGGTTCATCACTGATGTACTGTGGATCATCACTGATGTACTATGGATCATCACTGATGTACTGTGGATCATCACTGATGTACTGTGGATCATCACTGATGTACTATGGATCATCACTGGTGTACTGTGGATCATCACTGATGTACTGTGGATCATCACTGATGTACTATGGACCATCACTGGTGTACTATGGGCCATCACTGGTGTACTATGGGCCATCACTGGTGTACTATGGATCATCACTGATGTACTATGGATCATCACTGATGTACTGAGGATCATCACTGATGTACTATGGATCATCACTGATGTACTGTGGACCATCCCTGAAGTACTGTGGATCATCACTGATGTACTGTGGATCATCACTGATGTACTGTGGATCATCACTGATGTACTGTGGATCATCACTGATGTACTGAGGATCATCACTGATGTACTGAGGATCATCACTGATGTACTGTGGATCATCACTGATGTACTGTGGATCATCACGTGTGTACTATGGGCCATCACGGGTGTACTATGGATCATCACTGGTGTACTATGGATCATCACTGATGTACTATGGACCATCCCTGATGTACTATGGACCATCCCTGATGTACTGAGGATCATCACTGATGTACTGTGGATCATCACTGATGTACTATGGGCCATCACTGATGTACTATGGGCCATCACAGGTGTACTATGGATCATCACTGATGTATTATGGACCATCTCTGGTGTACTATGGTTCATCACTGATGTACTGTGGATCATCACTGATGTACTATGGATCATCACTGATGTACTGTGGATCATCACTGATGTACTATGGATCATCACTGATATACTATGAGCCATCACAGGTGTACTATGGGCCATCACAGGTGTACTATGGATCATCACTGATGTACTATGGACCATCCCTGATGTACTATGGACCATCCCTGATGTACTGTGGACCATTACTGATGTACTGTGGACCATCACTGATGTACTGTGGATCATCACTGATGTTCTATGGACCATCACTGATGTACTGTGGATCATCACTGATGTACTGTGGATCATCACAGATGTACTGTGGATCATCACAGATGTACTGTGGATCATCACTAATGTTCTATAGATCATCACTGATGTACTGTGGACCATCACTGGTGTACTATGGATCATCACTGTTGTACCATGGATCATCACAGGTGTACTGTGGATCATCACTGATGTACTGTGGATCATCACTGATGTACTATGGACCATCACTGGTGTACTATGGGCCATCACTGGTGTACTATGGGCCATCACTGGTGTACTATGGATCATCACTGATGTACTATGGATCATCACTGATGTACTGAGGATCATCACTGATGTACTATGGATCATCACTGATGTACTGTGGATCATCACTGATGTACTGTGGATCATCACTGATGTACTGTGGATCATCACTGATGTACTATGGATCATCACTGGTGTACTGTGGATCATCACTGATGTACTGTGGATCATCACTGATGTACTATGGACCATCACTGGTGTACTATGGGCCATCACTGGTGTACTATGGGCCATCACTGGTGTACTATGGATCATCACTGATGTACTGAGGATCATCACTGATGTACTATGGATCATCACTGATGTACTGTGGACCATCCCTGAAGTACTGTGGATCATCACTGATGTACTGTGGATCATCACTGATGTACTGTGGATCATCACTGATGTACTGTGGATCATCACTGATGTACTGAGGATCATCACTGATGTACTGAGGATCATCACTGATGTACTGTGGATCATCACTGATGTACTGTGGATCATCACGTGTGTACTATGGGCCATCACGGGTGTACTATGGATCATCACTGGTGT
Source organism: Rana muscosa (assembly GCA_029206835.1). NCBI lineage: Eukaryota > Metazoa > Chordata > Amphibia > Anura > Ranidae > Rana > Rana muscosa. Next base: position 16,256,267 of record JARGYO010005562.1, read on the forward strand.
ACTATGGATCATCACTGATGTACTATGGACCATCCCTGATGTACTATGGACCATCCCTGATGTACTGAGGATCATCACTGATGTACTGTGGATCATCACTGATGTACTATGGGCCATCACTGATGTACTATGGGCCATCACAGGTGTACTATGGATCATCACTGATGTATTATGGACCATCTCTGGTGTACTATGGTTCATCACTGATGTACTGTGGATCATCACTGATGTACTATGGATCATCACTGATGTACTGTGGATCATCACTGATGTACTATGGATCATCACTGATATACTATGAGCCATCACAGGTGTACTATGGGCCATCACAGGTGTACTATGGATCATCACTGATGTACTATGGACCATCCCTGATGTACTATGGACCATCCCTGATGTACTGTGGACCATTACTGATGTACTGTGGACCATCACTGATGTACTGTGGATCATCACTGATGTTCTATGGACCATCACTGATGTACTGTGGATCATCACTGATGTACTGTGGATCATCACAGATGTACTGTGGATCATCACTAATGTTCTATAGATCATCACTGATGTACTGTGGACCATCACTGGTGTACTATGGATCATCACTGGTGTACCATGGATCATCACAGGTGTACTGTGGATCATCACTGATGTACTGTGGATCATCACTGATGTACTATGGACCATCACTGGTGTACTATGGGCCATCACTGGTGTACTATGGACCATCACTGGTGTACTATGGATCATCACTGATGTACTATGGATCATCACTGATGTACTGAGGATCATCACTGATGTACTATGGATCATCACTGATGTACTGTGGACCATCCCTGAAGTACTGTGGATCATCACTGATGTACTGTGGATCATCACTAATGTACTGTGGATCATCACTGATGTACTGAGGATCATCACTGATGTACTGTGGATCATCACTGATGTACTGTGGATCATCACGTGTGTACTATGGGCCATCACGGGTGTACTATAGATCATCACTGGTGTACTATGGATCATCACTGATGTACTATGGACCATCCCTGATGTACTATGGACCATCCCTGATGTACTGAGGATCATCACTGATGTACTGTGGATCATCACTGATGTACTATGGGCCATCACTGATGTACTATGGGCCATCACAGGTGTACTATGGTTCATCACTGATGTACTGTGGATCATCACTGATGTACTATGGATCATCACTGATGTACTGTGGATCATCACTGATGTACTATGGATCATCACTGATATACTATGAGCCATCACAGGTGTACTATGGGCCATCACAGGTGTACTATGGATCATCACTGATGTACTATGGACCATCCCTGATGTACTATGGACCATCCCTGATGTACTGTGGACCATTACTGATGTACTGTGGACCATCACTGATGTACTGTGGATCATCACTGATGTTCTATGGACCATCACTGATGTACTGTGGATCATCACTGATGTACTGTGGATCATCACAGATGTACTGTGGATCATCACAGATGTACTGTGGATCATCACTAATGTACTATAGATCATCACTGATCATCACTGGATCATCACTGATGTACTGTGGACCATCACTGGTGTACTATGGATCATCACTGGTGTACCATGGATCATCACAGGTGTACTGTGGATCATCACTGATGTACTGTGGATTATCACTGATGTACTATGGACCATCACTGCTGTACTATGGATCATCACTGGTGTACTATGGACCATCACTGATGTACTATGGACCATCACTGATGTACTGTGGACCATCCCCGATGTACTGTGGAACAACACTGATGTACTGTGGATCATCACTGATGTACTGTGGACCATCACTGATGTACTGTGGACCATCACTGGTGTACTGTGGACCATCACTGGTGTACTATGGGCCATCACTGGTGTAATATGGATCATCACTGGTGTACTATGGATCATCACTGATGTACTATGGATCATCCCTGATGTACTGTGGATCATCACTGATGTACTGTGGATCATCACTGATGTACTATAGATCATCACTGATGTACTATGGGCCATCAGTGGTGTACTATGGGCCATCACTGGTGTACTATGGATCATCACTGGTGTACTGTGGATCATCACTGGTGTACTGTGGGCCATCACTGATGTACTATGGGCCATCACAGGTGTACTATGGATCATCACTGATGTACTATGGACCATCTCTGGTGTACTATGGTTCATCACTGATGTACTGTGGATCATCACTGATGTACTGTGGATCATCACTGATGTACTATGGATCATCACTGATGTACTGTGGATCATCACTGATGTACTGTGGATCATCACTGATGTACTGTGGACCATCCCTGATGTACTGTGGATCATCACTGATGTACTGTGGATCATCACTGATGTACTGTGGACCATCCCTGATGTACTATGGATCATCACTGGTGTACTGTGGATCATCACTGATGTACTGTGGATCATCACTGATGTACTATGGGCCATCACTGGTGTACTATGGGCCATCACTGGTGTACTATGGATCATCACTGATGTACTGAGGATCATCACTGATGTACTGAGGAATATCACTGATGTACTGAGGATCATCACTGATGTACTATGGATCATCACTGATGTACTGTGGACCATCCCTGAAGTACTGTGGATCATCACTGATGTACTGTGGATCATCACTGATGTACTGTGGATCATCACTGATGTACTGAGGATCATCACTGATGTACTGTGGATCATCACTGATGTACTGTGGATCATCACGTGTGTACTATGGGCCATCACGGGTGTACTATGGATCATCACTGGTGTACTATGGATCATCACTGATGTACTATGGACCATCCCTGATGTACTATGGACAATCCCTGATGTACTATGGACCATCCCTGATGTACTGAGGATCATCACTGATGTACTGAGGATCATCACTGATGTACTATGGGCCATCACAGGTGTACTATGGATCATCACTGATGTACTATGGACTATCTCTGGTGTACTATGGATCATCACTGATGTACTATGGACCATCTCTGGTGTACTATGGTTCATCACTGATGTACTGTGGATCATCACTGATGTACTATTGATCATCAATGATGTACTGTGGATCATCACTGATGTACTATGGATCATCACTGATATACTATGAGCCATTACAGGTGTACTATGGACCATCACAGGTGTACTATGGATCATCACTGATGTACTATGGACCATCCCTGATGTACTATGGACCATCCCTGATGTACTGTGGACCATTACTGATGTACTGTGGACCATCACTGATGTACTGTGGATCATCACTGATGTTCTATGGACCATCACTGATGTACTGTGGATCATCACTGATGTACTGTGGATCATCACAGATGTACTGTGGATCATCACTAATGTACTATAGATCATCACTGATGTACTGTGGACCAACACTGGTGTACTATGGATCATCACTGGTGTACCATGGATCATCACAGGTGTACTATGGACCATCACTGCTGTACTATGGATCATCACTGGTGTACTATGGACCATCACTGATGTACTATGGACCATCACTGATGTACTGTGGACAATCCCCGATGTACTGTGGAACAACACTGATGTACTGTGGATCATCACTGATGTACTGTGGACCATCACTGATGTACTGTGGACCATCACTGGTGTACTGTGGACCATCACTGGTGTACTATGGGCCATCACTGGTGTACTATGGATCATCACTGATGTACTATGGATCATCCCTGATGTACTGTGGATCATCACTGATGTACTGTGGATCATCACTGATGTACTATAGATCATCACTGATGTACTATGGGCCATCAGTGGTGTACTATGGGCCATCACTGGTGTACTATGGATCATCACTGGTGTACTGTGGACCATCACTGATGTACTGTGGATCATCACTGATGTACTGTGGATCATCACTGATGTACTGTGGATCATCACTGATGTACTGAGGATCATCACTGATGTACTGTGGATCATCACTGATGTACTATGGGCCATCACAGATTTACTATGGGCCATCACAGGTGTACTATGGATCATCACTGATGTAGTATGGACCATCCCTGATGTACTATGGACCATCCCTGATGTACTGTGGACCATTACTGATGTACTGTGGACCATCACTGATGTACTTTGGATCATCACTGATGTTCTATGGACCATCACTGATGTACTGTGGATCATCACTGATGTACTGTGGATCATCACAGATGTACTGTGGATCATCACTAATGTACTGTGGACCATCACTGGTGTACTATGGACCATCACTGGTGTACTATGGGCCATCACTGGTGTACTATGGGCCATCACTGGTGTACTATGGATCATCACTGATGTACTATGGATCATCACTGATGTACTGAGGATAATCACTGATGTACTGAGGATCATCACTGATGTACTATGGATCATCACTGATGTACTGTGGACCATCCCTGAAGTACTGTGGATCATCACTGATGTACTGTGGATCATCACTGATGTACTGAGGATCATCACTGATGTACTGTGGATCATCACTGATGTACTGTGGATCATCACGGGTGTACTATGGGCCATCACGGGTGTACTATGGATCATCCCTGATGTACTATGGACCATCCCTGATGTACTATGGACCATCCCTGATGTACTGAGGATCATCACTGATATACTGAGGATCATCACTGATGTACTGTGGATCATCACTGATGTACTATGGGCCATCACTGATGTACTATGGGCCATCACAGGTGTACTATGGATCATCACTGATGTACTATGGACCATCTCTGGTGTACTATGGTTCATCACTGATGTACTGTGGACCATCACTGGTGTACTATGGGCCATCACTGGTGTACTATGGGCCATCACTGGTGTACTATGGATCATCACTGATGTACTATGGATCATCACTGATGTACTGAGGATCATCACTGATGTACTGAGGATCATCACTGATGTACTATGGATCATCACTGATGTACTGTGGACCATCCATGAAGTACTGTGGATCATCACTGATGTACTGTGGATCATCACTGATGTACTGTGGATCATCACTGATGTACTGAGGATCATCACTGATGTACTGAGGATCATCACTGATGTACTGTGGATCATCACTGATGTACTGTGGATGATCACGTGTGTACTATGGGCCATCACGGGTGTACTATGGATCATCACTGGTGTACTATGGATCATCACTGATGTACTGTGGACCATCCCTGATGTATTATGGACAATCCCTGATGTACTATGGACCATCCCTGATGTACTGAGGATCATCACTGATGTACTGAGGATCATCACTGATGTACTGTGGATCATCACTGATGTACTATGGGCCATCACTGATGTACTATGGGCCATCACAGGTGTACTATGGATCATCACTGATGTACTATGGACCATCTTTGGTGTACTATGGTTCATCACTGATGTACTGTGGATCATCACTGATGTACTATGGATCATCACTGATGTACTGTGGATCATCACTGATGTACTATGGATCATCACTGATATACTATGAGCCATCACAGGTGTACTATGGGCCATCACAGGTGTACTATGGATCATCACTGATGTACTATGGACCATCCCTGATGTACTATGGACCATCCCTGATGTACTGTGGACCATTACTGATTTACTGTGGACCATCACTGATGTACTGTGGATCATCACTGATGTTCTATGGACCATCACTGATGTACTGTGGATCATCACTGATGTACTGTGGATCATCACAGATGTACTGTGGATCATCACTAATGTACTATAGATCATCACTGATGTACTGTGGACCATCACTGGTGTACTATGGATCATCACTGGTGTACCATGGATCATCACAGGTGTACTGTGGATCATCACTGATGTACTGTGGATTATCACTGATGTACTATGGACCATCACTGCTGTACTATGGATCATCACTGGTGTACTATGGACCATCACTGATGTACTATGGACCATCACTGATGTACTGTGGACCATCCCCGATGTACTGTGGAACAACACTGATGTACTGTGGATCATCACTGATGTACTGTGGACCATCACTGATGTACTGTGGACCATCACTGGTGTACTGTGGACCATCACTGGTGTACTATGGGCCATCACTGGTGTACTATGGATCATCACTGGTGTACTATGGATCATCACTGATGTACTATGGATCATCCCTGATGTACTGTGGATCATCACTGATGTACTGTGGATCATCACTGATGTACTATAGATCATCACTGATGTACTATGGGCCATCACTGGTGTACTATGGGCCATCACTGGTGTACTATGGATCATCACTGGTGTACTGTGGACCATCACTGATGTACTGTGGATCATCACTGATGTACTGTGGATCATCACTGATGTACTGTGGATCATCACTGATGTACTGAGGATCATCACTGATGTACTGTGGATCATCACTGATGTACTATGGGCCATCACAGGTTTACTATGGGCCATCACAGGTGTACTATGGATCATCACTGATGTACTATGGACCATCCCTGATGTACTATGGACCATCCCTGATGTACTATGGACCATCCCTGATGTACTGTGGACCATTACTGATGTACTGTGGATCATCACTGATGTACTGTGGATCATCACTGATGTTCTATGGACCATCACTGATGTACTGTGGATCATCACTGATGTACTGTGGATCATCACAGATGTACTGTGGATCATCACTAATGTACTATAGATCATCACTGATGTACTGTGGACCATCACTGGTGTACTATGGATCATCACTGGTGTACTATGGATCATCACAGGTGTACTGTGGATCATCACTGATGTACTGTGGATCATCACTGATGTACTATGGACCATCACTGGTGTACTATGGATCATCACTGGTGTACTATGGACCATCACTGATGTACTATGGACCATCACTGATGTACTGTGGACCATCCCCGATGTACTGTGGAACAACACTGATGTACTGTGGATCATCACTGATGTACTGTGGACCATCACTGATGTACTGTGGACCATCACTGGTGTACTGTGGACCATCACTGGTGTACTATGGGCCATCACTGGTGTACTATGGATCATCACTGGTGTACTATGGATCATCACTGATGTACTCTGGATCATCCCTGATGTACTGTGGATCATCACTGATGTACTGTGGATCATCACTGATGTACTATAGATCATCACTGATGTACTATGGGCCATCAGTGGTGTACTATGGGCCATCACTGGTGTACTATGGATCATCACTGGTGTACTGTGGACCATCACTGATGTACTGTGGATCATCACTTATGTACTGTGGATCATCACTGATGTACTGTGGATCATCACTGATGTACTGAGGATCATCACTGATGTACTGTGGATCATCACTGATGTACTATGGGCCATCACAGGTTTACTATGGGCCATCACAGGTGTACTATGGATCATCACTGATGTAGTATGGACCATCCCTGATGTACTATGGACCATCCCTGATGTACTGTGGACCATTACTGATGTACTGTGGACCATCACTGATGTACTGTGGATCATCACTGATGTTCTATGGACCATCACTGATGTACTGTGGATCATCACTGATGTACTGTGGATCATCACTGATGTACTGAGGATCATCACTGATGTACTGAGGATCATCACTGATGTACTGTGGATCATCACTGATGTACTGTGGATGATCACGTGTGTACTATGGGCCATCACGGGTGTACTATGGATCATCACTGGTGTACTATGGATCATCACTGATGTACTGTGGACCATCCCTGATGTATTATGGACAATCCCTGATGTACTATGGACCATCCCTGATGTACTGAGGATCATCACTGATGTACTGAGGATCATCACTGATGTACTGAGGATCATCACTGATGTACTGTGGATCATCACTGATGTACTATGGGCCATCACTGATGTACTATGGGCCATCACAGGTGTACTATGGATCATCACTGATGTACTATGGACCATCTTTGGTGTACTATGGTTCATCACTGATGTACTGTGGATCATCACTGATGTACTATGGATCATCACTGATGTACTGTGGATCATCACTGATGTACTATGGATCATCACTGATATACTATGAGCCATCACAGGTGTACTATGGGCCATCACAGGTGTACTATGGATCATCACTGATGTACTATGGACCATCCCTGATGTACTATGGACCATCCCTGATGTACTGTGGACCATTACTGATTTACTGTGGACCATCACTGATGTACTGTGGATCATCACTGATGTTCTATGGACCATCACTGATGTACTGTGGATCATCACTGATGTACTGTGGATCATCACAGATGTACTGTGGATCATCACTAATGTACTGTGGACCATCACTGGTGTACTATGGACCATCACTGGTGTACTATGGGCCATCACTGGTGTACTATGGGCCATCACTGGTGTACTATGGATCATCACTGATGTACTATGGATCATCACTGATGTACTGAGGATAATCACTGATGTACTGAGGATCATCACTGATGTACTATGGATCATCACTGATGTACTGTGGACCATCCCTGAAGTACTGTGGATCATCACTGATGTACTGTGGATCATCACTGATGTACTGTGGATCATCACTGATGTACTGAGGATCATCACTGATGTACTGTGGATCATCACTGATGTACTGTGGATCATCACGGGTGTACTATGGGCCATCACCGGTGTACTGTGGATCATCCCTGGTGTACTATGGATCATCACTGATGTACTATGGACCATCCCTGATGTACTATGGACCATCCCTGATGTACTATGGACCATCCCTGATGTACTGAGGATCATCACTGATATACTGAGGATCATCACTGATGTACTGTGGATCATCACTGATGTACTATGGGCCATCACTGATGTACTATGGGCCATCACTGATGTACTATGGGCCATCACAGGTGTACTATGGATCATCACTGATGTACTATGGACCATCTCTGGTGTACTATGGTTCATCACTGATGTACTGTGGATCATCACTGATGTACTATGGATCATCACTGATGTACTGTGGATCATCACTGATGTACTGTGGACCATCCCTGATGTACTGTGGATCATCACTGATGTACTGTGGATCATCACTGATGTACTGTGGATCATCACTGATGTACTGTGGATCATCACTGATGTACTATGGATCATCACTGGTGTACTGTGGATCATCACTGATGTACTGTGGATCATCACTGATGTACTATGGACCATCACTGGTGTACTATGGGCCATCACTGGTGTACTATGGGCCATCACTGGTGTACTATGGATCATCACTGATGTACTATGGATGATCACTGATGTACTGAGGATCATCACTGATGTACTGAGGATCATCACTGATGTACTATGGATCATCACTGATGTACTGTGGACCATCCCTGAAGTACTGTGGATCATCACTGATGTACTGTGGATCATCACTGATGTACTGTGGATCATCACTGATGTACTGAGGATCATCACTGATGTACTGAGGATCATCACTGATGTACTGTGGATCATCACTGATGTACTGTGGATGATCACGTGTGTACTATGGGCCATCACGGGTGTACTATGGATCATCACTGGTGTACTATGGATCATCACTGATGTACTATGGACCATCCCTGATGTATTATGGACAATCCCTGATGAACTATGGACCATCCCTGATGTACTGAGGATCATCACTGATGTACTGAGGATCATCACTGATGTACTGTGGATCATCACTGATGTACTATGGGCCATCACTGATGTACTATGGGCCATCACAGGTGTACTATGGATCATCACTGATGTACTATGGACCATCTCTGGTGTACTATGGTTCATCACTGATGTACTGTGGATCATCACTGATGTACTATGGATCATCACTGATGTACTGTGGATCATCACTGATGTACTATGGATCATCACTGATATACTATGAGCCATCACAGGTGTACTATGGGCCATCACAGGTGTACTATGGATCATCCCTGATGTACTATGGACCATCCCTGATGTACTATGGACCATCCCTGATGTACTGTGGACCATTACTGATGTACTGTGGACCATCACTGATGTACTGTGGATCATCACTGATGTTCTATGGACCATCACTGATGTACTGTGGATCATCACTGATGTACTGTGGATCATCACAGATGTACTGTGGATCATTACTAATGTACTATAGGGATGAGCTTCGTGTTCGAGTCGAACATACGTTCGACTCGAACATCGGCTGTTCGATCGTTCGACGAAGATCGAACGATTTGGGCCGTTCGCGCCAAATTCGAGTGACGCGAACGGCCCACAATGCACTACGCCATCGCAGTGTCATCCAGGCGCTGTGATTGGCCAAGCATGCACTGTGACCCCGCATGCTTGGCCAATCACAGCGCCGGCAGTGAGGAGAGCAATGATTGGCCACAGGCAGGATGCCTGTGGCCAATTATTGCTGAGGGTGTTTAGTACACCCCCCACACTATAAAAGGCCGCCAGCACGGCGGCCTAGTGTAGTGTGTTCCGGAGCAGGGATAGAGCAGCATAGGCAGGGACAGTGACTTTTATTTCTTTCTTGCTTAACCTGGATTCCTTTAGTTTAGGGAAAGAGAAGGATAGGTAGGGAGAGTGTCAGTGTGTTTTGTGCTTGTGCTATAGTGTGCTTAAAAAAAACATTTTTTCTAGGGACAGAAAACTGTAGGTAGGGAGAGTGTCAGTTTCTTTCACTGTGAAAGTCCTTGTTTCCAGGGACCTGGAAGGACAGTGAGTGAATTCTCCTTGTGCTATATTGTGCTTAAAAAAAACATTTTTTCTAGGGACAGAAAACTGTAGGTAGGGAGAGTGTCAGTTTCTTTCACTGTGAAAGTCCTTGTTTCCAGGGACCTGGAAGGACAGTGAGTGAATTCTCCTTGTGCTATATTGTGCTTAAAAAAAACATTTTTTCTAGGGACAGAAAACTGTAGGTAGGGAGAGTGTCAGTTTCTTTCACTGTGAAAGTCCTTGTTTCCAGGGACCTGGAAGGACAGTGAGTGAATTCTCCTTGTGCTATATTGTGCTTAAAAAAAAATTTTTTCTAGGGACAGAAAACTGTAGGTAGGGAGAGTGTCAGTTTCTTTCACTGTGAAAGTCCTTGTTTCCAGGGACCTGGAAGGACAGTGAGTGAATTCTCCTTGTGCTATATTGTGCTTAAAAAAAACATTTTTTCTAGGGACAGAAAACTGTAGGTAGGGAGAGTGTCAGTTTCTTTCACTGTGAAAGTCCTTGTTTCCAGGGACCTGGAAGGACAGTGAGTGAATTCTCCTTGTGCTATATTGTGCTTAAAAAAAACATTTTTTCTAGGGACAGAAAACTGTAGGTAGGGAGAGTGTCAGTTTCTTTCACTGTGCAAGTACTTGTTTCTAGGGACCTGGAAGGACAGTGAGTGAATTCTCCTTGTGCTATATTGTGCTTAAAAAAAACATTTTTTCTAGGGACAGAAAACTGTAGGTAGGGAGAGTGTCAGTTTCTTTCACTGTGCAAGTCCTTGTTTCCAGGGACCTGGAAGGACAGTGAGTGAATTCTCCTTGTGCTATATTGTGCTTAAAAAAAACATTTTTTCTAGGGACAGAAAACTGTAGGTAGGGAGAGTGTCAGTTTCTTTCACTGTGAAAGTCCTTGTTTCCAGGGACCTGGAAGGACAGTGAGTGAATTCTCCTTGTGCTATATTGTGCTTAAAAAAAACATTTTTTCTAGGGACAAAAAACTGTAGGTAGGGAGAGTGTCAGTTTCTTTCACTGTGCAAGTCCTTGTTTCCAGGGACCTGGAAGGACAGTGAGTGAATTCTCCTTGTGCTATATTGTGCTTAAAAAAAAAAAATTTCTAGGGACAGAAAACTGTAGGTAGGGAGAGTGTCAGTTTCTTTCACTGTGCAAGTCCTTGTTTCCAGGGACCTGGAAGGACAGTGAGTGAATTCTCCTTGTGCTATATTGTGCTTAAAAAAAACATTTTTTCTAGGGACAGAAAACTGTAGGTAGGGAGAGTGTCAGTTTCTTTCACTGTGAAAGTCCTTGTTTCCAGGGACCTGGAAGGACAGTGAGTGAATTCTCCTTGTGCTATATTGTGCTTAAAAAAAACATTTTTTCTAGGGACAGAAAACTGTAGGTAGGGAGAGTGTCAGTTTCTTTCACTGTGCAAGTCCTGGTTTCCAGGGACCTGGAAGGACAGTGAGTGAATTCTCCTTGTGCTATATTGTGCTTAAAAAAAACATTTTTTCTAGGGACAGAAAACTGTAGGTAGGGAGAGTGTCAGTTTCTTTCACTGTGAAAGTCCTTGTTTCCAGGGACCTGGAAGGACAGTGAGTGAATTCTCCTTGTGCTATATTGTGCTTAAAAAAAACATTTTTTCTAGGGACAGAAAACTGTAGGTAGGGAGAGTGTCAGTTTCTTTCACTGTGCAAGTCCTTGTTTCCAGGGACCTGGAAGGACAGTGAGTGAATTCTCCTTGTGCTATATTGTGCTTAAAAAAAACATTTTTTCTAGGGACAGAAAACTGTAGGTAGGGAGAGTGTCAGTTTCTTTCACTGTGAAAGTCCTTGTTTCCAGGGACCTGGAAGGACAGTGAGTGAATTCTCCTTGTGCTATATTGTGCTTAAAAAAAACATTTTTTCTAGGGACAGAAAACTGTAGGTAGGGAGAGTGTCAGTTTCTTTCACTGTGCAAGTCCTTGTTTCCAGGGACCTGGAAGGACAGTGAGTGAATTCTCCTTGTGCTATATTGTGCTTAAAAAAACATTTTTTCTAGGGACAGAAAACTGTAGGTAGGGAGAGTGTCAGTTTCTTTCACTGTGAAAGTCCTTGTTTCCAGGGACCTGGAAGGACAGTGAGTGAATTCTCCTTGTGCTATATTGTGCTTAAAAAAAACATTTTTTCTAGGGACAGAAAACTGTAGGTAGGGAGAGTGTCAGTTTCTTTCACTGTGCAAGTCCTTGTTTCTAGGGACCTGGAAGGACAGTGAGTGAATTCTCCTAGTGCTATATTGTGCTTAAAAAAAACATTTTTTCTAGGGACAGAAAACTGTAGGTAGGGAGACTGTCAGTTTCTTTCACTGTGAAAGTCCTTGTTTCCAGGGACCTGGAAGGACAGTGAGTGAATTCTCCTTGTGCTATATTGTGCTTAAAAAAAACATTTTTTCTAGGGACAGAAAACTGTAGGTAGGGAGAGTGTCAGTTTCTTTCACTGTGAAAGTCCTTGTTTCCAGGGACCTGGAAGGACAGTGAGTGAATTCTCCTTGTGCTATATTGTGCTTAAAAAAACATTTTTTCTAGGGACAGAAAACTGTAGGTAGGGAGAGTGTCAGTTTCTTTCACTGTGAAAGTCCTTGTTTCCAGGGACCTGGAAGGACAGTGAGTGAATTCTCCTTGTGCTTTATTGTGCTTAAAAAAAACATTTTTTCTAGGGACAGAAAACTGTAGGTAGGGAGAGTGTCAGTTTCTTTCACTGTGAAAGTCCTTGTTTCCAGGGACCTGGAAGGACAGTGAGTGAATTCTCCTTGTGCTATATTGTGCTTAAAAAAAACATTTTTTCTAGGGACAGAAAACTGTAGGTAGGGAGAGTGTCAGTTTCTTTCACTGTGAAAGTCCTTGTTTCCAGGGACCTGGAAGGACAGTGAGTGAATTCTCCTTGTGCTATATTGTGCTTAAAAAAAACATTTTTTCTAGGGACAGAAAACTGTAGGTAGGGAGAGTGTCAGTTTCTTTCACTGTGAAAGTCCTTGTTTCCAGGGACCTGGAAGGACAGTGAGTGAATTCTCCTTGTGCTATATTGTGCTTAAAAAAAACATTTTTTCTAGGGACAGAAAACTGTAGGTAGGGAGAGTGTCAGTTTCTTTCACTGTGAAAGTCCTTGTTTCCAGGGACCTGGAAGGACAGTGAGTGAATTCTCCTTGTGCTATATTGTGCTTAAAAAAAACATTTTTTCTAGGGACAGAAAACTGTAGGTAGGGAGAGTGTCAGTTTCTTTCACTGTGAAAGTCCTTGTTTCCAGGGACCTGGAAGGACAGTGAGTGAATTCTCCTTGTGCTATATTGTGCTTAAAAAAAACATTTTTTCTAGGGACAGAAAACTGTAGGTAGGGAGAGTGTCAGTTTCTTTCACTGTGCAAGTCCTTGTTTCCAGGGACCTGGAAGGACAGTGAGTGAATTCTCCTTGTGCTATATTGTGCTTAAAAAAAACATTTTTTCTAGGGACAGAAAACTGTAGGTAGGGAGAGTGTCAGTTTCTTTCACTGTGCAAGTCCTTGTTTCAAGGGACCTGGAAGGACAGTGAGTGAATTCTCCTTGTGCTATATTGTGCTTAAAAAAAACATTTTTTCTAGGGACAGAAAACTGTAGGTAGGGAGAGTGTCAGTTTCTTTCACTGTGAAAGTCCTTGTTTCCAGGGACCTGGAAGGACAGTGAGTGAATTCTCCTTGTGCTATATTGTGCTTAAAAAAAACATTTTTTCTAGGGACAGAAAACTGTAGGTAGGGAGAGTGTCAGTTTCTTTCACTGTGAAAGTCCTTGTTTCCAGGGACCTGGAAGGACAGTGAGTGAATTCTCCTTGTGCTATATTGTGCTTAAAAAAAACATTTTTTCTAGGGACAGAAAACTGTAGGTAGGGAGAGTGTCAGTTTCTTTCACTGTGAAAGTCCTTGTTTCCAGGGACCTGGAAGGACAGTGAGTGAATTCTCCTTGTGCTATATTGTGCTTAAAAAAAACATTTTTTCTAGGGACAGAAAACTGTAGGTAGGGAGAGTGTCAGTTTCTTTCACTGTGAAAGTCCTTGTTTCCAGGGACCTGGAAGGACAGTGAGTGAATTCTCCTTGTGCTATATTGTGCTTAAAAAAAACATTTTTTCTAGGGACAGAAAACTGTAGGTAGGGAGAGTGTCAGTTTCTTTCACTGTGCAAGTCCTTGTTTCCAGGGACCTGGAAGGACAGTGAGTGAATTCTCCTTGTGCTATATTGTGCTTAAAAAAAACATTTTTTCTAGGGACAGAAAACTGTAGGTAGGGAGAGTGTCAGTTTCTTTCACTGTGCAAGTCCTTGTTTCAAGGGACAGAGAAGGACACCTGAAGGTAGCCCTTATTGCTTTTTTCCCATCTCCCTGCAGGCCATCTATTAGAATGTCTGGAAGGCAAACAAGGAGAGGCAGACAGTCAGGAGGCAATAAAAGAGGGCAAGCAGGCTCTGTGTCTGGGGGCAACAGTGCTGGTCGTGGACGCGGTGCATTGTCATCAGCACATGGCCATGGGACACGCTTGTCCTTCTTTTCGGCAGCTGGACATGTTGAGCCACATCATGCCGAAGACTTGGTAGAGTGGATGACCAAGCCCTCCTCCTCCTCCTCATCCTCTCTCACCCAGGCTCAGGGTACTGGCAAAGCAGCTGCCAAAGCGTCCTCTTCCCTGGTATCAATGTCAGACTCATCATCAGTCACTCCTTCCCTAGACCCACCATGTCCTCCTCCTGAGGAGTCCCCCGAACTGTTTGAGCACAGTGTTGGGTACATGCTCCAGGAGGATGCCCAGCGTTTCGAAGGGTCTGATGATGAAACCCAGCTACAGGAAGGCAGTAGGGTGAGAGCAGACAGAGGGGATGCTCAAGAAGGACACCAATCTGGCAGTCATGTTCCAGCAGCTGCAGCATACTGCCAGATTGGCTCCAGTGATGAGGAGGGAGGGGATGATGAGGTCACTGACTCCACGTGGGTGCCTAATAGGAGAGAGGAGGAGGAGGATGAGGAGGAGGCACATCTCCAACGAGACAGGATGCCCTTTGGTGGCCAGCGTAAGGGCAGTACACCGACGGAATCACACCGCAGAGCTCCGCCTGTGCAGGGCGCTGCCTCTGCCCGTCATTCAAAAAGTTCCTTGGTGTGGGCCTTTTTTGAGGCTAGTGCATCAGATCGCACAGCTGCTGTTTGCAACATATGTCTCAAGCGTATATCGCGTGGCCAAAACATCAGCCGCTTGGGTACCACATGCCTGACCAGACATATGTTGACCTGCCATGCAGCTCGTTGGCAAGCCTACCTCAAAGACCCACACCAAAGAACAAAGCGGACCTCTCCTTGCACCGCATCAGCTGGGATCTCCAACCCCACTATAACTTCAGTCCTCTCTGAAACATGCACTGAGAGGAATGAAGGTGTAGAATTAGGTGTGTCACAGCCAAGTACTTGCGGCCACTCTGCTAGCAGTACACCGACGTCCGATTCTAGCAGGCAAATTTCCCTGCCCCAGCTGCTGGACCGTCGAAAGAAGTTCACTCCCAGCCATCCACATGCCCAGCGGTTGAATGCTAGCTTGGCTAAATTGCTAGCGCTTCAACTGCTGCCTTTTCAGTTGGTAGACTCGGCCCCCTTCCGTGAGTTTGTGCAATGTGCGGTTCCTCAGTGGCAGGTTCCCAAACGCCACTTTTTCTCACGGAAGGCTATTCCGGCTCTCTACCGGCATGTGGAAGGCAATGTCTTGGCCTCGCTGGACAGGGCGGTCAGCGGTAAGGTGCATATTACCGCTGACTCATGGTCCAGCAGGCATGGACAGGGACGTTACCTTTCTTTCACGGCCCATTGGGTCACTCTTTTGGCAGCTGGGAAGGATGCAGGACAAGGTGCAGTAGTGTTGGAGGTTGTCCCACCGCCACGCCTCCAAAATGCTACTACTGGTTGTGACACACCTCTCTCCTCCACCCCCTCCTCTTCTTCTTCCTCCATGGCCTCTTCCTGTGGTTTGTCCTATGAACCAGCGGTGCTCCGTAGCCGTTCACGGGGCTACGCAGGCAAAAAGATGCCATGCCGTGCTTGCGCTGGTGTGTTTGGGGGACAGAAGCCACACTGGGGCAGAGGTCCTGTCTGCTCTGCAGGGCCAGGCCGAGAGGTGGTTGACGCCACGCCAGCTTAAGCCAGGAATGGTGGTTTGCGACAATGGCACCAACCTCCTCTCCGCCCTCCGACAGGGACAACTGACCCATGTGCCCTGTGTGGCTCACGTCCTTAACCTGGTGGTGCAGCGGTTCTTGGGCAGGTACCCGGGCTTACAGGATGTCCTGAGGCAGGCCAGGAAAGTCTGTGTGCATTTCCGCAGATCTTATAATGCCAGTGCTCGCCTGGCTGAGCTGCAAAAGGAGTTGAACCTGCCCAAGAACCGCCTTATATGTGACATGCCCACCAGGTGGAACTCAACGTTGGCCATGCTGCAGCGGCTGCACACGCAGCAGAGGGCCATCAATGAGTACCTGTGCGACTACGGCACCAGGACAGGGTCAGGGGAGCTTGGTTTTTTTTCTCCACGCCAGTGGGGCATGATCAGGGATGCATGCACTGTCCTGGCACCATTTGAGGAGGCCACGAGGATGGTGAGCAGTGACAGTGCATGCATCAGTGACACTGTACCTCTTGTCCACCTGTTGGAGCACACGCTGCGTGGAATAATGGACAGGGCACTTGAGGCAGAACAGAGGCAGGAAGAGGAGGACTTCCTTGCCTCTCAAGGCCCCCTTTACCCAGACAGTGTTCCTTCTGTCCCACCCATCGCACAGGAAGAGGAAGAGGAGGAGGAGGAGGAGGAGGAGGAGGATTGTGTCAGCATGGAGGTGGAGGCTGGCACTCAGCATCATCAGCAGCAGTCTTTTAGGGATGATTTACAGTCCCAAGAAACCAGTGGACTTGTACGTGGCTGGGAGGAGGTGACTGCGGATCATGTCGTCCTTAGTGACCCAGAGGACTCCGGAGCGAATGCCTCAGCAAACCTACGCTGCATGGCCTCCCTGATCCTGCAAAGTCTGCGGAAGGATCCTCGTATTCTTCGGATCAAGGAGAGGGACCATTACTGGCTGGCCACTCTCCTTGATCCACGGTACAAGGGTAAGGTTGCGGACCTTATGTTACCGTCGCAGAGGGAGCAGAGGATGAGACAACTCCGGGAGGCCTTGCAGAAAGGTCTGTGCAACGCGTTCCCAGAGACTGGGAGGTTACAAACTCCTGATCCAGGACAACGAGTTGCTGAGGCTTCGGCCAGTCAAAGAAGGAGCGGTGGGGAAGGTGGCCGTCTGACCGATGCGTTCAGACAATTCTTTAGTCCGCAGCCCCAAAGTATGATTGGTTCCAGCAACCATCGCCAGCGTCTGATAAACATGGTGCAGGAATATCTAGGGGCAAGGTCAGACTTGGACACCTTCCCCACCGAAAATCCTCTGGCTTACTGGGTCTTGAGGATGGATCACTGGCCAGAGCTTGCACAGTATGCAATTGAGCTACTGGCCTGTCCTGCATCCAGCGTTCTTTCGGAACGCACATTCAGTGCTGCTGGAGGATTTGTCACGGATCACAGGGTGCGCCTGTCCACCGACTCGGTTGATCGACTGACTTTCATCAAGATGAACCAGTCTTGGATCACCACCAGCTACCACACACCTGATGCTGATATAACAGACTAATTGATTTTAACATGTCACGTCCCTTCAAGACTGATGCTGATGCTGAGTGCCTGTGCTGTTATGTTGACTGGCTATCCTCCTCCTCCGAGTCCTCAATGATACGATTGATGATGATAGCTTGGAAGATCATTTTTGTTTATGGGTGCCGCCACCAGTGGCTAAGGCCCAATTTTTCAGCCCCTGTTTTACAGGGGCGTGTACTTACAATTTTTTTAGCAATAATTTGCCATAGGGCTCATTGCTGTGCTCCAAGTACAGTATCTGTGAGGGGTTGTAGTGTTGTGCCACCAGTGCCTAAGGCCCAATTTTTCAGCCCCTGTTTAACAGGGGCGTGTCATTACAATTTTTGAAGCAATACTTTGCAACAGGGCTCATTGCTGTGCTCCAAGTACAGTATCTGTGAGGGGTTGTAGTGTTGTGCCACCAGTGCCTAAGGCCCAATTTTTCAGCCCCTGTTCAACAGGGGCATGCAATTACAATTCTTGATGTAATAATTCACAGCAGGGCCCATTCCTGCACCCACCAAGAGTAAGTCTGAGGGCTTACAGTGTTGTGGCAACGCCACCACCACCACCACCACGAAAGGCCCAATTTTTCAGCCCCTGTTCAAAAGGGGCATGTAATTACAATTCTTGATCTAATAATTCACAGCAGGGCCCATTCCTGCACCCACCAAGAGTAACTCTGAGGGCTTACAGTGTTGTGGCAACACCACCACCACCACCACCACCACGAAAAGCCCAATTTTTCAGCCCCTGTTCAACAGGGGCATGCAATTACAATTCTTGATCTAATAATTCACAGCAGGGCCCATTGCTGCACCCACCAAGAGTAACTGTCAGGGCTTACAGTGTTGTGGCACCAGCACCACCATCAAAGGCCCAATTTTTACTACCACTGTTCAACAATTATATGTAATTAAAATTCCTGATATAATAGTTGACAGCAGGGCGTTCCAGCACCAACCAAGAGTAACTGTGAGTGCTTACAGTGTTGTGCCAACACCAACAACTAAGGGGCCTATTTCTGCAGAGTATATACGGCAGGTCCCTACTTTCAAACATCCAACTTACAAACGACTCCTACTTGCAAACGAAAGAAGACAACAGGAAGTGAGAGGAAATCTACCCCTAGAAAGGAAAATTCTCTCCTGTAAGAATAAATATGGGAGAAAGGTGTCTCATCTGTACTGATGCTTTATCAGCAATCCTTGTTTCAAGAAAAACACCACATTTCAAAAACAGTTGTCATTGGGACGGAAAGTGAGGTGAAATGTTCTGAACAGGGGCACAGACAGCAAAACAAATGTTACAGGGGTGATAACCCTTACCTATGTTTCCCAAAAAGTTTAAAAATAGATTTTTGGGCTGGAGCTACACTTCAACAATGTACCTGTTCAAAATTACAAACACATTCTACATAAGAACAAACCTACAGTCCCTGTCTTGTATGCACCGCCTGTATACGGCTGTTCAGAGTATATAGGGCCTTTTTTATTTTATGTGCGGGGTTCCCCTTAATATCCATACAAGACCCAAAGGGGCTGGTAATGGGCTGGGGTAGGGGGGGGGGATCATGAGGTAGCTATGCCATTTTTCTTAAAGATTTTCATCCATATTACCGGGACCAGACATTACATTAAAGCCGCAAGCAGTTTTAAATGGCTTTTTTTTCCTTTAGAAGTGTCATTTTGTGCAGGGACAGTTCTAAACACGGGAAACACGTGGCACTTCACAGGCATACTTTAGACACCCCCCAGGTACGATATTTAAAGGAATATTTGACTTTTTTTTTTTCACTTTATGCATCATTAAAATGACTGCTCCCGAAAAACGACCGTTTTTAAAACTTCTTTTTGCATTGATACATGTCCCCTGGTGCACAACCCGGGTTCCCAAACCCTTTTTAGGACAATAACATGCATAATAGTTGTTATAATTAGCACTTTAGAATTCGAACGTTCGCATCCATTGTATTTAATAGGGTTCTAATGTTCGTACGAACTTTCGGTCCGTTCGCGGGTTCTGGTGCGAACCGAACCCGGGGGTGTTCGGCTCATCACTAATGTACTATAGATCATCACTGATGTACTGTGGACCATCACTGGTGTACTATGGATCATCACTGGTGTACCATGGATCATCACAGGTGTACTGTGGATCATCACTGATGTACTGTGGA
This sequence comes from Rana muscosa, assembly GCA_029206835.1. Lineage (NCBI taxonomy): Eukaryota > Metazoa > Chordata > Amphibia > Anura > Ranidae > Rana > Rana muscosa. The sequence continues at coordinate 16,276,941 of JARGYO010005562.1, forward strand.
TTATCACTGATGTACTATGGACCATCACTGCTGTACTATGGATCATCACTGGTGTACTATGGACCATCACTGATGTACTATGGACCATCACTGATGTACTGTGGACCATCCCCGATGTACTGTGGAACAACACTGATGTACTGTGGATCATCACTGATGTACTGTGGACCATCACTGATGTACTGTGGACCATCACTGATGTACTGTGGACCATCACTGGTGTACTGTGGACCATCACTGGTGTACTATGGGCCATCACTGGTGTACTATGGATCATCACTGGTGTACTATGGATCATCACTGATGTACTATGGATCATCCCTGATGTACTGTGGATCATCACTGATGTACTGTGGATCATCACTGATGTACTATAGATCATCACTAATGTACTATGGGCCATCACTGGTGTACTATGGGCCATCACTGGTGTACTATGGATCATCACTGGTGTACTGTGGACCATCACTGATGTACTGTGGATCATCACTGATGTACTGTGGATCATCACTGATGTACTGTGGATCATCACTGATGTACTGAGGATCATCACTGATGTACTGTGGATCATCACTGATGTACTATGGGCCATCACAGGTTTACTATGGGCCATCACAGGTGTACTATGGATCATCACTGATGTACTATGGACCATCCCTGATGTACTATGGACCATCCCTGATGTACTCTGGACCATCCCTGATGTACTGTGGACCATTACTGATGTACTGTGGACCATCACTGATGTACTGTGGATCATCACTGATGTTCTATGGACCATCACTGATGTACTGTGGATCATCACTGATGTACTGTGGATCATCACAGATGTACTGTGGATCATCACTAATGTACTATAGATCATCACTGATGTACTGTGGACCATCACTGGTGTACTATGGATCATCACTGGTGTACTATGGATCATCACAGGTGTACTGTGGATCATCACTGATGTACTGTGGATCATCACTGATGTACTATGGACCATCACTGGTGTACTATGGATCATCACTGGTGTACTATGGACCATCACTGATGTACTGTGGACCATCCCCGATGTACTGTGGAACAACACTGATGTACTGTGGATCATCACTGATGTACTGTGGACCATCACTGATGTACTGTGGACCATCACTGGTGTACTGTGGACCATCACTGGTGTACTATGGGCCATCACTGGTGTACTATGGATCATCACTGGAGTACTATGGATCATCACTGATGTACTATGGATCATCCCTGATGTACTGTGGATCATCACTGATGTACTGTGGATCATCACTGATGTACTATAGATCATCACTGATGTACTATGGGCCATCAGTGGTGTACTATGGGCCATCACTGGTGTACTATGGATCATCACTGGTGTACTGTGGATCATCACTGGTGTACTGTGGACCATCACTGATGTACTGTGGATCATCACTGATGTACTGTGGATCGTCACTGATGTACTGTGGATCATCACTGATGTACTGAGGATCATCACTGATGTACTGTGGATCATCACTGATGTACTGTGGACCATCACTGATGTACTGTGGACCATCACTGGTGTACTGTGGACCATCACTGGTGTACTGTGGACCATCACTGGTGTACTATGGGCCATCACTGGTGTACTACGGATCATCACTGGTGTACTATGGATCATCACTGATGTACTATGGATCATCCCTGATGTACTGTGAATCATCACTGATGTACTGTGGATCATCACTGATGTACTATAGATCATCACTGATGTACTATGGGCCATCAGTGGTGTACTATGGGCCATCACTGGTGTACTATGGATCATCACTGGTGTACTGTGGATCATCACTGGTGTACTGTGGACCATCACTGATGTACTGTGGATCATCACTGATGTACTGTGGATCATCACTGATGTACTGTGGATCATCACTGATGTACTGAGGATCATCACTGATGTACTGTGGATCATCACTGATGTACTATGGGCCATCACAGGTGTACTATGGGCCATCACAGGTGTACTATGGATCATCACTGATGTACTATGGACCATCCCTGATGTACTATGGACCATCCCTGATGTACTGTGGACCATTACTGATGTACTGTGGACCATCACTGATGTACTGTGGATCATCACTGATGTTCTATGGACCTTTACTAATGTACTGTGGATCATCACTGATGTACTGTGGATCATCACAGATGTACTGTGGATCATCACTAATGTACTATAGATCATCACTGATGTACTGTGGACCATCACTGATGTACTATGGATCATCACTGGTGTACTATGGACCATCACTGGTGTACTATGGACCATCCCCGATGTAGCACGGAACAACACTGATATACTGTGGATCATCACTGATGTACTGTGCACCATCACTGATGTACTGTGGACCATCACTGTATACTGTGGACCATCACTGGTGTACTATAGGCCATCACTGGTGTACTATGGATCATCACTGGTGTACTATGGATCATCACTGATGTACTATGGATCATCCCTGATGTACTGTGGATCATCACTGATGTACTGTGGATCATCACTGATGTACTATAGATCATCACTGATGTACTATGGGCCATCAGTGGTGTACTATGGGCCATCACTGGTGTACTATGGATCATCACTGGTGTACTGTGGATCATCACTGGTGTACTGTGGACCATCACTGATGTACTGTGGATTATCACTGATGTACTGTGGATCATCACTGATGTACTATGGACCATCCCTGATGTACTGAGGATCATCACTGATGTACTGAGGATCATCACTGATGTACTGAGGATCATCACTGATGTACTGTGGATCATCACTGATGTACTGTGGATCATCACGTGTGTACTATGGGCCATCACTGGTGTACTATGGATCATCACTGGTGTACTATGGATCATCACTGATGTACTATGGACCATCCTTGATGTACTATGGACAATCCCTGATGTACTATGGACCATCCCTGATGTACTGAGGATCATCACTGATGTACTGAGGATCATCACTGATGTACTGTGGATCATCACTGATGTACTATGGGCCATCACTGATGTACTATGGGCCATCACAGGTGTACTATGGATCATCCCTGATGTACTGTGGACCATTACTGATGTACTGTGGACCATCACTGATGTACTGTGGATCATCACTGATGTTCTATGGACCATCACTGATGTACTGTGGATCATCACTGATGTACTGTGGATCATCACAAATGTACTGTGGATCATCACTAATGTACTATAGATCATCACTGATGTACTGTGGACCATCACTGGTGTATTATGGATCATCACTGGTGTACCATGGATCATCACAGGTGTACTGTGGATCATCACTGATGTACTGTGGATTATCACTGATGTACTATGGACCATCACTGCTGTACTATGGATCATCACTGGTGTACTATGGACCATCACTGATGTACTATGAACCATCACTGATGTACTGTGGACCATCCCCAATGTACTGTGGAACAACACTGATGTACTGTGGATCATCACTGATGTACTGTGGACCATCACTGATGTACTGTGGACCATTCCCGATGTACTGTGGAACAACACTGATGTACTGTGGATCATCACTGATGTACTGTGGACCATCACTGATGTACTGTGGACCATCACTGGTGTACTGTGGACCATCACTGGTGTACTATGGGCCATCACTGGTGTACTATGGATCATCACTGGTGTACTATGGATCATCACTGATGTACTATGGATCATCCCTGATGTACTGTGGATCATCACTGATGAACTGTGGATCATCACTGATGTACTATAGATCATCACTGATGTACTATGGGCCATCAGTGGTGTACTATGGGCCATCACTGGTGTACTATGGATCATCACTGGTGTACTGTGGACCATCACTGATGTACTGTGGATCATCACTGATGTACTGTGGATCATCACTGATGTACTGTGGATCATCACTGATGTACTGTGGATCATCACTGATGTACTGAGGATCATCACTGATGTACTGTGGATCATCACTGATGTACTATGGGCCATCATAGGTTTACTATGGGCCATCACAGGTGTACTATGGATCATCACTGATGTACTATGGACCATCCCTGATGTACTATGGAACATCCCTGATGTACTGTGGACCATTACTTATGTACTGTGGACCATCACTGATGTACTGTGGATCATCACTGATGTTCTATGGACCATCACTGATGTACTGTGGATCATCACTGATGTACTGTGGATCATCACTAATGTACTATAGATCATCACTGATGTACTATAGATCATCACTGGTGTACTATGGATCATCACTGGTGTACTATGGATCATCACAGGTGTACTGTGGATCATCACTGATGTACTGTGGATCATCACTGATGTACTATGGACCATCACTGGTGTACTATGGACCATCACTGGTGTACTATGGGCCATCACTGGTGTACTATGGGCCATCACTGGTGTACTATGGATCATCACTGATGTACTATGGATCATCACTGATGTACTGAGGATAATCACTGATGTACTGAGGATCATCACTGATGTACTATGGATCATCACTGATGTACTGTGGACCATCCCTGAAGTACTGTGGATCATCACTGATGTACTGTGGATCATCACTGATGTACTGTGGATCATCACTGATGTACTGAGGATCATCACTGATGTACTGAGGATCATCACTGATGTACTGTGGATCATCACTGATGTACTGTGGATCATCACGGGTGTACTATGGGCCATCACGGGTGTACTATGGATCATCCCTGGTGTACTATGGATCATCACTGATGTACTATGGACCATCCCTGATGTACTATGGACCATCCCTGATGTACTATGGACCATCCCTGATGTACTGAGGATCATCACTGATATACTGAGGATCATCACTGATGTACTGTGGATCATCACTGATGTACTATGGGCCATCACTGATGTACTATGGGCCATCACTGATGTACTATGGGCCATCACAGGTGTACTATGGATCATCACTGATGTACTATGGACCATCTCTGGTGTACTATGGTTCATCACTGATGTACTGTGGATCATCACTGATGTACTATGGATCATCACTGATGTACTGTGGATCATCACTAATGTACTGTGGACCATCCCTGATGTACTGTGGATCATCACTGATGTACTGTGGATCATCACTGATGTACTATGGATCATCACTGGTGTACTGTGGATCATCACTGATGTACTGTGGATCATCACTGATGTACTATGGACCATCACTGGTGTACTATGGGCCATCACTGGTGTACTATGGGCCATCACTGGTGTACTATGGATCATCACTGATGTACTATGGATCATCACTGATGTACTGAGGATCATCACTGATGTACTATGGATCATCACTGATGTACTGTGGACGATCCCTGAAGTACTGTGGATCATCACTGATGTACTGTGGATCATCACTGATGTACTGTGGATCATCACTGATGTACTGAGGATCATCACTGATGTACTGAGGATCATCACTGATGTACTGTGGATCATCACTGATGTACTGTGGATCATCACGTGTGTACTATGGGCCATCACGGGTGTACTATGGATCATCACTGGTGTACTATGGATCATCACTGATTTACTATGGACCATCCCTGATGTACTATGGACAATCCCTGATGTACTATGGACCAGCCCTGATGTACTGAGGATCATCACTGATGTACTGAGGATCATCACTGATGTACTGTGGATCATCACTGATGTACTATGGGCCATCACTGATGTACTATGGGCCATCACAGGTGTACTATGGATCATCACTGATGTACTATGGACCATCTCTGGTGTACTATGGTTCATCACTGATGTACTGTGGATCATCACTGATGTACTATGGATCATCACTGATGTACTGTGGATCATCACTGATGTACTATGGATCATCACTGATATACTATGAGCCATCACAGGTGTACTATGGGCCATCACAGGTGTACTATGGATCATCACTAATGTACTATGGACCATCCCTGATGTACTGTGTACCATTACTGATGTACTGTGGACCATCACTGATGTACTGTGGATCATCACTGATGTTCTATGGTTCATCACTGATGTACTGTGGATCATCACTGATGTACTGTGGATCATCACAGATGTACTGTGGATCATCACTAATGTACTATAGATCATCACTGATGTACTGTGGACCATCACTGGTGTTCTATGGATCATCACTGGTGTACCATGGATCATCACAGGTGTACTATAGACCATCACTGATGTACTATGGACCATCACTGATGTACTGTAGACTATCCCCGATGTACTGTGGAACAACACTGATGTACTGTGGATCATCACTGATGTACTGTGGACCATCACTGATGTACTGTGGACCATCACTGGTGTACTGTGGACCATCACTGGTGTACTATGGGCCATCACTGGTGTACTATGGATCATCACTGGTGTACTATGGATCATCACTGATGTACTATGGATCATCCCTGATGTACTGTGGATCATCACTGATGTACTGTGGATTATCACTGATGTACTATAGATCATCACTGATGTACTATGGGCCATCAGTGGTGTACTATGGGCCATCACTGGTGTACTATGGATCATCACTGGTGTACTGTGGATCATCACTGGTGTACTGTGAACCATCACTGATGTACTGTGGATCATCACTGATGTACTGTGGATCATCACTGATGTACTGTGGATCATCACTGATGTACTGTGGATCATCACTGATGTACTGTGGATCATCACTGATGTACTATGGGCCATCACAGGTTTACTATGGGCCATCACAGGTGTACTATGGATCATCACTGATGTACTATGGACCATCCCTGATGTACTATGGACCATCCCTGATGTACTGTGGACCATTACTGATGTACTGTGGACCATCACTGATGTGCTGTGGATCATCACTGATGTTCTATGGACCATCACTGATGTACTGTGGATCATCACTGATGTACTGTGGATCATCACTGATGTACTGTGGATCATCACTAATTTACTATAGATCATCACTGATGTACTGTGGACCATCACTGGTGTACTATGGATCATCACTGGTGTACTATGGATCATCACAGGTGTACTGTGGATCATCACTGATGTACTGTGGATCATCACTGATGTACTATGGACCATCACTGGTGTACTATGGACCATCACTGATGTACTATGGACCATCACTGATGTACTGTGGACCATCCCCGATGTACTGTGGAACAACACTGATGTACTGTGGATCATCACTGATGTACTGTGGACCATCACTGATGTACTGTGGACCATCACTGGTGTACTGTGGACCATCACTGGTGTACTATGGGCCATCACTGGTGTACTATGGATCATCACTGGTGTACTATGGATCATCACTGATGTACTATGGATCATCCCTGATGTACTGTGGATCATCACTGATGTACTGTGGATCATCACTGATGTACTATAGATCATCACTGATGTACTATGGGCCATCAGTGGTGTACTATGGGCCATCACTGGTGTACTATGGATCATCACTGGTGTACTATGGATCATCACTGGTGTACTGTGGATCATCACTGGTGTACTGTGGACCATCACTGATGTACTGTGGATCATCACTGATGTACTGTGGATCATCACTGATGTACTGTGGATCATCACTGATGTACTGTGGATCATCACTGATGTACTGTGGACCATCACTGATGTACTGTGGACCATCACTGGTGTACTGTGGACCATCACTGGTGTACTACGGGCCATCACTGGTGTACTACAGATCATCACTGGTGTACTATGGATCATCACTGATGTACTATGGATCATCCCTGATGTACTGTGGATCATCACTGATGTACTGTGGATCATCACTGATGTACTATAGATCATCACTGATGTACTATGGGCCATCAGTGGTGTACTATGGGAAATCACTGGTGTACTATGGATCATCACTGGTGTACTGTGGATCATCACTGGTGTACTGTGGACCATCACTGATGTACTGTGGATCATCACTGATGTACTGTGGATCATCACTGATGTACTGTGGATCATCACTGATGTACTGAGGATCATCACTGATGTACTGTGGATCATCACTGATGTACTATGGGCCATCACATGTGTACTATGGGCCATCACAGGTGTACTATGGATCATCACTGATGTACTATGGACCATCCCTGATGTACTATGGACCATCCCTGATGTACTGTGGACCATTACTGATGTACTGTGGACCATCACTGATGTACTGTGGATCATCACTGATGTTCTATGGACCATCACTGATGTACTGTGGATCATCACTGATGTACTGAGGATCATCACAGATGTACTGTGGATCATCACTAATGTACTATAGATCATCACTGATGTACTGTGGACCATCACTGGTGTACTATGGATCATCACTGGTGTACTATGGATCATCACAGGTGTACTGTGGATCATCACTGATGTACTGTGGATCATCACTGGTGTACTATGGACCATCACTGGTGTACTATGGATCATCACTGGTGTACTATGGACCATCACTGATGTACTATGGACCATCACTGATGTACTGTGGACCATCACTGATGTACTGTGGATCATCACTGATGTACTGTGGACCAACACTGATGTACTGTGGACCATCACTGGTGTACTGTGGACCATCACTGGTGTACTATGGGCCATCACTGGTGTACTATGGATCATCACTGGTGTACTATGGATCATCACTGATGTACTATGGATCATCCCTGATGTACTGTGGATCATCACTGATGTACTGTGGATCATCACTGATGTACTATAGATCATCACTGATGTACTATGGGCCATCAGTGGTGTATTATGGGCCATCACTGGTGTACTATGGATCATCACTGGTGTACGGTGGATCATCACTGGTGTACTGTGGACCATCACTGATGTACTGTGGATTATCACTGATGTACTGTGGATCATCACTGATGTACTGAGGATCATCACTGATGTACTGTGGATCATCACTGATGTACTATGGGCCATCACTGGTGTACTATGGGCCATCACTGGTGTACTATGGATCATCACTGATGAACTATGGATCATCACTGATGTACTATGGATCATCACTGGTGTACTATGGATCATCACTGATGTACTGTGGATCATCACTGGTGTACTATGGATCATCACTGATGTACTGTGGATCATCACTGGTGTACTGTTGATCATCACTGATGTACTGTGGACCATCACTGATGTACTGTGGATCATCACTGATGTACTGTGGATCATCACTGATGTACTGAGGATCATCACTGATGTACTGTGGATCATCATTGATGTACTGTGGGCCATCACAGGTGTACTATGGGACATCAGAGGTGTACTGAGGATCATCACTGATGTACTGTGGATCATCATTGATGTACTGTGGGCCATCACAGGTGTACTATAGGCCATCACAGGTGTACTATGGACCATCCCTGATGTACTATGGACCATCCCTGATGTACTATGGACCATCCCTGATGTACTGTGGATCATCACTGATGTACTATAGATCATCACTGATGTACTATGGGCCATCACTGGTGTACAATGGATCATCACTGATGTACTATGGATCATCACTGATGTACTGAGGATCATCACTGATGTACTGAGGATCATCACTGATGTACTATGGATCATCACTGATGTAATGTAGACCATCCCTGATGTACAGTGGATCATCACTGATGTACTGTGGATCATCACTGATGTACTGAGGATCATCACTGATGTACTGTGGATCATCACTGATGTACTGTGGATCATCACAGGTGTACTATGGATCATCACTGATGTACTATGGACCATCACTGGTGTACTATGGATCATCACTAATGTACTGTGGATCATCACTGATGTACTCTGGATCATCACTGATATACTATGAGCCATCACTGATGTACTATGGGCCATCACTGATGTACTATGGATCATCACTGATGTACTGTGGATCATCACTGGTGTACTATGGATCATCATTGGTGTACTATGGATCATCACTGATGTACTGTGGACCATCACTGATGTACTGAGGATCATCACTGATGTACTGTGGATCATCACTGATGTACTGTGGATCATCACTGATGTACTGAGGATCATCACTGATGTACTGTGGATCATCACTGGTGTACTATGGATCATCACAGGTGTACTGTGGATCATCACTGATGTACTGTGGATCATTACTAATGTACTATAGATCATCACTGATGTACTGTGGACCATCACTGGTGTACTATGGATTATCACTGGTGTACTATGGATCATCACTGGTGTACTGTGGATCATCACTGGTGTACTGTGGATCATCACTGATGTACTGTGGATCATCACTGATGTACTGTGGATCATCACTGATGTACTGTGGATCATCACTAATGTACTATAGATCATCACTGATGTACTGTGGACCATCACTGGTGTATTATGGATCATCACTGGTGTACTATGGACCATCACTGATGTACTATGGACCATCACTGATGTACTGTGGACCATCCCCGATGTACTGTGGAACAACACTGATGTACTGTGGATCATCACTGATGTACTGTGGACCATCACTGATGTACTGTGGACCATCACTGGTGTACTGTGGACCATCACTGGTGTACTATGGATCATCACTGGTGTACTGTGGATCATCACTGATGTACTATAGATCATCACTGATGTACTGTGGATCATCACTGATGTACTATAGATCATCACTGATGTACTATGGATCATCACTGGTGTACTATGGACCATCCCTGATGTACTGTGGATCATCACTGATGTACTGTGGAGCATCACTGATGTACTGTGGATCATCGCTGATGTACTATAGATCATCACTGATGTACTATGGCCCATCACTGGTGTACTATGGATCATCACTGGTGTACTGTGGATCATCACTGATGTACTGTGGACCATCACTGATGTACTGTGGATCATCACTGATGTACTGTGGATCATCACTGATGTACTGAGGATCATCACTGATGTACTGTGGATCATCATTGATGTACTGTGGGCCATCACAGGTGTACTATGGGCCATCACAGGTGTACTATGGATCATCACTGATGTACTATGGACCATCCCTGATGAACTATGGACCATCCCTGATGTACTGTGGTTCATCACTGATGTACTATAGATCATCACTGATGTACTATGGGCCATCACTGGTGTACAATGGATCATCACTGATGTACTATGGATCATCACTGATGTACTGAGGATCATCACTGATGTACTGAGGATCATCACTGATGTACTATGGATCATCACTGATGTACTGTGGACCATCCCTGATGTACTGTGGATCATCACTGATGTACTGTGCATCATCACTGATGTACTGTGGATCATCACTGATGTACTGTGGATCATCACTGATTTACTGTGGATCATCACAGGTGTACTATGGATCATCACTGATGTTCTATGGACCATCACTGGTGTACTATGGATCATCACTGATGTACTGTGGATCATCACTGATGTACTGTGGATCATCACTGATGTACTCTTGATCATCACTGATATACTATGAGCCATCACTGATGTACTATGGGCCATCACTGATGTACTATGGATCATCACTGATGTACTATGGATCATCACTGATGTACTATGGATCATCACTGGTGTACTATGGATCATCACTGGTGTACTATGGATCATCACTGATGTACTGTGGACCATCTCTGATGTACTGTGGATCATCACTGATGTACTGAGGATCATCACTGATGTACTGTGGATCATCACTGGTGTACTATGGATCATCACAGGTGTACTGTGGATCATCACTGATGTACTGTGGATCATCACTAATGTACTATAGATCATCACTGATGTACTGTGGACCATCACTGGTGTACTATGGATTATCACTGGTGTACTATGGATCATCACTGGTGTACTGTGGATCATCACTGGTGTACTGTGGACCATCACTGATGTACTGTGGATCATCACTGATGTACTGTGGATCATCACTGATGTACTGTGGATCATCACTGATGTACTGAGGATCATCACTGATGTACTGTGGATCATCACTGATGTACTATGGGCCATCACAGGTGTACTATGGGTCATCACAGGTGTACTATGGATCATCACTGATGTACTATGGACCATCCCTGATGTACTATGGACCATCCCTGATGTACTGTGGACCATTACTGATGTACTGTGGACCATCACTGATGTACTGTGGATCATCACTGATGTTCTATGGACCATCACTGATGTACTGTGGATCATCACTGATGTACTGTGGATCATCACAGATGTACTGTGGATCATCACTAATGTACTATAGATCATCACTGATGTACTGTGGACCATCACTGGTGTACTATGGATCATCACTGGTGTACTATGGATCATCACAGGTGTACTGTGGATCATCACTGATGTACTGTGGATCATCACTGGTGTACTATGGACCATCACTGGTGTACTATGGATCATCACTGGTGTACTATGGACCATCACTGATGTACTATGGACCATCACTGATGTACTGTGGACCATCCCCGATGTACTGTGGAACAACACTGATGTACTGTGGATCATCACTGATGTACTGTGGACCATCACTGATGTACTGTGGACCATCACTGGTGTACTGTGGACCATCACTGGTGTACTGTGGGCCATCACTGGTGTACTATGGGCCATCACTGGTGTACTATGGATCATCACTGGTGTACTATGGATCATCACTGATGTACTATGGATCATCCCTGATGTACTGTGGATCATCACTGATGTACTGTGGATCATCACTGATGTACTATAGATCATCACTGATGTACTATGGGCCATCAGTGGTGTACTATGGGCCATCACTGGTGTACTATGGATCATCACTGGTGTACTGTGGATCATCACTGGTGTACTGTGGACCATCACTGATGTACTGTGGATTATCACTGATGTACTGTGGATCATCACTGATGTACTGTGGATCATCACTGATGTACTGAGGATCATCACTGATGTACTGTGGATCATCACTGATGTGCTATGGGCCATCACTGGTGTACTATGGGCCATCACTGGTGTACTATGGATCATCACTGATGAACTATGGATCATCACTGATTTACTATGGATCATCACTGGTGTACTATGGATCATCACTGATGTACTGTGGATCATCACTGGTGTACTATGGATCATCACTGATGTACTGTGGATCATCACTGGTGTACTGTTGATCATCACTGATGTACTGTGGACCATCACTGATGTACTGTGGATCATCACTGATGTACTGTGGATCATCACTGATGTACTGAGGATCATCACTGATGTACTGTGGATCATCATTGATGTACTGTGGGCCATCACAGGTGTACTATGGGACATCAGAGGTGTACTGAGGATCATCACTGATGTACTGTGGATCATCATTGATGTACTGTGGGCCATCACAGGTGTACTATAGGCCATCACAGGTGTACTATGGACCATCCCTGATGTACTATGGACCATCCCTGATGTACTGTGGATCATCACTGATGTACTATAGATCATCACTGATGTACTATGGGCCATCACTGGTGTACAATGGATCATCACTGATGTACTATGGATCATCACTGATGTACTGAGGATCATCACTGATGTACTGAGGATCATCACTGATGTACTATGGATCATCACTGATGTAATGTAGACCATCCCTGATGTACAGTGGATCATCACTGATGTACTGTGGATCATCACTGATGTACTGAGGATCATCACTGATGTACTGTGGATCATCACTGATGTACTGTGGATCATCACAGGTGTACTATGGATCATCACTGATGTACTATGGACCATCACTGGTGTACTATGGATCATCACTAATGTACTGTGGATCATCACTGATGTACTCTGGATCATCACTGATATACTATGAGCCATCACTGATGTACTATGGGCCATCACTGATGTACTATGGATCATCACTGATGTACTGTGGATCATCACTGGTGTACTATGGATCATCATTGGTGTACTATGGATCATCACTGATGTACTGTGGACCATCACTGATGTACTGAGGATCATCACTGATGTACTGTGGATCATCACTGATGTACTGTGGATCATCACTGATGTACTGAGGATCATCACTGATGTACTGTGGATCATCACTGGTGTACTATGGATCATCACAGGTGTACTGTGGATCATCACTGATGTACTGTGGATCATTACTAATGTACTATAGATCATCACTGATGTACTGTGGACCATCACTGGTGTACTATGGATTATCACTGGTGTACTATGGATCATCACTGGTGTACTGTGGATCATCACTGGTGTACTGTGGATCATCACTGATGTACTGTGGATCATCACTGATGTACTGTGGATCATCACTGATGTACTGTGGATCATCACTAATGTACTATAGATCATCACTGATGTACTGTGGACCATCACTGGTGTATTATGGATCATCACTGGTGTACTATGGACCATCACTGATGTACTATGGACCATCACTGATGTACTGTGGACCATCCCCGATGTACTGTGGAACAACACTGATGTACTGTGGATCATCACTGATGTACTGTGGACCATCACTGATGTACTGTGGACCATCACTGGTGTACTGTGGACCATCACTGGTGTACTATGGATCATCACTGGTGTACTGTGGATCATCACTGATGTACTATAGATCATCACTGATGTACTGTGGATCATCACTGATGTACTATAGATCATCACTGATGTACTATGGATCATCACTGGTGTACTATGGACCATCCCTGATGTACTGTGGATCATCACTGATGTACTGTGGAGCATCACTGATGTACTGTGGATCATCGCTGATGTACTATAGATCATCACTGATGTACTATGGCCCATCACTGGTGTACTATGGATCATCACTGGTGTACTGTGGATCATCACTGATGTACTGTGGACCATCACTGATGTACTGTGGATCATCACTGATGTACTGTGGATCATCACTGATGTACTGAGGATCATCACTGATGTACTGTGGATCATCATTGATGTACTGTGGGCCATCACAGGTGTACTATGGGCCATCACAGGTGTACTATGGATCATCACTGATGTACTATGGACCATCCCTGATGAACTATGGACCATCCCTGATGTACTGTGGTTCATCACTGATGTACTATAGATCATCACTGATGTACTATGGGCCATCACTGGTGTACAATGGATCATCACTGATGTACTATGGATCATCACTGATGTACTGAGGATCATCACTGATGTACTGAGGATCATCACTGATGTACTATGGATCATCACTGATGTACTGTGGACCATCCCTGATGTACTGTGGATCATCACTGATGTACTGTGCATCATCACTGATGTACTGTGGATCATCACTGATGTACTGTGGATCATCACTGATTTACTGTGGATCATCACAGGTGTACTATGGATCATCACTGATGTTCTATGGACCATCACTGGTGTACTATGGATCATCACTGATGTACTGTGGATCATCACTGATGTACTGTGGATCATCACTGATGTACTCTTGATCATCACTGATATACTATGAGCCATCACTGATGTACTATGGGCCATCACTGATGTACTATGGATCATCACTGATGTACTATGGATCATCACTGATGTACTATGGATCATCACTGGTGTACTATGGATCATCACTGGTGTACTATGGATCATCACTGATGTACTGTGGACCATCTCTGATGTACTGTGGATCATCACTGATGTACTGAGGATCATCACTGATGTACTGTGGATCATCACTGGTGTACTATGGATCATCACAGGTGTACTGTGGATCATCACTGATGTACTGTGGATCATCACTAATGTACTATAGATCATCACTGATGTACTGTGGACCATCACTGGTGTACTATGGATTATCACTGGTGTACTATGGATCATCACTGGTGTACTGTGGATCATCACTGGTGTACTGTGGACCATCACTGATGTACTGTGGATCATCACTGATGTACTGTGGATCATCACTGATGTACTGTGGATCATCACTGATGTACTGAGGATCATCACTGATGTACTGTGGATCATCACTGATGTACTATGGGCCATCACAGGTGTACTATGGGTCATCACAGGTGTACTATGGATCATCACTGATGTACTATGGACCATCCCTGATGTACTATGGACCATCCCTGATGTACTGTGGACCATTACTGATGTACTGTGGACCATCACTGATGTACTGTGGATCATCACTGATGTTCTATGGACCATCACTGATGTACTGTGGATCATCACTGATGTACTGTGGATCATCACAGATGTACTGTGGATCATCACTAATGTACTATAGATCATCACTGATATACTATGAGCCATCACTGATGTACTATGGGCCATCACTGATGTACTATGGATCATCACTGATGTACTGTGGATCATCACTGGTGTACTATGGATCATCATTGGTGTACTATGGATCATCACTGATGTACTGTGGACCATCACTGATGTACTGAGGATCATCACTGATGTACTGTGGATCATCACTGATGTACTGTGGATCATCACTGATGTACTGAGGATCATCACTGATGTACTGTGGATCATCACTGGTGTACTATGGATCATCACAGGTGTACTGTGGATCATCACTGATGTACTGTGGATCATTACTAATGTACTATAGATCATCACTGATGTACTGTGGACCATCACTGGTGTACTATGGATCATCACTGGTGTACTATGGACCATCACTGATGTACTATGGACCATCACTGATGTACTGTGGACCATCCCCGATGTACTGTGGAACAACACTGATGTACTGTGGATCATCACTGATGTACTGTGGACCATCACTGATGTACTGTGGACCATCACTGGTGTACTGTGGACCATCACTGGTGTACTGTGGGCCATCACTGGTGTACTATGGGCCATCACTGGTGTACTATGGATCATCACTGGTGTACTATGGATCATCACTGATGTACTATGGATCATCCCTGATGTACTATGGATCATCACTGGTGTACTATGGATCATCACAGGTGTACTGTGGATCATCACTGATGTACTGTGGATCATCACTGGTGTACTATGGACCATCACTGGTGTACTATGGATCATCACTGGTGTACTATGGACCATCACTGATGTACTATGGACCATCACTGATGTACTGTGGACCATCCCCGATGTACTGTGGAACAACACTGATGTACTGTGGATCATCACTGATGTACTGTGGACCATCACTGATGTACTGTGGACCATCACTGGTGTACTGTGGACCATCACTGGTGTACTGTGGGCCATCACTGGTGTACTATGGGCCATCACTGGTGTACTATGGATCATCACTGGTGTACTATGGATCATCACTGATGTACTATGGATCATCCCTGATGTACTGTGGATCATCACTGATGTACTGTGGATCATCACTGATGTACTATAGATCATCACTGATGTACTATGGGCCATCAGTGGTGTACTATGGGCCATCACTGGTGTACTATGGATCATCACTGGTGTACTGTGGATCATCACTGGTGTACTGTGGACCATCACTGATGTACTGTGGATTATCACTGATGTACTGTGGATCATCACTGATGTACTGTGGATCATCACTGATGTACTGAGGATCATCACTGATGTACTGTGGATCATCACTGATGTGCTATGGGCCATCACTGGTGTACTATGGGCCATCACTGGTGTACTATGGATCATCACTGATGAACTATGGATCATCACTGATTTACTATGGATCATCACTGGTGTACTATGGATCATCACTGATGTACTGTGGATCATCACTGGTGTACTATGGATCATCACTGATGTACTGTGGATCATCACTGGTGTACTATGGGCCATCACTGATGTACTATGGATCATCACTGATGTACTGTGGATCATCACTGGTGTACTATGGATCATCATTGGTGTACTATGGATCATCACTGATGTACTGTGGACCATCACTGATGTACTGAGGATCATCACTGATGTACTGTGGATCATCACTGATGTACTGTGGATCATCACTGATGTACTGATGATCATCACTGATGTACTGTGGATCATCACTGGTGTACTATGGATCATCACAGGTGTACTGTGGATCATCACTGATGTACTGTGGATCATTACTAATGTACTATAGATCATCACTGATGTACTGTGGACCATCACTGGTGTACTATGGATTATCACTGGTGTACTATGGATCATCACTGGTGTACTGTGGATCATCACTGGTGTACTGTGGATCATCACTGATGTACTGTGGATCATCACTGATGTACTGTGGATCATCACTGATGTACTGTGGATCATCACTAATGTACTATAGATCATCACTGATGTACTGTGGACCATCACTGGTGTATTATGGATCATCACTGGTGTACTATGGACCATCACTGATGTACTATGGACCATCACTGATGTACTGTGGACCATCCCCGATGTACTGTGGAACAACACTGATGTACTGTGGATCATCACTGATGTACCGTGGACCATCACTGATGTACTGTGGACCATCACTGGTGTACTGTGGACCATCACTGGTGTACTATGGATCATCACTTGTGTACTGTGGATCATCACTGATGTACTATAGATCATCACTGATGTACTGTGGATCATCACTGATGTACTATAGATCATCACTGATGTACTATGGATCATCACTGGTGTACTATGGACCATCCCTGATGTACTGTGGATCATCACTGATGTACTGTGGAGCATCACTGATGTACTGTGGATCATCGCTGATGTACTATAGATCATCACTGATGTACTATGGCCCATCACTGGTGTACTATGGATCATCACTGGTGTACTGTGGATCATCACTGATGTACTGTGGACCATCACTGATGTACTGTGGATCATCACTGATGTACTGTGGATCATCACTGATGTACTGAGGATCATCACTGATGTACTGCGGATCATCATTGATGTACTGTGGGCCATCACAGGTGTACTATGGGCCATCACAGGTGTACTATGGATCATCACTGATGTACTATGGACCATCCCTGATGAACTATGGACCATCCCTGATGTACTGTGGTTCATCACTGATGTACTATAGATCATCACTGATGTACTATGGGCCATCACTGGTGTACAATGGATCATCACTGATGTACTATGGATCATCACTGATGTACTGAGGATCATCACTGATGTACTGAGGATCATCACTGATGTACTATGGATCATCACTGATGTACTGTGGACCATCCCTGATGTACTGTGGATCATCACTGATGTACTGTGCATCATCACTGATGTACTGTGGATCATCACTGATGTACTGTGGATCATCACTGATTTACTGTGGATCATCACAGGTGTACTATGGATCATCACTGATGTTCTATGGACCATCACTGGTGTACTATGGATCATCACTGATGTACTGTGGATCATCACTGATGTACTGTGGATCATCACTGATGTACTCTTGATCATCACTGATATACTATGAGCCATCACTGATGTACTATGGGCCATCACTGATGTACTATGGATCATCACTGATGTACTATGGATCATCACTGATGTACTATGGATCATCACTGGTGTACTATGGATCATCACTGGTGTACTATGGATCATCACTGATGTACTGTGGACCATCTCTGATGTACTGTGGATCATCACTGATGTACTGAGGATCATCACTGATGTACTGTGGATCATCACTGGTGTACTATGGATCATCACAGGTGTACTGTGGATCATCACTGATGTACTGTGGATCATCACTAATGTACTATAGATCATCACTGATGTACTGTGGACCATCACTGGTGTACTATGGATTATCACTGGTGTACTATGGATCATCACTGGTGTACTGTGGATCATCACTGGTGTACTGTGGACCATCACTGATGTACTGTGGATCATCACTGATGTACTGTGGATCATCACTGATGTACTGTGGATCATCACTGATGTACTGAGGATCATCACTGATGTACTGTGGATCATCACTGATGTACTATGGGCCATCACAGGTGTACTATGGGTCATCACAGGTGTACTATGGATCATCACTGATGTACTATGGACCATCCCTGATGTACTATGGACCATCCCTGATGTACTGTGGACCATTACTGATGTACTGTGGACCATCACTGATGTACTGTGGATCATCACTGATGTTCTATGGACCATCACTGATGTACTGTGGATCATCACTGATGTACTGTGGATCATCACAGATGTACTGTGGATCATCACTAATGTACTATAGATCATCACTGATGTACTGTGGACCATCACTGGTGTACTATGGATCATCACTGGTGTACTATGGATCATCACAGGTGTACTGTGGATCATCACTGATGTACTGTGGATCATCACTGGTGTACTATGGACCATCACTGGTGTACTATGGATCATCACTTGTGTACTATGGACCATCACTGATGTACTATGGACCATCACTGATGTACTGTGGACCATCCCCGATGTACTGTGGAACAACACTGATGTACTGTGGATCATCACTGATGTACTGTGGACCATCACTGATGTACTGTGGACCATCACTGGTGTACTGTGGACCATCACTGGTGTACTATGGGCCATCACTGGTGTACTATGGGCCATCACTGGTGTACTATGGATCATCACTGGTGTACTATGGATCATCACTGATGTACTATGGATCATCCCTGATGTACTGTGGATCATCACTGATGTACTGTGGATCATCACTGATGTACTATAGATCATCACTGATGTACTATGGGCCATCAGTGGTGTACTATGGGCCATCACTGGTGTACTATGGATCATCACTGGTGTACTGTGGATCATCACTGGTGTACTGTGGACCATCACTGATGTACTGTGGATTATCACTGATGTACTGTGGATCATCACTGATGTACTGTGGATCATCACTGATGTACTGAGGATCATCACTGATGTACTGTGGATCATCACTGATGTGCTATGGGCCATCACTGGTGTACTATGGGCCATCACTGGTGTACTATGGATCATCACTGATGAACTATGGATCATCACTGATTTACTATGGATCATCACTGGTGTACTATGGATCATCACTGATGTACTGTGGATCATCACTGGTGTACTATGGATCATCACTGATGTACTGTGGATCATCACTGGTGTACTGTGGATCATCACTGATGTACTGTGGACCATCACTGATGTACTGTGGATCATCACTGATGTACTGTGGATCATCACTGATGTACTGAGGATCATCACTGATGTACTGTGGATCATCATTGATGTACTGTGGGCCATCACAGGTGTACTATGGGACATCACAGGTGTACTGAGGATCATCACTGATGTACTGTGGATCATCATTGATGTACTGTGGGCCATCACAGGTGTACTATGGGCCATCACAGGTGTACTATGGTCCATCCCTGATGTACTATGGACCATCCCTGATGTACTGTGGATCATCACTGATGTACTATAGATCATCACTGATGTACTATGGGCCATCACTGGTGTACAATGGATCATCACTGATGTACTATGGATCATCACTGATGTACTGAGGATCATCACTGATGTACTGAGGATCATCACTGATGTACTATGGATCATCACTGATGTAATGTAGACCATCCCTGATGTACAGTGGATCATCACTGATGTACTGTGGATCATCACTGATGTACTGAGGATCATCACTGATGTACTGTGGATCATCACTGATGTACTGTGGATCATCACAGGTGTACTATGGATCATCACTGATGTACTATGGACCATCACTGGTGTACTATGGATCATCACTGATGTACTGTGGATCATCACTGATGTACTCTGGATCATCACTGATATACTATGAGCCATCACTGATGTACTATGGGCCATCACTGATGTACTATGGATCATCACTGATGTACTGTGGATCATCACTGGTGTACTATGGATCATCACTGGTGTACTATGGATCATCACTGATGTACTGTGGACCATCACTGATGTACTGAGGATCATCACTGATGTACTGTGGATCATCACTGATGTACTGTGGATCATCACTGATGTACTGTGGATCATCACTGATGTACTATGGGCCATCACAGGTGTACTATGGGCCATCACAGGTGTACTATGGGCCATCACAGGTGTACTATGGATCATCACTGATGTACTATGGACCATCCCTGATGTACTATGGACCATCCCTGATGTACTGTGAACCATTACTGATGTACTGTGGACCATCACTGATGTACTGTGGATCATCACTGATGTTCTATGGACCATCACTGATGTACTGTGGATCATCACTGATGTACTGTGGATCATCGCTGATGTACTGTGGATCATCACTGATGTACTGTGGATCATCACTAATGTACTATAGATCATCACTGATGTACTGTGGACCATCACTGGTGTATTATGGATCATCACTGGTGTACTATGGACCATCACTGATGTACTATGGACCATCACTGATGTACTGTGGACCATCCCCGATGTACTGTGGAACAACACTGATGTACTGTGGATCATCATTGATGTACTGTGGACCATCACTGATGTACTGTGGACCATCACTGGTGTACTGTGGACCATCACTGGTGTACTATGGATCATCACTGGTGTACTGTGGATCATCACTGATGTACTATAGATCATCACTGATGTACTGTGGATCATCACTGATGTACTATAGATCATCACTGATGTACTATGGATCATCACTGGTATACTATGGACCATCCCTGATGTACTGTGGATCATCACTGATGTACTGTGGATCATCACTGATGTACTATAGATCATCACTGATGTACTATTGCCCATCACTGGTGTACTGTGGATCATCACTGATTTACTGTGGATCATCACAGGTGTACTATGGATCATCACTGATGTTCTATGGACCATCACTGGTGTACTATGGATCATCACTGATGTACTGTGGATCATCACTGATGTACTGTGGATCATCACTGATGTACTCTTGATCATCACTGATATACTATGAGCCATCACTGATGTACTATGGGCCATCACTGATGTACTATGGATCATCACTGATGTACTATGGATCATCACTGATGTACTATGGATCATCACTGGTGTACTATGGATCATCACTGGTGTACTATGGATCATCACTGATGTACTGTGGACCATCTCTGATGTACTGTGGATCATCACTGATGTACTGAGGATCATCACTGATGTACTGTGGATCATCACTGGTGTACTATGGATCATCACAGGTGTACTGTGGATCATCACTGATGTACTGTGGATCATCACTAATGTACTATAGATCATCACTGATGTACTGTGGACCATCACTGGTGTACTATGGATTATCACTGGTGTACTATGGATCATCACTGGTGTACTGTGGATCATCACTGGTGTACTGTGGACCATCACTGATGTACTGTGGATCATCACTGATGTACTGTGGATCATCACTGATGTACTGTGGATCATCACTGATGTACTGAGGATCATCACTGATGTACTGTGGATCATCACTGATGTACTATGGGCCATCACAGGTGTACTATGGGTCATCACAGGTGTACTATGGATCATCACTGATGTACTATGGACCATCCCTGATGTACTATGGACCATCCCTGATGTACTGTGGACCATTACTGATGTACTGTGGACCATCACTGATGTACTGTGGATCATCACTGATGTTCTATGGACCATCACTGATGTACTGTGGATCATCACTGATGTACTGTGGATCATCACAGATGTACTGTGGATCATCACTAATGTACTATAGATCATCACTGATGTACTGTGGACCATCACTGGTGTACTATGGATCATCACTGGTGTACTATGGATCATCACAGGTGTACTGTGGATCATCACTGATGTACTGTGGATCATCACTGGTGTACTATGGACCATCACTGGTGTACTATGGATCATCACTGGTGTACTATGGACCATCACTGATGTACTATGGACCATCACTGATGTACTGTGGACCATCCCCGATGTACTGTGGAACAACACTGATGTACTGTGGATCATCACTGATGTACTGTGGACCATCACTGATGTACTGTGGACCATCACTGGTGTACTGTGGACCATCACTGGTGTACTGTGGGCCATCACTGGTGTACTATGGGCCATCACTGGTGTACTATGGATCATCACTGGTGTACTATGGATCATCACTGATGTACTATGGATCATCCCTGATGTACTGTGGATCATCACTGATGTACTGTGGATCATCACTGATGTACTATAGATCATCACTGATGTACTATGGGCCATCAGTGGTGTACTATGGGCCATCACTGGTGTACTATGGATCATCACTGGTGTACTGTGGATCATCACTGGTGTACTGTGGACCATCACTGATGTACTGTGGATTATCACTGATGTACTGTGGATCATCACTGATGTACTGTGGATCATCACTGATGTACTGAGGATCATCACTGATGTACTGTGGATCATCACTGATGTGCTATGGGCCATCACTGGTGTACTATGGGCCATCACTGGTGTACTATGGATCATCACTGATGAACTATGGATCATCACTGATTTACTATGGATCATCACTGGTGTACTATGGATCATCACTGATGTACTGTGGATCATCACTGGTGTACTATGGATCATCACTGATGTACTGTGGATCATCACTGGTGTACTATGGGCCATCACTGATGTACTATGGATCATCACTGATGTACTGTGGATCATCACTGGTGTACTATGGATCATCATTGGTGTACTATGGATCATCACTGATGTACTGTGGACCATCACTGATGTACTGAGGATCATCACTGATGTACTGTGGATCATCACTGATGTACTGTGGATCATCACTGATGTACTGATGATCATCACTGATGTACTGTGGATCATCACTGGTGTACTATGGATCATCACAGGTGTACTGTGGATCATCACTGATGTACTGTGGATCATTACTAATGTACTATAGATCATCACTGATGTACTGTGGACCATCACTGGTGTACTATGGATTATCACTGGTGTACTATGGATCATCACTGGTGTACTGTGGATCATCACTGGTGTACTGTGGATCATCACTGATGTACTGTGGATCATCACTGATGTACTGTGGATCATCACTGATGTACTGTGGATCATCACTAATGTACTATAGATCATCACTGATGTACTGTGGACCATCACTGGTGTATTATGGATCATCACTGGTGTACTATGGACCATCACTGATGTACTATGGACCATCACTGATGTACTGTGGACCATCCCCGATGTACTGTGGAACAACACTGATGTACTGTGGATCATCACTGATGTACTGTGGACCATCACTGATGTACTGTGGACCATCACTGGTGTACTGTGGACCATCACTGGTGTACTATGGATCATCACTTGTGTACTGTGGATCATCACTGATGTACTATAGATCATCACTGATGTACTGTGGATCATCACTGATGTACTATAGATCATCACTGATGTACTATGGATCATCACTGGTGTACTATGGACCATCCCTGATGTACTGTGGATCATCACTGATGTACTGTGGAGCATCACTGATGTACTGTGGATCATCGCTGATGTACTATAGATCATCACTGATGTACTATGGCCCATCACTGGTGTACTATGGATCATCACTGGTGTACTGTGGATCATCACTGATGTACTGTGGACCATCACTGATGTACTGTGGATCATCACTGATGTACTGTGGATCATCACTGATGTACTGAGGATCATCACTGATGTACTGCGGATCATCATTGATGTACTGTGGGCCATCACAGGTGTACTATGGGCCATCACAGGTGTACTATGGATCATCACTGATGTACTATGGACCATCCCTGATGAACTATGGACCATCCCTGATGTACTGTGGTTCATCACTGATGTACTATAGATCATCACTGATGTACTATGGGCCATCACTGGTGTACAATGGATCATCACTGATGTACTATGGATCATCACTGATGTACTGAGGATCATCACTGATGTACTGAGGATCATCACTGATGTACTATGGATCATCACTGATGTACTGTGGACCATCCCTGATGTACTGTGGATCATCACTGATGTACTGTGCATCATCACTGATGTACTGTGGATCATCACTGATGTACTGTGGATCATCACTGATTTACTGTGGATCATCACAGGTGTACTATGGATCATCACTGATGTTCTATGGACCATCACTGGTGTACTATGGATCATCACTGATGTACTGTGGATCATCACTGATGTACTGTGGATCATCACTGATGTACTCTTGATCATCACTGATATACTATGAGCCATCACTGATGTACTATGGGCCATCACTGATGTACTATGGATCATCACTGATGTACTATGGATCATCACTGATGTACTATGGATCATCACTGGTGTACTATGGATCATCACTGGTGTACTATGGATCATCACTGATGTACTGTGGACCATCTCTGATGTACTGTGGATCATCACTGATGTACTGAGGATCATCACTGATGTACTGTGGATCATCACTGGTGTACTATGGATCATCACAGGTGTACTGTGGATCATCACTGATGTACTGTGGATCATCACTAATGTACTATAGATCATCACTGATGTACTGTGGACCATCACTGGTGTACTATGGATTATCACTGGTGTACTATGGATCATCACTGGTGTACTGTGGATCATCACTGGTGTACTGTGGACCATCACTGATGTACTGTGGATCATCACTGATGTACTGTGGATCATCACTGATGTACTGTGGATCATCACTGATGTACTGAGGATCATCACTGATGTACTGTGGATCATCACTGATGTACTATGGGCCATCACAGGTGTACTATGGGTCATCACAGGTGTACTATGGATCATCACTGATGTACTATGGACCATCCCTGATGTACTATGGACCATCCCTGATGTACTGTGGACCATTACTGATGTACTGTGGACCATCACTGATGTACTGTGGATCATCACTGATGTTCTATGGACCATCACTGATGTACTGTGGATCATCACTGATGTACTGTGGATCATCACAGATGTACTGTGGATCATCACTAATGTACTATAGATCATCACTGATGTACTGTGGACCATCACTGGTGTACTATGGATCATCACTGGTGTACTATGGATCATCACAGGTGTACTGTGGATCATCACTGATGTACTGTGGATCATCACTGGTGTACTATGGACCATCACTGGTGTACTATGGATCATCACTTGTGTACTATGGACCATCACTGATGTACTATGGACCATCACTGATGTACTGTGGACCATCCCCGATGTACTGTGGAACAACACTGATGTACTGTGGATCATCACTGATGTACTGTGGACCATCACTGATGTACTGTGGACCATCACTGGTGTACTGTGGACCATCACTGGTGTACTATGGGCCATCACTGGTGTACTATGGGCCATCACTGGTGTACTATGGATCATCACTGGTGTACTATGGATCATCACTGATGTACTATGGATCATCCCTGATGTACTGTGGATCATCACTGATGTACTGTGGATCATCACTGATGTACTATAGATCATCACTGATGTACTATGGGCCATCAGTGGTGTACTATGGGCCATCACTGGTGTACTATGGATCATCACTGGTGTACTGTGGATCATCACTGGTGTACTGTGGACCATCACTGATGTACTGTGGATTATCACTGATGTACTGTGGATCATCACTGATGTACTGTGGATCATCACTGATGTACTGAGGATCATCACTGATGTACTGTGGATCATCACTGATGTGCTATGGGCCATCACTGGTGTACTATGGGCCATCACTGGTGTACTATGGATCATCACTGATGAACTATGGATCATCACTGATTTACTATGGATCATCACTGGTGTACTATGGATCATCACTGATGTACTGTGGATCATCACTGGTGTACTATGGATCATCACTGATGTACTGTGGATCATCACTGGTGTACTGTGGATCATCACTGATGTACTGTGGACCATCACTGATGTACTGTGGATCATCACTGATGTACTGTGGATCATCACTGATGTACTGAGGATCATCACTGATGTACTGTGGATCATCATTGATGTACTGTGGGCCATCACAGGTGTACTATGGGACATCACAGGTGTACTGAGGATCATCACTGATGTACTGTGGATCATCATTGATGTACTGTGGGCCATCACAGGTGTACTATGGGCCATCACAGGTGTACTATGGTCCATCCCTGATGTACTATGGACCATCCCTGATGTACTGTGGATCATCACTGATGTACTATAGATCATCACTGATGTACTATGGGCCATCACTGGTGTACAATGGATCATCACTGATGTACTATGGATCATCACTGATGTACTGAGGATCATCACTGATGTACTGAGGATCATCACTGATGTACTATGGATCATCACTGATGTAATGTAGACCATCCCTGATGTACAGTGGATCATCACTGATGTACTGTGGATCATCACTGATGTACTGAGGATCATCACTGATGTACTGTGGATCATCACTGATGTACTGTGGATCATCACAGGTGTACTATGGATCATCACTGATGTACTATGGACCATCACTGGTGTACTATGGATCATCACTGATGTACTGTGGATCATCACTGATGTACTCTGGATCATCACTGATATACTATGAGCCATCACTGATGTACTATGGGCCATCACTGATGTACTATGGATCATCACTGATGTACTGTGGATCATCACTGGTGTACTATGGATCATCACTGGTGTACTATGGATCATCACTGATGTACTGTGGACCATCACTGATGTACTGAGGATCATCACTGATGTACTGTGGATCATCACTGATGTACTGTGGATCATCACTGATGTACTGTGGATCATCACTGATGTACTATGGGCCATCACAGGTGTACTATGGGCCATCACAGGTGTACTATGGGCCATCACAGGTGTACTATGGATCATCACTGATGTACTATGGACCATCCCTGATGTACTATGGACCATCCCTGATGTACTGTGAACCATTACTGATGTACTGTGGACCATCACTGATGTACTGTGGATCATCACTGATGTTCTATGGACCATCACTGATGTACTGTGGATCATCACTGATGTACTGTGGATCATCGCTGATGTACTGTGGATCATCACTGATGTACTGTGGATCATCACTAATGTACTATAGATCATCACTGATGTACTGTGGACCATCACTGGTGTATTATGGATCATCACTGGTGTACTATGGACCATCACTGATGTACTATGGACCATCACTGATGTACTGTGGACCATCCCCGATGTACTGTGGAACAACACTGATGTACTGTGGATCATCATTGATGTACTGTGGACCATCACTGATGTACTGTGGACCATCACTGGTGTACTGTGGACCATCACTGGTGTACTATGGATCATCACTGGTGTACTGTGGATCATCACTGATGTACTATAGATCATCACTGATGTACTGTGGATCATCACTGATGTACTATAGATCATCACTGATGTACTATGGATCATCACTGGTATACTATGGACCATCCCTGATGTACTGTGGATCATCACTGATGTACTGTGGATCATCACTGATGTACTATAGATCATCACTGATGTACTATTGCCCATCACTGGTGTACTATGGATCATCACTGGTGTACTGTGGATCATCACTGATGTACTGTGGACCATCACTGATGTACTGTGGATCATCACTGATGTACTGTGGATCATCACTGATGTACTGAGGATCATCACTGATGTACTGTGGATCATCATTGATGTACTGTGGGCCATCACAGGTGTACTATGGGCCATCACAGGTGTACTATGGATCATCACTGATGTACTATGGACCATCCCTGATGTACTATGGACCATCCCTGATGTACTGTGGATCATCACTGATGTACTATAGATCATCACTGATGTACTATGGGCCATCACTGGTGTACAATGGATCATCACTGATGTACTATGGATCATCACTGATGTACTGAGGATCATCACTGATGTACTGAGGATCATCACTGATGTACTGAGGATCATCACTGATTTACTATGGATCATCACTGATGTACTGTGGACCATCCCTGATGTACTGTGGATTATCACTGATGTACTGTGGATCATCACTGATGTACTGTGGATCATCACTGATGTACTGTGGATCATCACTGATGTACTGTGGATCATCACAGGTGTACTATGGATCATCACTGATGTACTATGGATCATCACTGGTGTACTATGGATCATCACTGGTGTACTATGGATCATCACTGATGTACTGTGGACCATCTCTGATGTACTGTGGATCATCACTGATGTACTGAGGATCATCACTGATGTACTGTGGATCATCACTGGTGTACTATGGATCATCACAGGTGTACTGTGGATCATCACTGATGTACTGTGGATCATCACTAATGTACTATAGATCATCACTGATGTACTGTGGACCATCACTGGTGTACTATGGATTATCACTGGTGTACTTTGGATCATCACAGGTGTACTGTGGATCATCACTGATGTACTGTGGATCATCACTGATGTACTATGGACCATCACTGGTGTACTATGGGCCATCACTGGTGTACTATGGATCATCACTGGTGTACTATGGACCATCACTGATGTACTATGGACCATCACTGATGTACTGTGGACCATCCCGATGTACTGTGGATCATCACTGATGTACTGTGGATCATCACTGATGTACTGTGGACCATCACTGATGTACTGTGGACCATCACTGATGTAATGTGGACCATCAATGGTGTACTATGGATCATCACTGATGTACTGAGGATGATCACTGGTGTACTATGGATCATCACTGGTGTACTATGGATCATCACTGATGTACTATGGATCATCACTGATGTACTGTGGATCATCACTGATGTACTGTGGATCATCACTGATGTACTATGGGCCATCACAGGTGTACTATGGATCATCACTGATGTACTATGGACCATCCCTGATGTACTATGGACCATCCCTGATGTACTGTGGACCATTACTGATGTACTGTGGACCATCACTGATGTACTGTGGATCATCACTGATGTTATATGGACCATCACTGATGTACTGTGGATCATCACTGATGTACTGTGGATCATCACTGATGTACTATAGATCATCACTGATGTACTATGGCCCATCACTGGTGTACTATGGATCATCACTGGTGTACTATGGATCATCACTGATGTACTATGGACCATCCCTGATGTACTATGGACCATCCCTGATGTACTGTGGATCATCACTGATGTACTATAGATCATCACTGATGTACTGTGGATCATCACTGATGTACTGTGTATCATCGCTGATGTACTATAGATCATCACTGATGTACTATGGGCCATCAGTGGTGTACTATGGGCCATCACTGGTGTACTATGGATCATCACTGGTGTACTGTGGATCATCACTGGTGTACTGTGGACCATCACTGATGTACTGTGGATCATCACTGATGTACTGTGGATCATCACTGATGTACTGTGGATCATCACTGATGTACTGAGGATTATCACTGATGTACTGTGGACCATCACTGGTGTATTATGGATCATCACTGGTGTACTATGGACCATCACTGATGTACTATGGACCATCACTGATGTACTATGGACCATCCCCGATGTACTGTGGAACAACACTGATGTACTGTGGATCATCACTGATGTACTGTGGACCATCACTGATGTACTGTGGACCATCACTGGTGTACTGTGGACCATCACTGGTGTATTATGGGCCATCACTGGTGTACTATGGATCATCACTGGTGTACTGTGGATCATCACTGATGTTTCGATCATCACTGATGTACTGTGGATCATCACTGATGTACTATAGATCATCACTGATGTACTATGGATCATCACTGGTATACTATGGACCATCCCTGATGTACTGTGGATCATCACTGATGTACTGTGGATCATCACTGATGTACTGTGGATCATCACTGATGTACTATAGATCATCACTGATGTACTATGGCCCATCACTGGTGTACTATGGATCATCACTGGTGTACTGTGGATCATCACTGATGTACTGTGGACCATCACTGATGTACTGTGGATCATCACTGATGTACTGTGGATCATCACTGATGTACTGAGGATCATCACTGATGTACTGTGGATCATCATTGATGTACTGTGGGCCATCACAGGTGTACTATGGGCCATCACAGGTGTACTATGGATCATCACTGATGTACTATGGACCATCCCTGATGTACTATGGACCATCCCTGATGTACTGTGGATCATCACTGATGTACTATAGATCATCACTGATGTACTATGGGCCATCACTGGTGTACAATGGATCATCAATGATGTACTATGGATCATCACTGATGTACTGAGGATCATCACTGATGTACTGAGGATCATCACTGATGTACTATGGATCATCACTGATGTACTGTGGACCATCCCTGATATACTGTGGATCATCACTGATGTACTGTGGATCATCACTGATGTACTGTGGATCATCACTGATGTACTGAGGATCATCACTGATGTACTGTGGATCATCACTGATGTACTGTGGATCATCACTGATGTACTGTGGATCATCACTGGTGTACTATGGATCATCGCTGATGTACTATGGATCATCACTGGTGTACTATGGATCATCACTGATGTACTGTGGATCATCACTGATGTACTGTGGATCATCACTGATGTACTCTGGATCATCACTGATATACTATGAGCCATCACTGATGTACTATGGGCCATCACTGATGTACTATGGATCATCACTGATGTACTATGGATCATCACTGATGTACTATGGATCATCACTGGTGTACTATGGATCATCACTGGTGTACTATGGATCATCACTGATGTACTGTGGACCATCCCTGATGTACTGTGGATCATCACTGATGTACTGAGGATCATCACTGATGTACTGTGGATCATCACTGGTGTACTATGGATCATCACAGGTGTACTGTGGATCATCACTGATGTACTGTGGATCATCACTAATGTACTATAGATCATCACTGATGTACTGTGGACCATCACTGGTGTACTATGGATTATCACTGGTGTACTATGGATCATCACAGGTGTACTGTGGATCATCACTGATGTACTGTGGATCATCACTGATGTACTATGGACCATCACTGGTGTACTATGGGCCATCACTGGTGTACTATGGATCATCACTGGTGTACTATGGACCATCACTGATGTACTATGGACCATCACTAATGTACTGTGGACCATCCCGATGTACTGTGGATCATCACTGATGTACTGTGGATCATCACTGATGTACTGTGGACCATCACTGATGTACTGTGGACCATCACTGATGTAATGTGGACCATCAATGGTGTACTATGGATCATCACTGATGTACTGAGGATGATCACTGGTGTACTATGGATCATCACTGGTGTACTATGGATCATCACTGATGTACTATGGATCATCACTGATGTACTATGGATCATCACTGATGTACTGTGGATCATCACTGATGTACTGTGGATCATCACTGATGTACTATGGGCCATCACAGGTGTACTATGGATCATCACTGATGTACTATGGACCATCCCTGATGTACTATGGACCATCCCTGATGTACTGTGGACCATTTCTGATGTACTGTGGACCATCACTGATGTACTGTGGATCATCACTGATGTTATATGGACCATCACTGATGTACTGTGGATCATCACTGATGTACTGTGGATCATCACTGATGTACTATAGATCATCACTGATGTACTATGGCCCATCACTGGTGTACTATGGATCATCACTGGTGTACTATGTATCATCACTCGTGTACTATGGATCATCACTGATGTACTATGGACCATCACTGATGTACTATGGACCATCCCTGATGTACTGTGGATCATCACTGATGTACTATGGACCATCCCTGATGTACTATGGACCATCCCTGATGTACTGTGGATCATCACTGATGTACTATAGATCATCACTGATGTACTGTGGATCATCACTGATGTACTGTGTATCATCACTGATGTACTATAGATCATCACTGATGTACTATGGGCCATCAGTGGTGTACTATGGGCCATCACTGGTGTACTATGGATCATCACTGGTGTACTGTGGATCATCACTGGTGTACCGTGGACCATCACTGATGTACTGTGGATCATCACTGATGTACTGTGGATCATCACTGATGTACTGTGGATCATCACTGATGTACTGAGGATCATCACTGATGTACTGAGGATCATCACTGATGTACTGTGGATCATCACTGATGTACTTTGGGCCATCACTGGTGTACTATGGGCCATCACTGGTGTACTATGGATCATCACTGATGTACTATGGATCATCACTGGTGTACTATGGATCATCACTGATGTACTGTGGATCATCACTGGTGTACTGTGGATCATCACTGATGTACTGTGGACCATCACTGATGTACTGTGGATCATCACTGATGTACTGTGGATCATCACTGATGTACTGTGGATCATCACTGATGTACTGAGGATCATCACTGATGTACTGTGGATCATCATTGATGTACTGTGGGTCATCACAGGTGTACTATGGGCCATCACAGGTGTACTATGGATCATCACTGGTGTACTATGGACCATCCCTGATGTACTATGGACCATCCCTGATGTACTGTGGATCATCACTGATGTACTATAGATCATCACTGATGTACTATGGGCCATCACTGGTGTACAAAGGATCATCACTGATGTACTATGGATCATCACTGATGTACTGAGGATCATCACTGATGTACTGAGGATCATCACTGATGTACTATGGATCATCACTGATGTACTGTGGACCATCCCTGATGTACTGTGGATCATCACTGATGTACTGTGGATCATCACTGATGTACTGAGGATCATCACTGATGTACTGTGGATCATCACTGATGTACTGTGGATCATCACAGGTGTACTATGGATCATCACTGATGTACTATGGACCATCACTGGTGTACTATGGATCATCACTGATGTACTGTGGATCATCACTGATGTACTGTGGATCATCACTAGGGATGAGCTCGGTGTTCGAGTCGAACATACGTTCGACTCGAACATCGGCTGTTCGATCGTTCGACGAAGATCGAACGATTTGGGCCGTTCGCGCCTAATTCGAGTGACGCGAACGGCCCACAATGCACTACGCCATCGCAGTGTCATCCAGGCGCTGTGATTGGCCAAGCATGCACTGTGACCCCGCATGCTTGGCCAATCACAGCGCCAGCAGCGAGGAGAGCAATGATTGGCCACAGGCAGGATGCCTGTGGCCAATTATTGCTGAGGGTGTTTAGTACACGCCCCACACTATAAAAGGCCGCCAGCACGGCGGCCTAGTGTAGTGTGTTCCGGAGCAGGGAAAGAGAAGCATAGGCAGGGACAGTGACATTTTTTTTTCTTGCTTAACCTGGATTACTTTAGTTTAGGGAAAGAGAAGGATAGGTAGGGAGAGTGTCAGTGTGTTTTACTGTGCGAATCCTTGTTTCTAGGGACAGGGAAGGACAGTGAGGGAAATTCTCCTTGTGCTATAGTGTGCTAAAGCATTGATCATCAACCATCTTTAAAAAATCATTTTTTCTAGGGACAGAAAACTATAGGTAGGGAGAGTGTCAGTGTGTTTTACTGTGATAATCCTTGTTTCTAGGGACAGGGAAGGACAGTGAGGGAAATTCTCCTTGTGCTATAGTGTGCTAAAGCATTGATCATCAACCATCTTTAAAAAAACATTTTTTCTAGGGACAGAAAACTATAGGTAGGGAGAGTGTCAGTTTCTTTCACTGTGATAATCCTTGTTTCTAGGGACAGGGAAGGACAGTGAGGGAAATTCTCCTTGTGCTATAGTGTGCTAAAGCATTGATCATCAACCATCTTTAAAAAATCATTTTTTCTAGGGACAGAAAACTATAGGTAGGGAGAGTGTCAGTTTCTTTCACTGTGATAATCCTTGTTTCTAGGGACAGGGAAGGGCAGTGAGGGAAATTCTCCTTGTGCTATACTGTGCTAAAGCATTGATCATCAACCATCTTTAAAAAAACATTTTTTCTAGGGACAGAAAACTATAGGCAGGGAGAGTGTCCGTTTCTTTCACTGTGATAATCCTTGTTTCTAGGGACAGGGAAGGACAGTGAGGGAAATTCTCCTTGTGCTATACTGTGCTAAAGCATTGATCATCAACCATCTTTAAAAAAAACATTTTTTCTAGGGACAGAAAACTATAGGTAGGGAGAGTGTCAGTTTCTTTCACTGTGATAATCCTTGTTTCTAGGGACAGGGAAGGACAGTGAGGGAAATTCTCCTTGTGCTATACTGTGCTAAAGCATTGATCATCAACCATCTTTAAAAAAACATTTTTTCTAGGGACAGAAAACTATAGGTAGGGAGAGTGTCAGTTTCTTTCACTGTGATAATCCTTGTTTCTAGGGACAGGGAAGGACAGTGAGGGAAATTCTCCTTGTGCTATACTGTGCTAAAGCATTGATCATCAACCATCTTTAAAAAAACATTTTTTCTAGGGACAGAAAACTATAGGTAGGGAGAGTGTCAGTTTCTTTCACTGTGATAATCCTTGTTTCTAGGGACAGGGAAGGACAGTGAGGGAAATTCTCCTTGTGCTATAGTGTGCTAAAGCATTGATCATCAACCATCTTTAAAAAAACATTTTTTCTAGGGACAGAAAACTATAGGTAGGGAGAGTGTCAGTTTCTTTCACTGTGATAATTCTTGTTTCTAGGGACAGGGAAGGACAGTGAGGGAAATTCTCCTTGTGCTATAGTGTGCTAAAGCATTGATCATCAACCATCTTTAAAAAAACATTTTTTCTAGGGACAGAAAACTATAGGTAGGGAGAGTGTCATTTTCTTTCACTGTGATAATCCTTGTTTCTAGGGACAGGGAAGGACAGTGAGGGAAATTCTCCTTGTGCTATAGTGTGCTAAAGCATTGATCATCAACCATCTTTAAAAAAACATTTTTTCTAGGGACAGAAAACTATAGGTAGGGAGAGTGTCAGTTTCTTTCACTGTGATAATCCTTGTTTCTAGGGACAGGGAAGGACAGTGAGGGAAATTCTCCTTGTGCTATACTGTGCTAAAGCATTGATCATCAACCATCTTTAAAAAAACATTTTTTCTAGGGACAGAAAACTATAGGTAGTGTGACAGCAGGAAGGTAAAGTCACCTGGTTGCATCCAGGGGGGTAGATATATTTCGCCCAGATTCAGGCTTTACGCCGACTTATACAACTAGGTGGAGAGTTGTATAAGCCCAGCTGAGGCTAGTGGGCTCATGGATGACTCATACCTCTAGGGAGAGTGTGGGGCGTCGTGCAGACAGGGAGTTGATGAGACCAGCTGAAGCTTGTCAGCTCATTTAGGCCTCTATAAGAACTCCCAGCTTCATTAGATGTTAGCTCATGCCTGGACCCAGACCTGTGTGGACTGTCTAGGGAGAGTGAACCCCTGTGCGGTGAGACAAAGCCTGTGTGGCTATTTGCTTGGACATTTAAAACCAGGGACTTAGGGACTAGGACAGCACTAGGCTGATCCCAGTTGTTAGTTAGGAAACCTGTATGTTTAGTCAGAGGTCAAGTTGACCAGGATTTATTTTGTTTATGTTTCTTTTGCTTTGCTGTGTTTTGTCACTGTAAATAGAAAATAAACCGCACCTTTTTGATTTTGAAAACCACAACCTCCGTTTGCTGGGCCTGTTTTTGTGTGGGGAGCCCATCTCGGGGGTCACACACACCCGCTGCCGAGCTAACCCCCTCACAGTTGGTGGAGAACCAGTGGCAGTTTTTTTTTAAGCCAGCATGGAGGAGATACTGAAGCAGCTGGCTCTAGCAAATGCCAATCAACAGCAGACAAATGCAGGTTTGCAAAAGAGCCTTGCAGCTCATCAACAGAGCCTTGCAGCTCAACAACAGAACTTCGCAGCCCAGCAGCAAGCTCATCAACAGAGCCTTGCAGCCCAGCAGCAGACAAACGCAACTTTGCAACAGAGTCTGGAGGCTCAGCAACAAGCCCAGCAGCAATCTGAGGCCCGCTTCATAGACCTGTTGCAGAAGCAAGAGCAGAGACTACAACAACAGATGGAAGCAGTAATGCAGCAACGTCCGCAGACCAGTGAGGAAAGCCGTCCCACTAATACCGCGTCCTTTGGGGTGAGTCGTTTATTGACAAAAATGACTGGAGAGGATGATCCAGAGGTATTTTTGACCACATTTGAAAGGACCGCTGAAAGAGAAAAGTGGCCTGAGGAGCAGTGGGCTGGACTGGTGGCTCCTCTGTTAACTGGTGAATCGCAGAAAGCTTACTATGACCTAGAGCCTAACCAAGCAAAAGACTATGTGATGCTAAAAGCTGAAATATTGGCAAGGCTGGGTGTCACCCAGGCTGTCCGGGCTCAGCGTGTGCATAACTGGACTTTCCAGCTTGGAAAACCCCCCAGGTCTCAAATGTATGATCTCATTCACCTGAGCAGAAAGTGTCTACAGCCAGAGACTTTGTCCGCACCAAAGATTGTGGAACGTGTTGTAATGGATCGGTTTTTGAGAGCTCTTCCTACTGCCATCCAAAAGTGGGTAAGCCATGGAGACCCAGAGACGGCCGATGGTCTTGTGGATCGTGTGGAGAAATACTTGGCTACAGAGAACCTGACAGCCTCTTCCAGAGACACTCGGACTTTCCACCCTAAGACCAGACCATCCCCAGGGGCGGATAAGAGGATTCCAAGGGGTGAGGGTGGAGAGAGTGAGAGGGTGGGAGCTCTACCCCAAGTTTGGCGAGAACAGCCTGGGAAATCAGCGGCTCAAGAGGCCGCAAGAAGGATCGTTTGCTACCGCTGCCGGCAAGCGGGACATATTGCAGCCAATTGCCCGGTTGTGGAGGAACCCATGCAGTGTGACTTTCTGACGGGCAGACGTCAGTCGCTGTGTGCGACAGTCGCATGCACTGCCATTCGAGGAACTGAGAAACATTTATGCAAAATGTGTGTTAATGGTAGAAATGTTGTGGTATTGCTGGATTCAGGTAGCCTTGTGACCCTGATAAAGGCTGAGTTAGTTAAAACAGAGGTCTCTGGGAATAGCAAGGTAGCTGTTATTTGTGTGCATGGGGACACCCGAGAGTATCCAGTGACTACAGTGTGTTTCGAGACCCCCAAAGGTACCCTCTCTCATCCAGTGGGCTTAGTATCTCAGTTACCGCATGACGCCATTGTGGGAAGGGATTTTCCGAAGTTCTGGGAACTGTGGGATGATCCTGAGCCCCCCACTGGTGCCCCTATGTACCAGGAATGTGATAGCCAGAACTCCCCTGAGAGTGGTGAGGACTCTCCGGAATTTCCCTTATCAGTATTGGCAGGGGAGACTCAAGAAACTGGAGAGGAGCCCACCACCTCAGACGAAAACCTACCGTCTGTGGAGTTTTCTGATCTTGAGGTTCACAGGGAAAACTTTGCCACAGAACAGTTGAAAGACCCCGCCCTAATAAAGGCACGGGAAAACGTAGTGAAAATAGATGGCGAGTTAGTGAACCCAGATAATACCTGCACTTACCCATACTTCAGCGTAGAGAAGGACCTACTGTATCGGGTGGCAAAAAGGGCAGAAGAAACCGTTGAGCAGCTTGTGGTGCCCAAACCTTACAGGAAGTTGGTGTTGGAGTTGGCCCATGGGCACATTCTTGGAGGTCATCTGGGGACAGAGAAAACCCGAGAGAGGGTATTACAGAGATTCTATTGGCCGGGGGTGATGAAGGACATAGAAAATTATTGTTCCTCCTGCCCTGTGTGTCAGAGGTCGGCCCCGATGCCACATTTCCGTAGCCCGCTGGTCCCTCTACCCATCATTGAGGTCCCGTTTGAGAGGATCGCCATGGATTTGGTAGGTCCTATAATCAAGTCCGCTAGGGGGCACCAGTACATATTAGTTATAATGGACTATGCCACCCGTTATCCAGAAGCGATCCCTCTCCGAAATACCTCGGCCAAAACCATAGCCAAAGAGCTATCTCTTGTGTTTAGCCGGGTGGGTATTTGTAAAGAACTGCTTACGGACCAAGGTACACCCTTTATGTCCCGGGTTATGAAGGAGCTGTGTAAATTGTTCAAAGTTACGCAATTACGTACATCTGTGTATCACCCCCAAACCGATGGGCTGGTTGAAAGATTCAACAAAACCCTAAAACAAATGTTGAAGAAAGTGGTGGATAGAGATGGAAAGGATTGGGACTGTCTACTTCCTTATCTGATGTTTGCTATTAGGGAGGTGCCCCAATCCTCTACGGGATTCTCCCCCTTTGAGTTACTGTATGGGAGACACCCAAGAGGGCTGTTGGATATTGCCAAGGAAACTTGGGAAAGTGAGAGTTCTCCCCACAGGAGTGTGATTGAGCATGTCGCCCTGATGCAAGACCAAATTGCACAGGTAATGCCCATCGTGAAGGAACATTTGGCCCAAGCGCAGTTAGCACAGCAGAGAGTGTACAACCGTGGAGCCAAGACCCGTACCTTTTCCCCGGGGGATAGGATACTGGTACTTGTCCCTACGGTTGAAAGTAAATTCCTTGACAAATGGCAAGGCCCCTACGAGATAATGGAAAAAGTGAGCGAAGTGAATTACAAGGTCAGACAACCAGGAAGGCGAAAGCCCGAACAGATCTATCACGTTAATCTGTTGAAAGCCTGGAGGGATAGAGAGTCCCTAGTCGCAGACACTTGGTCACCAGCTCAAACTGGTTGCGTGATTCCTGAGGTTGGAATAGCAGCCACCTTGTCACAACCCCAACAACAGGAGGTTAAGGAGTTTGTGTTTTGCAACAAGGAGGTATTCTCTGAGCTGCCGGGACAAACATCTGGGGTAGAGCATGACATCATTACCCCGCCCGGTGAAAGGGTGAAGTTAAAACCCTATCGGATCCCAGAGGCCCGACGGGAGGCAATACGGAAGGAAGTACAGAAAATGCTGAACTTAGGGGTGATAGAGGAGTCCCAAAGTGATTGGTCTAGTCCCATTGTGTTGGTGCCTAAACCGGATGGGAGCTGGCGATTTTGTAACGATTTTCGTCAGTTGAACAAAGTTACAAAATTTGACACCTACCCCATGCCACGTATAGATGAGTTGATCGACCGGCTGGGAACAGCCCGATACATGACGACTCTTGACCTCACAAAAGGGTATTGGCAAATCCCCCTGGCCAAGTCGGCCAAAGAGAAAACCGCATTTGTAACCCCAGACGGGGCGTTCCAATATAAAAGAATGCCGTTCGGGTTACAGAATGCGCCGGCCACATTCCAGCGGAAAATGGACCAGATGCTGAGGCCCCATCGGAAGTATGCTGCGGCTTACCTGGATGACGTAATTGTCCATAGCACAGATTGGGCCTCACATCTGCCAAAAGTGCAAGCAGTCCTGGACTCTGTTCGGGAAGCGGGGTTTACGGCTAACCCCAAGAAGTGTACCATTGGGCAGGAGGAGGCCAAATATCTTGGGTACACCATTGGGAGGGGAGTAATAAAACCCCAACTCAACAAAGTCGAGGCCATCCAGAGTTGGCCACGTCCCAACAGCAAGAAGCAGGTACGAGCCTTTCTGGGAATCGCTGGGTATTATCGGCGATTCATTCCCCACTTTGCTTCTAAGGCTGTGCCCCTAACCAACCTGACGAAGGGGAAAGGGTCGGTCATGATTAAATGGACCCCCGAGGCTGAGGCAGCATTCCAATTCTTGAAACAAGCCTTATGTAGCCAGCTAGTGTTGTACTCACCCGACTTCTCTAAAGACTTTGTCGTACAAAGTGATGCGTCAGATGTGGGGTTAGGAGCAGTATTGTCCCAGGTCTGGAACGGGGAAGAGCACCCAGTCATTTACCTCAGCAGGAAGTTGAAGTCCCATGAGGTAAATTACGCCACCGTTGAAAAGGAGTGTTTAGCGGTGAAGTGGGCTCTAGATTCCCTTCGGTACTACCTGCTAGGTAGGCACTTTGACATGGTTACGGATCACGCTCCGTTAAAGTGGATGGCTCAAAACAAGGAAACAAATAGAAGAGTGAATAGGTGGTTCCTGGCCCTCCAGGAATTCAACTTCACAGTAAAGCATCGCCCAGGCGTTCAAATGGGGAATGTGGATGCTTTGTCTCGAGTACATGAATGCCTGATTGCAGGTGTTCCAACCCCAAGGTTAAAACAAGAGGGGGGGGTATGTGACAGCAGGAAGGTAAAGTCACCTGGTTGCATCCAGGGGGGTAGATATATTTCGCCCAGATTCAGGCTTTACTCCGACTTATACAACTAGGTGGAGAGTTGTATAAGCCCAGCTGAGGCTAGTGGGCTCATGGATGACTCATACCTCTAGGGAGAGTGTGGGGCGTCGTGCAGACAGGGAGTTGATGAGACCAGCTGAAGCTTGTCAGCTCATTTAGGCCTCTATAAGAACTCCCAGCTTCATTAGATGTTAGCTCATGCCTGGACCCAGACCTGTGTGGACTGTCTAGGGAGAGTGAACCCCTGTGCGGTGAGACAAAGCCTGTGTGGCTATTTGCTTAAAACCAGGGACTTAGGGACTAGGACAGCACTAGGCTGATCCCAGTTGTTAGTTAGG
Source organism: Rana muscosa (assembly GCA_029206835.1). NCBI lineage: Eukaryota > Metazoa > Chordata > Amphibia > Anura > Ranidae > Rana > Rana muscosa. The sequence goes on from JARGYO010005562.1 coordinate 16,319,762, forward strand.
AAACCTGTATGTTTAGTCAGAGGTCAAGTTGACCAGGATTTATTTTGTTTATGTTTCTTTTGCTTTGCTGTGTTTTGTCACTGTAAATAGAAAATAAACCGCACCTTTTTGATTTTGAAAACCACAACCTCCGTTTGCTGGGCCTGTTTTCGTGTGGGGAGCCCATCTCGGGGGTCACACACACCCGCTGCCGAGCTAACCCCCTCACAGTAGGGAGAGTGTCATTTTCTTTCAGTGTGATAATCCTTGTTTCTAGGGACAGGGAAGGTCAGTGAGGGAAATTCTCCTTGTGCTATACTGTGCTAAAGCATTGATCATCAACCATCTTTAAAAAAACATTTTTTTCTAGGGACAGAAAACTATAGGTAGGGAGAGTGTCAGTTTCTTTCACTGTGATAATCCTTGTTTCTAGGGACAGGGAAGGACAGTGAGGGAAATTCTCCTTGTGCTATACTGTGCTAAAGCATTGATCATCAACCATCTTTAAAAAAACATTTTTTCTAGGGACAGAAAACTATAGGTAGGGAGAGTGTCATTTTCTTTCACTGTGATAATCCTTGTTTCTAGGGACAGGGAAGGACAGTGAGGGAAATTCTCCTTGTGCTATACTGTGCTAAAGCATTGATCATCAACCATCTTTAAAAAAACATTTTTTCTAGGGACAGAAAACTATAGGTAGGGAGAGTGTCAGTTTCTTTCACTGTGATAATCCTTGTTTCTAGGGACAGGGAAGGACAGTGAGGGAAATTCTCCTTGTGCTATACTGTGCTAAAGCATTGATCATCAACCATCTTTAAAAAAACATTTTTTCTAGGGACAGAAAACTATAGGTAGGGAGAGTGTCATTTTCTTTCACTGTGATAATCCTTGTTTCTAGGGACAGGGAAGGACATTGAGGGAAATTCTCCTTGTGCTATACTGTGCTAAAGCATTCCTCATCAACCATCTTTGAAATCCTTGTTTTTTGGACAGTCAGGGAAATTGTCGTTGTGCTATTCTGTGCGAAAGCAATCATCCTCAACCATATTTAGAAATCCTTAAGTAAAGGGACAGAGAAGGACACCTGAAGGTAGCCCTTATTGCTTTTTTCCCATCTCCCTGCAGGCCATCTATTAGAATGTCTGGAAGGCAAACAAGGAGAGGCAGACAGTCAGGAGGCAATAAAAGAGGGCAAGCAGGCTCTGTGTCTGGGGGCAACAGTGCTGGTCGTGGACGCGGTGCATTGTCATCAGCACATGGCCATGGGACACGCTTGTCCTTCTTTTCGGCAGCTGGACATGTTGAGCCACATCATGCCGAAGACTTGGTAGAGTGGATGACCAAGCCCTCCTCCTCCTCCTCATCCTCTCTCACCCAGGCTCAGGGTACTGGCAAAGCAGCTGCCAAAGCATCCTCTTCCCTGGTATCAATGTCAGACTCATCATCAGTCACTCCTTCCCTAGACCCACCATGTCCTCCTCCTGAGGAGTCCCCCGAACTGTTTGAGCACAGTGTTGGGTACATGCTCCAGGAGGATGCCCAGCGTTTCGAAGGGTCTGATGATGAAACCCAGCTACAGGAAGGCAGTAGCGTGAGAGCAGACAGAGGGGATGCTCAAGAAGGACACCAATCTGGCAGTCATGTTCCAGCAGCTGCAGCATACTGCCAGATTGGCTCCAGTGATGAGGAGGGAGGGGATGATGAGGTCACTGACTCCACGTGGGTGCCTAATAGGAGAGAGGAGGAGGAGGAGGAGGAGGAGGCACATCTCCAACGAGGCAGGATGCCCTTTGGTGGCCAGCGTAAGGGCAGTACACCGACGGAATCACACCGCAGAGCTCCGCCTGTGCAGGGCGCTGCCTCTGCCCGTCATTCAAAAAGTTCTTTGGTGTGGGCCTTTTTTGAGGCTAGTGCATCAGATCGCACCACTGCTGTTTGCAACATATGTCTCAAGCGTATATCACGTGGCCAAAACATCAGCCGCTTGGGTACCACATGCCTGACCAGACATATGTTGACCTGCCATGCAGCTCGTTGGCAAGCCTACCTCAAAGACCCACACCAAAGAACAAAGCGGACCTCTCCTTGCACCGCATCAGCTGGGATCTCCAACCCCACTATAACTTCAGTCCTCTCTGAAACATGCACTGAGAGGAATGAAGGTGTAGAATTAGGTGTGTCACAGCCAAGTACTTGCGGCCACTCTGCTAGCAGTACACCGACGTCCGATTCTAGCAGGCAAATTTCCCTGCCCCAGCTGCTGGACCGTCTAAAGAAGTTCACTCCCAGCCATCCACATGCCCAGCGGTTGAATGCTAGCTTGGCTAAATTGCTAGCGCTTCAACTGCTGCCTTTTCAGTTGGTAGACTCGGCCCCCTTCCGTGAGTTTGTGCAATGTGCGGTTCCTCAGTGGCAGGTTCCCAAACGCCACTTTTTCTCACGGAAGGCTATTCCGGCTCTCTACCGGCATGTGGAAGGCAATGTCTTGGCCTCGCTGGACAGGGCGGTCAGCGGTAAGGTGCATATTACCGCTGACTCATGGTCCAGCAGGCATGGACAGGGACGTTACCTTTCTTTCACGGCCCATTGGGTCACTCTTTTGGCAGCTGGGAAGGATGCAGGACAAGGTGCAGTAGTGTTGGAGGTTGTTCCACCGCCACGCCTCCAAAATGCTACTACTGGTTGTGACACACCTCTCTCCTCCACCCCCTCCTCTTCTTCTTCCTCCATGGCCTCTTCCTGTGCTTTGTCCTCTGAACCAGCGGTGCTCCGTAGCCGTTCAAGGGGCTACGCAAGTACGCAGGCAAAAAGATGCCATGCCGTGCTTGCGCTGGTGTGTTTGGGGGACAGAAGCCACACTGGGGCAGAGGTCCTGTCTGCTCTGCAGGGCCAGGCCGAGAGGTGGTTGACGCCACGCCAGCTTAAGCCAGGAATGGTGGTTTGCGACAATGGCACCAACCTCCTCTCCGCCCTCCGACAGGGACAACTGACCCATGTGCCCTGTGTGGCTCACGTCCTTAACCTGGTGGTGCAGCGGTTCTTGGGCAGGTACCCGGGCTTACAGGATGTCCTGAGGCAGGCCAGGAAAGTCTGTGTGCATTTCCGCAGATCTTATAATGCCAGTGCTCGCCTGGCTGAGCTGCAAAAGGAGTTGAACCTGCCCAAGAACCGCCTTATATGTGACATGCCCACCAGGTGGAACTCAACGTTGGCCATGCTGCAGCGGCTGCACACTCAGCAGAGGGCCATCAATGAGTACCTGTGCGACTACGGCACCAGGACAGGGTCAGGGGAGCTTGGTTTTTTTTCTCCACGCCAGTGGGGCATGATCAGGGATGCATGCACTGTCCTGGCACTATTTGAGGAGGCCACGAGGATGGTGAGCAGTGACAGTGCATGCATCAGTGACACTGTACCTCTTGTCCACCTGTTGGAGCACACGCTGCGTGGAATAATGGACAGGGCACTTGAGGCAGAACAGAGGCAGGAAGAGGAGGACTTCCTTGCCTCTCAAGGCCCCCTTTACCCAGACAGTGTTCCTTCTGTCCCACCCATCGCACAGGAAGAGGAGGAGGAGGAGGAGGAGGAGGAGGAGGATTGTGTCAGCATGGAGGTGGAGGCTGGCACTCAGCATCATCAGCAGCAGTCTTTTAGGGATGATTTACAGTCCCAAGAAACCAGTGGACTTGTACGTGGCTGGGAGGAGGTGGCTGCGGATCATGTCGTCCTTAGTGACCCAGAGGACTCCGGAACGAATGCCTCAGCAAACCTACGCTGCATGGCCTCCCTGATCCTGCAAAGTCTGCGGAAGGATCCTCGTATTCTTTGGATCAAGGAGAGGGACCATTACTGGCTGGCCACTCTCCTTGATCCACGGTACAAGGGTAAGGTTGCGGACCTTATGTTACCGTCGCAGAGGGAGCAGAGGATGAGACAACTCCGGGAGGCCTTGCAGAAAGGTCTGTGCAACGCGTTCCCAGAGACTGGGAGGTTACAAACTCCTGGTCCTGGACAACGAGTTGCTGAGGCTTCGGCCAGTCAAAGAAGGAGCGGTGGGGAAGGTGGCCGTCTGACCGATGCGTTCAGACAATTCTTTAGTCCGCAGCCCCAAAGTATGATCGGTTCCAGCAACCATCGCCAGCGTCTGATAAACATGGTGCAGGAATATCTAGGGGCAAGGTCAGACTTGGACACCTTCCCCACCGAAAATCCTCTGGCTTACTGGGTCTTGAGGATGGATCACTGGCCAGAGCTTGCACAGTATGCAATTGAGCTACTGGCCTGTCCTGCATCCAGCGTTCTTTCAGAACGCACATTCAGTGCTGCTGGAGGATTTGTCACGGATCACAGGGTGCGCCTGTCCACCGACTCGGTTGATCGACTGACTTTCATCAAGATGAACCAGTCTTGGATCACCACCAGCTACCACACACCTGATGCTGATATAACAGACTAATTGATTTTAACATGTCACATCCCTTCAAGACTGATGCTGATGCTGAGTGCCTGTGCTGTTATGTTGACTGGCTATCCTCCTCCTCCGAGTCCTCAATGATACGATTGATGATGATAGCTTGGAAGATCATTTTTGTTTATGGGTGCCGCCACCAGTGGCTAAGGCCCAATTTTTCAGCCCCTGTTTAACAGGGGCGTGTAATTACAATTTTTGAAGCAATAATTTGCCATAGGGCTCATTGCTGTGCTCCAAGTACAGTATCTGTGAGGGGTTGGAGTGTTGTGGCACCAGTGCCTAAGGCCCAATTTTTCAGCCCCTGTTTAACAGGGGCGTGTCATTACAATTTTTGAAGCAATACTTTGCAACAGGGCTCATTGCTGTGCTCCAAGTACAGTATCTGTGAGGGGTTGGAGTGTTGTGCCACCAGTGCCTAAGGCCCAATTTTTCAGCCCCTGTTTAACAGGGGCGTGTCATTACAATTTTTGAAGCAATACTTTGCAACAGGGCTCATTGCTGTGCTCCAAGTACAGTATCTGTGAGGGGTTGTAGTGTTGTGCCACCAGTGCCTAAGGTCCAATTTTTCAGCCCCTGTTCAACAGGGGCATGTAATTACAATTCTTGATCTAATAATTCACAGCAGGGCCCATTGCTGCACCCACCAAGAGTAACTCTGAGGGCTTACAGTGTTGTGGCAACGCCACCACCACCACCACCACCACGAAAGGCCCAATTTTTCAGGCCCTGTTCAACAGGGGCATGCAATTACAATTCTTGATCTAATAATTCACAGCAGGGCCCATTGCTGCACCCACCAAGAGTAATTGTCAGGGCTTACAGTGTTGTGGCACCAGCACCACCATCAAAGGCCCAATTTTTCTACCACTGTTCAACAATTATATGTAATTAAAATTCCTGATATAATAGTTGACAGCAGGGCGTTCCATCACCAACCAAGAGTAACTGTGAGTGCTTACAGTGTTGTGCCAACACCAACAACTAAGGGGCCTATTTCTGCAGAGTATATACGGCAGGTCCCTACTTTCAAACATCCAACTTACAAACGACTCCTACTTGCAAATGCAAGAAGACAACAGGAAGTGAGAGGGAATCTACCCCTTGGAAGGAAAATTCTCTCCTGTAAGAATTAATATGGGAGAAAGGTGTCTCCTCTGTACTGATGCTTTATCACCAATCCTTGTTTCAAGAAAAACACCACATTTCAAAAACAGTTGTCATTGGGACGGAAAGTGAGGTGAAATGTTCTGAACAGGGGCACAGACAGCAAAACAAATGTTACAGGGGTGATAACCCTTACCTATGTTTTCCAAAAAGTTTAAAAATAGATTTTTGGGCTGGAGCTACACTTAAACAATGTACCTGTTCAAAATTACAAACAGATTCTACATAAGAACAAACCTACAGTCCCTGTCTTGTATGCACCGCCTGTATACGGCTGTTCAGAGTATATAGGGCCTTTTTTATTTATGTGCGGGGTTCCCCTTAATATCCATACAAGACCCAAAGGGGCTGGTAATGGGCTGGGGTAGGGGGGGGGGGGGGTCATGGGGTAGCTATGCCATTTTTCTTAAAGATTTTCATCCATATTACCGGGACCAGACATTACATTAAAGCCGCAAGCAGTTTTAAATGGCTTTTTTTTCCTTTAGAAGTGTCATTTTGTGCAGGGACAGTTCTAAACACGGGAAACACGTGGCACTTCACAGGCATACTTTAGACACCCCCCAGGTACGATATTTAAAGGAACATTTGACTTTTTTTTTTTCACTTTATGCATCATTAAAATGACTGCTCCCGAAAAACGACCGTTTTTAAAACTTCTTTTTGCATTAATACATGTCCCCTGGTGCAGAACCCGGGTTCCCAAACCCTTTTTAGGACAATAACATGCATAATAGTCGTTATAATTAGCACTTTAGAATTCGAACGTTTGCATCCATTGTATTTAATAGGGTTCTAATGTTCGTACGAACTTTCGGTCCGTTTTGCGGGTTCTGGTGCGATCCGAACCCGGGGGTGTTCGGCTCATCACTAATCATCACTGATGTACTCTGGATCATCACTGATATACTATGAGCCATCACTGATGTACTATGGGCCATCACTGATGTACTATGGATCATCACTGATGTACTATGGATCATCACTGATGTACTATGGATCATCACTGGTGTACTATGGATCATCACTGGTGTACTATGGATCATCACTGATGTACTGTGGACCATCCCTGATGTACTGTGGATCATCACTGATGTACTGAGGATCATCACTGATGTACTGTGGATCATCACTGATGTACTGTGGATCATCACTGATGTATTGTGGATCATCACTGATGTACTATGGGCCATCACAGGTGTACTATGGGCCATCACAGGTGTACTATGGATCATCACTGATGTACTGTGGACCATCCCTGATGTACTATGGACCATCCCTGATGTACTGTGAACCATTACTGATGTACTGTGGACCATCGCTGATGTACTGTGGATCATCACTGATATTCTATGGACCATCACTGATGTACTGTGGATCATCACTGATGTACTGTGGATCATCACTAATGTACTATAGATCATCACTGATGTACTGTGGACCATCACTGGTGTACTATGGATCATCACTGGTGTACTTTGGATCATCACAGGTGTACTGTGGATCATCGCTGATGTACTGTAGATCATCACTGATGTACTATGGACCATCACTGGTGTACTATGGGCCATCACTGGTGTACTATGGATCATCACTGGTGTACTATGGACCATCACTGATGTACTATGGACCATCACTGATGTACTGTGGACCATCCCGATGTATTGTGGATCATCACTGATGTACTGTGGACCATCACTGATGTACTGTGGACCATCACTGATGTACTGTGGACCATCACTGATGTACTGTGGACCATCAATGGTGTACTATGGATGATCACTGATGTACTGAGGATGATCACTGGTGTACTATGGATCATCACTGGTGTACTATGGATCATCACTGATGTACTATGGATCATCACTGATGTACTATGGATCATCACTGATGTACTGTGGATCATCACTGATGTACTGTGAATCATCACTGATGTACTATGGGCCATCACAGGTGTACTATGGATCATCACTGATGTACTATGGACCATCCCTGATGTACTATGGACCATCCCTGATGTACTGTGGACCATTACTGATGTACTGTGGACCATCACTGATGTACTGTGGATCATCACTGATGTTATATGGACCATCACTGATGCACTGTGGATCATCACTGATGTACTGTAGATCATCACTGATGTACTGTGGATCATCACTGATGTACTGTGGATCATCACTAATGTACTATAGATCATCACTGATGTACTATGGACCATCACTGGTGTACTCTGGGCCATCACTGGTGTACTATGGACCATCCCTGATGTACTGTGGATCATCACTGATGTATTGTGGATCATCACTGATGTACTGTGGATCATCGCTGATGTACTGAGGACCATCCCTGATGTACTGTGGACCATCACTGATGTACTGTGGACCATCACTGATGTACTGTGGATCATCACTGATGTTCTATGGACCATCACTGATGTACTGTGGATCATCACTGATGTACTATAGATCATCACTGATGTTCTATGGCCCATCACTGATGTACTGTGGATCATCACTGATGTACTATAGATCATCACTGATGTACTGTGGATCATCACTGCTGTACTATAGATCATCACTGATGTACTATGGATCATCACTGGTGTACTATCTACCATCCCTGATGTACTGTGGATCATCACTGATGTACTGTGGATCATCACTGATGTACTGTGGATCATCACAGGTGGACTATGGATCATCACTGGTGTACTATGGACCATCACTGATGTACTGTGGATCATCACTGATGTACTGTGGATCATCCCTGTGTACTATAAATCATCACTGGTGTACTATGGATCATCACTGATGTACTATGGGCCATCACTGATGTACTATGGATCATCACTGATGTACTGTGGACCATCCCTGATGTACTGTGGATCATCACTGATGTACTGTGGACCATCCCTGATGTACTGTGGATCATCACTGATGTACTGTGGATCATCACTGATGTACTGTGGATCATCACTGATGTACTATAGATCATCACTGATGTACTATGGATCATCACTGGTGTACTGTGGAACATCACTGATGTACTGTGGATCATCACTGATGTACTATGGACCATCACTGGTGTACTATGGGCCATCACTGGTGTACTATGGATTATCACTGATGTACTATGGACCATCTCTGATGTACCATGGACCATCACTGATGTACTGTGGATCATCCCTGATGTACTGTGGATCATCACTGATGTACTGTGGATCATCACTGATGTACTGAGGATCATCACTGATGTACTGTGGATCATCACTGATGTACTGTGGATCATCACTGATGTACTATAGATCATCACTGATGTACTATGGGCCATCACTGGTGTACTATGGGCCATCACTGATGTACTATGGATCATCTCTGATGTACTATGGATCATCACTGATGTACTATAGATCATCACTGATGTACTTTGGGCCATCACTGATGTACTATGGATCATCACTGATGTACTGTGGACCATCCCTGATGTACTGTGGACCATCACTGATGTACTGTGGACCATCCCTGATGTACTGTGGATCATCACTGATGTACTGAGGACCATCCCTGATGTACTGTGGACCATCACTGATGTACTGTGGACCATCACTGATGTACTGTAGATCATCACTGATGTTCTATGGACCATCACTGATGTACTGTGGATCATCACTGATGTACTATAGATCATCACTGATGTACTGTGGTCATCACTGATGTACTATGGATCATCACTGATGTACTATGGATCATCCCTGGTGTACTATGGACCATCACTGATGTACTATGGACCATCACTGATGTACTGTGGATCATCACTGATGTACTATAGATCATCACTGATGTACTATAGATCATCACTGATGTACTATGGACCATCACTGATGTACTGTGGATCATCACTGGTGTACTGAGGATCATCACTGGTGTACTGAGGATCATCACTGGTCTACTATGGATCATCACTGATGTACTATGGATCATCACTGATGTACTATGGATCATCACTGATGTACTATAGATCATCACTGATGTACTTTTGGCCATCACTGGTGTACTATGGATCATCACTGATGTACTGTGGACCATCCCTGATGTACTGTGGATCATCACTGATGTACTGTGGATCATCACTGATGTACTGTGGATCATCACTGATGTACTGAGGACCATCCCTGATGTACTGTGGACCATCACTGATGTACTGTGGATCATCACTGATGTACTATGGACCATCACTGATGTACTGTGGATCATCACTGATGTACTGTGGATTATCACTGATGTACTGAGGATCATCACTGATGTACTATGGATCATCACTTGTACTGTGGATCATCACTGATGTACTGTGGATCATCACTGATTTACTGTGGATCATTACTGATGTACTATGGATCATCACTGATGTACTATGGATCATCACTGATGTACTATGAGCCATCACTGATGTACTATGGATCATCACTGGTGTACTATGGATCATCACTGATGTACTATGGATCATCACTGATGTACTGTGGATCATCACTGATGTACTATGGACCATCCCTGATGTACTGTGGATCATCACTGATGTACTGTGGATTATCACTGAAGTACTGAGGATCATCACTGATGTACTATGGATCATCACTTGTACTGTGGATCATCACTGATGTACTGTGGATCATCACTGATGTACTGTGGATCATCACTGATGTACTGAGGATCATCACTGATGTACTATGGATCATCACTGATGTACTATGGATCATCCCTGGTGTACTATGGACCATCACTGATGTACTATGGACCATCACTGATGTACTGTGGATCATCACTGATGTACTATAGATCATCACTGATGTACTATGAACCATCACTGATGTACTGTGGATCATCACTGATGTTCTATGGATCATCACTGATGTACTATGGATCATCACTGATGTACTATGGATCATCACTGATGTACTGTGGATCATCACTGATGTACTATGGACCATCCTTGATGTACTGTGGATCATCACTGATGTACTATGGACCATCCCTGATGTACTGTGGATCATCACTGATGTACTGTGAATTATCACTGATGTACTGAGGATCATCACTGATGTACTATGGATCATCACTTGTACTGTGGATCATCGCTGATGTACTGTGGATCATCACTGATGTACTATAGATCATCACTGATGTACTATGAGCCATCACTGATGTACTATGAGCCATCACTGATGTACTATGGATCATCACTGGTGTACTATGGATCATCACTGATGTACTGTGGATCATCACTGATGTACTATAGATCATCACTGATGTACTATAGATCATCACTGATTTACTATGGGCCATCACCGATGTACTATAGATCATCACTGATGTACTATGGGCCATCAGTGGTGTACTATGGGCCATCACTGGTGTACTATGGATCATCACTGGTGTACTGTGGATCATCACTGGTGTACTGTGGACCATCACTGATGTACTGTGGATCATCACTGATGTACTGTGGATCATCACTGATGTACTGAGGATCATCACTGATGTACTGAGGATCATCACTGATGTACTGTGGATCATCACTGATGTACTTTGGGCCATCACTGGTGTTCTATGGGCCATCACTGGTGTACTATGGATCATCACTGATGTACTATGGATCATCACTGGTGTACTATGGATCATCACTGATGTACTGTGGATCATCACTGGTGTACTGTGGATCATCACTGATGTACTGTGGACCATCACTGATGTACTATGAGCCATCACTGATGTACTGTGGATCATCACTGATGTACTGTGGATCATCACTGGTGTACTGAGGATCATCACTGATGTACTATGGATCATCACTGATGTACTATGGATCATCACTGATGTACTATGGATCATCACTGGCGTACTATGGATCATCACTGATGTACTATGGATCATCACTGATGTACTGTGGATCATCACTGATGTACTGTGGATCATCACTGATATACTATGGGCCATCACAGGTGTACTATGGATCATCACTGATGTACTATGGACCATCCCTGATGTACTATGGACCATCCCTGATGTACGGTGGACCATTACTGATGTACTGTGCACCATCATTGATGTAATGTGGATCATCACTGATGTTATATGGACCATCCCTGATGTACTGTGAACCATTACTGATGTACTGTGGACCATCACTGATGTACTGTGGATCATCACTGATGTACTGTGGACCATCACTGGTGTACTATGGATCATCACTGGTGTACTTTGGATCATCACAGGTGTACTGTGGATCATCACTGATGTACTGTAGATCATCACTGATGTACTATGGACCATCACTGGTGTACTATGGGCCATCACTGGTGTACTATGGATCATCACTGGTGTACTATGGACCAACACTGATGTACTATGGACCATCACTGATGTACTGTGGACCATCCCGATGTATTGTTGATCATCACTGATGTACTGTGGACCATCAATGGTGTACTATGGATCATCACTGATGTACTGAGGATGATCACTGGTGTACTATGGATCATCACTGGTGTACTATGTATCATCACTGATGTACTATGGATCATCACTGATGTACTATGGATCATCACTGATGTACTGTGGATCATCACTGATGTACTGTGAATCATCACTGATGTACTATGGGCCATCACAGGTGTACTATGGATCATCACTGATGTACTATGGACCATCCCTGATGTACTATGGACCATCCCTGATGTACTGTGGACCATTACTGATGTACTGTGGACCATCACTGATGTACTGTGGATCATCACTGATGTTATATGGACCATCACTGATGTACTGTGGATCATCACTGATGTACTGTAGATCATCACTGGTGTACTGTGGATCATCACTGATGTACTGTGGATCATCACTAATGTACTATAGATCATCACTGATGTACTATGGACCATCACTGGTGTACTCTGGGCCATCACTGGTGTACTATGGACCATCCCTGATGTACTGTGGACCATCACTGATGTACTGTGGACCATCACTGATGTACTGTGGATCATCACTGATGTTCTATGGACCATCACTGATGTACTGTGGATCATCACTGATGTACTATAGATCATCACTGATGTTCTATGGCCCATCACTGATGTACTGTGGATCATCACTGATGTACTATAGATCATCACTGATGTACTGTGGATCATCACTGCTGTACTATAGATCATCACTGATGTACTATGGATCATCATTGGTGTACCATGGACCATCCCTGATGAACTGTGGATCATCCCTGATGTACTGTGGATCATCACTGATGTACTGTGGATCATCACTGATGTACTGTGGATCATCACAGGTGTACTATGGATCATCACTGGTGTACTATGGACCATCACTGATGTACTGTGGATCATCACTGATGTACTGTGGATCATCCCTGGTGTACCATATATCATCACTGGTGTACTATGGATCATCACTGATGTACTATGGGCCATCACTGATGTACTATGGATCATCACTGATGTACTGTGGACCATCCCTGATGTACTGTGGATCATCACTGATGTACTGAGGACCATCCCTGATGTACTGTGGATCATCACTGATGTACTGTGGATCATCACTGATGTACTGTGGATCATCACAGATGTACTATAGATCATCACTGATGTACTATGGATCATCACTGGTGTACTGTGGAACATCACTGATGTACTGTGGATCATCACTGATGTACTATGGACCATCACTGGTGTACTATGGGCCATCACTGGTGTACTATGGATCATCACTGATGTACTATGGACCATCTCTGATGTACCATGGACCATCACTGATGTACTGTGGATCATCCCTGATGTACTGTGGATCATCACTGATGTACTGTGGATCATCACTGATGTACTATAGATCATCACTAATGTACTGTGGATCATCACTGATGTACTGTGGATCATCACTGATGTACTATTGATCATCACTGATGTACTATGGGCCATCAGTGGTGTACTATGGGCCATCACTGTTGTACTATGGATCATCACTGGTGTACTATGGATCATCACTGGTGTACTGTGGACCATCACTGATGTACTGTGGATCATCCCTGATGTACTGTGGATCATCACTGATGTACTGTGGATCATCACTGATGTACTGAGGATCATCACTGATGTACTGTGGATCATCACTGATGGACTGTGGATCATCACTGATGTACTATAGATCATCACTGATGTACTATGGGCCATCACTGGTGTACTATGGGCCATCACTGATGTACTATGGATCATCTCTGATGTACTATGGATCATCACTGATGTACTATAGATCATCACTGATGTACTTTGGGCCATCACTGATGTACTGTGGATCATCACTGATGTACTGTGGACCATCCCTGATGTACTGTGGATCATCACTGATGTACTGTGGACCATTACTGATGTACTGTGGACCATCACTGATGTACTGTGGATCATCACTGATGTTATATGGACCATCACTGATGTACTGTGGATCATCACTGATGTACTGTAGATCATCACTGGTGTACTGTGGATCATCACTGATGTACTGTGGATCATCACAGATGTACTATAGATCATCACTGGTGTACTGTGGAACATCACTGATGTACTGTGGATCATCACTGATGTACTATGGACCATCACTGGTGTACTATGGGCCATCACTGGTGTACTATGGATCATCACTGATGTACTATGGACCATCTCTGATGTACCATGGACCATCACTGATGTACTGTGGATCATCCCTGATGTACTGTGGATCATCACTGATGTACTGTGGATCATCACTGATGTACTATAGATCATCACTGATGTACTGTGGATCATCACTGATGTACTGTGGATCATCACTGATGTACTATTGATCATCACTGATGTACTATGGGCCATCAGTGGTGTACTATGGGCCATCACTGTTGTACTATGGATCATCACTGGTGTACTATGGATCATCACTGGTGTACTGTGGACCATCACTGATGTACTGTGGATCATCCCTGATGTACTGTGGATCATCACTGATGTACTGTGGATCATCACTGATGTACTGAGGATCATCACTGATGTACTGTGGATCTTCACTGATGTACTGTGGATCATCACTGATGTACTATAGATCATCACTGATGTACTATGGGCCATCACTGGTGTACTATGGGCCATCACTGATGTACTATGGATCATCTCTGATGTACTATGGATCATCACTGATGTACTATAGATCATCACTGATGTACTTTGGGCCATCACTGATGTACTATGGATCATCACTGATGTACTGTGGACCATACCTGATGTACTGTGGATCATCACTGATGTACTGTGGACCATTACTGATGTACTGTGGACCATCACTGATGTACTGTGGATCATCACTGATGTTATATGGACCATCACTGATGTACTGTGGATCATCACTGATGTACTGTAGATCATCACTGGTGTACTGTGGATCATCACTGATGTACTGTGGATCATCACTAATGTACTATAGATCATCACTGATGTACTATGGACCATCACTGGTGTACTCTGGGCCATCACTGGTGTACTATGGACCATCCCTGATGTACTGTGGATCATCGCTGATGTACTGAGGACCATCCCTGATGTACTGTGGACCATCACTGATGTACTGTGGACCATCACTGATGTACTGTGGATCATCACTGATGTTCTATGGACCATCACTGATGTACTGTGGATCATCACTGATGTACTATAGATCATCACTGATGTTCTATGGCCCATCACTGATGTACTGTGGATCATCACTGATGTACTATAGATCATCACTGATGTACTGTGGATCATCACTGCTGTACTATAGATCATCACTGATGTACTATGGATCATCATTGGTGTACCATGGACCATCCCTGATGAACTGTGGATCATCCCTGATGTACTGTGGATCATCACTGATGTACTGTGGATCATCACTGATGTACTGTGGATCATCACAGGTGTACTATGGATCATCACTGGTGTACTATGGACCATCACTGATGTACTGTGGATCATCACTGATGTACTGTGGATCATCCCTGGTGTACCATAAATCATCACTGGTGTACTATGGATCATCACTGATGTACTATGGGCCATCACTGATGTACTATGGATCATCACTGATGTACTGTGGACCATCCCTGATGTACTGTGGATCATCACTGATGTACTGAGGACCATCCCTGATGTACTGTGGATCATCACTGATGTACTGTGGATCATCACTGATGTACTGTGGATCATCACAGATGTACTATAGATCATCACTGATGTACTATGTATCATCACTGGTGTACTGTGGAACATCACTGATGTACTGTGGATCATCACTGATGTACTATGGACCATCACTGGTGTACTATGGGCCATCACTGGTGTACTATGGATCATCACTGATGTACTATGGACCATCTCTGATGTACCATGGACCATCACTGATGTACTGTGGATCATCCCTGATGTACTGTGGATCATCACTGATGTACTGTGGATCATCACTGATGTACTATAGATCATCACTGATGTACTGTGGATCATCACTGATGTACTGTGGATCATCACTGATGTACTATTGATCATCACTGATGTACTATGGGCCATCAGTGGTGTACTATGGGCCATCACTGTTGTACTATGGATCATCACTGGTGTACTATGGATCATCACTGGTGTACTGTGGACCATCACTGATGTACTGTGGATCATCCCTGATGTACTGTGGATCATCACTGATGTACTGTGGATCATCACTGATGTACTGAGGATCATCACTGATGTACTGTGGATCATCACTGATGTACTGTGGATCATCACTGATGTACTATAGATCATCACTGATGTACTATGGGCCATCACTGGTGTACTAGGGGCCATCACTGATGTACTATGGATCATCTCTGATGTACTATGGATCATCACTGATGTACTATAGATCATCACTGATGTACTTTGGGCCATCACTGATGTACTATGGATCATCACTGATGTACTGTGGACCATCCCTGATGTACTGTGGATCATCACTGATGTACTGTGGACCATCCCTGATGTACTGTGGATCATCACTGATGTACTGAGGACCATCCCTGATGTACTGTGGACCATCACTGATGTACTGTGGACCATCACTGATGTACTGTGGATCATCACTGATGTTCTATGGACCATCACTGATGTACTGTGGATCATCACTGATGTACTATAGATCATCACTGATGTACTGTGGTCATCACTGATGTACTATGGATCATCACTGATGTACTATGGATCATCCCTGGTGTACTATGGACCATCACTGATGTACTATGGACCATCACTGATGTACTGTGGATCATCACTGATGTACTATAGATCATCACTGATGTACTATAGATCATCACTGATGTACTTTGAACCATCACTGATGTACTGTGGATCATCACTGGTGTACTGAGGATCATCACTGGTGTACTGAGGATCATCACTGGTCTACTATGGATCATCACTGATGTACTATGGATCATCACTGATGTACTATGGATCATCACTGATGTACTATAGATCATCACTGATGTGCTTTTGGCCATCACTGGTGTACTATGGATCATCACTGATGTACTGTGGACCATCCCTGATGTACTGTGGATCATCACTGATGTACTGTGGATCATCACTGATGTACTGAGGACCATCCCTGATGTACTGTGGACCATCACTGATGTACTGTGGATCATCACTGATGTACTATGGACCATCCCTGATGTACTGTGGATCATCACTGATGTACTGTGGATTATCACTGATGT
The DNA here is from genome assembly GCA_029206835.1 of Rana muscosa. Classification (NCBI taxonomy): domain Eukaryota; kingdom Metazoa; phylum Chordata; class Amphibia; order Anura; family Ranidae; genus Rana; species Rana muscosa. The sequence continues at coordinate 16,337,193 of JARGYO010005562.1, forward strand.
ACTGAGGATCATCACTGATTTACTATGGATCATCACTTGTACTGTGGATCATCACTGATGTACTGTGGATCATCACTGATTTACTGTGGATCATTACTGATGTACTATGGATCATCACTGATATACTATGGATCATCACTAAAGTACTATGAGCCATCACTGATGTACTATGGATCATCACTGGTGTACTATGGATCATCACTGATGTACTATGGATCATCACTGATGTACTGTGGATCATCACTGATGTACTATGGACCATCCCTGATGTAATGTGGATCATCACTGATGTACTGTGGATTATCACTGATGTACTGAGGATCATCACTGATGTACTATGGATCATCACTTGTACTGTGGATCATCACTGATGTACTGTGGATCATCACTGATGTACTGTGGATCATCACTGATGTACTGAGGATCATCACTGATGTACTATGGATCATCACTGATGTACTATGGATCATCCCTGGTGTACTATGGACCATCACTGATGTACTATGGACCATCACTGATGTACTGTGGATCATCACTGATGTACTATAGATCATCACTGATGTACTATGAACCATCACTGATGTACTGTGGATCATCACTGATGTACTATGGATCATCACTGATGTACTATGGATCATCACTGATGTACTATGGATCATCACTGATGTACTGTGGATCATCACTGATGTACTATGGACCATCCTTGATGTACTGTGGATCATCACTGATGTACTATGGACCATCCCTGATGTAATGTGGATCATCACTGATGTACTGTGGATTATCACTGATGTACTGAGGATCATCACTGATGTACTATGGATCATCACTTGTACTGTGGATCATCACTGATGTACTGTGGATCATCACTGATGTACTGTGGATCATCACTGATGTACTGAGGATCATCACTGATGTACTATGGATCATCACTGATGTACTATGGATCATCCCTGGTGTACTATGGACCATCACTGATGTACTGTGGATCATCACTGATGTACTATAGATCATCACTGATGTACTATGAACCATCACTGATGTACTGTGGATCATCACTGATGTACTATGGATCATCACTTGTACTGTGGATCATCACTGATGTACTGTGGATCATCACTGATGTACTATAGATCATCACTGATGTACTATGAGCCATCACTGATGTACTATGAGCCATCACTGATGTACTATGGATCATCACTGGTGTACTATGGATCATCACTGATGTACTGTGGATCATCATTGATGTACTATAGATCATCACTGATGTACTATAGATCATCACTGATGTACTATGGGCCATCACTGATGTACTATAGATCATCACTGATGTGCTATGGGCCATCAGTGGTGTACTATGGGCCATCACTGGTGTACTATGGATCATCACTGGTGTACTATGGATCATCACTGGTGTACTGTGGATCATCACTGGTGTACTGTGGACCATCACTGATGTACTGTGGATCATCACTGATGTACTGTGGATCATCACTGATGTACTGAGGATCATCACTGATGTACTGAGGATCATCACTGATGTACTGTGGATCATCACTGATGTACTTTGGGCCATCACTGGTGTACTATGGGCCATCACTGGTGTACTATGGATCATCACTGATGTACTATGGATCATCACTGATGTACTATGGATCATCACTGGTGTACTATGGATCATCACTGATGTACTGTGGATCATCACTGGTGTACTGTGGATCATCACTGATGTACTGTGGACCATCACTGATGTACTATGGGCCATCACTGATGTACTGTGGATCATCACTGATGTACTGTGGATCATCACTGGTGTACTGAGGATCATCACTGATGTACTATGGATCATCACTGATGTACTATGGATCATCACTGGTGTACTATGGATCATCACTGGTGAACTATGGATCATCACTGATGTACTATGGATCATCACTGATGTACTGTGGATCATCACTGATGTACTGTGGATCATCACTGATGTACTATGGGCCATCACAGGTGTACTATGGATCATCACGGATGTACTATGGACCATCCCTGATGTACTATGGACCATCCCTGATGTACTGTGGACCATTACTGATGTACTGTGGACCATCACTGATGTAATGTGGATCATCACTGATGTTATATGGACCATCACTGATGTACTGTGGATCATCACTGATGTACTGTAGATCATCACTGATGTACTGTGGATCATCACTGATGTACTGTGGATCATCACTGATGTACTGTGGATCATCACTGATGTACTGTGGATCATCACTGATGTACTCTGGATCATCACTGATATACTATGAGCCATCACTGATGTACTATGGGCCATCACTGATGTACTATGGATAATCACTGATGTACTATGGATCATCACTGATGTACTATGGATCATCACTGGTGTACTATGGATCATCACTGGTGTACTATGGATCATCACTGATGTACTGTGGACCATCCCTGATGTACTGTGGATCATCACTGATGTACTGAGGATCATCACTGATGTAATGTGGATCATCACTGATGTACTGTGGATCATCACTGATGTACTGTGGATCATCACTGATGTACTATGGGCCATCACAGGTGTACTATGGGCCATCACAGGTGTACTATGGACCATCCCTGATGTACTATGGACCATCCCTGATGTACTGTGAACCATTACTGATGTACTGTGGATCATCACTGATGTACTGTGGATCATCACTGATATTCTATGGACCATCACTGATGTACTGTGTATCATCACTGATGTACTGTGGATCATCACTGATATACTGTGGATCATCACTAATGTACTATAGATCATCACTGATGTACTGTGGACCATCACTGGTGTACTATGGATCATCACTGGTGTACTTTGGATCATCACATGTGTACTGTGGATCATCACTGATGTACTGTGGATCATCACTGATGTACTATGGACCATCACTGGTGTACTATGGGCCATCACTGGTGTACTATGGATCATCACTGATGTACTATGGATCATCACTGATGTACTATGGATCATCACTGGTGTACTATGGATCATCACTGATGTACTGTGGACCATCACTGGTGTACTATGGATCATCACTGATGTACTGTGGATCATCACTGATGTACTGTGGATCATCACTGATGTACTCTGGATCATCACTGATATACTATGGGCCATCACTGATGTACTATGGGCCATCACTGATGTACTATGGATCATCACTGATGTACTATGGATCATCACTGATGTACTATGGATCATCACTGGTGTACTATGGATCATCACTGGAGTACTATGGATCATCACTGATGTACTGTGGACCATCCCTGATGTACTGTGGATCATCACTGATGTACTGAGGATCATCACTGATGTATTGTGGATCATCACTGGTGTACTATGGATCATGACAGGTGTACTGTGGATCATCACTAGGGATGAGCTTCGTGTACGAGTCGAACATACGTTCGACTCGAACATCGGCTGTTCGATCGTTCGACGAAGATCGAACGATTTGGGCCGTTCGCGCCAAATTCGAGTGACGCGAACGGCCCACAATGCACTACGCCATCGCAGTGTCATCCAGGCGCTGTGATTGGCCAAGCATGCACTGTGACCCCGCATGCTTGGCCAATCACAGCGCCGGCAGCGAGGAGAGCAATGATTGGCCACAGGCAGGATGCCTGTGGCCAATTATTGCTGAGGGTGTTTAGTACACGCCCCACACTATAAAAGGCCGCCAGCACGGCAGCCTAGTGTAGTGTGTTCCGGACCAGGGAAAGAGAAGCATAGGCAGGGACAGTGACATTTATTTTTTCTTGCTTAACCTGGATTCCTTTAGTTTAGGGAAAGAGAAGGATAGGTAGGGAGAGTGTCAGTGTGTTTTACTGTGCGAATCCTTGTTTCTAGGGACAGGGAAGGACAGTGAGGGAATTCTCCTTGTGCTATAGTGTGCTTTAAAAAAACATTTTTTCTAGGGACAGAAAACTATAGGTAGGGAGAGTGTCAGTGTGTTTTACTGTGCGAATCCTTGTTTCTAGGGACAGGGAAGGACAGTGAGGGAATTCTCCTTGTGCTATAGTGTGCTTTAAAAAAACATTTTTTCTAGGGACAGAAAACTATAGGTAGGGAGAGTGTCAGTGTGTTTTACTGTGCGAATCCTTGTTTCTAGGGACAGGGAAGGACAGTGAGGGAATTCTCCTTGTGCTATAGTGTGCTTTAAAAAAACTTTTTTTCTAGGGACAGAAAACTATAGGTAGGGAGAGTGTCAGTGTGTTTTACTGTGCGAATCCTTGTTTCTAGGGACAGGGAAGGACAGTGAGGGAATTCTCCTTGTGCTATAGTGTGCTTTAAAAAAACATTTTTTCTAGGGACAGAAAACTATAGGTAGGGAGAGTGTCAGTGTGTTTTACTGTGTGAATCCTTGTTTCTAGGGACAGGGAAGGACAGTGAGGGAATTCTCCTTGTGCTATAGTGTGCTTTAAAAAAACATTTTTTCTAGGGACAGAAAACTATAGGTAGGGAGAGTGTCAGTGTGTTTTACTGTGCGAATCCTTGTTTCTAGGGACAGGGAAGGACAGTGAGGGAATTCTCCTTGTGCTATAGTGTGCTTTAAAAAAACATTTTTTCTAGGGACAGAAAACTATAGGTAGGGAGAGTGTCAGTGTGTTTTACTGTGCGAATCCTTGTTTCTAGGGACAGGGAAGGACAGTGAGGGAATTCTCCTTGTGCTATAGTGTGCTTTAAAAAAACATTTTTTCTAGGGACAGAAAACTATAGGTAGGGAGAGTGTCAGTGTGTTTTACTGTGCGAATCCTTGTTTCTAGGGACAGGGAAGGACAGTGAGGGAATTCTCCTTGTGCTATAGTGTGCTTTAAAAAAACATTTTTTCTAGGGACAGAAAACTATAGGTAGGGAGAGTGTCAGTGTGTTTTACTGTGCGAATCCTTGTTTCTAGGGACAGGGAAGGACAGTGAGGGAATTCTCCTTGTGCTATAGTGTGCTTTAAAAAAACATTTTTTCTAGGGACAGAAAACTATAGGTAGGGAGAGTGTCAGTGTGTTTTACTGTGCGAATCCTTGTTTCTAGGGACAGGGAAGGACAGTGAGGGAATTCTCCTTGTGCTATAGTGTGCTTTAAAAAAACATTTTTTCTAGGGACAGAAAACTATAGGTAGGGAGAGTGTCAGTGTGTTTTACTGTGCGAATCCTTGTTTCTAGGGACAGGGAAGGACAGTGAGGGAATTCTCCTTGTGCTATAGTGTGCTTTAAAAAAACATTTTTTCTAGGGACAGAAAACTATAGGTAGGGAGAGTGTCAGTGTGTTTTACTGTGCGAATCCTTGTTTCTAGGGACAGGGAAGGACAGTGAGGGAATTCTCCTTGTGCTATAGTGTGCTTTAAAAAAACATTTTTTCTAGGGACAGAAAACTATAGGTAGGGAGAGTGTCAGTGTGTTTTACTGTGCGAATCCTTGTTTCTAGGGACAGGGAAGGACAGTGAGGGAATTCTCCTTGTGCTATAGTGTGCTTTAAAAAAACATTTTTTCTAGGGACAGAAAACTATAGGTAGGGAGAGTGTCAGTGTGTTTTACTGTGCGAATCCTTGTTTCTAGGGACAGGGAAGGACAGTGAGGGAATTCTCCTTGTGCTATAGTGTGCTTTAAAAAAACATTTTTTCTAGGGACAGAAAACTATAGGTAGGGAGAGTGTCAGTGTGTTTTACTGTGCGAATCCTTGTTTCTAGGGACAGGGAAGGACAGTGAGGGAATTCTCCTTGTGCTATAGTGTGCTTTAAAAAAACATTTTTTCTAGGGACAGAAAACTAGAGGTAGGGAGAGTGTCAGTGTGTTTTACTGTGCGAATCCTTGTTTCTAGGGACAGGGAAGGACAGTGAGGGAATTCTCCTTGTGCTATAGTGTGCTTTAAAAAAACATTTTTTCTAGGGACAGAAAACTATAGGTAGGGAGAGTGTCAGTGTGTTTTACTGTGCGAATCCTTGTTTCTAGGGACAGGGAAGGACAGTGAGGGAATTCTCCTTGTGCTATAGTGTGCTTTAAAAAAACATTTTTTCTAGGGACAGAAAACTATAGGTAGGGAGAGTGTCAGTGTGTTTTACTGTGCGAATCCTTGTTTCTAGGGACAGGGAAGGACAGTGAGGGAATTCTCCTTGTGCTATAGTGTGCTTTAAAAAAAAAAATTTCTAGGGACAGAAAACTATAGGTAGGGAGAGTGTCAGTGTGTTTTACTGTGCGAATCCTTGTTTCTAGGGACAGGGAAGGACAGTGAGGGAATTCTCCTTGTGCTATAGTGTGCTTTAAAAAAACATTTTTTCTAGGGACAGAAAACTATAGGTAGGGAGAGTGTCAGTGTGTTTTACTGTGCGAATCCTTGTTTCTAGGGACAGGGAAGGACAGTGAGGGAATTCTCCTTGTGCTATAGTGTGCTTTAAAAAAACATTTTTTCTAGGGACAGAAAACTATAGGTAGGGAGAGTGTCAGTGTGTTTTACTGTGCGAATCCTTGTTTCTAGGGACAGGGAAGGACAGTGAGGGAATTCTCCTTGTGCTATAGTGTGCTTTAAAAAAACATTTTTTCTAGGGACAGAAAACTATAGGTAGGGAGAGTGTCAGTGTGTTTTACTGTGCGAATCCTTGTTTCTAGGGACAGGGAAGGACAGTGAGGGAATTCTCCTTGTGCTATAGTGTGCTTTAAAAAAACATTTTTTCTAGGGACAGAAAACTATAGGTAGGGAGAGTGTCAGTGTGTTTTACTGTGCGAATCCTTGTTTCTAGGGACAGGGAAGGACAGTGAGGGAATTCTCCTTGTGCTATAGTGTGCTTTAAAAAAACATTTTTTCTAGGGACAGAAAACTATAGGTAGGGAGAGTGTCAGTGTGTTTTACTGTGCGAATCCTTGTTTCTAGGGACAGGGAAGGACAGTGAGGGAATTCTCCTTGTGCTATAGTGTGCTTTAAAAAAACATTTTTTCTAGGGACAGAAAACTATAGGTAGGGAGAGTGTCAGTGTGTTTTACTGTGCGAATCCTTGTTTCTAGGGACAGGGAAGGACAGTGAGGGAATTCTCCTTGTGCTATAGTGTGCTTTAAAAAAACATTTTTTCTAGGGACAGAAAACTATAGGTAGGGAGAGTGTCAGTGTGTTTTACTGTGCGAATCCTTGTTTCTAGGGACAGGGAAGGACAGTGAGGGAAATTCTCCTTGTGCTATAGTGTGCTTTAAAAAAAACATTTTTTCTAGGGACAGAAAACTATAGGTAGGAAGACTGTCAGTTTCTTTCACTGTGATAATCCTTGTTTCTAGGGACAGGGAAGGACAGTGAGGGAAATTCTCCTTGTGCTATAGTGTGCTTTAAAAAAAAATTTTTCTAGGGACAGAAAACTATAGGTAGGGAGAGTGTCAGTGTGTTTTACTGTGCGAATCCTTGTTTCTAGGGACAGGGAAGGACAGTGAGGGAATTCTCCTTGTGCTATAGTGTGCTTTAAAAAAACATTTTTTCTAGGGACAGAAAACTATAGGTAGGGAGAGTGTCAGTGTGTTTTACTGTGCGAATCCTTGTTTCTAGGGACAGGGAAGGACAGTGAGGGAAATTCTCCTTGTGCTATAGTGTGCTTTAAAAAAACATTTTTTCTAGGGACAGAAAACTATAGGTAGGGAGAGTGTCAGTGTGTTTTACTGTGCGAATCCTTGTTTCTAGGGACAGGGAAGGACAGTGAGGGAAATTCTCCTTGTGCTATAGTGTGCTTTAAAAAAACATTTTTTCTAGGGACAGAAAACTATAGGTAGGAAGACTGTCAGTTTCTTTCACTGTGATAATCCTTGTTTCTAGGGACAGGGAAGGACAGTGAGGGAAATTCTCCTTGTGCTATAGTGTGCTTTAAAAAAACATTTTTTCTAGGGACAGAAAACTATAGGTAGGAAGAGTGTCAGTTTCTTTCACTGTGATAATCCTTGTTTCTAGGGACAGGGAAGGACAGTGAGGGAAATTCTCCTTGTGCTATAGTGTGCTTTAAAAAAACATTTTTTCTAGGGACAGAAAACTATAGGTAGGAAGAGTGTCAGTTTCTTTCACTGTGATAATCCTTGTTTCTAGGGACAGGGAAGGACAGTGAGGGAAATTCTCCTTGTGCTATAGTGTGCTTTAAAAAAACATTTTTTCTAGGGACAGAAAACTATAGGTAGGAAGACTGTCAGTTTCTTTCACTGTGATAATCCTTGTTTCTAGGGACAGGGAAGGACAGTGAGGGAAATTCTCCTTGTGCTATAGTGTGCTAAAGCATTCCTCATCAACCATCTTTGAAATCCTTGTTTTTTGGACAGTCAGGGAAATTGTCGTTGTGCTATTCTGTGCAAAAGCAATCATCCTCAACCATATTTAGAAATCCTTAAGTAAAGGGACAGAGAAGGACACCTGAAGGTAGCCCTTATTGCTTTTTTCCCATCTCCCTGCAGGCCATCTATTAGAATGTCTGGAAGGCAAACAAGGAGAGGCAGACAGTCAGGAGGCAATAAAAGAGGGCAAGCAGGCTCTGTGTCTGGGGGCAACAGTGCTGGTCGTGGACGCGGTGCATTGTCATCAGCACATGGCCATGGGACACGCTTGTCCTTCTTTTCGGCAGCTGGACATGTTGAGCCACATCATGCCGAAGACTTGGTAGAGTGGATGACCAAGCCCTCCTCCTCCTCCTCATCCTCTCTCACCCAGGCTCAGGGTACTGGCAAAGCAGCTGCCAAAGCGTCCTCTTCCCTGGTATCAATGTCAGACTCATCATCAGTCACTCCTTCCCTAGACCCACCATGTCCTCCTCCTGAGGAGTCCCCCGAACTGTTTGAGCACAGTGTTGGGTACATGCTCCAGGAGGATGCCCAGTGTTTCGAAGGGTCTGATGATGAAACCCAGCTACAGGAAGGCAGTAGCGTGAGAGCAGACAGAGGGGATGCTCAAGAAGGACACCAATCTGGCAGTCATGTTCCAGCAGCTGCAGCATACTGCCAGATTGGCTCCAGTGATGAGGAGGGAGGGGATGATGAGGTCACTGACTCCACGTGGGTGCCTAATAGGAGAGAGGAGGAGGAGGAGGATGAGGAGGAGGCACATCTCCAACGAGGCAGGATGCCCTTTGGTGGCCAGCGTAAGGGCAGTACACCGACGGAATCACACCGCAGAGCTCCGCCTGTGCAGGGCGCTGCCTCTGCCCGTCATTCAAAAAGTTCTTTGGTGTGGGCCTTTTTTGAGGCTAGTGCATCAGATCACACAGCTGCTGTTTGCAACATATGTCTCAAGCGTATATCGCGTGGCCAAAACATCAGCCGCTTGGGTACCACATGCCTGACCAGACATATGTTGACCTGCCATGCAGCTCGTTGGCAAGCCTACCTCAAAGACCCACACCAAAGAACAAAGCGGACCTCTCCTTGCACCGCATCAGCTGGGATCTCCAACCCCACTATAACTTCAGTCCTCTCTGAAACATGCACTGAGAGGAATGAAGGTGTAGAATTAGGTGTGTCACAGCCAAGTACTTGCGGCCACTCTGCTAGCAGTACACCGACGTCCGATTCTAGCAGGCAAATTTCCCTGCCCCAGCTGCTGGACCATCGAAAGAAGTTCACTCCCAGCCATCCACATGCCCAGCGGTTGAATGCTAGCTTGGCTAAATTGCTAGCGCTTCAACTGCTGCCTTTTCAGTTGGTAGACTCGGCCCCCTTCCGTGAGTTTGTGCAATGTGCGGTTCCTCAGTGGCAGGTTCCCAAACGCCACTTTTTCTCACGGAAGGCTATTCCGGCTCTCTACCGGCATGTGGAAGGCAATGTCTTGGCCTCGCTGGACAGGGCGGTCAGCGGTAAGGTGCATATTACCGCTGACTCATGGTCCAGCAGGCATGGACAGGGACGTTACCTTTCTTTCACGGCCCATTGGGTCACTCTTTTGGCAGCTGGGAAGGATGCAGGACAAGGTGCAGTAGTGTTGGAGGTTGTTCCACCGCCACGCCTCCAAAATGCTACTACTGGTTGTGACACACCTCTCTCCTCCACCCCCTCCTCTTCTTCTTCCTCCATGGCCTCTTCCTGTGGTTTGTCCTATGAACCAGCGGTGCTCCGTAGCCGTTCAAGGGGCTACGCAAGTACGCAGGCAAAAAGATGCCATGCCGTGCTTGCGCTGGTGTGTTTGGGGGACAGAAGCCACACTGGGGCAGAGGTCCTGTCTGCTCTGCAGGGCCAGGCCGAGAGGTGGTTGACGCCACGCCACCTTAAGCCAGGAATGGTGGTTTGCGACAATGGCACCAACCTCCTCTCCGCCCTCCGACAGGGACAACTGACCCATGTGCCCTGTGTGGCTCACGTCCTTAACCTGGTGGTGCAGCGGTTCTTGGGCAGGTACCCGGGCTTACAGGATGTCCTGAGGCAGGCCAGGAAAGTCTGTGTGCATTTCCGCAGATCTTATAATGCCAGTGCTCGCCTGGCTGAGCTGCAAAAGGAGTTGAACCTGCCCAAGAACCGCCTTATATGTGACATGCCCACCAGGTGGAACTCAACGTTGGCCATGCTGCAGCGGCTGCACACGCAGCAGAGGGCCATCAATGAGTACCTGTGCGACTACGGCACCAGGACAGGGTCAGGGGAGCTTGGTTTTTTTTCTCCACGCCAGTGGGGCATGATCAGGGATGCATGCACTGTCCTGGCACCATTTGAGGAGGCCACGAGGATGGTGAGCAGTGGCAGTGCATGCATCAGTGACACTGTACCTCTTGTCCACCTGTTGGAGCACACGCTGCATGGAATAATGGACAGGGCACTTGAGGCAGAAAAGAGGCAGGAAGAGGAGGACTTCCTTGCCTCTCAAGGCCCCCTTTACCCAGACAGTGTTCCTTCTGTCCCACCCATCGTACAGGAAGAGGAGGAGGAGGAGGAGGAGGAGGATTGTGTCAGCATGAAGGTGGAGGCTGGCACTCAGCATCATCAGCAGCAGTCTTTTAGGGATGATTTACAGTCCCAAGAAACCAGTGGACTTGTACGTGGCTGGGAGGAGGTGGCTGCGGATCATGTCGTCCTTAGTGACCCAGAGGACTCCGGAGCGAATGCCTCAGCAAACCTACGCTGCATGGCCTCCCTGATCCTGCAAAGTCTGCGGAAGGATCCTCGTATTCTTCGGATCAAGGAGAGGGACCATTACTGGCTGGCCACTCTCCTTGATCCACGGTACAAGGGTAAGGTTGCGGACCTTATGTTACCGTCGCAGAGGGAGCAGAGGATGAGACAACTCCGGGAGGCCTTGCAGAAAGGTCTGTGCAACGCGTTTCCAGAGACTGGGAGGTTACAAACTCCTGGTCCTGGACAACGAGCTGCTGAGGCTTCGGCCAGTCAAAGAAGGAGCGGTGGGGAAGGTGGCCGTCTGACTGATGCGTTCAGACAATTCTTTAGTCCGCAGCCCCAAAGTATGATCGGTTCCAGCAACCATCGCCAGCATCTGATAAACATGGTGCAGGAATATCTAGGGGCAAGGTCAGACTTGGACACCTTCCCCACCGAAAATCCTCTGGCTTACTGGGTCTTGAGGATGGATCACTGGCCAGAGCTTGCACAGTATGCAATTGAGCTACTGGCCTGTCCTGCATCCAGCGTTCTTTCGGAACGCACATTCAGTGCTGCTGGAGGATTTGTCACGGATCACAGGGTGCGCCTGTCCACCGACTCGGTTGATCGACTGACTTTCATCAAGATGAACCAGTCTTGGATCACCACCAGCTACCACACACCTGATGCTGATATAACAGACTAATTGATTTTAACATGTCACATCCCTTCAAGACTGATGCTGATGCTGAGTGCCTGTGCTGTTATGTTGACTGGCTATCCTCCTCCTCCGAGTCCTCAATGATACGATTGATGATGATAGCTTGGAAGATCATTTTTGTTTATGGGTGCCGCTACCAGTGGATAAGGCCCAATTTTTCAGCCCCTGTTTTACAGGGGCGTGTAATTACAATTTTTTTAGCAATAATTTGCCATAGGGCTCATTGCTGTGCTCCAAGTACAGTATCTGAGAGGGGTTGGAGTGTTGTGGCACCAGTGCCTAAGGCCCAATTTTTCAGCCCCTGTTTAACAGGGGCGTGTCATTACAATTTTTGAAGCAATACTTTGCAACAGGGCTCATTGCTGTGCTCCAAGTACAGTATCTGTGAGGAGTTGTAGTGTTGTGCCACCAGTGCCTAAGGCCCAATTTTTCAGCCCCTGTTCAACAGGGGCATGCAATTACAATTCTTGATCTAATAATTCACAGCAGGGCCCATTCCTGCACCCACCAAGAGTAACTCTGAGGGCTTACAGTGTTGTGGCAACGCCACCACCACCACCACCACGAAAGGCCCAATTTTTCAGCCCCTGTTCAAAAGGGGCATGTAATTACAATTCTTGATCTAATAATTCACAGCAGGGCCCATTCCTGCACCCACCAAGAGTAACTCTGAGGGCTTACAGTGTTGTGGCAACACCACCACCACCACCACGAAAGGCCCAATTTTTCAGCCCCTGTTCAACAGGGGCATGCAATTACAATTCTTGATCTAATAATTCACAGCAGGGCCCATTGCTGCACCCACCAAGAGTAACTGTCAGGGCTTACAGTGTTGTGGCACCAGCACCACCATCAAAGGCCCAATTTTTACTACCACTGTTCAACAATTATATGTAATTAAAATTACTGATATAATAGTTGACAGCAGGGCGTTCCAGCACCAACCAAGAGTAACTGTGAGTGCTTACAGTGTTGTGCCAACACCATCAACTAAGGGGCCTATTTCTGCAGAGTATATACGGCAGGTCCCTACTTTCAAACATCCAACTTACAAACGACTCCTACTTGCAAACGCAAGAAGACAACAGGAAGTGAGAGGAAATCTACCCCTTGGAAGGAAAATTCTCTCCTGTAAGAATTAATATGGGAGAAAGGTGTCTCCTCTGTACTGATGCTTTATCAGCAATCCTTGTTTCAAGAAAAACACCACATTTCAAAAATAGGATTTTTATAACAGCTTACCTGTAAAATCCTTTTCTTGGAGTACATCACGGGACACAGAGCGACATAGTCATTACTAATGGGTTATATAGATACCGTCAGGTGCTGGCACTGGCAACTTCCAAAACCGGAAGTACCCTCCCCTATATAAGCCCCTCCCATCCGGGAGCACCTCAGTTTTGTAGCAAAGCAATAAGTGTCCCCAAAGAGGGGCGGGAGCTCTGTGTCCCGTGATGTACTCCAAGAAAAGGATTTTACAGGTAAGCTGTTATAAAAATCCTATTTTCTTTCTCGTACATCACGGGACACAGAGCGACATAGTCATTACTAATGGGATGTCCTAAAGCAATGCCAAATGAGGGGGGGATACACCATATATAAGCTGAGCGCTATCAGACATGAGGATCTTTTGCGGCCTGCAACACACTGCGCCCAAAGGCGACATCCTCCTGACTTCTAACGTCCACCTGGTAGAACCTAGTAAACGTGTGTACTGAAGACCATGTTGCGGCCTTACAGATTTGAGCCAGGGAGGCCTGGTGATGCACTGCCCATGAAGTTCCAACTGCTCTCGTGGAGTGCGCTCTAACTTTGAACGGAGGCGGTCTCCTTCTCAAGCCATAAGCTTGCATAATGACCTGTCGAATCCACTTGGCTAAAGTAGATTTTGACGCTGCCTGACCCTTTCTGGGGCCTTCCGGCAGAATAAACAAAGTATCCGTTCTGCGAATCTGAGCAGTGGCTTTTAGATAAGCTTTAACTGCTCTTACTACATCCAAAGAATGCAATAACTTTTCCTCTACCGAAGTAGGTTTGGGGAAAAAAGAAGGAAGAACCACATCTTGGTTCAAATGAAACCTCGATACCACCTTAGGAACAAAGGCTGGATGAGGACGTAACACTACTCTGTCCTTATGGATAACCAGATATGGCTCCTTACAGGACATAGCTGCTAATTCCGATACTCTTTTAGCCGAACAAATGGCTACTAGAAAAATCTATTTCCTGGTGAGAAGCACCAAGGAAATATGCTGTAATGGTTCAAATGGTTGTTTCTGTAGAACCGACAGAACCAAGTTTAGATCCCATGGACATATGGGAATATTAACCGGAGGACTAATACGCATCACTCCTTGTATAAAGGCTTTGACTAGTGAATGCGAAGCCAAGGGCCTTTGAAAAAATATTGACAAGGCCGAAATCTGACCCTTGATAGTACTCAAGGCAAGCTTCCTATCTACAGCCCATTGTAGGAAGTCCAGAATCCTACCTATTACGTATTTACGTGGATGCCATTTCTTGGCCTCACACCAGGCGATGTACGCCTTCCAGATTCTATAGTAGATCTGCCTGGATACCGGCTTCCTGGCATTGATCATGGTAGATACCACAGCATTAGAGAGCCCTCTCTTTTTTAGAATGTGGGCTTCAATAGCCAGGCCGTCAAACCTAGGGCTGGTAAGGAAGGGTGGTATATCGGTCCTTGCGAAAGCAGGTCCGGACGATGTGGGAGGGTCCAAGGACTCCCCACAGACATTTTTACAATCTCCGCGTACCATGCTCTTCGGGGCCACGCTGGAGCCACCAGAATCACTGGTTTCTTTTCTACCCTGATTCTGCGGAGTAATCGAGGTAACAATTGTGGCGGTGGGAATGCATATATCAGCTTGAACTGATCCCAAGGGAACACTAGGGCATCCGAGCCGCATGCTAGGGGATCCCTTGTCCAAGAGACAAACCTGTCCACTTTTGTGTTGAATCTGGATGCTAGCAGATCTACATCCGGTGTTCCCCACCGCTGACATATTGTCCGGAAAACCTCGGGATGAAGGGACCATTCCCCTGGGCATAATTGTTGGCGACTTAGAAAGTCCGCCTTCCAATTCTCCACTCCTGGAATGAATACCGCAGATATGGCTGGGACATATCTTTCTGCCCATCTCAGGATGTAATTTACTTCCCTTTGGGCTGCACGACTCCTGGTGCCCCCCTGACTATTGATATATGCCACTGCTGTGGCATTGTCTGATTGAACTCTGACAGGGGACCCTTGGAGTTTGGATGTCCATGCTACTAGGGCATACCGGGCTGCTCGTATCTCTAAGAGATTGATGGGCAGGGCCTTTTCTGCTTCTGACCACTTGCCCTGGAGAGACCATTGCTCCAGTACTGCTCCCCAGCCTAAAAGGCTGGCATCTGTAGTGACCACCTTCCAGGAAATCGGACTGAAGGATTTCCCTCTTTCCAGATTCTGGGGAACCAACCACCAGCGGAGGCTCTTGCGAACGGAAGGGGACAAGGACATTGGTAAGTCCAGAGCCTGAACTTTTTTGTTCCAGGCTGACAGTATGGCCCTTTGCAACTTCCTTGAATGGAATTGACCGTAGGGTACTGCTTCGAATGATGCCACCATTTTTCCCAGCAGCCTCATGCACAGGCGTATGGATGGCTGTCTTTTTGAACCCACTAAGTGGATCAAATCTCTCAAAGACGACCCCTTTTCTTGAGGCAAGAAAATTTTTCTCTGGTCTGAATCCAGCCTTAGCCCCAAGTATTCCAGACTTTTGACTGGTTTTAGGGCTGACTTGTCTCGGTTGATAATCCAACCGTGATATTCCAGAAACTTGATTGTCTCGTGAACAACCACTTCTAGTTTTTCCACTGAGTGGTCTATCAGCAACAAGTCGTCTAGATATGCCATTATCGTTACACCTCGTGTTCTTAGATTGGCCAATAATGGGGCCAGAATTTTTGTGAACACTCTTGGTGCTGTGGCCAGACCGAAGGGTAAGGCTCTGAACTGAAAATGGCGCCCTTCTACCGCAAAGCGTAGAAATTTTTGGTGGGCTGGAAAGATGGGAATGTGCAAATAAGCATCTTTGATGTCGATCGAGGCTAACCATTCCTCCCCTTGTAGGGCAGTGGCTACCGATCGGATCGACTCCATCCGGAAAGTCCTGATATGTAGGAATTTGTTTAGCCCTTTTAGATTTAATATGGGCCTCACGTCCCCGTTTGGCTTCGGAACTGTAAAGAGGTTTGAGTAAAACCCGAACCCCCATTCTTCCAGGGGAACCTCTATAATTACTGCTTGGAGCAATAATTGTTCCAGTGCCAACAGGAGGGATCCTCTCTTCTGGGGATCCCTTGGCACGTTTGACCTTATAAAGCGGGAAGGAGGGGAGTTTTTTAACTCCAATTTGTATCCCAGATTTACTGCGGAGAGCACCCATCTGTCTCGGATCGTGTCCCGCCAGGTTTCTGTGAACAACTGAAGTCTTCCCCCCACCCGATTGGGTGGGGGCAACCCTTCATGCATTTGACTTTGGGGGAGGTTTTGTACCTCTCCTGCTCCAGGGCTTCTTGTTACCCTGCAACTGTCCCTGATTTTTACCTCCGGGATTTGACCGAGGAGGCCGTCGGAACTGTTTCACAGCCGATGTCCTAGGGACTGGAGAAGCCGGCCTCTTAAAAGAGGGACCTCTAACTCTATTTTTAACCGGCAAAAGTGTACTTTTACCGCTGGAAATTCTCTGGATATACTTGTCCAGGTCTTCCCCGAATAAGCGCTCACCATGAAATGGGAAGCTGACCAGCAATTTTTTACAGGGAGCTTCAGCAGACCCGTTTTTGAGCCATAGAAGCCTGCGCATATGTACTACAGACAGCGTAAGGCGAGAGGCCTGATGGATTGAATCCTTTATGGCGTCCACCGCAAAGCATAAGGCTCTAGGTAGATCAGCTAGGGCAAGAGCCTGCTGATCTGGCAAGTCCCTTAAGACCTGTTTCAACTGATCCTTCACTGCTTGGCAGACCCCAATAGCTGCCACTGCTGGTTGTGTCACCAATCCTGCTGTAGAAAAAGCAGATTTTAATAAGGACTCCAATTTTTTATCTATTGGGTCCTTGAACATTTGGACATTATCCACCGGACATGTCAGTGATTTATTCACACAAGAGATGGCTGCGTCCACTGTAGGGACCCTCCATTTTCTGATGAACTTATCCTCCATGGGATAGACCACCGGAAATCTCTTAGGGGGAGTAAATATTTTGTCAGGATGCTCCCAATCCTGGTAAATGAGCCCTTCCAGTAAAGGATGGATCGGAAAGGAACAAACAGTCTGGGGAGCTTTTAGCGACCCCAACGAGGAGACAGAAGTGGAAGATGGCTCCGCAAGTGGCATTTTAAATGCTGATCGGACCATATTAGTCAGGGACTGAACCCATAACCTTTCAGCATGTGATGCTGAGAACGGCTCTTCCACTGTTGATTCCTCTACAACCGAATCGACCTCATCCTGATCCCCTTCAGGTAGGTCGATCCCTGTATGGGACTGTTGCTCTGTTAACAGGCACTCTGAGGGAGGAGACGGAGATCGGGCGCTTTTCTCCTGTGACAGGGAAGCCGCGATCAATGCTGACAATCTCTCTTCCAGCCCTCCCAGAGCTGAGGAAAAAACCTCCTCTGTTACATACACAGGAGCAGGTGAACTGAGGATAGCCACAGTACCAGGTACTCCTGAGGGTGCTCTACGGTCACTAACCTCTGATTCTTCAGGGGAGACTGGTGCAGCCAAAGCATGCCCAAGATCCTCAGAGCCCGATGGAGACCCCCTATTCCTCCTGGAATTTCTAGTCCCGGAGTTTTTAGACGGCATATTCCTAAGCCACAAAGCTGAGGTATTCCAGCCGAAATACACCAGTTACTGACAATAGTCTAGCATAAATGCTGCTATAAGAAACAGTTGGTGTCTACTAATGTGCCTTTCTAGGGGATGCCTGTATCAACCGCTTGCTGTATGCCCTTTTTTAAATGTTGCCAGCTCTGTCTCTGTACTTCATAGCCAGCTCACCACACAAAATTGTGGTTTTTAACATGCTGGGACGCCCGCACATGCGCAGAAGCGCTGCGGCGCGCACAGAGCGTCATCCCCCAGGCTCCGCCCCCTTTCCCGGCTCACCTCTATATATAGAGGCGCGTGCACGCGCACACGCGCGGCCACGTGCGCCTTCGGCGCTAATTTTGAAAAATGGAAACTAGGGACAAGAGCCAGGGCCCCTCTTTGCCGCAGGCCGGGGGATGGACGAGCATTGCAACATGGCAGAGGAAGCAGTTTCCCATAAGAGAACTCACCATCTGCCTGGACTTGCTCTGCTGAGAAGAAACTAGTCCACATGACAAGAAAACATACCACAGCGGCCTCTAGTGGACAAACACAGGTACCGCAGTCTAATATATTAAATATATTAAAAATTATTTTTTTTTTTTTTCTTGACCACCATTAAAAATTATTACATTTTTTTAGTAGTTACAGGCATGCACAGAATTTTGCGGGAATACCATTAGGTAACAGACAGAAAGACAAATTAGGCTTGGGGGTCCCCCAATAGAACCAAGTTCCTGGGGGCCCCCACTTACCTGTTCCCCGCCGCAGGACTTTGTTTGGTCCACAAAAGCCCAAACTTCACCTATCACGGCAGGCATTGTAATCAAACCTTCAGGGACCGGGTTCCCAAGGATTCCACTCCCCTGGACCTGTATAGCACCCTGCACAGAAAACATCTTGGTCGTGGGTATGACCAGAGCTCTGGATCCCAGGGTCCAGCTCTCCTAAGAGAAGCATTACAGGCAAAACCTTGCTCTTCTCTGCAAGGCCCGGGTACCGACCGTTTAGCTATGAAGCTTTTTTGGTCGGATCCGGAATAGCTTACTGAGGCCCAAAAGAACCTGTACACAAGCTCAGTGAAAAACACATGTTTCTTCTTGGCCAACACCTTAGACACTGGCAAAAAACTGAGGTGCTCCCGGATGGGAGGGGCTTATATAGGGGAGGGTACTTCCGGTTTTGGAAGTTGCCAGTGCCAGCACCTGACGGTATCTATATAACCCATTAGTAATGACTATGTCGCTCTGTGTCCCGTGATGTACGAGAAAGAAAACAGTTGTCATTTGGACGGAAAGTGAGGTGAAATGTTCTGAACAGGGGCACAGACAGCAAAACAAATGTTACAGGGGTGATAACCCTTACCTATGTTTTCCAAAAAGTTTAAAAATAGATTTTTGGGCTGGAGCTACACGTAAACAATGTACCTGTTCAAAATTACAAACAGATTCTACATAAGAACAAACCTACAGTCCCTGTCTTGTATGCACCGCCTGTATACGGCTGTTCAGAGTATATAGGGCCTTTTTTATTTTATGTGCGGGGTTCCCCTTAATATCCATACAAGACCCAAAGGGGCTGGTAATGGGCTGGGGTAGGGGGGGGGGGTCATGGGGTAGCTATGCCATTTTTCTTAAAGATTTTCATCCATATTACCGGGACCAGACATTACATTAAAGCCGCAAGCAGTTTTAAATGGCTTTTTTTTCCTTTAGAAGTGTCATTTTGTGCAGGGACAGTTCTAAACACGGGAAACACGTGGCACTTCACAGGCATACTTTAGACACCCCCCAGGTACGATATTTAAAGGAATATTTGACTTTTTTTTTTCACTTTATGCATCATTAAAATGACTGCTCCCGAAAAACGACCGTTTTTAAAACTTCTTTTTGCATTGATACATGTCCCCTGGTGCACAACCCGGGTTCCCAAACCCTTTTTAGGACAATAACATGCATAATAGTTGTTATAATTAGCACTTTAGAATTCGAACGTTCGCATCCATTGTATTTAATAGGGTTCTAATGTTCGTACGAACTTTCGGTCCGTTCGCGGGTTCTGGTGCGAACCGAACCCGGGGGTGTTCGGCTCATCACTAATCATCACTGATGTACTGTGGATCATCACTAATGTACTATAGATCATCACTGATGTACTGTGGACCATCACTGGTGTACTATGGATTATCACTGGTGTACTATGGATCATCACAGGTGTACTTTGGATCATCACTGATGTACTGTGGATCATCACTGATGTACTATGGACCATCACTGGTGTACTATGGGCCATCACTGGTGTACTATGGATCATCACTGGTGTACTATGGACCATCACTGATGTACTATGGACCATCACTGATGTACTGTGGACCATCCCGATGTACTGTGGATCATCACTGATGTACTGTGGATCATCACTGATGTACTGTGGACCATCACTGATGTACTGTGGACCATCACTGATGTACTGTGGATCATCACTGATGTACTGAGGATGATTACTGATGTACTATGGATCATCACTGATGTACTATTGATCATCACTGATGTACTATGGATCATCACTGATGTACTGTGGATCATCACTGATGTACTGTGGATCATCACTGATGTACTATGGGCCATCACAGGTGTACTATGGATCATCACTGATGTACTATGGACCATCCCTGATGTACTATGGACCATCCCTGATGTACTGTGGACCATTACTGATGTACTGTGGAACATCACTGATGTACTGTGGATCATCACTGATGTTATATGGACCATCACTGATGTACTGTGGATCATCACTGATGTACTGTGGATCATCACTGGTGTACTATGGATCATCACTGGTGTACTATGGACCATCACTGATGTACTATGGACCATCACTGATGTACTGTGGACCATCCCGATGTACTGTGGATCATCACTGATGTACTGTGGATCATCACTGATGTACTGTGGACCATCACTGATGTACTGTGGACCATCACTGATGTACTGTGGACCATCAATGGTGTACTATGGATCATCACTGATGTACTGAGGATGATTACTGGTGTACTATGGATCATCACTGATGTACTATTGATCATCACTGATGTACTGTGGATCATCACTGATGTACTGTGGATCATCACTGATGTACTGTGGATCATCACTGATGTACTATGGGCCATCACAGGTGTACTATGGATCATCACTGATGTACTATGGACCATCCCTGATGTACTATGGACCATCCCTGATGTACTGTGGACCATTACTGATGTACTGTGGAACATTACTGATGTACTGTGGATCATCACTGATGTTATATGGACCATCACTGATGTACTGTGGATCATCACTGATGTACTGTGGATCATCACTAATGTACTATAGATCATCACTGATGTACTGTGGACCATCACTGGTGTACTATGGATTATCACTGGTGTACTATGGATCATCACAGGTGTACTGTGGATCATCACTGATGTACTGTGGATCATCACTGATGTACTATGGACCATCACTGGTGTACTATGGGCCATCACTGGTGTACTATGGATCATCACTGGTGTACTATGGACCATCACTGATGTACTATGGACCATCACTGATGTACTGTGGACCATCCCGATGTACTGTGGATCATCACTGATGTACTGTGGATCATCACTGATGTACTGTGGACCATCACTGATGTACTGTGGACCATCACTGATGTACTGTGGACCATCAATGGTGTACTATGGATCATCACTGATGTACTGAGGATGATTACTGGTGTACTATGGATCATCACTGATGTACTATTGATCATCACTGATGTACTATGGATCATCACTGATGTACTGTGGATCATCACTGATGTACTGTGGATCATCACTGATGTACTATGGGCCATCACAGGTGTACTATGGATCATCACTGATGTACTATGGACCATCCCTGATGTACTATGGACCATCCCTGATGTACTGTGGACCATTACTGATGTACTGTGGAACATCACTGATGTACTGTGGATCATCACTGATGTTATATGGACCATCACTGATGTACTGTGGATCATCACTGATGTACTGTGGATCATCACTGGTGTACTATGGATCATCACTGGTGTACTATGGACCATCAAAGATGTACTATGGACCATCACTGATGTACTGTGGACCATCCCGATGTACTGTGGATCATCACTGATGTACTGTGGACCATCAATGGTGTACTATGGATCATCACTGATGTACTGAGGATGATTACTGGTGTACTATGGATCATCACTGATGTACTATTGATCATCACTGATGTACTATGGATCATCACTGATGTACTGTGGATCATCACTGATGTACTGTGGATCATCACTGATGTACTATGGGCCATCACAGGTGTACTATGGATCATCACTGATGTACTATGGACCATCCCTGATGTACTATGGACCATCCCTGATGTACTGTGGACCATTACTGATGTACTGTGGAACATCACTGATGTACTGTGGATCATCACTGATGTTATATGGACCATCACTGATGTACTGTGGATCATCACTGATATACTGTGGATCATCACTGGTGTACTATGGATCATCACTGGTGTACTATGGACCATCACTGATGTACTATGGACCATCACTGATGTACTGTGGACCATCCCGATGTACTGTGGATCATCACTGATGTACTGTGGATCATCACTGATGTACTGTGGACCATCACTGATGTACTGTGGACCATCACTGATGTACTGTGGACCATCAATGGTGTACTATGGATCATCACTGATGTACTGAGGATGATTACTGGTGTACTATGGATCATCACTGATGTACTATTGATCATCACTGATGTACTATGGATCATCACTGATGTACTGTGGATCATCACTGATGTACTGTGGATCATCACTGATGTACTATGGGCCATCACAGGTGTACTATGGATCATCACTGATGTACTATGGACCATCCCTGATGTACTATGGACCATCCCTGATGTACTGTGGACCATTACTGATGTACTGTGGAACATCACTGGTGTACTGTGGATCATCACTGATGTTATATGGACCATCACTGATGTACTGTGGATCATCACTGATGTACTATTGATCATCACTGATGTACTATGGATCATCACTGATGTACTGTGGATCATCACTGATGTACTGTGGATCATCACTGATGTACTATGGGCCATCACAGGTGTACTATGGATCATCACTGATATACTATGGACCATCCCTGATGTACTATGGACCATCCCTGATGTACTGTGGACCATTACTGATGTACTGTGGAACAGGGATGAGCCGAACACCCCCCTGTTCGGTTCGCACCAGAACCTGCGAACAGACAAAATGTTCGTGTAAACTTTAGAACCCTATTAAATACAATGGACTCGAACGTTCGAAATCTAAAGTGTTAATTATAAAGGCTAATATGCAAGTTATTGTCCTAAAAAGTGTTTGGGGACCCGGGTCCTGCCCCAGGGGACATGTATCAATGCAAAAAGAAGTTTTAAAAACGGCCGTTTTTTCGGGAGCAGTGATTTTAATAATGCTTAAAATGAAAAAATAAAAGTGAAATATTCCTTTAAATTTCGTACCTGGGGGGTGTGTATGATATGCATGTGAAGTGGCGCATGTTTCCCGTGCTTAGAACTGTCCCTGCAAAAAATGTCATTTTTGAAAGAAAAAAATGCATTTAAAACTGACTCGCGGCTATTAATGAATTGTCGGCTCCCGGCAATACATACAAAAGTCATTGATAAAAAAAAAAAAAAAAGCGTGGGTGTTCCCCAGAATTCAATTACCAGGCCCTTCAGGTCTGGAATGGATATTAAGGGGAACCCTGCCGCAAATTAAAAAAAAATTGATGTGGGGTTCCCCCAAATATCCATTCCAGGCCCTTCAGATCTGGCATGGATTTTAAGGGGAACTCCACCCCAAATTTAAAAAAAAATGGCGTGGAGTCCCCCTAAAAATCCATACCAGACCCCTTATCCGAGCACGCAACCTGGCCAGCCGCAGGGGAAAAGGGGGGGACGAGAGAGCGGCCCCCCCCTCCCTCCTGAACCGTACCAGGCCACATGCCCTCAACATGGGGAGGATGTCCCCATGTTGATGGGGACAAGGGCCTCATCCCCACAACCCTTGCCCGGTGGTTGTGGGGGTCTGCGGGCGGGGGGCTTATCGGAATCTGGAAGACCCCTTTAACAAAGGGGACCCCCAGATCCCGCCCCCCCCCCATGTGAATTGGTAAGGGGTACATTGTACCCCTACCATTTCACGAAGAAAGCGTAAAAGAATGTTTAAAAAAACACACAAACACCTTGAAAAAGTCCTTTATTTAAAAAAAAAAAAAACATTCCAGCGGTGAAATCCAGTGTCCCGCGGCGATCCCGATGTCCAGCGCTGTCCTTCATTGGTTGTGCCTGAGCGGACCTGATGGGGAACTCCCTCTCAGTATTTTAAATGTATAGACCCGCCCCTTCTAAAGTTCCCCATCAGGTCCGCTCAGCGGACCAGATGCGGAACATGAGAAGGGGCGGGTCTATACATGTATTACCAAAGTGAGAGCAGTCCCCCATCAGGTCCGCCCCCTCAGTATGTCAGACCCGCCTACGTCATTGGCTTGAGCGGGGAACTTCCTTCACTATGTAAATTTAAATTACACAGTGAAGGAAGTTCCCCGCTCAAGCCAATGACGTAGGCGGGTCCGACATACCGAGGGGGCGGACCTGATGGGGAACTGCTCTCACTGTGGTAATACATGTATAGACCCGCCCCTTCTCATGTTCCGCATCTCGTCCGCTGAGCGGACCTGATGGGGAACTTTAGAAGGGGCGGGTCTATACATTTAAAATACTGAGAGGGAGTTCCCCATCAGGTCTGCTCAGGCACAACCAATGAAGGACAGCGCTGGACATTGGGATCGCCGCGGGACACTGGATTTCACCGCTGGAATGTTTTTTTTTTGTTTTTT
This sequence comes from Rana muscosa, assembly GCA_029206835.1. Lineage (NCBI taxonomy): Eukaryota > Metazoa > Chordata > Amphibia > Anura > Ranidae > Rana > Rana muscosa. Next base: position 16,361,859 of record JARGYO010005562.1, read on the forward strand.
TTTTAATAAAGGACTTTTTCAAGGTGTTTGTGTGTTTTTTTTAAACTTTTTTTACGCTTTCTTCGTGAAATGGTAGGGGTACAACGTACCCCTTACCAATTCACATAGGGGGGGGGGGCGGGATCTGGGGGTCCCCTTTGTTAAAGGGGTCTTCCAGATTCCGATAAGCCCCCCGCCCGCAGACCCCCACAACCACCGGGCAAGGGTTGTGGGGATGAGGCCCTTGTCCCCATCAACATGGGGACATCCTCCCCATGTTGAGGGCATGTGGCCTGGGACGGTTCAGGAGGGAGGGGGGCCGCTCTCTCGTCCCCCCCTTTTCCCCTGCGGCCGGCCAGGTTGCGTGCTCGGATAAGGGGTCTGGTATGGATTTTTAGGGGGACTCCACGCCATTTTTTTTTTAAATTTGGGGTGGAGTTCCCCTTAAAATCCATGCCAGATCTGAAGGGCCTGGAATGGATATTTGGGGGAACCCCACGTCAATTTTTTTTTAATTTGCGGCGGGGTTCCCCTTAATATCCATTCCAGACCTGAAGGGCCTGGTAATTGAATTCTGGGGAACCCCCACGCTTTTTTTTTTTTTTTTTATCAATGACTTTTGTATGTATTGCCGGGAGCCGACAATTCATTAATAGCCGCGAGTCAGTTTTAAAAGACTTTTTTTCTTTCAAAAATGACATTTTTTGCAGGGACAGTTCTAAGCACGGGAAACATGCGCCACTTCACATGCATATCATACACACCCCCCAGGTACGAAATTTAAAGGAATATTTCACTTTTATTTTTTCATTTTAAGCATTATTAAAATCACTGCTCCCGAAAAAACGGCCGTTTTTAAAACTTCTTTTTGCATTGATACATGTCCCCTGGGGCAGGACCCCGGTCCCCAAACACTTTTTAGGACAATAACTTGCATATTAGCCTTTATAATTAACACTTTAGATTTCTCCCATAGATTTTTCGAATTTGCCGCGAACACCCCAATTTGTTCGCTGTTCGGCGAACGGGCGAACAGGCAATGTTCGTGTCGAACATGAGTTTGACTCGAACTCCAAGCTCATTCCTACTGTGGAACATCACTGATGTACTGTGGATCATCACTGATGTTATATGGACCATCACTGATGTACTGTGGATCATCACTGATGTACTGTAGATCATCACTGATGTACTGTGGATCATCACTGATGTACTGTGGATCATCACTAATGTACTATAGATCATCACTGATGTACTATGGACCATCACTGGTGTACTCTGGGCTAGGGATGAGCTACGTGTTCGAATCGAACATACGTTCGACTCGAACATTGGCTGTTCGATCGTTCGACGAAGATCGAACGATTTGGGCCGTACGCGCCAAATTTGAGTGACGCGAACGGCCCACAATGCACTACGCCATCGCAGTGTCATCCAGGCGCTGTGATTGGCCAAGCATGCACTGTGACCCCGCATGCTTGGCCAATCACAGCGCCGGCAGCGAGGAGAGCAATGATTGGCCACAGGCAGGATGCCTGTGGCCAATTATTGCTGAGGGGGTTTAGTACACGCCCCACACTATAAAAGGCCGTCAGCGCGGCGGCCTTGTGTAGTGTGTTCCGGAGCAGGGAAAGAGAAGCATAGGCAGGGACAGTGTCATTTTTTTCCTTTACTAATCCTGGATTCCTTGTGTTTAGGGACAGAGAAGGATAGGTAGGGAGAGTGTCAGTGTGTTATTCTGTGCTAAACCTTGTTTGTAGGGACAGAGAAGGACAGTGAGGAAAAGTGTCAGTGTGCTATTCTGTGCTAAACCTTGTTTGTAGGGACAGAGAAGGACAGTGAGGGAAAGTGTCAGTGTGCTATTCTGTACTAAACCTTGTTTGTAGGGACAGAGAAGGACAGTGAGGGAAAGTGTCAGTGTGCTATTCTGTGCTAAACCTTGTTTGTAGGGACAGAGAAGGACAGTGAAGGACAGTGAAGGAAACTGTCAGTGTGCTATTCTGTGCTAAACCAATCTTGCTGAACCGTATTTGAAATCCTTGAGTTTAGGGACAGAGAAGGTGTCATGTACCTGGGTATATTTGAACCGGGATCTTCCTGGTCCCAAAGCTGCAGCCTTACCTGTTGCGCTACTGAGCAGATCTAGACTTTTGGAAATGTCCTCTCAGTATTAAACATTACCTTGGACTCACCAGCCCCACCTACTGCCAGCTGTGGACAATTTTCAATCAAAGCAGCCCTTAAAAAGGAAGTGATGCTATCTCTCAGCGCCCGTTTGTGTGGAATAGCTCCCTGGGTGTTGTGACTGCTTTTTGATCCTGATTTTCGTGTTGAACTTCTGCCTGAATTCCTGACTACTCTCCAGCCTGCTGATTTTGTACTTCACTGCCAGCTCGTGTATGACCTTTGCCTGCCTGACCACTCTCTGGATTTCGATCGTGTACCATTTTGCCTGATCTGTTGCCAACCTAATCTGCCTGACTACGTTTTCGCCTGAATCCTCAGCACACAAGTTCCACTTCGGACACTACCTATCACAGGTACCTTACATTACAAACGGGCCACAATGACAGTGGACCCTGCTGAGATTGTTAAGGCGATTTCACGTCAGGGACAATTGATTGGAGCTCATGAACAGCATCTTTCTTCCCTGGACGCCAAGTTAGATGAACTTTGTACTATGCTTAAATCTTGTTTGCCTGCTTCCTCTGCAATGGTCCAGACTCTGGATCCTACTCCTGCTACGATCCAACCCACCTCTTCTGTACCACCCAAACTTCCTATGCCTGACAAATTTGGTGGTGATACTGAGGACTGCAGAGGCTTTTTAAATGTTTGCCGTTTGCATTTCCGCAACAACCCTGGGACATTTAGCACTTCTTCTGCCAAAGTGACTTTTGTAATTTCCTTGTTAAAGGGGAAGGCCCTGGCCTGGGTCTCTCCTTATCTGGAACGCAATGATCCTGTGCTGCAAGACGCTGACAAATTTCTGGCTTCTCTCCAGACTGTATTTGACAAGCCAGATAGAGCTTCTGCAGCTGAGTACTCACTCTTGGACATGCAACAAGGCACCAGGTCTGTGGCACAATATGCTATTGAGTTTCGTACCCTTGCTGCTGAGACTACTTGGGACTCAAGGGCATTACGTGCAGCCTTCCGAAAAGGTCTTGCAGATCGCATCAAAGACGAATTAGTCTATAAGGATTCCCAGAAGACCTAGAGAAATTCATAGAGCTCTGTGTTCGTCTGGATGTCCGGTATCATGAAAGATGCCAAGAGAGACTTAGAACTCGCAAGTTTCCTCGGCCAGTCTACCGTTTGGCCCCTAACTTCCAAGCACCACCTCAGCCAGAACCTGAAATCTCAGTTGAACCCCAGACACCTGTGGAACCCATGGATGTAAGCCGTCTCCACCTAACTGAGTCTGAGAAACAAAGGATGCGTGCATTGGGCCTATGCCTATACTGTGGACTTAAAGGACATTTATTATCTGTCTGCCCTTCCCGTCCAGTAAAAGGCAGGGTCTAACCAGTGTTGGAGGAGCTGGCTTAGACCTTACAGGTATATCCTCCAAGACCAAGATTACCATTCCTGCAATTATCCATTTACCCTCTAAACTTGTCTCCTGTGAGGCTTTTGTGGATTCTGGAGCTGCTGGCATATTCTTGGACTACACTTTTGCTAAAAAAAATAATATCCCATTTGTTCCAAAATCTAGACCCCTGAACATTACCACCGTGAATGGACAACCCTTGGGAGATGGCATTGTAAAATTTGAGACTATGACAATCACCCTTCAGGTAGGCGTACTCCACAAAGAGGAAGTTGTCTTGTCTCTTATTGATTCTCCACTTCTGCCTGTTATCCTTGGTTACCCATGGTTACAACAACATAACCCTTCTTTTGATTGGGAAATTGGAGAACTAACCTCTTGGGGGTCGTTCTGTCATTCAAACTGTTTGTCTCAACCTAAAAGACTTCCTGCTTGTATGTTGGCTTCCGTGGCCGTCCCACCTACCTTGCCTCATGAATACCATGCGTTTGCAGACGTATTTTGCAAGCAAAAGGCAGAGGTTTTACCTCCACATCGTTCTTTTGACTGTGCAATTAAATTGATTCCTGGAGCACCTCTTCCCAAAGGAAGGACCTATCCCCTGTCTTTGCCTGAACAAAAATCCATGGAGGAATACATAAAAGACAACTTGGAAAGAGGTTTTATCCGACCCTCTTCTTCTCCAGTAGGGGCAGGTTTTTTCTTTGTTGAAAAAAAAGATGGGGGTCTTCGACCATGCATAGACTATCGAGGGTTAAATCAAATCACTGTAAAAGACTCCTACCCTTTGCCTCTCATTCTTGAACTGTTTGATGTACTTAAGGGGGCTGTTATCTTCTCCAAGCTAGACCTACGAGGGGCTTATAATCTAATTCGAATTAAAGACGGGGACGAGTGGAAGACAGCATTCAACACTCGTAATGGACATTTTGAATATCTGGTTATGCCATTTGGGTTGTGTAACGCCCCTGCTGTCTTCCAACGTTTCATGAATTAAATTTTTCATGATTTCAGCAACAGTTTTGTGATCATCTACTTGGACGACATTTTAATCTTTTCCAAGACTCATCTAGAGCACATCTCGCATGTAAAGCAGGTATTGCAACGACTGAGAGAAAACCATCTTTACGCGAAGATTGAGAAATGCAGTTTCCATCAAAGCCGTATTCCTTTTCTTGGATACATTATAAGTGCTGCCGGTTTCCAAATGGACCCTCAAAAACTTTCCGCTGTCTTGCAATGGCCCCAACCGACCACTTTAAGAGGGCTCCAAAGCTTTCTAGGGTTCGCAAATTACTACAGACGCTTCATCAAAGGTTTTGCCTCCATTGCGGCCCCCCTTACTGCTATGACTAAGAAAGGTACAAATTGCAAGGTATGGTCCTCAGAAGCAGAATCGGCTTTCCAGCAATTAAAAGACATGTTCAGCAAAGCTCCAATTCTTCAGCATCCAAATCCCGATCTCCAGTACATAGTTGAGGTTGATGCCTCTGAGGTAGGAGCAGGTGCCGTGCTCTCCCAGAGACAGCCTAAGTCTGGTAGAATCCATCCAGTAGCATTTTTTTCTAGAAAGTTTTCTCCAGCGGAGATGAATTACGATGTTGGGAATCGAGAACTACTGGCCATCAAATTGGCATTGTCTGAATGGCGACATCTTCTGGAAGGGGCTCCCAAACCTTTTTCTATCCTCACTGACCATAAAAACCTACTGTACCTTCAGACTGCAAGACGTTTGAACTCACGTCAGGCTCGATGGGCTCTGTTTTTCTCCCCTTTTAATTTTGTTCTTTCTTATGTTCCTGGGCATAAAAACAAGAAAGCCGATGCTCTTTCCAGACAGTTTGCTACCTCTGAAGAAGACCAACCTACCGAGCAGTATATAATCCCACCTCACAAAATTGTCGCACAGATCTCTACGGCTCTTTCCCAACAGTTACAAGAAACCCAGAATTGTGTTCCCCAAGGCTTGAAGATACCACCAGGTCGCCTGTTCGTAGCCCCTAGCCTCAGAAAACCTGTACTCCTCTGGGCACATGATGGTGTTTTATCTGGTCATCCTGGTGTCATCATCACTCTTAAGACCTTGCAGCGTCATGTCTGGTGGCCTCATATGAAAAGGGACGTTACTGACTATGTGGCTGCCTGTCCAACTTGTGCTGCTAATAAAGTACCCCGTACATTGCCTACTGGACTGTTACAACCACTTTCAGCACCTCGTCAGCCTTGGACCCATTTGACTATGGACTTCATTACAGACTTACCCAAGTCCGAGGGCATGACTGCTATATGGGTCATAGTGGATCGCTTTTCAAAAATGTCTCATTTTGTGCCGCTCCCGGGATTACCTACAGCGGAAGCATTGTCTACTCTCTTCCTTTCCCATATTGTGAGATATCATGGCATACCTACCAATGTCGTCTCAGACCGCGGATCCCAGTTTGTTTCCCGATTCTGGAGAGCGTTCTGCAAGAAACTGGGAGTAACGCTTTCACTCTCTACCTCACATCACCCTCAAACAGATGGTCAAACCGAACGCATGAACCAGACCCTAGAAACCTATCTTCGACTTTATGTCAATGCCTTACACTCCAACTGGTCTGAGTATTTGCCTTTAGCTGAGTTCGCCATTAATTCCCGTTGGCACAGTGCTCTTCATACCACACCATTCTACGCAGCCCTAGGCTATCACCCTCAGACTTTTCCCCTACTTCAGCCTTCTTCTGGTGTACCAGCAGCAGATCAGCGGGTTAAAAATATTCTGCTACATTGGAAAAAGATTCGCTTATTACTACGGAAGTCAGCAGGCAAGTATGCACTTTTTTCCAACAAACGAAGACGCCATATACCTCCATATGTGGTGGGGGACAGAGTTTGGCTATCAACCAAATATGTGAGACTGAAACAACCTTCTACCAAATTGGGCCCTCGATTCATTGGTCCTTACAGAATTATTGCTCGAGTCGGGCCAGTCTCCTATCGGTTGAAATTACCCTCCTCTCTCCAGATTCATCCTGTGTTCCACGTTTCCCTCCTCAAAAAAGCAATTTTCAATCGCTACTCCAGAACGCAACAGCTACCTCCTCCTGTTCTTGTTGATGGACAAAATGAGTTTGAAGTCTCCAAGATTCTTGATTCTAGAAGACAGGGTCGTGGCCTTCGGTATCTGGTTCATTGGAAGGGATATCCTGTCACAGACCGTTCCTGGGTTCCAGCCAAAGATCTGCATGCCCCTTCTCTTATTCGAGACTTCCATGCCTCCTTTCCCACTAAGCCCCGCTACGCCCCCGGAGGGGTCCACTGGGGAGGGGGCCCTGTCATGTACCTGGGTATATTTGAACCGGGATCTTCCTGGTCCCAAAGCTGCAGCCTTACCTGTTGCGCTACTGAGCAGATCTAGACTTTTGGAAATGTCCTCTCAGTATTAAACATTACCTTGGACTCACCAGCCCCACCTACTGCCAGCTGTGGACAATTTTCAATCAAAGCAGCCCTTAAAAAGGAAGTGATGCTATCTCTCAGCGCCCGTTTGTGTGGAATAGCTCCCTGGGTGTTGTGACTGCTTTTTGATCCTGATTTTCGTGTTGAACTTCTGCCTGAATTCCTGACTACTCTCCAGCCTGCTGATTTTGTACTTCACTGCCAGCTCGTGTATGACCTTTGCCTGCCTGACCACTCTCTGGATTTCGATCGTGTACCATTTTGCCTGATCTGTTGCCAACCTAATCTGCCTGACTAGGTTTTCGCCTGAATCCTCAGCACACAAGTTCCACTTCGGACACTACCTATCACAGGTACCTTACAGAAGGACACTTGGGGAAACTATCAGTGTGCTATTCTGTGCTAAACCTTGTTTGTAGGGACAGAGAAGGACAGTGAGGGAAAGTGTCAGTGTGCTATTCTGTGCTAAACCAATCTTGCTGAACCATATTTGAAATCCTTGAGTTTAGGGACAGAGAAGGACACTCGTGGAAACTATCAGTGTGCTATTCTGTGCTAAATCTTGTTTGTAGGGACAGAGAAGGACAGTGAGGGAAACTGTCAGTGTGCTATTCTGTGCTAAACCAATCTTGCTGAACCATATTTGAAATCCTTGAGTTTAGGGCCAGAGAAGGACAATCGGGGAAACTGTCAGTGTGCTATTCTGTGCTAAACCTTGTTTGTAGGGACAGAGAAGGACAGTGAGGGAAAGTGTCAGTGTGCTATTCTGTGCTAAACCAATCTTGCTGAACCATATTTGAAATCCTTGAGTTTAGGGCCAGAGAAGGACACTCGGGGAAACTGTCAGTGTGCTATTCTGTGCTAAACCTTGTTTGTAGGGACAGAGAAGGACAGTGAGGGAAAGTGTCAGTGTGCTATTCTGTGCTAAACCAATCTTGCTGAACCATATTTGAAATCCTTGAGATTAGGGACAGAGAAGGACACTCGGGGAAACTGTCAGTGTGCTATTCTGTGCTAAACCTTGTTTGTAGGGACAGAGAAGGACAGTGAGGGAAAGTGTCAGTGTGCTATTCTGTGCTAAACCAATCTTGCTGAACCATATTTGAAATCCTTGAGTTTAGGGACAGAGAAGGACACTCGTGGAAACTATCAGTGTGCTATTCTGTGCTAAATCTTGTTTGTAGGGACAGAGAAGGACAGTGAGGGAAACTGTCAGTGTGCTATTCTGTGCTAAACCAATCTTGCTGAACCATATTTGAAATTCTTGAGTTTAGGGCCAGAGAAGGACACTCGGGGAAACTGTCAGTGTGCTATTCTGTGCTAAACCTTGTTTGTAGGGACAGAGAAGGACAGTGAGGGAAAGTGTCAGTGTGCTATTCTGTGCTAAACCAATCTTGCTGAACCATATTTGAAATCCTTGAGTTTAGGGCCAGAGAAGGACACTCGGGGAAACTGTCAGTGTGCTATTCTGTGCTAAACCTTGTTTGTAGGGACAGAGAAGGACAGTGAGGGAAAGTGTCAGTGTGCTATTCTGTGCTAAACCAATCTTGCTGAACCATATTTGAAATCCTTGAGTTTAGGGACAGAGAAGGACACTCGGGGAAACTGTCAGTGTGCTATTCTGTGCTAAACCTTGTTTGTAGGGACAGAGAAGGACAGTGAGGGAAAGTGTCAGTGTGCTATTCTGTGCTAAACCAATCTTGCTGAACCATATTTGAAATCCTTGAGTTTAGGGACAGAGAAGGACACTCATGGAAACTATCAGTGTGCTATTCTGTGCTAAATCTTGTTTGTAGGGACAGAGAAGGACAGTGAGGGAAACTGTCAGTGTGCTATTCTGTGCTAAACCAATCTTGCTGAACTATATTTGAAATCCTTGAGTTTAGGGCCAGAGAAGGACACTTAGGGAAACTGTCAGTGTGCTATTCTGTGCTAAACCTTGTTTGTAGGGACAGAGAAGGACAGTGAGGGAAAGTGTCAGTGTGCTATTCTGTGCTAAACCAATCTTGCTGAACCATATTTGAAATCCTTGAGTTTAGGGACAGAGAAGGACACTCAGGGAAACTGTCAGTGTGCTATTCTGTGCTAAACCAATCTTGCTGAACCATATTTGAAATCCTTGAGTTTAGGGACAGAGAAGGACACTCGGGGAAACTGTCAGTGTGCTATTCTGTGCTAAACCTTGTTTGTAGGGACAGAGAAGGACAGTGAGGGAAAGTGTCAGTGTGCTATTCTGTGCTAAACCAATCTTGCTGAACCATATTTGAAATCCTTGAGTTTAGGGCCAGAGAAGGACACTCAGGGAAACTGTCAGTGTGCTATTCTGTGCTAAACCTTGTTTGTACGGACAGAGAAGGACAGTGAGGGAAAGTGTCAGTGTGCTATTCTGTGCTAAACCAATCTTGCTGAACCATATTTGAAATCCTTGAGTTTAGGGCCAGAGAAGGACACTTGGGGAAACTGTCAGTGTGCTATTCTGTGCTAAACCTTGTTTGTAGGGACAGAGAAGGACAGTGAGGGAAAGTGTCAGTGTGCTATTCTGTGCTAAACCAATCTTGCTGAACCATATTTGAAATCCTTGAGTTTAGGGACAGAGAAGGACACTCTGGGAAACTGTCAGTGTGCTATTCTGTGCTAAACCTTGTTTGTAGGGACAGAGAAGGACAGTGAGGGAAACTGTCAGTGTGCTATTCTGTGCTAAACCAATCTTGCTGAACCATATTTGAAATCCTTGAGTTTAGGGACAGAGAAGGACACTCGTGGAAACTATCAGTGTGCTATTCTGTGCTAAATCTTGTTTGTAGGGACAGAGAAGGACAGTGAGGGAAACTGTCAGTGTGCTATTCTGTGCTAAACCAATCTTGCTGAACTATATTTGAAATCCTTGAGTTTAGGGCCAGAGAAGGACACTTAGGGAAACTGTCAGTGTGCTATTCTGTGCTAAACCTTGTTTGTAGGGACAGAGAAGGACAGTGAGGGAAAGTGTCAGTGTGCTATTCTGTGCTAAACCAATCTTGCTGAACCATATTTGAAATCCTTGAGTTTAGGGCCAGAGAAGGACACTCTGGGAAACTGTCAGTGTGCTATTCTGTGCTAAACCTTGTTTGTAGGGACAGAGAAGGACAGTGAGGGAAAGTGTCAGTGTGCTATTCTGTGCTAAACCAATCTTGCTGAACCATATTTGAAATCCTTGAGTTTAGGGACAGAGAAGGACACTCAGGGAAACTGTCAGTGTGCTATTCTGTGCTAAACCAATCTTGCTGAACCATATTTGAAATCCTTGAGTTTAGGGACAGAGAAGGACACTCGGGGAAACTGTCAGTGTGCTATTCTGTGCTAAACCTTGTTTGTAGGGACAGAGAAGGACAGTGAGGGAAAGTGTCAGTGTGCTATTCTGTGCTAAACCAATCTTGCTGAACCATATTTGAAATCCTTGAGTTTAGGGCCAGAGAAGGACACTCAGGGAAACTGTCAGTGTGCTATTCTGTGCTAAACCTTGTTGGTACGGACAGAGAAGGACAGTGAGGGAAAGTGTCAGTGTGCTATTCTGTGCTAAACCAATCTTGCTGAACCATATTTGAAATCCTTGAGTTTAGGGCCAGAGAAGGACACTTGGGGAAACTGTCAGTGTGCTATTCTGTGCTAAACCTTGTTTGTAGGGACAGAGAAGGACAGTGAGGGAAAGTGTCAGTGTGCTATTCTGTGCTAAACCAATCTTGCTGAACCATATTTGAAATCCTTGAGTTTAGGGACAGAGAAGGACACTCGGGGAAACTGTCAGTGTGCTATTCTGTGCTAAACCTTGTTTGTAGGGACAGAGAAGGACAGTGAGGGAAACTGTCAGTGTGCTATTCTGTGCTAAACCAATCTTGCTGAACCATATTTGAAATCCTTGAGTTTAGGGACAGAGAAGGACACTCTGGGAAACTGTCAGTGTGCTATTCTGTGCTAAACCAATCTTGCTGAAGCATATTGCAAATCCTTGTGTTTAGGGACAGAGAAGGATAGGCAGGGGACAGTGTCAGTGTCATTGTTGCTAAGCCTCCTGCACAGTATACACCTGAAGGTAGCCCTTATTGCTGTTTTTCCCATCTCCCTGCAGGCCATCCATTAAAATGTCTGGAAGGCAAACAAGGAGAGGCAGACAGTCAGGAGGCAAAAAAAGAGGGCAAGCAGGCTCTGTGTCTGGGGGCAACAGTGCTGGTCGTGGACGCAGTGCATTGTTATCAGCACATGGCCATGGGGCACGCTTGTCCTTCTTTTCGGCAGCTGGACATGTTGAGCCACATCATGCCGAAGACTTGGTAGAGTGGATGACCAAGCCCACCTCATCCTCCTCATCCTCTCTCACCCAGGCTCAGGGTACTGGCAAAGCAGCTGCCAAAGCGTCCTCTTCTCTGGTATCAATGTCATCATTAGTCACTCCTTCCCTAGACCCACCATGTCCTCCTCCTGAGGAGTCCCCCGAACTGTTTGAGCACAGTGTTGGGTACATGCTCCAGGAGGATGCCCAGCGTTTCAAAGGATCTGATGATGATACCCAGCTAGAGGAAGGCAGTAGCGTGAGAGCAGAGAGAGGGGATGCTCAAGAAGGACACCAATCTGGCAGTCATGCTCCAGCAGCTGCAGCATACTGCCAGATTGGCTCCAGTGATGAGGAGGGAGGGGATGATGAGGTCACTGACTCCACATGGGTGCCTAATAGGAGAGTGGAGGAGGAGGAGGATGAGGAGGAGGCACATCTCCAACGAGGCAGGATGCCCTTGGGTGGCCAGCGTATGGGCAGCACACCGACGGAATCACACCGCAGAGCTCCGCCTGTGCAGGGCGCTGCCTCTGCCCGTCATTCAAAAAGTTCTTTGGTGTGGGCCTTTTTTGAGGCGAGTGCATCAGATCGCACAGCTGCTGTTTGCAACATATGTCTCAAGCGTATATCGCGTGGCCAAAACATCAGCCGCTTGGGCACCACATGCTTGATCAGACATATGTTGACCTGCCATGCAGCTCGTTGGCAAGCCTACCTTAAAGACCCACACCAAAGAACAAGGCGGACCTCTCCTTGCACCGCATCAGCTGGGATCTCCAACACCACTATACCTTCAGTCCTCTTAGAAACCTGCACTGAGAGGAATGAAGGTGTAGAATTAGGTGTGTCACAGCCAAGTACTTGCGGCCACTCTGCTAGCAGTACACCGACGTCCGATTCTAGCAGGCAAATTTCCCTGCCCCAGCTGCTGGACCGTCGAAAGAAGTTCACTCCCAGCCATCCACATGCCCAGCGGTTGAATGCTAGCTTGGATAAATTGCTAGCGCTGCAACTGCTGTCTTTTCAGTTGGCAGACTCGGCCCCCTTCCGTGAGTTTGTGCAATGTGCGGTTTCTCAGTGGCAGGTTCCCAAACGCCACTTTTTCTCACGGAAGGCGATTCCGGCTCTCTACAGGCATGTGGAAGGCAATGTCTTGGCCTCGCTGGACAGGGCGGTCAGCGGTAAGGTGCATATTACCGCTGACTCATGGTCCAGCAGGCATGGACAGGGACGTTACCTTTCTTTCACGGCCCATTGGGTCACTCTTTTGGCAGCTGGGAAGGATGCAGGACAAGGTGCAGTAGTGTTGGAGGTTGTTCCACCGCCACGCCTCCAAAATGCTACTACTGGTTGTGACACACCTCTCTCCTCCACCCCCTCCTCTTCTTCTTCCTCCATGGCCTCTTCCTGTGGTTTGTCCTCGGAACCAGCGGTGCTCCGTAGGCGTTCAAGGGGCTACGCAAGTACGCAGGCAAAAAGATGCCATGCCGTGCTTGCGCTGGTGTGTTTGGGGGACAGGAGCCATACTGGGGCAGAGGTCCTGTCTGCTCTGCAGGGGCAGGCCGAGAGGTGGTTGACGCCACGCCAGCTTAAGCCAGGAATGGTGGTTTGCGACAATGGCACTGTCATGGATATGCAGTAGTGTTTGTCTGTCAGCTTACCTTCCTTCCCATGTGTTCATCTTAGAGGCCAGAACCCTTTCACCTGGCTTCCTTTATAATCTCCTCCCAGCCTGACTCCACCCCAGGTCCTATCACAGAACACTATATTAAACTGTGCACTACAAGCCTGCTTGGCTGATCAACGTGTTTGTTAGGCATTGTGTGTTTGGGTTCCTGCCTGCCGTGTACTACGTCTGTCTCTCTGTTACGTTATTGGCTTGTCCCCGACTATCCCTGTCTGCTCGTGACCCTTGACCTTCGGCTCATTCTTCGTTATCCTTGTCTGCTTGTGGCCCCTGACCTTCAGCTTGTTATTCGGTTCTCTCTTATCGTGTGCTGCTGCTTCCCCTCTTTTCCCCTTATCCTACGGGGCGTGAGCTAGGAAACTCCAGGGGCGCGACCTGGTCCCAGCCTGCAGCTAACATCTTCACCACTAGAGGCCCTGGAGAAGACCAGCTGGGTCTTAGACTCCGCGCCCTGGGGAATCTTGGCTCTAGCTTCCGTTTGGATCCCGGTTGTGCTCCTCTGGTCCCGCTTTCCACAACCACCCAGTTTCCTATCCGCAGAAGCCAGCCATAGGGTTCACTACCTCGCGGTGCACTCCTGTCCCCCTACGGTGTGCATCTGTCACCTGGCCACAGGTGACCCTGACAGTTTGATCAGCCATGAACCCGGCTGACATCCCGCTTCCCGCGGATGATCCATTGCAGGGCATAGTTTGCAGACTTGAAACCCAGGAATCTAATCAGACTCAGGTGATGCGATTCCTCCAGGATCTGGCTTCTCGCTTCGAGCAGCTTCAGGCCTCCTTGGGAACCCCGAATCTGCAACCTCAAATACAACCAGCGGCTGCACCTATTGCACCAGTCGCAGCCACGCACTCACTACAACTGCCAGCTCCGTCCCGTTTCTCTGGGGACTCCAAGGCAGGGGGTTCCTTAGCCAATGCACAATTCATTTTGAGCTCCAGCCCCAAAACTTCTTGTCTGATCGGGCTAAGGTAGCCTATATCATTTCCCTCCTCTCTGGTGAAGCTTTAGCCTGGGCAGCCCCTCTGTGGGAACTGAATGATCCAGTGGTTTCTAGCCTGTCTGGCTTCTTGAAACTTTTTCGGAATATCTTCGAAGAACCGGCTCGTGTCTCTTCAGCGGCCAGCGCCCTTTTACGTCTCCGCCAAGAGTCTGCTTTTGTGGGACAGTATGCCCTTCATTTCCGCATACTGTCGGCTGAGTTGAGCTGGAACAATGAAGCCTTAGTCGCAACCTTTTTGCATGGCCTGTCTGATAGAGTGAAGGATGAATTAGCAGGAAGAACCATCCCCACTGATCTGGCCGGCATTATCTCCTTGTGTAACCAGATCGATATTCGCTTTCAGGAGAGGACCTTAGAAAAGCAACGCCAGCACTCCTTGGTTCTTAGTCAGCCTGAGCTCCCCTCTCTTCGACCCGTAGAGCATCTCCTACCAGCTGAGGAACCCATGCAGCTGGGTCAGACCAGGCTATCCCCCGAGGAACGTGCTAGGCGCAGAACTCTTGGTCTGTGTCTTTACTGTGGGGGCAAAGGTCATTTTCGTGACACTTGCTCTCTTTGTCCAGAAAAACGTTCGGGTCCACTTCATCTGGAAAGTGGAGTATTGGACCCAGAAATATCACCTTCCCCTTCTCGTCTTCTGCTTTCTGTGTTCCTTCATGTTGGTGCTTCTTCTCATTCGGTCTCAGCATATCTGGATTCCGGAGCCGCTGGTAACTTCATGGACTGGGAAATCGCATCGTCCATGAGACTTACTCTTTTGCCCCTCACCACGCCATTGGTGGTCTTGGCGATTGATGGTACTGTTCTCCCAGGGGGACCTATCCGCTTCCAGACCCTCCCTGTTAAGATGTCGGTAGGGACACTCCACCAGGAGTGGATATCCTTCCTTATCTTACCCAAGGCCTCAACGCCTATAATTTTGGGTCTCCCATGGTTACAGCTCCATTCTCCTCATGTGGACTGGACTACTGGACAGATCCTGGCTTGGGGTCCCTCCTGTTCCTCGTCCTGCCTACCCAAGGTTGCCCCCTGTGAACCTGAGCCGGTCATTCTTTCCAGGTTGCATAACCATTTACATTTCTCTGTCCCTAACCACCCTTGGACGCACAGCCAGGCTACCTTGTCTACAAGTCCTGCAGTCGCTACATCTTGCGATGCGATTCAGGTAGTCGCTACACCTGACTCAGCTATTCACTCTGCCTCTGTACTAGTTATGCCAGTCCAGCCCATGCCCAGTGAGCCTCCTACTTTTTCTTGTTCAGGACATTCTGCTTGTCCTTCAGCTATTCAGATTGACTCCAGCGACATGTCACCTTCTAACCAACCTGACTTCAGGGTTCCACTGACATCTGCCCAGTCTGATGGTCCTGTGCAAGATGACCAGTTCCCCTTTAAGGGTCTAGGGGACCCTCCTCAGATTCCTGTTGATCCTCTGAAGCCCTTGCTTATTCCTAGAGAGCCTTTGGTCCTCAATAGATCTTCTTGTCATCTCCCTACCTCGTTTTCGGTCTCTGAGGATAATCTTAAGTACGAGGTTAGACAAGTTCTGGATTCTCGGCTCTGCAGAGGCATTCTTCAGTACCTTGTGCATTGGAGAGGTTTTGGTCCTGAGGAGGCGTCTTGGATCGCTGCATCTGAGGTCGCTGCACCTCATCTGTTGAGGAGGTTTCATCAGAGATTTCCCTTTAAGCCTGGGCCCAGGCGGTGGAGGGCCCATAAAAGGGAGGGTACTGTCATGGATATGCAGTAGTGTTTGTCTGTCAGCTTACCTTCCTTCCCATGTGTTCATCTTAGAGGCCAGAACCCTTTCACCTGGCTTCCTTTATAATCTCCTCCCAGCCTGACTCCACCCCAGGTCCTATCACAGAACACTATATTAACCTGTGCACTGCAAGCCTGCTTGGCTGATCAACGTGTTTGTTAGGCATTGTGTGTTTGGGTTCCTGCCTGCCGTGTGCTACGTCTGTCTCTCTGTTACGTTATTGGCTTGTCCCTGACTATCCCTGTCTGCTCGTGACCCTTGACCTTCGGCTCGTTCTTCGTTATCCTTGTCTGCTTGTGGCCCCTGACCTTCAGCTTGTTATTCGGTTCTCTCTTATCGTGTGCTGCTGCTTCCCCTCTTTTCCCCTTATCCTACGGGGCGTGAGCTAGGAAACTCCAGGGGCCGCGACCTGGTCCCAGCCTGCAGCTAACATCCTCACCACTAGAGGCCCTGGAGAAGACCAGCTGGGTCTTAGACTCCGCGCCCTGGGGAATCTTGGCTCTAGCTTCCGTTTGGATCCCGGTTGTGCTCCTCTGGTCCCGCTTTCCACAACCACCCAGTTTCCTATCCGCAGAAGCCAGCCATAGGGTTCACTACCTCGTGGTGCACTCCTGTCCCCCTACGGTGTGCATCTGTCACCTGGCCACAGGTGACCCTGACAGGCACCAACCTCCTCTCCGCCCTCCGACAGGGACAACTGACCCATGTGCCCTGTATGGCTCACGTCCTTAACCTGGTGGTGCAGCGGTTCTTGGGCAGGTACCCGGGCTTACAGGATGTCCTGAGGCAGGCCAGGAAAGTCTGTGTGCATTTCCGCAGATCTTATAATGCCAGTGCTCGCCTGGCTGAGCTGCAAAAGGAGTTGAACCTGCCCAAGAACCGCCTTATATGTGACATGCCCACCAGGTGGAACTCAACGTTGGCCATGCTGCAGCGGCTGCACACGCAGCAGAGGGCCATTAATGAGTACCTGTGCGACTACGGCACCAGGACAGGGTCAGGGGAGCTCGGGTTTTTTTCACCACGCCAGTGGGGCATGATCAGGGATGCATGCACTGTCCTGGCACCATTTGAGGAGGCCACGAGGATGGTGAGCAGTGACAGTGCATGCATCAGTGACACTGTACCTCTTGTCCACCTGTTGGAGCACACGCTGCGTGGAATAATGGACAGGGCACTTGAGGCAGAACAGAGGCAGGAAGAGGAGGACTTCCTTGCCTCTCAAGGCCCCCTTTACCCAGACAGTGTTCCTTCTGTCCCACCCATCGCACAGGAAGAGGAGGAGGAGGAGGAGGAGGATTGTGTCAGCATGGAGGTGGAGGCTGGCACTCAGCATCATCAGCAGCAGTCTTTTAGGGATGATTTACAGTCCCAAGAAACCAGTGGACTTGTATGTGGCTGGGAGGAGGTGGCTGCGGATCATGTCGTCCTTAGTGACCCAGAGGACTCCGGACTGAATGCCTCAGCTAACCTACGCTGCATGGCCTCCCTGATCCTGCAAAGTCTGCGGAAGGACCCTCGTATTCTTCGGATCAAGGAGAGGGACCATTACTGGCTGGCCACTCTCCTTGATCCACGGTACAAGGGTAAGGTTGCGGACCTTATGTTACCGTCGCAGAGGGAGCAGAGGATGAGACAACTCCGGGAGGCCTTGCAGAAAGGTCTGTGCAACGCGTTCCCAGAGACTGGGAGGTTACAAACTCCTGGTCCTGGACAACGAGTTGCTGAGGCTTCGGGCAGTCAAAGAAGGAGCGGTGGGGAAGGTGGCCGTCTGACCGATGCGTTCAGACAATTCTTTAGTCCGCAGCCCCAAAGTATGATCGGTTCCAGCAACCATCGCCAGCGTCTGATATACATGGTGCAGGAATACCTAGGGGCAAGGTCAGACTTGGACACCTTCCCCACCGAAAATCCTCTGGCTTACTGGGTCTTGAGGATGGATCACTGGCCAGAGCTTGCACAGTATGCAATTGAGCTACTGGCCTGTCCTGCATCCAGCGTTCTTTCAGAACGCACATTCAGTGCTGCTGGAGGATTTGTCACGGATCACAGGGTGCGCCTGTCCACCGACTCGGTTGATCGACTGACTTTCATCAAGATGAACCAGTCTTGGATCACCACCAGCTACCACACACCTGATGCTGATATAACAGACTAATTGATTTTAAAATGTCACATCCCTTCAAGACTGATGCTGATGCTGAGTGCCTGTGCTGTTATGTTGACTGGCTATCCTCCTCCTCCTCCTCAATGATCCGATTAATGATGATAGCTTGGAAGATCATTTTGGTTTATGGGTGCCGCCACCAGTGGCTAAGGCCCAATTTTTCAGCCCCTGTTCAACAGGGGCGTGTAATTACAATTTTTGATGCAATACTTTGCAACAGGGCTCATTGCTGTGCTCCAAGTACAGTATCTGTGAGGGGTTGCAGTGTTGTGCCACCAGTGGCTAAGGCCCAATTTTTCAGCCCCTGTTTAACAGGGGCGTGTAATTACAATTTTTGATGCAATACTTTGCAACAGGGCTCATTGCTGTGCTCCAAGTACAGTATCTGTGAGGGGTTGCAGTGTTGTGCCACCAGTGGCTAAGGCCCAATTTTTCAGCCCCTGTTTAACAGGGGCGTGTAATTACAATTTTTGATGCAATACTTTGCAACAGGGCTCATTGCTGTGCTCCAAGTACAGTATCTGTGAGGGGATGCAGTGTTGTGCCACCAGTGGCTAAGGCCCAATTTTTCAGCCCCTGTTTAACAGGGGCGTGTAATTACAATTTTTGATGCAATACTTTGCAACAGGGCTCATTGCTGTGCTCCAAGTACAGTATCTGTGAGGGGTTGCAGTGTTGTGCCACCAGTGCCTAAGGCCAAATTTTTCAGCCCCTGTTCAACAGGGGCATGCAATTATAATTATTGATCTAATAATTCACAGCAGGGCCCATTGCTGCGCCCACCAAGAGTAACTGTCAGGCCTTACAGTGTTGTGTCAACACCACCACCACCACCACCAAAGGCCCAATTTTTCAGCCCCTGTTCAACAGGGGCATGCAATTATAATTATTGATCTAATAATTCACAGCAGGGCCCATTGCTGCGCCCACCAAGAGTAACTGTGAGCCCTTACAGTGTTGTGGCACCAGCACCACCATCAAAGGCCCAATTTTTACTACCACTGTTCAACAATTATATGTTATTACAATTCCTGATATAATAGTTGACAGCAGGGCGTTCCAGCACCCACCAAGAGTAACTGTGAGTGCTTACAGTGTTGTGCCAACACCAACACCTAAGGGGCCAATTTCTGCAGAGTATATACGGCAGGTCCCTACTTTCAAACATCCAACTTACAAACGACTCCTACTTGCAAACGGAAGAAGACAACAGGAAGTGAGAGGAAATCTACCCCTAGTAAGGAAAATTCTCTCCTGTAAGAATTAATATGGGAGAAAGGTGTCTCCTCTCTACTGATGCTTTATCACCAATCCTTGTTTCAATAAAAACACCACATTTCAAAAACAGTTGTCATTGGGACGCAAAGTGAGGTGAAATGTTCTGAACAGGGGCACAGACAGCAAAACAAATGTTACAGGGGTGATAACCCTTCCCTATGTTTTCCAAAAAGCTTAAAAATAGATTTTTTGGCTGGAGCTACACTTAAACAATGTACGTGTTCAAAATTACAAACAGATTCTACTTAAGAACAAACCTACAGTCCCTGTCTTGTTTACACCGGTCTTGTTTACACCGCCTGTATACTGCTGTTCAGAGTATATAGGGCCTTTTTTATTTTGTGTTGCGGGGTTCCCCTTAATATCCAAACAAGACCCAAAGGGGCTGGTAATGGGCTGGGGTAGGGGGGGGGGTGATGGGGTAGCTATGCCATTTTTCTTAAAGATTTTCATCCATATTACCGGGACCAGACATTACATTAAAGCCACAAGCAGTTTTAAATGGCTTTTTTTTCCTTTAGAAATGTCATTTTGTGCAGGGACAGTTCTAAACACGGGAAACACGTGGCACTTCGCAGGCATACTTTAGACACCCCCAGGTACGATATTTAAAGGAATATTTGACTTTTTTTTTTCACTTTATGCATCATTAAAATGCCTGCTCCCGAAAAACGTCCGTTTTTAAAACTTCTTTTTGCATTGATACATGTCCCCTGGTGCAGAACCCGGGTTCCCAAACTCTGTTTAAGACAATAACATGGATAATAGTCGTTATAATTAGCACTTTAGAATTCGAACGTTCGCATCCATTGTATTTAATAGGGTTCTAATGTTCGTGCGAACTTTCGGTCCGTTCGCGGGTTCTGGTGCGAACCGAACCCGGGGGTGTTCGGCTCATCACTACTCTGGGCCATCAGTGGTGTACTATGGACCATCCCTGATGTACTGTGGATCATCACTGATGTATTGTGGATCATCACTGATGTACTGTGGATCATCGCTGATGAAATGAGGACCATCCCTGATGTACTGTGGACCATCACTGATGTACTGTGGACCATCACTGATGTACTGTGGATCATCACTGATGTTCTATGGACCATCACTGATGTACTGTGGATCATCACTGATGTACTATAGATCATCACTGATGTTCTATGGCCCATCACGGATGTACTGTGGATCATCACTGATGAACTATAGATCATCACTGATGTACTGTGGATTATCACTGATGTACTGAGGATCATCACTGATGTACTGAGGATCACCACTGATGTACTATAGATCATCACTGATGTTCTATGGCCCATCACGGATGTACTGAGGATCATCACTGATGTACTATGGATCATCACTTGTACTGTGGATCATCACTGATGTACTGTGGATCATCACTGATGTACTGTGGATCATCACTGATGTACTGAGGATCATCACTGATGTATTATGGATCATCACTGATGTACTATGGATCATCCCTGGTGTACTATGGACCATCACTGATGTACTATGGACCATCACTGATGTACTGTGGATCATCACTGATGTACTATAGATCATCACTGATGTACTATGGACCATCACTGATGTACTGTGGATCATCACTGATGTACTATGGATCATCACTGATGTACTATGGATCATCACTGATGTACTGTGGATCATCACTGATGTACTATGGACCATCCTTGATGTACTGTGGATCATCACTGATGTACTGTGAATTATCACTGATGTACTGAGGATCATCACTGATGTACTATGGATCATCACTTGTACTG
Source organism: Rana muscosa (assembly GCA_029206835.1). Lineage (NCBI taxonomy): Eukaryota > Metazoa > Chordata > Amphibia > Anura > Ranidae > Rana > Rana muscosa. Next base: position 16,382,819 of record JARGYO010005562.1, read on the forward strand.
TGGATCATCACTGATGTACTGTGGATCATCACTGATGCACTGTGGATCGTCACTGATTTACTGTGGATCATTACTGATGTACTATAGATCATCACTGATGTACTATGAGCCATCACTGATGTACTGTGGATCATCACTGATGTACTATAGATCATCACTGATGTACTATGGGCCATCACTGGTGTACTATGGATCATCACTGATGTACTGTGGATCATCACTGATGTACTATAGATCATCACTGATGTACTATGGGCCATCACTGATGTACTGTGGATCATCAATTATGTACTGTGGATCATCACTGGTGTACTATGGATCATCACTGATGTACTATGGATCATCACTGATGTACTATGGATCATCACTGGTGTACTATGGATCATCACTGGTGTACTATGGATCATCACTGATGTACTATGGATCATCACTGATGTACTGTGGATCATCACTGATGTACTGTGGATCATCACTGATGTACTATGGGCCATCACAGGTGTACTATGGATCATCACTGATGTACTATGGACCATCCCTGATGTACTATGGACCATCCCTGATGTACTGTGGACCATTACTGATGTACTGTGGACCATCACTGATGTACTGTGGATCATCACTGATGTTATATGGACCATCACTGATGTACTGTGGATCATCACTGATGTACTGTGGATCATCACTAATGTACTATAGATCATCACTGATGTACTATGGACCATCACTGGTGTACTCTGGGCCATCACTGGTGTACTATGAACCATCCCTGATGTACTGTGGATCATCACTGATGTATTGTGGATCATCACTGATGTACTGTGGATCATCACTGATGTACTGTGGATCATCGCTGATGTACTGAGGACCATCCCTGATGTACTGTGGACCATCACTGATGTACTGTGGACCATCACTGATGTACTGTGGATCATCACTGATGTTCTATGGACCATCACTGATGTACTGTGGATCATCACTGATGTACTGTGGATCATCACTGATGTACTATAGATCATCACTGATGTTCTATGGCCCATCACTGATGTACTGTGGATCATCACTGATGCACTGTGGATCGTCACTGATTTACTGTGGATCATTACTGATGTACTATAGATCATCACTGATGTACTATGAGCCATCACTGATGTACTGTGGATCATCACTGATGTACTATAGATCATCACTGATGTACTATGGGCCATCACTGGTGTACTATGGATCATCACTGATGTACTGTGGATCATCACTGATGTACTATGGATCATCACTGATGTACTATGGGCCATTACTGATGTACTGTGGATCATCAATTAGGTACTGTGGATCATCACTGGTGTACTATGGATCATCACTGATGTACTATGGATCATCGCTGGTGTACTATGGATCATCACTGATGTACTATGGATCATCACTGATGTACTGTGGATCATCACTGATGTACTGTGGATCATCACTGATGTACTATGGGCCATCACAGGTGTACTATGGATCATCACTGATGTACTATGGACCATCCCTGATGTACTATGGACCATCCGTGATGTACTGTGGACCATTACTGATGTACTGTGGACCATCACTGATGTACTGTGGATCATCACTGATGTTATATGGACCATCACTGATGTACTGTGGATCATCACTGATGTACTGTAGATCATCACTGATGTACTGTGGATCATCACTGATGTACTGTGGATCATCACTAATGTACTATAGATCATCACTGATGTACTATGGACCATCACTGGTGTACTCTGGGCCATCACTGGTGTACTATGGACCATCCCTGATGTACTGTGGATCATCACTGATGTATTGTGGATCATCACTGATGTACTGTGGATCATCGCTGATGTACTGAGGACCATCCCTGATGTACTGTGGACCATCACTGATGTACTGAGGACCATCCCTAATGTACTGTGGACCATCACTGATGTACTGTGGACCATCACTGATGTACTGTGGATCATCACTGATGTTCTATGGACCATCACTGATGTACTGTGGATCATCACTGATGTACTATAGATCATCACTGATGTTCTATGGCCCATCACTGATGTACTGTGGATCATCACTGATGTACTGTGGATCATCACTGATGTACTATAGATCATCACTGATGTACTGTGGATCATCACTGATGTACTATAGATCATCACTGATGCACTATGGATCATCACTGGTGTACTATGGACCATCCCTGATGTACTGTGGATCATCACTGATGTACTGTGGATCATCACTGATGTACTGTGGATCATCACTGATGTACTATAGATCATCACTGATGTACTATGGCCCATCACTGGTGTACTATGGATCATCACTGGTGTACTATGGATCATCACTGGTGTACTATGGATCATCACTGATGTACTATGGACCATCCCTGATGTACTATGGACCATCCCTGATGTACTGTGGATCATCACTGATGTACTATCGATCATCACTGATGTACTATGGGCCATCGGTGGTGTACTATGGATCATCACTGGTGTACTATGAATAATCACTGATGTACTATGGATCATCCCTGATGTACTGTGGATCATCACTGATGTACTATAGATCATCACTGATGTACTATGGGCCATCAGTGGTGTACTATGGGCCATCACTGGTGTACTATGGATCATCACTGGTGTACTGTGGATCATCACTGGTGTACTGTGGACCATCACTGATGTACTGTGGATCATCACTGATGTACTGTGGATCATCACTGATGTACTGTGGATCATCACTGATGTACTGAGGATCATCACTGATGTACTGTGGATCATCACTGATGTACTTTGGGCCATCAATGGTGTACTATGGGCCATCACTGGTGTACTATGGATCATCACTGATGTACTCTGGATCATCACTGGTGTACTATGGATCATCACTGATGTTCTGTGGATCATCACTGGTGTACAGTGGATCATCACTGATGTACTGTGAACCATCACTGATGTATTGTGGATCATCACTGATGTACTGTGGATCATCACTGATGTACTGTGGATCATCACTGATGTACTGTGGATCATCACTGATGTACTGAGGATCATCACTGATGTACTGTGGATCATCATTGATGTACTGTGGATCATCACTGGTGTACTGTGGACCATCACTGATGTACTGTGGATCATCACTGATGTACTGTGGATCATCACTGATGTACTGAGGATCATCACTGATGTACTGAGGATCATCACTGATGTACTGTGGACCATCCCTGATGTACTGTGGACCATCCCTGATGTACTGTGGATCATCACTGATGTACTGTGGATCATCACTGATGTACTGTGGATCATCACTGATGTACTGAGGATCATCACTGATGTACTGTGGATCATCACAGGTGTACTATGGATCATCACTGATGTACTATGGACCATCACTGGTGTACTATGGATCATCACTGATGTACTGTGGATCATCACTGATGTACTGTGGATCATCACTGATGTACTCTGGATCATCACTGATGTACTCTGGATCATCACTGATATACTATGAGCCATCACTGATGTACTATGGGCCATCACTGATGTACTATGGATCATCACTGATGTACTATGGATCATCACTGGTGTACTATGGATCATCACTGGTGTACTATGGATCATCACTGATGTACTGTGGACCATCCCTGATGTACTGTGGATCATCACTGATGTACTGTGGATCATCACTGATGTACTGAGAATCATCACTGATGTACTGAGGATCATCACTGATGTACTGTGGATCATCACTGATGTACTGTGGATCATCACTGATGTACTGTGGATCATCACTGATGTACTATGGGCCATCACAGGTGTACTATGGGCCATCAGAGGTGTACTATGGATCATCACTGATGTACTATGGACCATCCCTGATGTACTATGGACCATCCCTGATGTACTGTGAACCATTACTGATGTACTGTGGACCATCACTGATGTACTGTGGATCATCACTGATATTCTATGGACCATCACTGATGTACTGTGGATCATCACTGATGTACTGTGGATCATCACTGATGTACTGTGGATCATCACTAATGTACTATAGATCATCACTGATGTACTATAGATCATCACTGATGTACTATGGATCATCACTGGTGTACTATGGACCATCCCTGATGTACTGTGGATCATCACTGATGTACTGTGGATCATCACTGATGTACTGTGGATCATCACTGATGTACTGTGGATCATCACTGATGTACTATAGATCATCACTGATGTACTATGGCCCATCACTGGTGTACTATGGATCATCACTGGTGTACTATGGATCATCACTGATGTACTATGGACCCTCCCTGATGTACTATGGACCATCCCTGATGTACTATGGACCATCCCTGATGTACTGTGGATCATCACTGATGTACTATAGATCATCACTGATGTACTATGGGCCATCGGTGGTGTACTATGAATCATCACTGGTGTACTATGGATCATCACTGATGTACTATGAATCATCACTGATGTACTATGGATCATCCCTGATGTACTGTGGATCATCCCTGATGTACTATAGATCATCACTGATGTACTATGGGCCATCAGTGGTGTACTATGGGCCATCACTGGTGTACTATGGATCATCACTGGTGTACTATGGACCATCCCTGATGTACTGTGGATCATCACTGATGTATTGTGGATCATCACTGATGTACTGTGGATCATCGCTAATGTACTGAGGACCATCCCTGATGTACTGAGGACCATCCCTGATGTACTGTGGACCATCACTGATGTACTGTGGACCATCACTGATGTACTGTGGATCATCACTGATGTTCTATGGACCATCACTGATGTACTGTGGATCATCACTGATGTACTATAGATCATCACTGATGTTCTATGGCCCATCACTGATGTACTGTGGATCATCACTGATGCACTGTGGATCGTCACTGATTTACTGTGGATCATTACTGATGTACTATAGATCATCACTGATGTACTAGGAGCCATCACTGATGTACTGTGGATCATCACTGATGTACTATAGATCATCACTGATGTACTATGGGCCATCACTGGTGTACTATGGATCATCACTGATGTACTGTGGATCATCTCTGATGTACTATGGATCATCACTGATGTACTATGGGCCATCACTGATGTACTGTGGATCATCAATTATGTACTGTGGATCATCACTGGTGTACTATGGATCATCACTGATGTACTATGGATCATCACTGGTGTACTATGGATCATCACTGGTGTACTATGGATCATCACTGGTGTACTATGGATCATCACTGATGTACTATGGATCATCACTGATGTACTGTGGATCATCACTGATGTACTGTGGATCATCACTGATGTACTATGGGCCATCACAGGTGTACTATGGATCATCACTGATGTACTATGGACCATCCCTGATATACTATGGACCATCCCTGATGTACTGTGGACCATTACTGATGTACTGTGGACCATCACTGATGTACTGTGGATCATCACTGATGTTATATGGACCATCACTGATGTACTGTGGATCATCACTGATGTACTGTAGATCATCACTGATGTACTGTGGATCATCACTGATGTACTGTGGATCATCACTAATGTACTATAGATCATCACTGATGTACTATGGACCATCACTGGTGTACTCTGGGCCATCACTGGTGTACTATGGACCATCCCTGATGTACTGTGGATCATCACTGATGTATTGTGGATCATCACTGATGTACTGTGGATCATCGCTGATGTACTGAGGACCATCCCTGATGTACTGTGGACCATCACTGATGTACTGTGGATCATCACTGATGTTCTATGGACCATCACTGATGTACTGTGGATCATCACTGATGTACTATAGATCATCACTGATGTACTATGGGCCATCGGTGGTGTACTATGAATCATCACTGGTGTACTATGGATCATCACTGGTGTACTATGAATCATCACTGATGTACTATGGATCATCCCTGATGTACTGTGGATCATCCCTGATGTACTATAGATCATCACTGATGTACTATGGGCCATCAGTGGTGTACTATGGGCCATCACTGGTGTACTATGGATCATCACTGGTGTACTATGGACCATCCCTGATGTACTGTGGATCATCACTGATGTATTGTGGATCATCACTGATGTACTGTGGATCATCGCTAATGTACTGAGGACCATCCCTGATGTACTGAGGACCATCCCTGATGTACTGTGGACCATCACTGATGTACTGTGGACCATCACTGATGTACTGTGGATCATCACTGATGTTCTATGGACCATCACTGATGTACTGTGGATCATCACTGATGTACTATAGATCATCACTGATGTTCTATGGCCCATCACTGATGTACTGTGGATCATCACTGATGCACTGTGGATCGTCACTGATTTACTGTGGATCATTACTGATGTACTATAGATCATCACTGATGTACTATGAGCCATCACTGATGTACTGTGGATCATCACTGATGTACTATAGATCATCACTGATGTACTATGGGCCATCACTGGTGTACTATGGATCATCACTGATGTACTGTGGATCATCACTGATGTACTATGGATCATCACTGATGTACTATGGGCCATCACTGATGTACTGTGGATCATCAATTATGTACTGTGGATCATCACTGGTGTACTATGGATCATCACTGATGTACTATGGATCATCACTGGTGTACTATGGATCATCACTGGTGTACTATGGATCATCACTGGTGTACTATGGATCATCACTGATGTACTATGGATCATCACTGATGTACTGTGGATCATCACTGATGTACTGTGGATCATCACTGATGTACTATGGGCCATCACAGGTGTACTATGGATCATCACTGATGTACTATGGACCATCCCTGATATACTATGGACCATCCCTGATGTACTGTGGACCATTACTGATGTACTGTGGACCATCACTGATGTACTGTGGATCATCACTGATGTTATATGGACCATCACTGATGTACTGTGGATCATCACTGATGTACTGTAGATCATCACTGATGTACTGTAGATCATCACTGATGTACTGTGGATCATCACTGATGTACTATAGATCATCACTGATGTTCTATGGCCCATCACTGATGTACTGTGGATCATCACTGATGTACTGTGAATCATCACTGATGTACTATAGATCATCACTGATGTACTGTGGATCATCACTGATGTACTATAGATCATCACTGATGTACTATGGATCATCACTGGTGTACTATGGACCATCCCTGATGTACTGTGGATCATCACTGATGTACTGTGGATCATCACTGATGTACTATAGATCATCACTGATGTACTATGGCCCATCACTGGTGTACTATGGATCATCACTGGTGTACTATGGATCATCACTGGTGTACTATGGATCATCCCTGATGTACTATGGACCATCCCTGATGTACTATGGACCATCCCTGATGTACTGTGGATCATCACTGATGTACTATAGATCATCACTGATGTACTATGGGCCATCGGTGGTGTACTATGGATCATCACTGGTGTACTATGGATCATCACTGGTGTACTGTGGATCATCACTGATGTACTATAGATCATCACTGATGTACTATGGGCCATCAGTGGTGTACTATGGGCCATCACTGGTGTACTATGGATCATCACTGGTGTACTGTGGATCATCACTGGTGTACTGTGGACCATCACTGATGTACTGTGGATCATCACTGATGTACTGTGGACCATCCCTGATGTACTGTGGATCATCACTGATGTACTGAGGATCATCACTGATGTACTGTGGATCATCACTGATGTACTGTGGATCATCACTGATGTACTGTGGATCATCACTGATGTACTATGGGCCATCACAGGTGTACTATGGGCCATCAGAGGTGTACTATGGGCCATCAGAGGTGTACTATGGATCATCACTGATGTACTATGGACCATCCCTGATGTACTATGGACCATCCCTGATGTACTGTGAACCATTACTGATGTACTGTGGACCATCACTGATGTACTGTGGATCATCACTGATATTCTATGGACCATCACTGATGTACTGTGGATCATCACTGATGTACTGTGGATCATCACTAATGTACTATAGATCATCACTGATGTACTATGGATCATCACTGGTGTACTATGGACCATCCCTGATGTACTGTGGATCATCACTGATGTACTGTGGATCATCACTGATGTACTGTAGACCATCCCTGATGTACTGTGGATCATCACTGATGTACTGTGGACCATCCCTGATGTACTGTGGATCGTCACTGATGTACTGTGGATCATCACTGATGTACTATGGACCCTCCCTGATGTACTATGGACCCTCCCTGATGTACTATGGACCATCCCTGATGTACTATGGACCATCCCTGATGTACTGTGGATCATCACTGATGTACTATAGATCATCACTGATGTACTATGGGCCATCGGTGGTGTACTATGGATCATCACTGGTGTACTATGAATCATCACTGATGTACTATGGATCATCCCTAATGTACTGTGGATCATCACTGATGTACTATAGATCATCACTGATGTACTATGGGCCATCAGTGGTGTACTATGGGCCATCACTGGTGTACTATGGATCATCACTGGTGTACTGTGGATCATCACTGGTGTACAGTGGACCATCACTGATGTACTGTGGACCATCACTGATGTACTGTGGATCATCACTGATGTACTGTGGATCATCACTGATGTACTGAGGATCATCCCTGATGTACTGAGGATCATCAATGATGTACTGTGGATCATCACTGATGTACTTTGGGCTATCACTGGTGTACTATGGGTCATCACTGGTGTACTATGGGTCATCACTGGTGTACTATGGATCATCACTGATGTACTATGGATCATCACTGATGTACTATGGATCATCACTGGTGTACTATGGATCATCACTGATGTACTGTGGATCATCACTGGTGTACTGTGGATCATCACTGATGTACTGTGGACCATCACTGATGTACTGTGGATCATCACTGATGTACTGTGGATCATCACTGATGTACTGTGGATCATCACTGATGTACTATGGATCATCACTGATGTACTGTGGATCATCACTGATGTACTGTGGATCATCACTGATGTACTATGGGCCATCACAGGTGTACTATGGATCATCACTGATGTACTATGGACCATCCCTGATGTACTATGGACCATCCCTGATGTACTGTGGACCATTACTGATGTACTGTGGACCATCACTGATGTACTGTGGATCATCACTGATGTTATATGGACCATCACTGATGTACTGTGGATCATCACTGATGTACTGTAGATCATCACTGATGTACTGTGGATCATCACTGATGTACTATGGATCATCACTGATGTACTGTGGACCATCACTGATGTACTGTGGACCATTAATGGTGTACTATGGATCATCACTGATGTACTGAGGATGATCACTGGTGTACTATGGATCATCACTGATGTACTATGGATCATTACTGATGTACTATGGATTATCACTGATGTACTGAGGATCTTCACTGATGTACTATGGATCATCACTTGTACTGTGGATCATCACTGATGTACTGTGGATCATCACTGATGTACTGTGGATCATCACTGATGTACTGAGGATCATCACTGATGTACTATGGATCATCACTGATGTACAATGGATCATCCCTGGTGTACTATGGACCATTACTGATGTACTATGGACCATCACTGATGTACTGTGGATCATCACTGATGTACTATAGATCATCACTGATGTACTATGGACCATCACTGATGTACTGTGGATCATCACTGATGTACTATGGATCATCACTGATGTACTATGGATCATCACTGGTGTACTATGGACCATCACTGATGTACTATGGACCATCACTGATGTACTGTGGACCATCACTGATGTACTGTGGACCATCACTGATGTACTGTGGACCATCAATGGTGTACTATGGATCATCACTGATGTACTGAGGATGATCACTGGTGTACTATGGATCATCACTGATGTACTATGGATCATTACTGATGTACTATGGATCATCACTGATGTACTGTGGATCATCACTGATGTACTGTGGATCATCACTGATGTACTATGGGCCATCACAGGTGTACTATGGATCATCACTGATGTACTATGGACCATCCCTGATGTACTATGGACCATCCCTGATGTACTGTGGACCATTACTGATGTACTGTGGACCATCAATGATGTTATATGGACCATCACTGATGTTATATGGACCATCACTGATGTACTATAGATCATCACTGATGTACTATGGACCATCACTGGTGTACTCTGGGCCATCACTGGTGTACTATGGACCATCCCTGATGTACTGTGGATCATCACTGATGTATTGTGGATCATCACTGATGTATTGTGGATCATCACTGATGTACTATGGATCATCACTGATGTACTATGGATCATCACTGGTGTACTATGGACCATCACTGATGTACTATGGACCATCACTGATGTACTGTGGACCATCACTGATGTACTGTGGACCATCACTGATGTACTGTGGACCATCAATGGTGTACTATGGATCATCACTGATGTACTGAGGATGATCACTGGTGTACTATGGATCATCACTGATGTACTATGGATCATTACTGATGTACTATGGATCATCACTGATGTACTGTGGATCATCACTGATGTACTGTGGATCATCACTGATGTACTATGGGCCATCACAGGTGTACTATGGATCATCACTGATGTACTATGGACCATCCCTGATGTACTATGGACCATCCCTGATGTACTGTGGACCATTACTGATGTACTGTGGACCATCAATGATGTTATATGGACCATCACTGATGTTATATGGACCATCACTGATGTACTATAGATCATCACTGATGTACTATGGACCATCACTGGTGTACTCTGGGCCATCACTGGTGTACTATGGACCATCCCTGATGTACTGTGGATCATCACTGATGTATTGTGGATCATCACTGATGTATTGTGGATCATCACTGATGTACTGTGGATCATCGCTGATGTACTGAGGACCATCCCTGATGTACTGTGGACCATCACTGATGTACTGTGGACCATCACTGATGTACGGTGGATCATCACTGATGCTCTATGGCCCATCACGGATGCACTGTGGATCATCACTGATGTACTATAGATCATCACTGATGTACTGTGGATTATCACTGATGTACTGAGGATCATCACTGATGTACTATAGATCATCACTGATGTTCTATGGCCCATCACGGATGTACTGTGGATCATCACTGATGTACTATAGATCATCACTGATGTACTGTGGATTACCACTGATGTACTGAGGATCATCACTGATGTACTATGGATCATCACTTGTACTGTGGATCATCACTGATGTACTGTGGATCATCACTGATGTACTGTGGATCATCACTGATGTACTGAGGATCATCACTGATGTACTATGGATCATCACTGATGTACTATGGATCATCCCTGGTGTACTATGGACCATTACTGATGTACTATGGATCATCACTGATGTACTATAGATCATCACTGATGTACTATGGACCATCACTGATGTACTGTGGATCATCACTGATGTACTATGGATCATCACTGATGTACTATGGATCATCACTGTTGTACTATGGACCATCACTGATGTACTATGGACCATCACTGATGTACTGTGGACCATCACTGATGTACTGTGGACCATCACTGATGTACTGTGGACCATCAATGGTGTACTATGGATCATCACTGATGTACTGAGGATGATCACTGGTGTACTATGGATCATCACTGATGTACTATGGATCATTACTGATGTACTATGGATCATCACTGATGTACTGTGGATCATCACTGATGTACTGTGGATCATCACTGATGTACTATGGGCCATCACAGGTGTACTATGGATCATCACTGATGTACTATGGACCATCCCTGATGTACTATGGACCATCCCTGATGTACTGTGGACCATTACTGATGTACTGTGGACCATCAATGATGTTATATGGACCATCACTGATGTTATATGGACCATCACTGATGTACAATAGATCATCACTGATGTACTATGGACCATCACTGGTGTACTCTGGGCCATCACTGGTGTACTATGGACCATCCCTGATGTACTGTGGATCATCACTGATGTATTGTGGATCATCACTGATGTATTGTGGATCATCACTGATGTACTATGGATCATCACTGATGTACTATGGATCATCACTGGTGTACTATGGACCATCACTGATGTACTATGGACCATCACTGATGTACTGTGGACCATCACTGATGTACTGTGGACCATCACTGATGTACTGTGGACCATCAATGGTGTACTATGGATCATCACTGATGTACTGAGGATGATCACTGGTGTACTATGGATCATCACTGATGTACTATGGATCATTACTGATGTACTATGGATCATCACTGATGTACTGTGGATCATCACTGATGTACTGTGGATCATCACTGATGTACTATGGGCCATCACAGGTGTACTATGGATCATCACTGATGTACTATGGACCATCCCTGATGTACTATGGACCATCCCTGATGTACTGTGGACCATTACTGATGTACTGTGGACCATCAATGATGTTATATGGACCATCACTGATGTTATATGGACCATCACTGATGTACTATAGATCATCACTGATGTACTATGGACCATCACTGGTGTACTCTGGGCCATCACTGGTGTACTATGGACCATCCCTGATGTACTGTGGATCATCACTGATGTATTGTGGATCATCACTGATGTATTGTGGATCATCACTGATGTACTGTGGATCATCGCTGATGTACTGAGGACCATCCCTGATGTACTGTGGACCATCACTGATGTACTGTGGACCATCACTGATGTACGGTGGATCATCACTGATGCTCTATGGCCCATCACGGATGCACTGTGGATCATCACTGATGTACTATAGATCATCACTGATGTACTGTGGATTATCACTGATGTACTGAGGATCATCACTGATGTACTATAGATCATCACTGATGTTCTATGGCCCATCACGGATGTACTGTGGATCATCACTGATGTACTATAGATCATCACTGATGTACTGTGGATTACCACTGATGTACTGAGGATCATCACTGATGTACTATGGATCATCACTTGTACTGTGGATCATCACTGATGTACTGTGGATCATCACTGATGTACTGTGGATCATCACTGATGTACTGAGGATCATCACTGATGTACTATGGATCATCACTGATGTACTATGGATCATCCCTGGTGTACTATGGACCATTACTGATGTACTATGGATCATCACTGATGTACTATAGATCATCACTGATGTACTATGGACCATCACTGATGTACTGTGGATCATCACTGATGTACTATGGATCATCACTGATGTACTATGGATCATCACTGGTGTACTATGGACCATCACTGATGTACTATGGACCATCACTGATGTACTGTGGACCATCACTGATGTACTGTGGACCATCACTGATGTACTGTGGACCATCAATGGTGTACTATGGATCATCACTGATGTACTGAGGATGATCACTGGTGTACTATGGATCATCACTGATGTACTATGGATCATTACTGATGTACTGTGGATCATCACTGATGTACTGTGGATCATCACTGATGTACTGTGGATCATCACTGATGTACTATGGGCCATCACAGGTGTACTATGGATCATCACTGATGTACTATGGACCATCCCTGATGTACTATGGACCATCCCTGATGTACTGTGGACCATTACTGATGTACTGTGGACCATCACTGATGTACTGTGGATCATCACTGATGTTATATGGACCATCACTGATGTACTATAGATCATCACTGATGTACTATGGACCATCACTGGTGTACTCTGGGCCATCACTGGTGTACTATGGACCATCCCTGATGTACTGTGGATCATCACTGATGTATTGTGGATCATCACTGATGTACTGTGGATCATCGCTGATGTACTGAGGACCATCCCTGATGTACTGTGGACCATCACTGATGTACTGTGGACCATCACTGATGTACGGTGGATCATCACTGATGTTCTATGGCCCATCACGGATGCACTGTGGATCATCACTGATGTACTATAGATCATCACTGATGTACTGTGGATTATCACTGATGTACTGAGGATCATCACTGATGTACTATAGATCATCACTGATGTTCTATGGCCCATCACGGATGTACTGTGGATCATCACTGATGTACTATAGATCATCACTGATGTACTGTGGATTATCACTGATGTACTGAGGATCATCACTGATGTACTATGGATCATCACTTGTACTGTGGATCATCACTGATGTACTGAGGATCATCACTGATGTACTGTGGATCATCACTGATGTACTGAGGATCATCACTGATGTACTATGGATCATCACTGATGTACTATGGATCATCCCTGGTGTACTATGGACCATTACTGATGTACTATGGACCATCACTGATGTACTGTGGATCATAACTGATGTACTATAGATCATCACTGATGTACTATGGACCATCACTGATGTACTGTGGATCATCACTGATGTACTATGGATCATCACTGATGTACTATGGATCATCACTGATGTACTATGGATCATCACTGATGTACTGTGGACCATCACTGATGTACGGTGGATCATCACTGATGTTCTATGGCCCATCACGGATGCACTGTGGATCATCACTGATGTACTATAGATCATCACTGATGTACTGTGGATTATCACTGATGTACTGAGGATCATCACTGATGTACTATAGATCATCACTGATGTTCTATGGCCCATCACGGATGTACTGTGGATCATCACTGATGTACTATAGATCATCACTGATGTACTGTGGATTATCACTGATGTACTGAGGATCATCACTGATGTACTATGGATCATCACTTGTACTGTGGATCATCACTGATGTACTGTGGATCATCACTGATGTACTGTGGATCATCACTGATGTACTGAGGATCATCACTGATGTACTATGGATCATCACTGATGTACTATGGATCATCCCTGGTGTACTATGGACCATTACTGATGTACTATGGACCATCACTGATGTACTGTGGATCATAACTGATGTACTATAGATCATCACTGATGTACTATGGACCATCACTGATGTACTGTGGATCATCACTGATGTACTATGGATCATCACTGATGTACTATGGATCATCACTGATGTACTATGGATCATCACTGATGTACTATGGATCATCACTGATGTACTGTGGATCATCACTGATGTACTATGGACCATCCTTGATGTACTGTGGATCATCACTGATGTACTATGGACCATCCCTGATGTACTGTGGATCATCACTGATGTACTGTGAATTATCACTGATGTACTGAGGATCATCACTGATGTACTATGAGCCATCACTGATGTACTATGGATCATCACTGGTGTACTATGGATCATCACTGATGTACTGTGGATCATCACTGATGTACTATAGATCATCACTGATATACTATGGGCCATCACTGGTGTACTATGGATCATCACTGATGTACTGTGGATCATCACTGATGTACTATGGATCATCACTGATGTACTATGGGCCATCACTGATGTACTGTGGATCATCAATGATGTACTGTGGATCATCACTGGTGTACTATGGATCATCACTGATGTACTATGGATCATCACTGATGTACTATGGATCATCACTGATGTACTGTGGATCATCACTGATGTACTGTGGATCATCACTGATGTACTATAGATCTTCACTGATGTACTATGGGCCATCACAGGTGTACTATGGATCATCACTGATGTACTATGGACCATCCATGATGTACTATGGACCATTACTGATGTACTGTGGACCATTACTGATGTACTGTGGACCATTACTGATGTACTGTGGACCATCACTGATGTACTATAGATCATCACTGATGTACTATGGGCCATCACTGGTGTACTATGGATCATCACTGGTGTACTATGGATCATCACTGGTGTACTATGGACCATCACTGATGTACTGTGGATCATCACTAATGTACTGTGGATCATCCCTGGTGTACTATAAATCATCACTGGTGTACTATGGATCATCACTGATGTACTATGGGCCATCACTGATGTACTATGGATCATCACTGATGTACTGTAGACCATCCCTGATGTACTGTGGATCATCACTGATGTACTGTGGATCATCACTGATGTACTGTGGATCATCACTGATGTACTATAGATCATCACTGATGTACTATGGCCCATCACTGGTGTACTATGGATCATCACTGGTGTACTATGGATCATCACTGGTGTACTATGGATCATCACTTATGTACTATGGACCATCCCTGATGTACTATGGACCATCCCTGATGTACTGTGGATCATCACTGATGTACTATAGATCATCACTGATGTACTATGGGCCATCGGTGGTGTACTATGGATCATCACTGGTGTACTATGAATAATCACTGATGTACTATGGATCATCCCTGATGTACTGTGGATCATCACTGATGTACTATAGATCATCACTGATGTACTATGGGCCATCAGTGGTGTACTATGGGCCATCACTGGTGTACTATGGATCATCACTGGTGTACTGTGGATCATCACTGGTGTACTGTGGATCATCACTGGTGTACTGTGGACCATCACTGATGTACTGTGGATCATCACTGATGTACTGTGGATCATCACTGATGTACTGAGGATCATCACTGATGTACTGAGGATCATCACTGATGTACTGTGGATCATCACTGATGTACTTTGGGTCATCACTGGTGTACTATGGGCCATCACTGGTGTACTATGGATCATCACTGATGTACTATGGATCATCACTGATGTACTATGGATCATCACTGGTGTACTATGGATCATCACTGATGTACTGTGGATCATCACTGGTGTACTGTGGATCATCACTGATGTACTGTGAACCATCACTGATGTATTGTGGATCATCACTGATGTACTGTGGATCATCACTGATGTACTGTGGATCATCACTGATGTACTGAGGATCATCACTGATGTACTGTGGATCATCATTGATATACTGTGGATCATCACTGGTGTACTGTGGACCATCACTGCTGTACTGTGGATCATCACTGATGTACTGTGGATCATCACTGATGTACTGTGGATCATCACTGATGTACTGAGGATCATCACTGATGTACTGAGGATCATCACTGATGTACTGTGGACCATCTCTGATGTACTATGGATCATCACTGATGTACTGTGGATCATCACTGATGTACTGTGGATCATCACTGATGTACTGAGGATCATCACTGATGTACTGTGGATCATCATTGATGTACTGTGGGCCATCACAGGTGTACTATGGGCCATCACAGGTGTACTATGGATCATCACTGATGTACTATGGACCATCCCTGATGTACTATGGACCATCCCTGATGTACTGTGGATCATCACTGATGTACTATAGATCATCACTGATGTACTATGGGCCATCACTGGTGTACAATGGATCACCACTGATGTACTATGGATCATCACTGATGTACTGAGGATCATCACTGATGTACTGAGGATCATCACTGATGTACTGAGGATCATCACTGATGTACTATGGATCATCACTGATGTACTGTGGACCATCCCTGATGTACTGTGGACCATCCCTGATGTACTGTGGATCATCACTGATGTACTGTGGATCATCACTGATGTACTGTGGATCATCACAGGTGTACTATGGATCATCACTGATGTACTATGGACCATCACTGGTGTACTATGGATCATCACTGATGTACTATGGACCATCAGTGGTGTACTGTGGATCATCACTGATCTACTGTGGATCATCACTGATGTACTCTGGATCATCACTGATATACTATGAGCCATCACTGATGTACTATGGGCCATCACTGATGTACTGAGGATCATCACTGATGTACTGAGGATCATCACTGATGTACTGAGGATCATCACTGATGTACTATGGATCATCATTGATGTACTGTGGACCATCCCTGATGTACTGTGGACCATCCCTGATGTACTGTGGATCATCACTGATGTACTGTGGATCATCACTGATGTACTGTGGATCATCACAGGTGTACTATGGATCATCACTGATGTACTATGGACCATCACTGGTGTACTATGGATCATCACTGATGTACTATGGACCATCACTGGTGTACTGTGGATCATCACTGATCTACTGTGGATCATCACTGATGTACTCTGGATCATCACTGATATACTATGAGCCATCACTGATGTACTATGGGCCATCACTGATGTACTATGGATCATCACTGATGTACAATGGATCATCACTTATGTACTATGGATCATCACTGGTGTACTATGGATCATCACTTATGTACTATGGATCATCACTGGTGTACTATGGATCATCACTGATGTACTGTGGACCATCCCTGATGTACTGTGGATCATCACTGATGTACTGAGGATCATCACTGATGTACTGTGGATCATCCCTGATGTACTGTGGATCATCACTGATGTACTGTGGATCATCACTGATGTACTGAGGATGATCACTGGTGTACTATGGGCCATCACAGGTGTACTATGGATCATCACTGATGTACTATGGACCATCACTGATGTACTATGGACCATCACTGATGTACTGTGGACCATCCCGATGTACTGTTGATCATCACTGATGTACTGTGGATCATCACTGATGTACTGTGGACCATCACTGATGTACTGTGGACCATCACTGATGTACTGTGGACCATCACTGATGTACTGTGGACCATCAATGGTGTACTATGGATCATCACTGATGTACTGAGGATGATCACTGGTGTACTATGGATCATCACTGATGTACTATGGTTTATCACTGATGTACTATGGATCATCACTGATGTACTGTGGATCATCACTGATGTACTGTGGATCATCACTGATGTACTATGGGCCATCACAGGTGTACTATGGATCATCACTGATGTACTATGGACCATCCCTGATGTGCTATGGACCATCCCTGATGTACTGTGGACCATTACTGATGTACTGTGGACCATCAATGATGTACTGTGGATCATCACTGATGTTATATGGACCATCACTGATGTACTGTGGATCATCACTGATGTTCCTTAGATCATCACTGATGTACTGTTGATCATCACTAATGTACTATAGATCATCACTGATGTACTATGGACCATCACTGGTGTACTCTGGGCCATCACTGGTGTACTATGGACCATCCCTGATGTACTGTGGATCATCACTGATGTATTGTGGATCATCACTGATGTACTGTGGATCATCGCTGATATACTGAGGACCATCCCTGATGTACTGTGGACCATCACTGATGTACTGTGGACCATCACTGATGTACTGTGGATCATCACTGATGTTCTATGGACCATCACTGATGTACTGTGTATCATCACTGATGTACTATAGATCATCACTGATGTTCTATGGCCCATCACGGATGTACTGTGGATCATCACTGATGTACTATAGATCATCACTGATGTACTGTGGATTATCACTGATGTACTGAGGATCATCACTGATGTACTATAGATCATCACTGATGTTCTATGGCCCATCACGGATGTACTGTGGATCATCACTGATGTACTATAGATCATCACTGATGTACTGTGGATCATCACTGATGTACTGTGGATCATCACTGATGTACTGTGGATCATCACTGATGTACTGTGGATCATCACTGATGTACTGAGGATCATCACTGATGTACTATGGATCATCACTGATGTACAATGGATCATCCCTGGTGTACTATGGACCATTACTGATGTACTATGGACCATCACTGATGTACTGTGGATCATCACTGATGTGCTATAGATCATCACTGATGTACTATGGACCATCACTGATGTACTGTGGATCATCACTGATGTACTGTGGATCATCACTGATGTACTATGGATCATCACTGATGTACTATGGATCATCACTGGTGTACTATGGACCATCACTGATGTACTATGGACCATCACTGATGTACTGTGGACCATCCCGATGTACTGTTGATCATCACTGATGTACTGTGGATCATCACTGATGTACTGTGGACCATCACTGATGTACTGTGGACCATCACTGATGTACTGTGGACCATCAATGGTGTACTATGGATCATCACTGATGTACTGAGGATGATCACTGGTGTACTATGGATCATCACTGATGTACTATGGATCATTACTGATGTACTATGGATCATCACTGATGTACTATGGGCCATCACAGGTGTACTATGGATCATCACTGATGTACTATGGACCATCCCTGATGTACTATGGACCATCCCTGATGTACTGTGGACCATTACTGATGTACTGTGGACCATCACTGATGTACTGTGGATCATCACTGATGTTATATGGACCATCACTGATGTACTATAGATCATCACTGATGTACTATGGACCATCGCTGGTGTACTCTGGGCCATCACTGGTGTACTATGGACCATCCCTGATGTACTGTGGATCATCACTGATGTATTGTGGATCATCACTGATGTACTGTGGATCATCGCTGATGTACTGAGGACCATCCCTAATGTACTGTGGACCATCACTGATGTACTGTGGACCATCACTGATGTACTGAGGATCATCACTGATGTACTATAGATCATCACTGATGTACTGTGGATTATCACTGATGTACTGAGGATCATCACTGATGTACTATAGATCATCACTGATGTTCTATGGCCCATCACGGATGTACTGTGGATCATCACTGATGTACTATAGATCATCACTGATGTACTGTGGATTATCGCTGATGTACTGAGGATCATCACTGATGTACTATGGATCATCACGTGTACTGTGGATCATCACTGATGTACTGTGGATCATCACTGATGTACTGTGGATCATCACTGATGTACTGAGGATCATCACTGATGTACTATGGATCATCACTGATGTACTATGGATCATCCCTGGTGTACTATAGATCATCACTGATGTACTATGGATCATCACTGATGTACTATGGATCATCACTGATGTGCTATGGATCATCACTGATGTACTATGGATCATCACTGATGTACTATGGATCATCACTGATGTACTGTGGATCATCACTGATGTACTATGGACCATCCTTGATGTACTGTGGATCATCACTGATGTACTATGGACCATCCCTGATGTACTGTGGATCATCACTGATGTACTGTGAATTATCACTGATGTACTGAGGATCATCACTGATGTACTGTGGACCATCGCTGATGTACTGTGGACCATCACTGATGTACTGTGGACCATCACTGATGTACTGTGGACCATCAATGGTGTACTATGGATCATCACTGATGTACTGAGGATGATCACTGGTGTACTATGGATCATCACTGATGTACTATGGTTTATCACTGATGTACTATGGATCATCACTGATGTACTGTGGATCATCACTGATGTACTGTGGATCATCACTGATGTACTATGGGCCATCACAGGTGTACTATGGATCATCACTGATGTACTATGGACCATCCCTGATGTACTATGGACCATCCCTGATGTACTGTGGACCATTACTTATGTACTGTGGACCATCACTGATGTACTGTGGATCATCACTGATGTTATATGGACCATCACTGATGTACTGTGGATCATCACTGATGTTCCTTAGATCATCACTGATGTACTGTGGATCATCACTAATGTACTATAGATCATCACTGATGTACTATGGACCATCACTGGTGTACTCTGGGCCATCACTGGTGTACTATGGACCATCCCTGATGTACTGTGGATCATCACTGATGTATTGTGGATCATCACTGATGTACTGTGGATCATCGCTGATATACTGAGGACCATCCCTGATGTACTGTGGACCATCACTGATGTACTGTGGACCATCACTGATGTACTGTGGATCATCACTGATGTTCTATGGACCATCACTGATGTACTGTGTATCATCACTGATGTACTATAGATCATCACTGATGTTCTATGGCCCATCACGGATGTACTGTGGATCATCACTGATGTACTATAGATCATCACTGATGTACTGTGGATTATCACTGATGTACTGAGGATCATCACTGATGTACTATAGATCATCACTGATGTTCTATGGCCCATCACGGATGTACTGTGGATCATCACTGATGTACTATAGATCATCACTGATGTACTGTGGATTATCACTGATGTACTGAGGATCTTCACTGATGTACTATGGATCATCACTTGTACTGTGGATCATCACTGATGTACTGTGGATCATCACTGATGTACTGTGGATCATCACTGATGTACTGAGGATCATCACTGATGTACTATGGATCATCACTGATGTACAATGGATCATCCCTGGTGTACTATGGACCATTACTGATGTACTATGGACCATCACTGATGTACTGTGGATCATCACTGATGTGCTATAGATCATCACTGATGTACTATGGACCATCACTGATGTACTGTGGATCATCACTGATGTACTGTGGATCATCACTGATGTACTATGGATCATCACTGATGTACTATGGATCATCACTGGTGTACTATGGACCATCACTGATGTACTATGGACCATCACTGATGTACTGTGGACCATCCCGATGTACTGTTGATCATCACTGATGTACTGTGGATCATCACTGATGTACTGTGGACCATCACTGATGTACTGTGGACCATCACTGATGTACTGTGGACCATCAATGGTGTACTATGGATCATCACTGATGTACTGAGGATGATCACTGGTGTACTATGGATCATCACTGATGTACTATGGATCATTACTGATGTACTATAGATCATCACTGATGTTCTATGGCCCATCACGGATGTACTGTGGATCATCACTGATGTACTATAGATCATCACTGATGTACTGTGGATTATCACTGATGTACTGAGGATCATCACTGATGTACTATGGATCATCACTTGTACTGTGGATCATCACTGATGTACTGTGGATCATCACTGATGTACTGAGGATCATCACTGATGTACTATGGATCATCACTGATGTACTATGGATCATCCCTGGTGTACTATAGATCATCACTGATGTACTGTGGATCATCACTGATGTACTATGGATCATCACTGATGTACTATGGATCATCACTGATGTGCTATGGATCATCACTGATGTACTATGGATCATCACTGATGTACTGTGAATTATCACTGATGTACTGAGGATCATCACTGATGTACTATGAGCCATCACTGATGTACTATGGATCATCACTGGTGTACTATGGATCATCACTGATGTACTGTGGATCATCACTGATGTACTATAGATCATCACTGATATACTATGGGCCATCACTGGTGTACTATGGATCATCACTGATGTACTGTGGATCATCACTGATGTACTATGGATCATCACTGATGTACTATGGGCCATCACTGATGTACTGTGGATCATCAATGATGTACTGTGGATCATCACTGGTGTACTATGGATCATCACTGATGTACTATGGATCATCACTGATGTACTATGGATCATCACTGATGTACTGTGGATCATCACTGATGTACTGTGGATCATCACTGATGTACTATAGATCATCACTGATGTACTATGGTCCATCACTGATGTACTATGGGCCATCACAGGTGTACTATGTATCATCACTGATGTACAATGGACCATCCCTGATGTACTATGGACCATCCCTGATGTACTGTGGACCATTACTGATGTACTGTGGACCATCACTGATGTACTATAGATCATCACTGATGTACTATAGATCATCACTGATGTACTATGGGCCATCACTGGTGTACTATGGGCCATCACTGGTGTACTATGGATCATCACTGGTGTACTATGGATCATCACTGGTGTACTATGGACCATCACTGATGTACTGTGGATCATCACTGATGTACTGTGGATCATCCCTGGTGTACTATAAATCATCACTGGTGTACTATGGATCATCACTGATGTACTATGGGCCATCACTGATGTACTATGGATCATCACTCATGTACTGTAGACCATCCCTGATGTACTGTGGATCATCACTGATGTACTGTGGACCATCCCTGATGTACTGTGGATCGTCACTGATGTACTGTGGATCATCACTGATGTACTGTGGATCATCACTGATGTACTGTGGATCATCACTGATGTACTATAGATCATCACTGATGTACTATGGATCATCACTGGTGTACTGTGGAACATCACTGATGTACTGTGGATCATCACTGATGTACTATGGACCATCACTGGTGTACTATGGGCCATCACTGGTGTACTATTACTATGGATCATCACTGATGTACTATGGACCATCTCTGATGTACCATGGACCATCACTGATGTACTGTGGATCATCCCTGATGTACTGTGGATCATCACTGATGTACTGTGGATCATCACTGATGTACTATAGATCATCACTGATGTACTGTGGATCATCACTGATGTACTGTGGATCATCATTGATGTACTATTGATCATCACTGATGTACTATGGGCCATCAGTGGTGTACTATGGGCCATCACTGGTGTACTATGGATCATCACTGGTGTACTATGGATCATCACTGGTGTACTGTGGACCATCACTGATGTACTGTGGATCATCCCTGATGTACTGTGGATCATCACTGATGTACTGTGGATCATCACTGATGTACTGAGGATCATTACTGATGTACTGTGGATCATCACTGATGTACTGTGGATCATCACTGATGTACTGTGGATCATCACTGATGTACTATGGGCCATCACTGGTGTACTATGGGCCATCACTGATGTACTATGGATCATCACTGATGTACTATAGATCATCACTGATGTACTTTGGACCATCCCTGATGTACTGTGGATCATCACTGATGTACTGTGGACCATCCCTGATGTACTGTGGATCATCACTGATGTACTGAGGACCATCCCTGATGTACTGTGGTCATCACTTATGTACTATGGATCATCACTGATGTACTATGGATCATCGCTGGTGTACTATGGACCATCACTGATGTACTATGGACCATCACTGATGTACTGTGGATCATCACTGATGTACTATAGATCATCACTGATGTACTATGGATCATCACTGATGTACTATGGATCATCACTGATGTACTGTGGATCATCACTGGTGTACTGAGGATCATCACTGGTGTACTAGGGATCATCACTGATGTACTATGGATCATCACTGATGTACTATGGATCATCACTGATGTACTATAGATCATCACTGATGTACTTTTGGCCATCACTGGTGTACTATGGATCATCACTGATGTACTGTGGATAATCACTGATGTACTGAGGATCATCACTGATGTACTATAGATCATCACTGATGTTCTATGGCCCATCACGGATGTACTGTGGATCATCACTGATGTACTATAGATCATCACTGATGTACTGTGGATTATCACTGATGTACTGAGGATCTTCACTGATGTACTATGGATCATCACTTGTACTGTGGATCATCACTGATGTACTGTGGATCATCACTGATGTACTGTGGATCATCACTGATGTACTGAGGATCATCACTGATGTACTATGGATCATCACTGATGTACTATGGATCATCCCTGGTGTACTATGGACCATTATTGATGTACTATGGACCATCACTGATGTACTGTGGATCATCACTGATGTACTATAGATCATCACTGATGTACTATGGACCATCACTGATGTACTGTGGATCATCACTGGTGTACTATGGATCATCACTGATGTACTATGGACCATCACTGGTGTACTATGGACCATCACTGATGTACTGTGGACCATCCCGATGTACTGTTGATCATCACTGATGTACTGTGGATCATCACTGATGTACTGTGGACCATCACTGATGTACTGTGGACCATCACTGATGTACTGTGGACCATCAATGGTGTACTATGGATCATCACTGATGTACTGAGGATGATCACTGGTGTACTATGGATCATCACTGATGTACTATGGATCATTACTGATGTACTATGGATCATCACTGATGTACTGTGGATCATCACTGATGTACTGTGGATCATCACTGATGTACTATGGGCCATCACAGGTGTACTATGGATCATCACTGATGAACTATGGACCATCCCTGATGTACTATGGACCATCCCTGATGTACTGTGGACCATTACTGATGTACTATGGATCATTACTGATGTACTATGGATCATCACTGATGTACTGTGGATCATCACTGATGTACTGTGGATCATCACTGATGTACTATGGGCCATCACAGGTGTACTATGGATCATCACTGATGAACTATGGACCATCCCTGATGTACTATGGACCATCCCTGATGTACTGTGGACCATTACTGATGTACTGTGGACCATCACTGATGTACTGTGGATCATCACTGATGTTATATGGACCATCACTGATGTACTGTGGATCATCACTGATGTACTGTAGATCATCACTGATGTACTGTGGATCATCACTAATGTACTGTGGACCATCACTGATGTACTGTGGACCATCACTGATGTACGGTGGATCATCACTGATGTTCTATGGACCATCACTGATGTACTGTGGATCATCACTGATGTACTATAGATCATCACTGATGTTCTATGGCCCATCACGGATGCACTGTGGATCATCACTGATGTACTATAGATCATCACTGATGTACTGTGGATTATCACTGATGTACTGTGGATCATCACTGGTGTACTATGGATCATCACTGATGTACTATGGATCATCACTGATGTACTATGGATCATCACTGATGTACTGTGGATCATCACTGATGTACTGTGGATCATCACTGATGTACTATAGATCATCACTGATGTACTATGGCCCATCACTGATGTACTATGGGCCATCACAGGTGTACTATGGATCATCACTGATGTACTATGGACCATCCCTGATGTACTATGGACCATCCCTGATGTACTGTGGACCATTACTGATGTACTGTGGACCATCACTGATGTACTATAGATCATCACTGATGTACTATGGGCCATCACTGGTGTACTATGGATCATCACTGGTGTACTATGGATCATCATTGGTGTACTATGGACCATCACTGATGTACTGTGGATCATCACTGATGTACTGTGGATCATCCCTGGTGTACTATAAATCATCACTGGTGTACTATGGATCATCACTGATGTACTATGGGTCATCACTGATGTACTATGGATCATCACTGATGGACTGTAGACCATCCCTGATGTACTGTGGATCATCACTGATGTACTGTGGACCATCCCTGATGTACTGTGGATCGTCACTGATGTACTGTGGATCATCACTGATGTACTGTGGATCATCACTGATGTACTGTGGATCATCACTGATGTACTATAGATCATCACTGATGTACTATGGATCATCACTGGTGTACTGTGGAACATCACTGATGTACTGTGGATCATCACTGATGTACTATGGACCATCACTGGTGTACTATGGGCCATCACTGGTGTACTATGGATCATCACTGATGTACTATGGACCATCTCTGATGTACCATGGACCATCACTGATGTACTGTGGATCATCCCTGATGTACTGTGGATCATCACTGATGTACTGTGGATCATCACTGATGTACTATAGATCATCACTGATGTACTGTGGATCATCACTGATGTACTGTGGATCATCACTGATGTACTATTGATCATCACTGATGTACTATGGGCCATCAGTGGTGTACTATGGGCCATCACTGGTGTACTATGAATCATCACTGGTGTACTATGGATCATCACTGGTGTACTGTGGACCATCACTGATGTACTGTGGATCATCCCTGATGTACTGTGGATCATCACTGATGTACTGAGGATCATCACTGGTGTACTGAGGATCATCACTGGTGTACTATGGATCATCACTGATGTACTATGGATCATCACTGATGTACTATGGATCATCACTGATGTACTATGGATCATCACTGATGTACTATGGATCATCACTGATGTACTATAGATCATCACTGATGTACTTTTGGCCATCACTGGTGTACTATGTATCATCACTGATGTACTGTGGACCATCCCTGATGTAGTGTGGATCATCACTGATGTACTATAGATCATCACTGATGTTCTATGGCCCATCACGGATGTACTGTGGATCATCACTGATGTACTATAGATCATCACTGATGTACTGTGGATTATCACTGATGTACTGAGGATCATCACTGATGTACTATAGATCATCACTGATGTTCTATGGCCCATCACGGATGTACTGTGGATCATCACTGATGTACTATAGATCATCACTGATGTACTGTGGATTATCACTGATGTACTGAGGATCTTCACTGATGTACTATGGATCATCACTTGTACTGTGGATCATCACTGATGTACTGTGGATCATCACTGATGTACTGTGGATCATCACTGATGTACTGAGGATCATCACTGATGTACTATGGATCATCACTGATGTACAATGGATCACCCCTGGTGTACTATGGACCATTACTGATGTACTATGGACCATCACTGATGTACTGTGGATCATCACTGATGTACTATAGATCATCACTGATGTACTATGGACCATCACTGATGTACTGTGGATCATCACTGATGTACTATGGATCATCACTGATGTACTATGGATCATCACTGGTGTACTATGGACCATCACTGATGTACTATGGACCATCACTGATGTACTGTGGACCAACCCGATGTACTGTTGATCATCACTGATGTACTGTGGATCATCACTGATGTACTGTGGACCATCACTGATGTACTGTGGACCATCACTGATGTACTGTGGACCATCACTGATGTACTGTGGACCATCAATGGTGTACTATGGATCATCACTGATGTACTGAGGATGATCACTGGTGTACTATGGATCATCACTGATGTACTATGGATCATTACTGATGTACTATGGATCATCACTGATGTACTGTGGATCATCACTGATGTACTGTGGATCATCACTGATGTACTATGGGCCATCACAGGTGTACTATAGATCATCACTGATGTACTATGGACCATCCCTGATGTACTATGGACCATCCCTGATGTACTGTGGACCATTACTGATGTACTGTGGACCATCACTGATGTACTGTGGATCATCACTGATGTTATATGGACCATCACTGATGTACTATAGATCATCACTGATGTACTATGGACCATCGCTGGTGTACTCTGGGCCATCACTGGTGTACTATGGACCATCCCTGATGTACTGTGGATCATCACTGATGTATTGTGGATCATCACTGATGTACTGTGGATCATCGCTGATGTACTGAGGACCATCCCTGATGTACTGTGGACCATCACTGATGTACGGTGGATCATCACTGATGTTCTATGGACCATCACTGATGTACTGTGGATCATCACTGATGTACTATAGATCATCACTGATGTTCTATGGCCCATCACGGATGCACTGTGGATCATCACTGATGTACTATAGATCATCACTGATGTACGGTGGATCATCACTGATGTTCTATGGACCATCACTGATGCACTGTGGATCATCACTGATGTACTGTGGATCATCCCTGATGTACTGTGGACCATCACTGATGTACTGTGGACCATCACTGATGTACGGTGGATCATCACTGATGTTCTATGGACCATCACTGATGTACTGTGGATCATCACTGATGTACTATAGATCATCACTGATGTTCTATGGACCATCACTGATGCACTGTGGATCATCACTGATGTACTATAGATCATCACTGATGTACTGTGGATTATCACTGATGTACTGAGGATCATCACTGATGTACTATGGATCATCACTTGTACTGTGGATCATCACTGATGTACTGTGGATCATCACTGATGTACTGTGGATCATCACTGATGTACTATGGATCATCACTGATGTACTATGGATCATCCCTGGTGTACTATGGACCATTACTGATGTACTATGGACCATCACTGATGTACTGTGGATCATCACTGATGTAGTATAGATCATCACTGATGTACTATGGACCATCACTGATGTACTGTGGATCATCACTGATGTACTATGGATCATCACTGATGTACTATGGATCATCACTGATGTACTATGGATCATCACTGATGTACTATGGATCATCACTGATGTACTGTGGATCATCACTGATGTACTATGGACCATCCTTGATGTACTGTGGATCATCACTGATGTACTATGGACCATCCCTGATGTACTGTGGATCATCACTGATGTACTGTGGATCATCACTGATGTACTGAGGATCATCACTGATGTACTATGAGCCATCACTGATGTACTATGGATCATCACTGGTGTACTATGGATCATCACTGATGTACTGTGGATCATCACTGATGTACTATAGATCATCACTGATATACTATGGGCCATCACTGGTGTACTATGGATCATCACTGATGTACTGTGGATCATCACTGATGTACTATGGATCATCACTGATGTACTATGGGCCATCACTGATGTACTGTGGATCATCAATGATGTACTGTGGATCATCACTGGTGTACTATGGATCATCACTGATGTACTATGGATCATCACTGATGTACTGTGGATCATCACTGATGTACTGTGGATCATCACTGATGTACTATAGATCATCACTGATGTACTATGGTCCATCACTGATGTACTATGGGCCATCACAGGTGTACTATGGATCATCACGGATGTACTATGGACCATCCCTGATGTACTATGGACCATCCCTGATGTACTGTGGACAATTACTGATGTACTGTGGACCATCACTGATGTACTATAGATCATCACTGATGTACTATAGATCATCACTGATGTACTATGGGCCATCACTGGTGTACTGTGGGCCATCACTGGTGTACTATGGATCATCACTGGTGTACTATTAATCATCACTGGTGTACTATGGACCATCACTGATGTACTGTGGATCATCACTGATGTACTGTGGATCATCCCTGGTGTACTATAAATCATCACTGGTGTACTATGGATCATCACTGATGTACTATGGGCCATCACTGATGTACTATGGATCATCACTGATGTACTGTAGACCATCCCTGATGTACTGTGGATCATCACTGATGTACTGTGGACCATCCCTGATGTACTGTGGATCGTCACTGATGTACTGTGGATCATCACTGATGTACTGTGGATCATCACTGATGTACTATAGATCATCACTGATATACTATGGGCCATCACTGGTGTACTATGGATCATCACTGATGTACTGTGGATCATCACTGATGTACTATGGATCATCACTGATGTACTATGGGCCATCACTGATGTACTGTGTATCATCAATGATGTACTGTGGATCATCACTGGTGTACTATGGATCATCACTGATGTACTATGGATCATCACTGATGTACTATGGATCATCACTGATGTACTGTGGATCATCACTGATGTACTGTGGATCATCACTGATGTACTATAGATCATCACTGATGTACTATGGTCCATCACTGATGTACTATGGGCCATCACAGGTGTACTATGGATCATCACTGATGTACTATGGACCATCCCTGATGTACTATGGACCATCCCTGATGTACTGTGGACAATTACTGATGTACTGTGGACCATCACTGATGTACTATAGATCATCACTGATGTACTATAGATCATCACTGATGTACTATGGGCCATCACTGGTGTACTATGGGCCATCACTGGTGTACTATGGATCATCACTGGTGTACTATGGATCATCACTGGTGTACTATGGACCATCACTGATGTACTGTGGATCATCACTGATGTACTGTGGATCATCCCTGGTGTACTATAAATCATCACTGGTGTACTATGGATCATCACTGATGTACTATGGGCCATCACTGATGTACTATGGATCATCACTGATGTACTGTAGACCATCCCTGATGTACTGTGGATCATCACTGATGTACTGTGGACCATCCCTGATGTACTGTGGATCATCACTGATGTACTGTGGATCATCACTGATGTACTGTGGATCATCACTGATGTACTGTGGATCATCACTGATGTACTATAGATCATCACTGATGTACTATGGATCATCACTGGTGTACTGTGGAACATCACTGATGTACTGTGGATCATCACTGATGTACTATGGACCATCACTGGTGTACTATGGGCCATCACTGGTGTACTATGGATCATCACTGATGTACTATGGACCATCTCTGATGTACCATGGACCATCACTGATGTACTGTGGATCATCCCTGATGTACTGTGGATCATCACTGATGTACTGTGGATCATCACTGATGTACTATAGATCATCACTGATGTACTGTTGATCATCACTGATGTACTATTGATCATCACTGATGTACTATGGGCCATCAGTGGAGTACTATGGGCCATCACTGGTGTACTATGGATCATCACTGGTGTACTATGGATCATCACTGGTGTACTGTGGACCATCACTGATGTACTGTGGATCATCCCTGATGTACTGTGGATCATCACTGATGTACTGTGGATCATCACTGATGTACTGAGGATCATCACTGATGTACTGTGGATCATCACTGATGTACTGTGGATCATCACTGATGCACTGTGGATCATCACTGATGTACTATGGGCCATCACTGATGTACTATGGATCATCTCTGATGTACTATGGATCATCACTGATGTACTATAGATCATCACTGATGTACTATGGATCATCACTGCTGTACTATGGATCATCTCTGATGTACTATAGATCATCACTGATGTACTATAGATCATCACTGATGTACTATGGATCATCACTGATGTACTATGGATCATCACTGATGTACTATGGATCATCACTGATGTACTGTGGATCATCACTGATGTACTATGGACCATCCTTGATGTACTGTGGATCATCACTGATGTACTATGGACCATCTCTGATGTACTGTGGATCATCACTGATGTACTGTGAATTATCACTGATGTACTGAGGATCATCACTGATGTACTATGAGCCATCACTGATGTACTATGGATCATCACTGGTGTACTATAGATCATCACTGATGTACTGTGGATTATCACTGATGTACTGAGGATCATCACTGATGTACTATAGATCATCACTGATGTTCTATGGCCCATCACGGATGTACTGTGGATCATCACTGATGTACTATAGATCATCACTGATAAACTGTGGATTATCACTGATGTACTGAGGATCATCACTGGTGTACTATGGATCATCACTGATGTACTATGGACCATCACTGGTGTACTATGGACCATCACTGATGTACTGTGGACCATCCCGATGTACTGTTGATCATCACTGATGTACTGTGGATCATCACTGATGTACTGTGGACCATCACTGATGTACTGAGGATGATCACTGGTGTACTATGGATCATCACTGATGTACTATGGATCATTACTGATGTACTATGGATCATCACTGATGTACTGTGGATCATCACTGATGTACTGTGGATCATCACTGATGTACTATGGGCCATCACAGGTGTACTATGGATCATCACTGATGAACTATGGACCATCCCTGATGTACTATGGACCATCCCTGATGTACTGTGGACCATTACTGATGTACTGTGGACCATCACTGATGTACTGTGGATCATCACTGATGTTATATGGACCATCACTGATGTACTGTGGATCATCACTGATGTACTGTAGATCATCACTGATGTACTGTGGATCATCACTAATGTACTGTGGACCATCACTGATGTACTGTGGACCATCACTGATGTACGGTGGATCATCACTGATGTTCTATGGACCATCACTGATGTACTGTGGATCATCACTGATGTACTATAGATCATCACTGATGTTCTATGGCCCATCACGGATGCACTGTGGATCATCACTGATGCACTGTGGATCATCACTGATGTACTATAGATCATCACTGATGTACTGTGGATTATCACTGATGTACTGTGGATCATCACTGATGTACTGTGGATCATCACTGATGTACTATAGATCATCACTGATGTACTGTTGATCATCACTGATGTACTATTGATCATCACTGATGTACTATGGGCCATCAGTGGAGTACTATGGGCCATCACTGGTGTACTATGGATCATCACTGGTGTACTGTGGACCATCACTGATGTACTGTGGATCATCCCTGATGTACTGTGGATCATCACTGATGTACTGTGGATCATCACTGATGTACTGAGGATCATCACTGATGTACTGTGGATCATCACTGATGTACTGTGGATCATCACTGATGCACTGTGGATCATCACTGATGTACTATGGGCCATCACTGATGTACTATGGATCATCTCTGATGTACTATGGATCATCACTGATGTACTATAGATCATCACTGATGTACTATGGATCATCACTGATGTACTATGGATCATCTCTGATGTACTATAGATCATCACTGATGTACTATAGATCATCACTGATGTACTATGGATCATCACTGATGTACTATGGATCATCACTGATGTACTATGGATCATCACTGATGTACTATGGATCATCACTGATGTACTGTGGATCATCACTGATGTACTATGGACCATCCTTGATGTACTGTGGATCATCACTGATGTACTATGGACCATCTCTGATGTACTGTGGATCATCACTGATGTACTGTGAATTATCACTGATGTACTGAGGATCATCACTGATGTACTATGAGCCATCACTGATGTACTATGGATCATCACTGGTGTACTATAGATCATCACTGATGTACTGTGGATTATCACTGATGTACTGAGGATCATCACTGATGTACTATAGATCATCACTGATGTTCTATGGCCCATCACGGATGTACTGTGGATCATCACTGATGTACTATAGATCATCACTGATAAACTGTGGATTATCACTGATGTACTGAGGATCATCACTGATGTACTATAGATCATCACTGATGTTCTATGGCCCATCACGGATGTACTGTGGATCATCACTGATGTACTATAGATCATCACTGATGTACTGTGGATTATCACTGATGTACTGTGGATTATCACTGATGTACTGAGGATCATCACTGATGTACTATGGATCATCACTTGTACTGTGGATCATCACTGATGTACTGTGGATCATCACTGATGTTCTGTGGATCATCACTGATGTACTGAGGATCATCACTGATGTACTATGGATCATCACTTTTGTACTATGGATCATCCCTGGTGTACTATGGACCATCACTGATGTACTGTGGATCATCACTGATGTACTATAGATCATCACTAATGTACTATGGACCATCACTGATGTACTGTGGATCATCACTGATGTAATATGGATCATCACTGATGTACTATGGATCATCACTGATGTACTATGGATCATCACTGATGTACTATGGATCATCACTGATGTACTATGGATCATCACTGATGTACTGTGGATCATCACTGATGTACTATGGACCATCCTTGATGTACTGTGGATCATCACTGATGTACTATGGACCATCCCTGATGTACTGTGGATCATCACTGATGTACTGTGAATTATCACTGATGTACTGAGGATCATCACTGATGTACTATGAGCCATCACTGATGTACTATGGATCATCACTGGTGTACTATGGATCATCACTGATGTACTGTGGATCATCACTGATGTACTATAGATCATCACTGATATACTATGGGCCATCACTGGTGTACTATGGATCATCACTGATGTACTGTGGGCCATCACTGATGTACTGTGGATCATCAATGATGTACTGTGGATCATCACTGGTGTACTATGGATCATCACTGATGTACTATGGATCATCACTGATGTACTATGGATCATCACCGATGTACTGTGGATCATCACTGATGTACTGTGGATCATCACTGATGTACTATAGATCGTCACTGATGTACTATGGCCCATCACTGATGTACTATGGGCCATCACAGGTGTACTATGGATCATCACTGATGTACTATAGACCATCCCTGATGTACTATGGACCATCCCTGATGTACTGTGGACCATTACTGATGTACTGTGGACCATCACTGATGTACTATAGATCATCACTGATGTACTATGGGCCATCACTGGTGTACTATGGATCATCACTGGTGTACTATGGATCATCATTGGTGTACTATGGACCATCACTGATGTACTGTGGATCATCACTGATGTACTGTGGATCATCCCTGGTGTACTATAAATCATCACTGGTGTACTATGGATCATCACTGATGTACTATGGGCCATCACTGATGTACTATGGATCATCACTGATGGAATGTAGACCATCCCTGATGTACTGTGGATCATCACTGATGTACTGTGGACCATCCCTGATGTACTGTGGATCGTCACTGATGTACTGTGGATCATCACTGATGTACTGTGGATCATCACTGATGTACTGTGGATCATCACTGATGTACTATAGATCATCACTGATGTACTATGGATCATCACTGGTGTACTGTGGAACATCACTGATGTACTGTGGATCATCACTGATGTACTATGGACCATCAGTGGTGTACTATGGGCCATCACTGGTGTACTATGGATCATCACTGATGTACTATGGACCATCTCTGATGTACCATGGACCATCACTGATGTACTGTGGATCATCCCTGATGTACTGTGGATCATCACTGATGTACTGTGGATCATCACTGATGTACTATAGATCATCACTGATGTACTGTGGATCATCACTGATGTACTGTGGATCATCACTGATGTACTATTGATCATCACTGATGTACTATGGGCCATCAGTGGTGTACTATGGGCCATCACTGGTGTACTATGGATCATCACTGGTGTACTATGGATCATCACTGGTGTACTGTGGACCATCACTGATGTACTGTGGATCATCCCTGATGTACTGTGGATCATCACTGATGTACTGAGGATCATCACTGATGTACTGTGGATCATCACTGATGTACTATGGGCCATCACTGGTGTACTATGGGCCATCACTGATGTACTATGGATCATCTCTGATGTACTATGGATCATCACTGATGTACTATAGATCATCACTGATGTACTTTGGGCCATCACTGATGTACTATGGATCATCACTGATGTACTGTGGACCATCCCTGATGTACTGTGGATCATCACTGATGTACTGTGGACCATCCCTGATGTACTGTGGATCATCACTGATGTACTGAGGACCATCCCTGATGTACTGTGGACCATCACTGATGTACTGTGGACCATCACTGATGTACTGTGGACCATCACTGATGTACTATAGATCATCACTGATGTACTGTGGTCATCACTGATGTACTATGGATCATCACTGATGTACTATGGATCATCCCTGGTGTACTATGGACCATCACTGATGTACTATGGACCATCACTGATGTACTGTGGATCATCACTGATGTACTATAGATCATCACTGATGTACTATAGATCATCACTGATGTACTATAGATCATCACTGATGTACTATGGACCATTACTGATGTACTGTGGATCATAACTGGTGTACTGAGGATCATCACTGGTGTACTGAGGATCATCACTGGTGTACTATGGATCATCACTGATGTACTATGGATCATCACTGATGTACTATGGATCATCACTGATGTACTATAGATCATCACTGATGTACTTTTGGCCATCACTGGTGTACTATGGATCATCACTGATGTACTGTGGACCATCCCTGATGTACTGTGGATCATCACTGATGTACTGTGGATCATCACTGATGTACTGTGGATCATCACTGATGTACAAAGGACCATCCCTGATGTACTGTTGACCATCACTGATGTACTGTGGATCATCACTGATGTACTATGGACCATCCCTGATGTACTGTGGATCATCACTGATGTACTGTGGATTATCACTGATGTACTGAGGATCATCACTTGTACTGTGGATCATCACTGATGTACTGTGGATCATCACTGATTTACTGTGGATCATTACTGATGTACTATGGATCATCACTGATGTACTATGGATCATCACTGATGTACTATGAGCCATCACTGATGTACTATGGATCATCACTGGTGTACTATGTGTGACAGGAGGGTCTCTTTGGACACAGGGTGAGCCAGGAAATAATGGGCATTAAGAAATATATCTTGGGCTACCTAAAATGGGTCTGTAATATTTATCCACCATATTCCCCAGAATATCTGCAAAGAACTGTTTAATTATGACCTCAACAGGGTAATTGAAAAGTGATGCCTTCATGATGTTGGGACACATACTGTCAGATGCTAATGTCATCACCCCCAGCCCCTGCCTTTTGTGTAATCATTGCTGTGAGGAATTAAGGTGTTTTGCATTCTATTGTTCATTGTGACTGGGGAAGGTCTGGTGTGAATAGAAGTAATTAACACTATACTTGTGTGTATTGTAAAGGCAGACTGGGATTTACAATATAAAGGGATTTAAGATGTAAAGGGGTTAGAACCTGTTGTCTCCTGACAGACCGTCTGCCAAACACTTTGTGAGAAGATGTGTATTGGGGATCGTTATATTCTATTGTGTGGGATCTTTTGAAGCCTAGCAGATGTCAGGATGATGTGTTGAGTCTTGTGATGTGTGGGTGGAGCTGGACCCTTGTTCATGTTAACTAATGTGTATTGAATTGTGTATAAAGTTACAATGTTTCTCAATAATAAAGTCATTCCTACTCCAGAAGAAGACAGAGTGCGTCTCGTCCTTCCAGGGGGATTGGTTCCTATGGGAAAGGGTCGTTTGGCTGTGGATATAGGTAGCGAGTGGATGTGTGTCTAGGCGAGGGAACATCGTAAACTGCGTTTTACTCCTTGATATTGGGGTGCCGTTACATTGGTTGGCAGCAGCGGGATTTTCCCTCCAGTTCCTGGGACACTCCAAACCACCACAGTGAATGACCAGCTATGCAGCCTGCAGGAGAGCCACGCTGAAAGACTTACTTGAGAGCCGTGGAGGCACCGGTGGGACAAAGAACAAAGCCACCTTGATCAGGGAACTAACGGAGATGGATCAGGGGGATGGTGAAGCAGGACCCCGGTCAGTTGAAGACTTGTTTCAACAACGAGTTCGCCAGCGGTTGGCATTATATGGTGCTAGCCCATCAGAGACCGCCATACGGGAAGCCATTAGAGACATCCAGCGGCAGGATGAGCGGCAACATGAGCAGAGAATGGCGGAAATGCGGCAATCAGAGACAACACCTAAAGATTCAGCGCCTTGTCGTAAGTTGCCCTTTCGGGCATTCAAACTATTTAAGGAAGGAGAGGAGGAAATTGAAGCGTTCCTGCAGGACTTTGAGAGACTATGCCAGATACATGAAGTGCGGGCCCCAGATTGGGTCGCCTTACTGGCAAGTAATTTAACGGGCAGAGCGGCGGATGCGTATCGGGCCCTGGAGGATGAGGATGCTAAAGACTATGACCGGGTAAAAGAAGCTCTGCTAGCCCGATTTGCCATTACACCCGAAGCCAGCCGGATTAAGTTTCGAGAATCCCGGAAACAAACCCACATAACATACGTGGAGTGGGCACATCGTCTGCAGCGAGACCTTAAGGGCTGGTTCCAGGGAAGCCACGCTCATACCATAGAGGACATCACCCAGCTAGTACTCTTAGAACAGTTCTTTAACCACACCCCTCCGGTATTACGGGATTGGGTGCGAGATAAGTGACCACGGACTGTACAGCAAGCGGCTACTTTTGCCGATGAATATCTGGACTCTCGAAGGTCAGGCGGAAGCGAGCGCTATCCACTATCTCGGCCCAGTTTACCAGCCTCTAACCCAACTTCAGCATCACCTCCAGCGGCCACTTATCCTCAGCAGCCCAGGTTCAACTCCCAGGACTACGCACAACCCATCAGGTGTTTCGGATGTAAACAGCTAGGGCACAAAAAGCCAGACTGTCCGTTGAATCCAGCCATCCAGTCTCAGTCATGGAGACAGCCAGTAAGGGGGAGGAGCCCCCGCACACCCATGCCTGCGGCCCACTGCGTTGAGGAGGAAGAACATTGGGGCGTCCTGCACGAGGCTGATCCAATACAAGCAGCTAACCGGGACAACCGGCAGCAACACAGGCAGACTGTCTGGGTCAATGGAAAGGTAGCCAATGGCCTACGTGATTCTGGTGCCACCATGACCCTACTACAGAAGAACCTCATCCCAGAGAGCCAACACACCGGAGACACTGTAGCCGTAAGAGTAGCGGGAGGCACCATCTTCCGGTTACCCGTTGCCCGGGTTCACCTGGATTGGGGGGTTGGTTCGGGACACGTGAATGTGGGGGTGATGAAGGATTTGCCAGCGGATGTACTACTTGGGAATGATTTGGCCCCCCTCGTTTCTGCTTACGCCCCGATGGGCCCCGCTGAAGCCAACCCAGTGACTACCTGTGCCCAGACCCATGCTGCTGGAACCGGCCTGATTGCGGCTGAGAACGGGGTAAGATTGTCTTCCCCCACATGTACCTTAGATCAGGCACAATATCACAGTCTAAAATTGGAATGTGACAAGTTGGCCAGTGAGAAATCAGAGATGCAACGACACTACATCATGTATTATGAGATGTCCCATGGCTTGAACATTGAAATGCACAAACAGGCTGAAATTGTCAAAAGGTTAAATGGGATTTGCGCCCAGGTTTTGCCTTATCTTTCCCAAGAGCACCAGCAACAAGTTTTGGGAGCCATTGAGAGAGCAAAGCAAGTGACTGTTCCAGAACTGAATTCCATTATTCGTCCTGCAACCCTACATTTGCACCATCCGCTACTGACCCGGTAAGCAAAATGGCAATGCTGATGGGTTGTCCAGGCATTAGAGGAATGGACCTATGGACTAACTTCGGAGTCAACCCGTCTGGGGTCGCCTCCGATGTTAGTCTCCTGCCGAAAGGGGAGATGTGTGACAGGAGGGTCTCTTTGGACACAGGGTGAGCCAGGAAATAATGGGCATTAAGAAATATATCTTGGGCTACCTAAAATGGGTCTGTAATATTTATCCACCATATTCCCCAGAATATCTGCAAAGAACTGTTTACTGTTTAATTATGACCTCAACAGGGTAATTGAAAAGTGATGCCTTCATGATGTTGGGACACATACTGTCAGATGCTAATGTCATCACCCCCAGCCCCTGCCTTTTGTGTAATCATTGCTGTGAGGAATTAAGGTGTTTTGCATTCTACTGTTCATTGTGACTGGGGAAGGTCTGGTGTGAATAGAAGTAATTAACGCTATACTTGTGTGTATTGTAAAGGCAGACTGGGATTTACAATATAAAGGGATTTAAGATGTAAAGGGGTTAGAACCTGTTGTCTCCTGACAGACCGTCTGCCAAACACTTTGTGAGAAGATGTGTATTGGGGATCGTTATATTCTATTGTGTGGGATCTTTTGAAGCCTAGCAGATGTCAGGATGATGTGTTGAGTCTTGTGATGTGTGGGTGGAGCTGGACCCTTGTTCATGTTAACTAATGTGTATTGAATTGTGTATAAAGTTACAATGTTTCTCAATAATAAAGTCATTCCTACTCCAGAAGACAGAGTGCGTCTCGTCCTTCCAGGGGGATTGGTTCCTATGGGAAAGGGTCGTTTGGCTGTGGATATTGGTAGCGAGTGGATGTGTGTCTAGGCGAGGGAACATCATAAAAAGCGTTTTACTCCTTGATATTGGGGTGCCGTTACACTATGGATCATCACTGATGTACTATGGATCATCACTGATGTACTGTGGATCATCACTGATGTACTATGGACCATCCCTGATGTACTGTGGATCATCACTGATGTACTGTGGATTATCACTGATGTACTGAGGATCATCACTGATGTACTATGGATCATCACTTGTACTGTGGATCATCACTGATGTACTGTGGATCATCACTGATGTACTGAGGATCATCACTGATGTACTATGGATCATCACTGATGTACTATGGATCATCCCTGGTGTACTATGGACCATCACTGATGTACTATGGACCATCACTGATGTACTGTGGATCATCACTGATGTACTATAGATCATCACTGATGTACTATGGACCATCACTGATGTACTGTGGATCATCACTGATGTACTATGGATCATCACTGATGTACTATGGATCATCACTGATGTACTATGGATCATCACTGATGTACTATGGATCATCACTGATGTACTATGGATCATCACTGATGTACTGTGGATCATCACTGATGTACTATGGACCATCCTTGATGTACTGTGGATCATCACTGATGTACTATGGACCATCCCTGATGTACTGTGGATCATCACTGATGTACTGTGAATTATCACTGATGTACTGAGGATCATCACTGATGTACTATGGATCATCACTGGTGTACTATGGATCATCACTGATGTACTATGGACCATCCCTGATGTACTATGGACCATCCCTGATGTACTGTGGATCATCACTGATGTACTATAGATCATCACTGATGTACTATGGGCCATCACTGGTGTACTATGGATCATCACTGGTGTACTATGGACCATAACTGATGTACTATGGACCATAACTGATGTACTATGGACCATCACTGATGTACTGTGGATCATCACTGATGTACTGTGGATCATCCCTGGTGTACTATGGATTATCACTGGTGTACTATGGATCATCACTGATGTACTATGGATCATCACTGATGTACTATGGATCATCACTGATGTACTGTGGATCATCACTGATGTACTGTGGATCATCACTGATGTACTGTGGATCATCACTGATGTACTGAGGATCATCACTGATGTACTATAGATCATCACTGATGTACTATGGGCCATCACTGGTGTACTATGGGCCATCACTGGTGTACTGTGGATAATCACTGATGTACTATAAGCCATCACTGATGTACTATGAGCCATCACTAATGTACTATGGATCATTACTGGTGTACTATGGATCATCACTGATGTACTGTGGATCATCACTGATGTACTATAGATCATCACTGATGTACTATGGGCCATCACTGATGTACTATGGATCATCACTGATGTACTGAGGATCATCACTGATGTACTATGGATCATCACTTGTACTGTGGATCATCACTGATGTACTGTGGACCATCCCTGATGTACTGTGGATCATCACTGATGTACTGTGGATCATCACTGATGTACTGAGGATCATCACTGATGTATTGTGGATCATCACTGATGTACTGTGGATCATCACTGATGTACTATGAGCCATCACGGGTGTACTATGGATCATCATTGGTGTACTGTGGATCATCACTGATGTACTATGGGCCATCACAGGTGTACTATGGATCATCCCTGATGTACTATGGACCATCCCTGATGTACTATGGACCATCGCTGATGTACTGTGGACCATCACTGATGTACTGTGGACCATCACTGATGTACTGTGGATCATCACTGATGTTCTATGGACCATCACTGATGTACTGTGGATCATCACTGATGTACTGTGGACCACCCGCGATGTACTGTGGATCATCACTGATGTACTGTGGATCATCACTGATGTACTGAGGATCATCACTGATGTACTGAGGATCATCACTGGTGTACTATGGATCATCACTGGTGTACTATGGATCATCACTGATGTACTGAGGATCATCACTGATGTTCTATGGACCATCACTGATGTACTCTGGATCATCACTGATGTACTGTGGATCATCACTGATGTACTGTGGACCACCCGCGATGTACTGTGGATCATCACTGATGTACTGTGGATCATCACTGATGTACTGAGGATCATCACTGATGTACTGAGGATCATCACTGGTGTACTATGGATCATCACTGGTGTACTATGGATCATCACTGGTGTACTATGGATCATCACTGATGTACTGTGGATCATCACTGATGTTCTATGGACCA
Organism: Rana muscosa; assembly: GCA_029206835.1. Taxonomy (NCBI): domain Eukaryota; kingdom Metazoa; phylum Chordata; class Amphibia; order Anura; family Ranidae; genus Rana; species Rana muscosa. The sequence continues at coordinate 16,426,915 of JARGYO010005562.1, forward strand.
TCACTGATGTACTGTGGATCATCACTGATGTACTATGGACCATCACTGGTGTACTATGGATCATCACTGGTGTACTATGGATCATCACTGGTGTACTATGGATCATCACTGGTGTACTATGGATCATCACTGGTGTACTATGGATCATCGTTGATGTACTGTGGATCATCACTGATGTACTGTGGATCATCACTGATGTACTATAGATCATCACTGATAGTTACATAGTTAGTCAGGTTGAAAAAAGACAAAGTCCATCCAGTTCAACCATAAAAAAATAACTAAAATAAAAGAAAAAAATATCGTGCAATCCCATATACCCAATTCTATACCCACAGTTGATCCAGAGGAAGGCAGAAAACCCCAGCAGAGCATGATCCAATTTGCTACAGCAGGGGAAAAAATTCCTTCCTGATCCCCCGAGAGGCAATCGGATTTACCCTGGATCAACTTTACCTAGAACTGTTAGTACTCAGTTATATTATGTACATTTAGGAAAGTATCCAGTCCTTTCTTAAAGCAATCTACTGAGCTGGCCAGAACCACCTCTGCAGGGAGTCTGTTCCACATTTTCACAGCTCTTACTGTGAAGAAACCTTTCCGCATTTGGAGATGAAATCTTTTTTCTTCTAGACGTAAAGAGTGCCCCCTTGTTCTCTGTGTTGACCGTAAAGTGAATAACTCATCACCAAGTTCACTATATGGACCCCTTATATATTTGTACATGTTAATCATATCCCCCCTTATTCTCCTCTTCTCAAGAGTGAATAAATTCAGTTCCTCTAATCTTTCTTCATAGCTGAGCTCCTCCATGCCTCTTATCAGTTTGGTTGCCCTTCTCTGCACTTCCTCCAGTTCCCCGATATGCTTTTTGAGAACTGGTGCCCAAAACTGAACTGCGTATTCCAGATGAGGCCTTACTAATGATTTGTACAGGGGCAAAATGATGTCTCTCTCTCTGGAGTCCATACCTCTCTTAATACAAGAAAGGACTTTGCTCGCTTTGGAAACCACAGCTTGGCATTGCATGCCATTATTGAGCTTATGATCTACCAAAACCCCCAGATCCTTCTCCACTACGGATCCCCCCAGTTGTATTCCCCCTAGTATGTATGATGCATTCATATTCTTAGCCCCCAAGTGCATAACTTTACATTTATCAACATTAAACCTCATCTGCCACATAGTCGCCCAATTAGACAGGGCATCGAGGTCGGCTTGTAAATGGGAGACATCTTGTAAGGACGTTATTCCACTGCATAGCTTGGTGTCATCTGCAAAGACAGAAATGTTACTTTTGATCTCAGACCCAATATCATTTATAAAGATATTAAAAAGTAAGGGTCCCAGCACTGAACCTTGGGGTACACCACTGATAACCTTAGACCATTCAGAGTAAGAATCATTAACTACTACTCTCTGAATTCTGTCTTTTAGCCAGTTTTCTATCCATTTACAAACTGATATTTCCAATCCTGTAGACTTTACCTTACACATGAGCCGTGTGTGGGGAACTGTATCAAACGCTTTTGCAAAATCCAAGTATACCACGTCCACAGCCACGCCTCTGTCCAAGGTTTTACTTACCTCTTCATAAAAAGAAATCAGGTTTGTCTGACAACTTCTGTCTTTCATGAATCCATGCTGCCTGTTGCTTAAATAGTTTTTTTCCAGCAAGAACTCATCTATGTGGTCTTTTATTAATCTCTCCAGAATCTTCCCAACTATGGAAGTTAAACTAACAGGTCTATAGTTACTTGGTAAAGACTTTGTTCCCTTTTTAAATATAGGCACCACATTGGCCCTGCGCCAATCCAGTGGTACTATTCCTGTCATTAATGAGTCCCTAAAAATTAGATACAATGGCTTTGAAATTACAGAGCTCAATTCTTTTAGGATCCGTGGGTGTATGCCATCTGGTCCAGGTGCTTTATCCACCTTTATTCTGTCTAAATATTTCTGGACCATATCACTTTTGAGCCATTGTGGATTTGGGGCTGTGTCACTACCACCCCCATTATGGACATGAACTCCCCCATGCTCCATTGTATACACAGAGCTGAAGAAAGTATTTAATAAATTAGCCTTCTCTTTGTCCCCAGTCACCCACTCTAGATTATTTTGTAAAGGGCCTACATGCTCAGACTTGACCTTTTTACTATTAATATATTTGAAGAATTTTTTGGGGTTTGTCCTACTATCTTTTGCAATCTGTCGTTCGTTTTGAATTTTTGCATCCTTGATTTCCTTTTTACATATCCTGTTATATTCTTTGTAACATTTAAACGACACTAGTGTTCCTTCATTTTTATAGTTTTTAAAAGCGCTTTTCTTATTGTTTATAGCTTTTTTAACTTTAACTGTGAGCCACATAGGTTTTATTTTTAGCCTTTTAAACTTATTGCCCATGGGAATATACTTTGCAGTGAGTTCACAAACAGTCTTTTTGAAGAATTCCCATTTCTGTTCTGTGCCCATTGATGCCAATATTCTCTCCCAGTCTAAGTCCTGGAGAGCAGCCCTCATCCTTGGAAAATTTGCTTTATTGAAATTAAGTGTTTTTATCCTTCCTGCATGTATTTCTTGCTTACAGCTAACATCAAATGAAATCATGTTATGGTCACTGCTACCCAGGTGTTCCTTTATCTGAACATTAGTAATATGCTCTGCATGGTTTGAGATTACCAGGTCCAACAGAGCATCATTCCTAGTTGGGGCCTCAATAAACTGGACCATAAAATTGTCCTGCAATAGGCTTATAAATTTTTGCCCTTTAACTGTCCCAGCAGTGCCATTACTCCAGTCAATTTCTGGGTAGTTAAAATCCCCCATTATTATCACCGTCCCAGCCCTTGCAGCCCTTTCCATCTGTGCAAGGAGCTGAGTCTCCACCTCCTCATTAACATTGGGTGGTCTATAACAAACTCCAATGATTAACTTTGAACTACGCACATCTGTATGCAGTTCCACCCATAATGCTTCAGCCTCATCACACTCTCCATCAACCAGGTTTCACACTCGCTTTGAGATCACTTCTCACATAGAGACAGACCCCGCCACCTTTCCTTTTTGCCGTGTCTCTCCGAAAGAGTGCATAGCCAGGAATATTAATAATCCAGTCATGTGAGGATTGAAGCCACGTTTCAGCAATACCGATTACGTCATAGCTCTCCTCATGCACCAGAGCTTCCAACTCACCTATTTTGCTTGGCAGACTTCTGGCATTGGTGAACAAACACTTTAATGTATTACATTTTTCTCTGGTGTTTTTCATATAATTTTTAGTAGTACAAATGGCACTATAGTTTATAATGGCTGTTTGCAACATGGGAACTTTCTTGTCACCTGCCATAACCCTCTGTCACGTACCTGGTGATGAGCCTGGGATGCAGGGAGCCGCCTCTTTTGCACCTCCTACTCTGGAGAACCCCTGATGGTGGGAACAGGGAGCTCGGGAGTGCGGAGTCGCACAAGTGCCTGTCAGGAACACTGGTGCAGAGGTGGAGCTGGACCTTAGGAAGCTCTGTGCAGGTTTCAGCGGCAGCAGGGAAGCTGGACGGCAGGCAGGCTTGGCACACAGGGAACCGAGGAGACAAACGGCAGACAGCGGGGAGGTGTCTTGTAGTACCGGGCACTGGCAGGTTCAAACAGGCCGGGTAATCCACTGGCTGGCGGATCAGGTGCAGTGCAAGAGGCAGAGGCAGAGTCGTTAAACAGTCCGGGTTGGCAACGGGCAGGCAGCAGGTAGCAGAAGGAGCAGGCGGAAGCAAGGTCAACAAGCCGGGGGTCAGCGGGCAGGCAGAAGGCAAGAAGCGTCAGGAACAAGCCGGGTCACAGGAACAGATCGGTAGGGTAATAGCAGATAGCAGATGGGTCTAGGAAACGCTGTAGACCAGACAGCAAGGAGCCCCAGCACAAGCCCCTTTAAATAGCCCCAGATTGGCGCCAGGAAGTGTCACTGCGTGCTCCCGCGCGCACTGACGCGCGACGCGCGCCGTTACCGCGCATGCGTGCACGCGCTAACACCGACTCGCCGCTATTGCGCCGGCGCGAACGCGCAAACGACGATTCGACACTATTGCGCAGGCGCGTACCCGCGCGCGCCGCCGCGTCGCCAGCTTGCAGGTGAGATTGCCCATCATGACATTGCCCCCCTCCAATGGGCAGCCTCCGGATGCCCAACTGGGCCATCTTAACTGGATGGGAGTCTTTGAAGGACTGAACCAATCTTTTGGCATGGATGTTGCACTCAGGTTCCCATGAGTTCTCCTCAGGGCCATATCCCTTCCATTTTACAAGAAATTGGACTTGGTTGCGCCTTTTTCTACAATCCATGATGGATTCCACCTCAAACTCCTCTTCACCGTCAACCAAGATTGGTTCAGGAGGGCCGGTGTCACGTCCCGAGAAGGGATCAGGAACAGTAGGCTTGAGTAAGGCAACATGGAAAACCGGGTGGATCCGGAATGATTCTGGTAGCTCCAGTTCATAGGCCACACTGTTAATCCGTCTCCTGACGGGAAAAGGACCCACAAACTTGGGACCCAATTTCTTTGAGGGACAGGCAAGTCTAAGGTTCAGTGTAGATAACCACACCTGATCCCCGGGTTCCAGATTGAGTTCTCCTCTTCTCTTTTTGTCGAACACTTCTTTATTATATTCTTGTGTCCTAGTCATCGTGTCTCGTAATAACTCATTGTTTGCTCTGAAAAAATCCAATGTCTCCTGGACAGCAGGTACAGCAGACTCCGGGATACAGTTGGACAAGAATGAGGGATGAAAGCCGTAGTTAGCATGGAACGGGGATTGCTTCGTGGCGGAGTGGACCGAATTATTGTATGCAAATTCGGCCAGCGGCAGCAGAGGTACCCAATCTTCCTGCGAGAACGAAGAAAAGCAGCGTAGGTATTGCTCAAGTGTCTGATTCGTCCGTTCAGTCTGGCCATTTGATTGTGGATGATAGGCAGACGAGAAGGACAAGTTAATCCCAAGAGCTTCACACAGGGCCTTCCAGAACCTGGAGGTGAATTGCACCCCTCGATCCGACACAATGTTTGCAGGGATGCCATGGAGCCTTATGATTTCCTTGACAAAAATTTTAGCTGTCTCAGGAGCGGAAGGCGTACCCCTCATGGGCAAGAAGTGCGCCATCTTTGATAGTCTATCCACGACCACGAAGATAGTGGTGAAAAGCTCCGAGGGGGGAAGTTCTACGATGAAGTCCATGGAGATCATCTTCCATGGCCTCTCGGGTACGGGCAATGGTTTCAACAGACCCCAGGCTCTGGACTTACTTCCCTTGTTTCTGATACATGTGCTGCAAGACTCCACGTAGCTCCTACAGTCCTTTGATAGTTGCGGCCACCAGAACATGCGTTGTAGCAGTTCGGAGGTCTTGAGTACCCCGAAGTGCCCAGCCAGTTTGTTATCGTGACAGGAACTAAGGACCGCGACTCGCACGCCCTCTGGTACAAAGATTTTGTCTTTGTACCATAAAAGTCCATCCTTGAGCAGTACCTCTGTCCCAGGTGAGGGAGAGATCCCCCTGGATGCTTGCTTGATCCGAGATAGCAGGTCCTCTTGAAGCAAGAGGAAGTTTCCAGGTGACAGGATGGTATCCGGAGGGGCAGGTGTTTCAGGGTCACAGAACATTCGTGAGAGAGCATCAGGTTTAGTATTCTTCGATCCTGGTCTATACGTTATATGAAAAGAGAAACGTGTGAAGAAAAGTGCCCACCTGGCCTGCCGGGGTTTCAGTCTCTTTGCCACTCTCAGATACTCCAGATTCTTGTGGTCCGTATAGACCAGGATCGGATGCGCTGCTCCTTCCAGGAGATACCGCCATTCCTCCAGGGCGGCTTTGATTGCCAGTAATTCCCGGTCTCCCACATCATAGTTCTTCTCCGAATCTGACAGCTTATGGGAGAAAAAGGCAACCGGATGTAAGAGAGCCTTGGGCCCCTGTCTTTGGGAGAGAACCGCCCCAACTGCGGTTTCCGAGGCGTCCACCTCCAGTATGTATGGAAGAGCCGCATCAGGGTGCCTCAGAACGGATGCAGAGGTAAATAATTCCTTAAGGGTCTCAAAGGCCGTTTGGGCTTCTGAAGACCACTGGAACCGGACAGTCTGTTTGGTTAGGTTGGTTAATGGGGTGATAATAGACGAAAACCCCCTGATGAACTTCCTATAAAAGTTTGCGAATCCGATGAAGCGCTGTATGCCTTTCCTATCTACGGGCACCGGCCAGTCAAGAATTGCAGCCACTTTCTGGGAGTCCATCGTGATACCCTCCACCGAGATGACAAGTCCAAGAAATTGGATGCTTTGGCGTTCGAATTCGCATTTTTCTGGTTTTGCGTATAACCTGTGCATTCGAAGCCGTGCGAGCACATTCCGAACGTGTTCCCGGTGTTTCTCCAAGGAGGGGGAAAATATGAGGATGTCGTCCAGGTAAACAATAACAAAAAGGTCAAGGTAGTCTCTGAAAATATCGTTCACAAAATGCTGGAACGTAGCCGGGGCATTGCAGAGTCCGAAGGGCATGACTAAGTATTCAAAGTGCCCGAAGCGAGTGCGAAAGGCAGTTTTCCACTCATCCCCGCTTCGGATCCGCACCAGGTTATAGGCCCCACGGAGGTCCAGTTTTGTGAAAATGACTGCAGATCCCAGTCTTTGAAACAATTCAGGCACTAAAGGAAGGGGGTATCTGTTCTTTATCGTCACTTTGTTGAGCTCTCTGTAATCCACACAAGGCCGGAGGGAATGGTCCTTTTTCTCAACAAAGAAAATCCCTGCCCCTGCCGGTGACGTAGAAGGACGGATGAATCCTTTCATGAGATTGTCATCAACATAGGTCTTGAGGGTCTTGAGTTCAAGTTCCGTCAGGGGAAAAATCCTGCCAAAGGGGATTTCAGCCCCGGGGAGAAGCTCAATCGGACAGTCATAACGCCTGTGTGGAGGAAGAGTCTCAGCCCCTTTCTTGCTAAAAACATCCAGGAAGCTGTGGTATGCTTCAGGAACTGACTGGCGGGCCTCAGCATCAGAGTCCATGCAAAGCAAGGGAGAAGGGGTACTCAAAACTTCCTGCAGACAATGTTGACGGCAGTAGGGGGAACAGAAACTGACTTCTCCTGATGTCCAATTAATTTGCGGGTTATGGGCCTGTAACCAGGGCATGCCCAGGATGATGGGGAACAGAGGAGACTTGATGACATCTAGGCATAGTAACTCCTGATGAGTACTGGCAATGGTTGTGGCCAGCGGTAGGGTCTCCTGTGTGACTGGTCCGGATTTAAGGGTCGACCCATCAGCGAGGTATACAGAAAGCCCTTTAGCTCTAGGGCGCAAAGGAATGTGATGTGTGGTGGCAAAAGCTAAGTCCAGAAAGCAACTGCAGGCCCCGGAGTCAATGATAGCGCTGACTTGAATATTCCCTCCTGGGAGCTGCAAAAGAATGGGAATCGCCAGGTGAGCAGAATTACTGGGTATAACGGGTAAATGCACAGACGACATGGAGAGGCACTTACGGGTCTTCACCGGGCAGGTGCGTACATAATGTCCGGGTTCTCCGCAGTACAGACACAGGTTAAGGGTTCACCTGCGTTGACGTTCCTCAGGGGTGAGAGAGGGACGGAGAAGTCCCAGCTGCATGGGTTCTGGGTTGCCAGAGGAGGCTATAGCTGGGAATGGAGGAGCTGAGTTGGCAGAGCTGGGTACCCGGGGCAACATCCAGACCGGGTGAGATGGCCCGGTGGCTCGTTCAGTCCTACGTTCTCGTAGGCGGCGGTCAATCTGGATGGTCAGGTTGATTAGAGCATCCAAAGTTCCGGGCACACCCACACGTGCCAGTTCATCTTTGAGTGGTTCAGAGAGTCCTAAACGGAATTGATAACAAAGAGCAGCATCATTCCAATTAGTGTCTGAGCTCCATCTCCTGAATTCAGAAACATAATCCTCGGCGGGTCTGCGGCCTTGCTGAAGGGCATGCAGGGTTGCTTCGGCAGTGGCGGTCTGGTGCAGATCCTCGTAAAGCTGTGACATGGTTTGAAAGAAAGTGTCCAAGGTATTAAGTGAAACGTCTTTATGCTCCAAGAGGCGGTGAGCCCAGGCTTGAGGCTCACCAGACAGGAGGGAAATAACGAACCCCACTTTGGTGGATTCCAGTGAAAAGGTCCTTGGTTGCAAGGCAAAGAAGAGCTCGCAGGCATTCCGAAAGGCTCTGTATTTGCTCCGCTCCCCTGAGAATCGGTCAGGCGTGGGTACCTTTGGTTCAGGCGGCATCATGACCACCGAGGGAGAAGTGGAAGTCCCAGTGGAGGAGGAAGCTGAGGAGGATAGGGCCTGGACTCGGCCCTCCAGTCGGGTATAACCCTCTTGCAGGCTTCTGACGGCCTGGGTTAGCCCATCCAGGTGTCGGCAAAGTTCCTCCATTGGGTTCGCTCCCTGCGCAGGCTCGGACATGGCTGTCTGGTACTGTCACGTACCTGGTGATGAGCCTGGGATGCAGGGAGCGGCCTCTTTTGCACCTCCTACTCCGGAACCCCTGATGGTGGGAACAGGGAGCTCGGGAGTGCGGAGTCGCACAAGTGCCTGTCAGGAACACTGGTGCAGAGGTGGAGCTGGACCTTAGGAAGCTCTGTGCAGGTTTCAGCGGCAGCAGGGAAGCTGGACGGCAGGCAGGCTTGGCACACAGGGAACCGAGGAGACAAACGGCAGACAGCGGGGAGGTGTCTTGTAGTACCGGGCACTGGCAGGTTCAAACAGGCCGGGTAATCCACTGGCTGGCGGATCAGGTGCAGTGCAAGAGGCAGAGTCGTTAAACAGTCCGGGTTGGCAACGGGAAGGCAGCAGGTAGCAGAAGGAGCAGGCGGAAGCAAGGTCAACAAGCCGGGGGTCAGCGGGCAGGCAGAAGGCAAGAAGCGTCAGGAACAAGCCGGGTCACAGGAACAGATCGGTAGGGTAATAGCAGATAGTAGATGGGTCTAGGAAACACTGTAGACCAGACAGCAAGGAGCCCCAGCACAAGCCCCTTTAAATAGCCCCAGATTGGCGCCAGGAAGTGTCACTGCGTGCTCCCGTGCGCACTGACACGCGCCGCTACCGCGCATGCGCGCACGCGCTAACACCGACTCGCCGCTATTGCGCCGGCGCGAACGCGCTAACGACGATTCGACACTATTGCGCAGGCGCGTACCCGCGCGCGCCGCCGCGTCGCCAGCTTGCAGGTGAGATTGCCCATCATAACACCCTCCCCCATCTATCCCCATTCCACTCTCCATTAATGTCTGACCACTAACTGACCTGTGTGCCCGATGTAATTCTAGTTCACCCTAGTTCACCCTGATGTACTATGGGCCATCACTGGTGTACTATGGATCATCACTGGTGTACTATGGATCATCACTGATGTACTATGGACCATCCCTGATGTATTATGGGCCATCCCTGATGTACTGTTGATCATCACTGATGTACTATAGATCATCACTGATGTACTATGGGCCATTACTGGTGTACTATGGGCCATCACTGGTGTACTATGGATCATCACTGGTGTACTATGGACCATCACTGATGTACTATGGACCATCACTGATGTACTGTGGATCATCACTGATGTACTGTGGATCATCCCTGGTGTACTATGGATCATCACTGGTGTACTATGGATCATCACTGATGTACTATGGGCCATCACTGATGTACTATGGGCCATCCCTGATGTACTGTGGACCATCCCTGATGTACTGTGGATCATCACTGATGTACTGTGGATCATCACTGATGTACTGAGGATCATCACTGATGTACTGTGGATCATCACTGATGTACTGTAGATCATCACTGATGTACTATAGATCATCACTGATGTACTATGGGCCATCACTGGTGTACTATGGATCATCACTGGTGTACTATGGACCATCCCTGATGTACTATGGACCATCCCTGATGTACTGTGGATCATCACTGATGTACTGTGGATCATCACTGATGTACTGTGGATCATCACTGATGTACTGAGGATCATCACTGATGTACTGAGGATCATCACTGCTGTACTATGGATCATCACTGGTGTACTATGGATCATCACTGATGTACTATGGATCATCACTGATGTACTATGGATCATCACTGATGTACTTTGGGCCATCACTGGTGTACTATGGATCATCACTGATGTACTGTGGACCATCCCTGATGTACTGTGGATCATCACTGATGTATTGTGGATCATCACTGATGTACTGTGGATCATCACTGATGTACTGTGGATCATCACTGATGTACTGAGGACCATCCCTGATGTACTGTGGACCATCACTGATGTACTGTGGATCATCACTGATGTTCTATGGACCATCACTGATGTACTGTGGATCATCACTGATGTACTATGGACCATCACTGGTGTACCATGGACCATCACTGGTGTACTATGGATCATCACTGGTGTACTATGGATCATCACTGATGTACTATGGACCATCACTGATGTACTGTGGATCATCACTGATGTACTGTGGATCATCCCTGGTGTACTATGGATCATCACTGGTGTACTATGGATCATCACTGATGTACTATGGATCATCACTGATGTACTATGGATCATCACTGATGTACTGTGGATCATCACTGATGTACTGTGGACCATCCCTGATGTACTGTGGATCATCACTGATGTACTGTGGATCATCACTGATGTACTATGGATCATCACTGATGTACTGTGGATCATCACTGATGTACTGTGGACCATCCCTGATGTACTGTGGATCATCACTGATGTGCTGTGGATCATCACTAATGTACTATAGATCATCACTGATGTACTGTGGACCATCACTGGTGTACTATGGATCATCACTGGTGTACTATGGATCATCACAGGTGTACTGTGGATCATCACTGATGTACTGTGGATCATCACTGATGTACTATGGACCATCACTGGTGTACTATGGGTCATCACTGGTGTACTATGGATCATCACTGGTGTACTATGGATCATCACTGATGTACTGAGGATGATCACTGGTGTACTATGGATCATCACTGGTGTACTATGGATCATCACTGATGTACTATGGATCATCACTGATGTACTGTGGATCATCACTGATGTACTGTGGATCATCACTGATGTACTATGGGCCATCACAGGTGTACTATGAGCCATCACAGGTGTACTATGGATCATCACTGATGTACTATGGACCATCCCTGATGTACTATGGACCATCCCTGATGTACTGTGGACCATTACTGATGTACTGTGGACCATCACTGATGTACTGTGGATCATCACTGATGTTATATGGACCATCACTGATGTACTGTGGATCATCACTGATGTACTATGGATCATCACTGATGTACTGTGGATCATCACTGATGTACTGTGGACCATCCCTGATGTACTGTGGATCATCACTGATGTGCTGTGGATCATCACTAATGTACTATAGATCATCACTGATGTACTGTGGACCATCACTGGTGTACTATGGATCATCACTGGTGTACTATGGATCATCACAGGTGTACTGTGGATCATCACTGATGTACTGTGGATCATCACTGATGTACTATGGACCATCACTGGTGTACTATGGGTCATCACTGGTGTACTATGGATCATCACTGGTGTACTATGGATCATCACTGATGTACTGAGGATGATCACTGGTGTACTATGGATCATCACTGGTGTACTATGGATCATCACTGATGTACTATGTATCATCACTGATGTACTATGGATCATCACTGATGTACTGTGGATCATCACTGATGTACTGTGGATCATCACTGATGTACTATGGGCCATCACAGGTGTACTATGGGCCATCACAGGTGTACTATGGATCATCACTGATGTACTATGGACCATCCCTGATGTACTATGGACCATCCCTGATGTACTGTGGACCATTACGGATGTACTGTGGACCATCACTGATGTACTGTGGATCATCATTGATGTTATATGGACCATCACTGATGTACTGTGGATCATCACTGATGTACTATAGATCATCACTGATGTTCTATGGCCCATCACTGATGTACTGTAGATCATCACTGATGTACTGTGGATCATCACTGATGTACTGTGGATCATCACTAATGTAATATAGATCATCACTGATGTACTATGGACCATCACTGGTGTACTCTGGGCCATCACTGGTGTACTATGGACCATCCCTGATGTACTGTGGATCATCACTGATGTATTGTGGATCATCACTGATGTACTGTGGATCATCGCTGATGTACTGAGGACAATCCCTGATGTACTGTGGACCATCACTGATGTACTGTGGACCATCACTGATGTACTGTGGATCATCACTGATGTTCTATGGACCATCACTGATGTACTGTGGATCATCACTTATGTACTATAGAACATCACTGATGTTCTATGGCCCATCACTGATGTACTGTGGATCATCACTGATGTACTATAGATCATCACTGATGTACTGTGGATCATCACTGATGTACTATAGATCATCACTGATGTACTATGGATCATCACTGGTGTACTATGGACCATCCATGATGTACTGTGGACAATCCCTGATGTACTGTGGATCATCACTGATGTACTGTGGATCATCACTGATGTACTATAGATCATCACTGATGTACTATGGCCCATCACTGGTGTACTATGGATCATCACTGGTGTACTATGGATCATCACTGGTGTACTATGGATCATCACTGATGTACTATGGACCATCCCTGATGTACTATGGACCATCCCTTATGTACTGTGGATCATCACTGATGTACTATAGATCATCACTGATGTACTATGGGCCATCACTGGTGTACTATGGGCCATCACTGGTGTACTATGGATCATCACTGGTGTACTATGGACCATCACTGATGTACTGTGGATCATCACTGATGTACTGTGGATCATCCCTGGTGTACAATGGATCATCACTGGTGTACTATGGATCATCACTGATGTACTATGGGCCATCACTCATGTACTGTGGACCATCCCTGATGTACTGTGGATCATCACTGATGTACTGTGGACCATCACTGATGTACTGTGGATCATCACTGATGTACTGTGGATCATCACTGATGTACTGTGGATCATCACTGATGTACTGTGGATCATCACTGATGTACTATGGATCATCACTGATGTACTATGGATCATCACTGATGTACTGGGGATCATCACTGATGTACTATAGATCATCACTGATGTACTATGGATCATCACTGGTGTACTGTGGAACATCACTGATGTACTGTGGATCATCACTGATGTACTATGGACCATCACTGGTGTACTATGGGCCATCACTGGTGTACTATGGGCCATCACTGGTGTACTATGGATCATCACTGGTGTACTATGGATCATCACTGGTGTACTATGGACCATCACTGATGTACCATGGACCATCACTGATGTACTGTGGATCATCCCATATGTACTGTGGATCATCACTGATGTACTGTGGATCATTACTGATGTACTGTGGATCATCACTGATGTACTGTGGATCATCACTGATGTACTATAGATCATCACTGATGTACTGTGGATCATCACTGATGTACTGTGGATCATCACTGATGTACTATTGATCATCACTGATGTACTATGGGCCATCAGTGGTGTACTATGGGCCATCACTTGTGTACTATGGATCATCACTGGTGTACTATGGATCATCACTGGTGTACTGTGGACCATCACTGATGTACTGTAGATCATCACTGATGTACTGTGGATCATCACTGATGTACTGTGGATCATCACTAATGTAATATAGATCATCACTGATGTACTATGGACCATTACTGGTGTACTCTGGGCCATCACTGGTGTACTATGGACCATCCCTGATGTACTGTGGATCATCACTGATGTATTGTGGATCATCACTGATGTACTGTGGATCATCGCTGATGTACTGAGGACCATCCCTGATGTACTGTGGACCATCACTGATGTACTGTGGAGCATCACTGATGTACTGTGGATCATCACTGATGTTCTATGGACCATCACTGATGTACTGTGGATCATCACTGATGTACTATAGAACATCACTGATGTTCTATGGCCCATCACTGATTTACTGTGGATCATCACTGATGTACTATAGATCATCACTGATGTACTGTGGATAATCACTGATGTACTATAGATCATCACTGATGTACTATGGATCATCACTGGTGTACTATGGACCATCCATGATGTACTGTGGACCATCCCTGATGTACTGTGGATCATCACTGATGTACTGTGGATCATCACTGATGTACTGTGGATCATCACTGATGTACTATAGATCATCACTGATGTACTATGGCCCATCACTGGTGTACTATGGATCATCACTGGTGTACTATGGATCATCACTGATGTACTATGGACCATCCCTGATGTACTATGGACCATCCCTGATGTACTGTGGACCATTACTGATGTACTGTGGACCATCACTGATGTACTGTGGATCATCACTGATGTTATATGGACCATCACTGATGTACTGTGGATCATCACTGATGTACTATAGATCATCACTGATGTTCTATGGCCCATCACTGATGTACTGTAGATCATCACTGATGTACTGTGGATCATCACTGATGTACTGTGGATCATCACTAATGTAATATAGATCATCACTGATGTACTATGGACCATCACTGGTGTACTCTGGGCCATCACTGGTGTACTATGGACCATCCCTGATGTACTGTGGATCATCACTGATGTATTGTGGATCATCACTGATGTACTGTGGATCATCGCTGATGTACTGAGGACCATCCCTGATGTACTGTGGACCATCACTGATGTACTGTGGACCATCACTGATGTACTGTGGATCATCACTGATGTTCTATGGACCATCACTGATGTACTGTGGATCATCACTGATGTACTATAGAACATCACTGATGTTCTATGGCCCATCACTGATGTACTGTGGATCATCACTGATGTACTATAGATCATCACTGATGTACTGTGGATCATCACTGATGTACTATAGATCATCACTGATGTACTATGGATCATCACTGGTGTACTATGGACCATCCATGATGTACTGTGGACCATCCCTGATGTACTGTGGATCATCACTGATGTACTGTGGATCATCACTGATGTACTATAGATCATCACTGATGTACTATGGCCCATCACTGGTGTACTATGGATCATCACTGGTGTACTATGGATCATCACTGGTGTACTATGGATCATCACTGATGTACTATGGACCATCCCTGATGTACTATGGACCATCCCTTATGTACTGTGGATCATCACTGATGTACTATAGATCATCACTGATGTACTATGGGCCATCACTGGTGTACTATGGGCCATCACTGGTGTACTATGGATCATCACTGGTGTACTGTGGATCATCACTGGTGTACTATGGACCATCACTGATGTGCTGTGGATCATCACTGATGTACTGTGGATCATCCCTGGTGTACTATGGATCATCACTGGTGTACTATGGATCATCACTGATGTACTATGGGCCATCACTCATGTACTATGGATCATCACTGATGTACTGTGGACCATCCCTGAGGTACTGTGGATCATCACTGATGTACTGTGGACCATCACTGATGTACTGTGGATCATCACTGATGTACTGTGGATCATCACTGATGTACTGTGGATCATCACTGATGTACTATGGATCATCACTGATGTACTATGGATCATCACTGATGTACTGGGGATCATCACTGATGTACTATAGATCATCACTGATGTACTATGGATCATCACTGGTGTACTGTGGAACATCACTGATGTACTGTGGATCATCACTGATGTACTATGGACCATCACTGGTGTACTATGGGCCATCACTGGTGTACTATGGGCCATCACTGGTGTACTATGGATCATCACTGGTGTACTATGGATCA
Organism: Rana muscosa; assembly: GCA_029206835.1. Lineage (NCBI taxonomy): Eukaryota > Metazoa > Chordata > Amphibia > Anura > Ranidae > Rana > Rana muscosa. The sequence goes on from JARGYO010005562.1 coordinate 16,442,887, forward strand.
TCACTGGTGTACTATGGATCATCACTGGTGTACTATGGACCATCACTGATGTACCATGGACCATCACTGATGTACTGTGGATCATCCCATATGTACTGTGGATCATCACTGATGTACTGTGGATCATTACTGATGTACTGTGGATCATCACTGATGTACTGTGGATCATCACTGATGTACTATAGATCATCACTGATGTACTGTGGATCATCACTGATGTACTGTGGATCATCACTGATGTACTATTGATCATCACTGATGTACTATGGGCCATCAGTGGTGTACTATGGGCCATCACTTGTGTACTATGGATCATCACTGGTGTACTATGGATCATCACTGGTGTACTGTGGACCATCACTGATGTACTGTAGATCATCACTGATGTACTGTGGATCATCACTGATGTACTGTGGATCATCACTAATGTAATATAGATCATCACTGATGTACTATGGACCATCACTGGTGTACTCTGGGCCATCACTGGTGTACTATGGACCATCCCTGATGTACTGTGGATCATCACTGATGTACTGTGGATCATCACTGATGTACTGTGGATCATCGCTGATGTACTGAGGACCATCCCTGATGTACTGTGGACCATCACTGATGTACTGTGGAGCATCACTGATGTACTGTGGATCATCACTGATGTTCTATGGACCATCACTGATGTACTGTGGATCATCACTGATGTACTATAGAACATCACTGATGTTCTATGGCCCATCACTGATTTACTGTGGATCATCACTGATGTACTATAATTCATCACTGATGTACTGTGGATAATCACTGATGTACTATAGATCATCACTGATGTACTATGGATCATCACTGGTGTACTATGGACCATCCATGATGTACTGTGGACCATCCCTGATGTACTGTGGATCATCACTGATGTACTGTGGATCATCACTGATGTACTGTGGATCATCACTGATGTACTATAGATCATCACTGATGTACTATGGCCCATCACTGGTGTACTATGGATCATCACTGGTGTACTATGGATCATCACTGGTGTACTATGGATCATCACTGATGTACTATGGACCATCCCTGATGTACTATGGACCATCCCTTATGTACTGTGGATCATCACTGATGTAATATAGATCATCACTGATGTACTATGGGCCATCACTGGTGTACTATGGGCCATCACTGGTGTACTATGGATCATCACTGGTGTACTATGGATCATCACTGGTGTACTGTGGATCATCACTGATGTACTGTGGATCATCCCTGGTGTACTATGGATCATCACTGGTGTACTATGGATCATCACTGATGTACTATGGGCCATCACTCATGTACTATGGATCATCACTGATGTACTGTAGACCATCCCTGATGTACTGTGGATCATCACTGATGTACTGTGGACCATCACTGATGTACTGTGGATCATCACTGATGTACTGTGGATCATCACTGATGTACTGTGGATCATCACTGATGTACTATGGATCATCACTGATGTACTGGGGATCATCACTGATGTACTGTGGATCATCACTGATGTACTATAGATCATCACTGATGTACTATGGATCATCACTGGTGTACTGTGGAACATCACTGATGTACTGTGGATCATCACTGATGTACTATGGACCATCGCTGGTGTACTATGGGCCATCACTGGTGTACTATGGGCCATCACTGGTGTACTATGGATCATCACTGGTGTACTATGGATCATCACTGGTGTACTATGGACCATCACTGATGTACCATGGACCATCACTGATGTACTGTGGATCATCCCATATGTACTGTGGATCATCACTGATGTACTGTGGATCATTACTGATGTACTGTGGATCATCACTGATGTACTGTGGATCATCACTGATGTACTATAGATCATCACTGATGTACTGTGGATCATCACTGATGTACTGTGGATCATCACTGATGTACTATTGATCATCACTGATGTACTATGGGCCATCAGTGGTGTACTATGGGCCATCACTGGTGTACTATGGATCATCACTGGTGTACTATGGATCATCACTGGTGTACTGTGGACCATCACTGATGTACTGTGGATTATCCCTGATGTACTATGGATCATCACTGATGTACTATGGATCATCACTGATGTACTATGGATCATCACTGATGTACTATGGATCATCACTGATGTACTGTGGATCATCACTGATGTACTATGGACCATCCTTGATGTACTGTGGATCATCACTGATGTACTATGGACCATCCCTGATGTACTGTGGATCATCACTGATGTACTGTGAATTATCACTGATGTACTGAGGATCATCACTGATGTACTATGGATCATCACTTGTACTGTGGATCATCACTGATGTACTGTGGATCATTACAGATGTACTGTGGATCATCACTGATGTACTGTGGATCATCACTGATGTACTGTGGATCATCACTTGTACTGAGGACCATCCCTGATGTACTGTGGACCATCCCTGATGTACTGTGGACCATCATTGATGTACTGTGGACCATCACTGATGTACTGTGGATCATCACTGATGTTCTATGGACCATCACTGATGTACTGTGGATCATCACTGATGTACTATAGAACATCACTGATGTTCTATGGCCCATCACTGATGTACTGTGGATCATCACTGATGTACTATAGATCATCACTGATGTACTGTGGATCATCACTGATGTACTATAGATCATCACTGATGTACTATGGATCATCACTGGTGTACTATGGACCATCCATGATGTACTGTGGACCATCCCTGATGTACTGTGGATCATCACTGATGTACTGTGGATCATCACTGATGTACTATAGATCATCACTGATGTACTATGGCCCATCACTGGTGTACTATGGATCATCACTGGTGTACTATGGATCATCACTGGTGTACTATGGATCATCACTGATGTACTATGGACCATCCCTGATGTACTATGGACCATCCCTTATGTACTGTGGATCATCACTGATGTACTATAGATCATCACTGATGTACTATGGGCCATCACTGGTGTACTATGGGCCATCACTGGTGTACTATGGATCATCACTGGTGTACTATGGATCATCACTGGTGTACTATGGACCATCACTGATGTACTGTGGATCATCACTGATGTACTGTGGATCATCCCTGGTGTACTATGGATCATCACTGGTGTACTATGGATCATCACTGATGTACTATGGGCCATCACTCATGTACTATGGATCATCACTGATGTACTGTGGACCATCCCTGAGGTACTGTGGATCATCACTGATGTACTGTGGACCATCACTGATGTACTGTGGATCATCACTGATGTACTGTGGATCATCACTGATGTACTGTGGATCATCACTGATGTACTATGGATCATCACTGATGTACTATGGATCATCACTGATGTACTGGGGATCATCACTGATGTACTATAGATCATCACTGATGTACTATGGATCATCACTGGTGTACTGTGGAACATCACTGATGTACTGTGGATCATCACTGATGTACTATGGACCATCACTGGTGTACTATGGGCCATCACTGGTGTACTATGGGCCATCACTGGTGTACTATGGATCATCACTGGTGTACTATGGATCATCACTGGTGTACTATGGACCATCACTGATGTACCATGGACCATCACTGATGTACTGTGGATCATCCCATATGTACTGTGGATCATCACTGATGTACTGTGGATCATTACTGATGTACTGTGGATCATCACTGATGTACTGTGGATCATCACTGATGTACTATAGATCATCACTGATGTACTGTGGATCATCACTGATGTACTGTGGATCATCACTGATGTACTATTGATCATCACTGATGTACTATGGGCCATCAGTGGTGTACTATGGGCCATCACTTGTGTACTATGGATCATCACTGGTGTACTATGGATCATCACTGGTGTACTGTGGACCATCACTGATGTACTGTAGATCATCACTGATGTACTGTGGATCATCACTGATGTACTGTGGATCATCACTAATGTAATATAGATCATCACTGATGTACTATGGACCATCACTGGTGTACTCTGGGCCATCACTGGTGTACTATGGACCATCCCTGATGTACTGTGGATCATCACTGATGTATTGTGGATCATCACTGATGTACTGTGGATCATCGCTGATGTACTGAGGACCATCCCTGATGTACTGTGGACCATCACTGATGTACTGTGGAGCATCACTGATGTACTGTGGATCATCACTGATGTTCTATGGACCATCACTGATGTACTGTGGATCATCACTGATGTACTATAGAACATCACTGATGTTCTATGGCCCATCACTGATTTACTGTGGATCATCACTGATGTACTATAGATCATCACTGATGCACTGTGGATAATCACTGATGTACTATAGATCATCACTGATGTACTATGGATCATCACTGGTGTACTATGGACCATCCATGATGTACTGTGGACCATCCCTGATGTACTGTGGATCATCACTGATGTACTGTGGATCATCACTGATGTACTGTGGATCATCACTGATGTACTATAGATCATCACTGATGTACTGTGGCCCATCACTGGTGTACTATGGATCATCACTGGTGTACTATGGATCATCACTGGTGTACTATGGATCATCACTGATGTACTATGGACCATCCCTGATGTACTATGGACCATCCCTTATGTACTGTGGATCATCACTGATGTACTATAGATCATCACTGATGTACTATGGGCCATCACTGGTGTACTATGGGCCATCACTGGTGTACTATGGATCATCACTGGTGTACTATGGATCATCACTGGTGTACTATGGACCATCACTGATGTACTGTGGATCATCACTGATGTACTGTGGATCATCCCTGGTGTACTATGGATCATCACTGGTGTACTATGGATCATCACTGATGTACTATGGGCCATCACTCATGTACTATGGATCATCACTGATGTACTGTAGACCATCCCTGATGTACTGTGGATCATCACTGATGTACTGTGGACCATCACTGATGTACTGTGGATCATCACTGATGTACTGTGGATCATCACTGATGTACTGTGGATCATCACTGATGTACTATGGATCATCACTGATGTACTGGGGATCATCACTGATGTACTGTGGATCATCACTGATGTACTATAGATCATCACTGATGTACTATGGATCATCACTGGTGTACTGTGGAACATCACTGATGTACTGTGGATCATCACTGATGTACTATGGACCATCACTGGTGTACTATGGGCCATCACTGGTGTACTATGGGCCATCACTGGTGTACTATGGATCATCACTGGTGTACTATGGATCATCACTGGTGTACTATGGACCATCACTGATGTACCATGGACCATCACTGATGTACTGTGGATCATCCCATATGTACTGTGGATCATCACTGATGTACTGTGGATCATTACTGATGTACTGTGGATCATCACTGATGTACTGTGGATCATCACTGATGTACTATAGATCATCACTGATGTACTGTGGATCATCACTGATGTACTGTGGATCATCACTGATGTACTATTGATCATCACTGATGTACTATGGGCCATCAGTGGTGTACTATGGGCCATCACTGGTGTACTATGGATCATCACTGGTGTACTATGGATCATCACTGGTGTACTGTGGACCATCACTGATGTACTGTGGATTATCCCTGATGTACTGTGGATCATCACTGATGTACTATGGATCATCACTGATGTACTATGGATCATCACTGATGTACTATGGATCATCACTGATGTACTGTGGATCATCACTGATGTACTGTGGATCATCACTGATGTACTATGGACCATCCTTGATGTACTGTGGATCATCACTGATGTACTATGGACCATCCCTGATGTACTGTGGATCATCACTGATGTACTGTGAATTATCACTGATGTACTGAGGATCATCACTGATGTACTATGGATCATCACTTGTACTGTGGATCATCACTGATGTACTGTGGATCATTACAGATGTACTGTGGATCATCACTGATGTACTGTGGATCATCACTGATGTACTATAGATCATCACTGATGTACTGTGGATCATCACTGATGTACTGTGGATCATCACTGATGTACTATGGATCATCCCTGGTGTACTATGGACCATCACTGATGTACTATGGACCATCACTGATGTACTGTGGATCATCACTGATGTACTATAGATCATCACTGATGTACTATGGACCATCACTGATGTACTGTGGATCGTCACTGATGTACTATGGATCATCACTGATGTACTATGGATCATCACTGATGTACTGTGGATCATCACTGATGTACTATGGACCATCCTTGATGTACTGTGGATCATCACTGATGTACTATGGACCATCCCTGATGTACTGTGGATCATCACTGATGTACTGTGAATTATCACTGATGTACTGAGGATCATCACTGATGTACTATGGATCATCACTTGTACTGTGGATCATCACTGATGTACTGTGGATCATCACTGATGCACTGTGGATCGTACCTGATTTACTGTGGATCATTACTGATGTACTATAGATCATCACTGATGTACTATGAGCCATCACTGATGTACTATGGATCATCACTGGTGTACTATGGATCATCACTGTTGTACTGTGGATCATCACTGATGTACTATAGATCATCACTGATGTACTATGGGCCAACACTGGTGTACTGAGGATCATCACTGTTGTACTATAGATCATCACTGATGTACTGTGGATCATCACTGATGTACTATGGATCATCACTGATGTACTATGGATCATCACTGATATACTATGAGCCATCACTGATGTACTATGGGCCATCACTGATGTACTGTGGATCATCACTGATGTACTATGAGCCATCACTGATGTACTATGGATCATCACTGATGTACTGTGGATCATCCTTGATGTACTATGGACCATCCTTGATGTACTGTGGATCATCACTGATGTACTATGGACCATCCCTGATGTACTGTGGATCATCACTGATGTACTGTGAATTATCACTGATGTACTGAGGATCATCACTGATGTACTATGGATCATCACTTGTACTGTGGATCATCACTGATGTACTGTGGATCATCACTGATGCACTATGGATCGTACCTGATTTACTGTGGATCATTACTGATGTACTATAGATCATCACTGATGTACTATGAGCCATCACTGATGTACTATGGATCATCACTGATGTACTATAGATCATCACTGATGTACTGTGGATCATCACTGATGTACTGTGGATCATCACTGATGTACTATGGATCATCACTGGTGTACTATGGACCATCCATGATGTACTGTGGACAATCCCTGATGTACTGTGGATCATCACTGATGTACTGTGGATCATCACTGATGTACTATAGATCATCACTGATGTACTATGGCCCATCACTGGTGTACTATGGATCATCACTGGTGTACTATGGATCATCACTGGTGTACTATGGATCATCACTGATGTACTATGGACCATCCCTGATGTACTATGGACCATCCCTTATGTACTGTGGATCATCACTGATGTACTATAGATCATCACTGATGTACTATGGGCCATCACTGGTGTACTATGGGCCATCACTGGTGTACTATGGATCATCACTGGTGTACTATGGACCATCACTGATGTACTGTGGATCATCACTGATGTACTGTGGATCATCCCTGGTGTACTATGGATCATCACTGGTGTACTATGGATCATCACTGATGTACTATGGGCCATCACTCATGTACTGTGGACCATCCCTGATGTACTGTGGATCATCACTGATGTACTGTGGACCATCACTGATGTACTGTGGATCATCACTGATGTACTGTGGATCATCACTGATGTACTGTGGATCATCACTGATGTACTGTGGATCATCACTGATGTACTATGGATCATCACTGATGTACTGGGGATCATCACTGATGTACTATAGATCATCACTGATGTACTATGGATCATCACTGGTGTACTGTGGAACATCACTGATGTACTGTGGATCATCACTGATGTACTATGGACCATCACTGGTGTACTATGGGCCATCACTGGTGTACTATGGGCCATCACTGGTGTACTATGGATCATCACTGGTGTACTATGGATCATCACTGGTGTACTATGGACCATCACTGATGTACCATCACTGATGTACTGTGGATCATCCCATATGTACTGTGGATCATCACTGATGTACTGTGGATCATTACTGATGTACTGTGGATCATCACTGATGTACTGTGGATCATCACTGATGTACTATAGATCATCACTGATGTACTGTGGATCATCACTGATGTACTGTGGATCATCACTGATGTACTATTGATCATCACTGATGTACTATGGGCCATCAGTGGTGTACTATGGGCCATCACTTGTGTACTATGGATCATCACTGGTGTACTATGGATCATCACTGGTGTACTGTGGACCATCACTGATGTACTGTAGATCATCACTGATGTACTGTGGATCATCACTAATGTAATATAGATCATCACTGATGTACTATGGACCATTACTGGTGTACTCTGGGCCATCACTGGTGTACTATGGACCATCCCTGATGTACTGTGGATCATCACTGATGTATTGTGGATCATCACTGATGTACTGTGGATCATCGCTGATGTACTGAGGACCATCCCTGATGTACTGTGGACCATCACTGATGTACTGTGGAGCATCACTGATGTACTGTGGATCATCACTGATGTTCTATGGACCATCACTGATGTACTGTGGATCATCACTGATGTACTATAGAACATCACTGATGTTCTATGGCCCATCACTGATTTACTGTGGATCATCACTGATGTACTATAGATCATCACTGATGTACTGTGGATAATCACTGATGTACTATAGATCATCACTGATGTACTATGGATCATCACTGGTGTACTATGGACCATCCATGATGTACTGTGGACCATCCCTGATGTACTGTGGATCATCACTGATGTACTGTGGATCATCACTGATGTACTGTGGATCATCACTGATGTACTATAGATCATCACTGATGTACTATGGCCCATCACTGGTGTACTATGGATCATCACTGGTGTACTATGGATCATCACTGATGTACTATGGACCATCCCTGATGTACTATGGACCATCCCTGATGTACTGTGGACCATTACTGATGTACTGTGGACCATCACTGATGTACTGTGGATCATCACTGATGTTATATGGACCATCACTGATGTACTGTGGATCATCACTGATGTACTATAGATCATCACTGATGTTCTATGGCCCATCACTGATGTACTGTAGATCATCACTGATGTACTGTGGATCATCACTGATGTACTGTGGATCATCACTAATGTAATATAGATCATCACTGATGTACTATGGACCATCACTGGTGTACTCTGGGCCATCACTGGTGTACTATGGACCATCCCTGATGTACTGTGGATCATCACTGATGTATTGTGGATCATCACTGACGTACTGTGGATCATCGCTGATGTACTGAGGACCATCCCTGATGTACTGTGGACCATCACTGATGTACTGTGGACCATCACTGATGTACTGTGGATCATCACTGATGTTCTATGGACCATCACTGATGTACTGTGGATCATCACTGATGTACTATAGAACATCACTGATGTTCTATGGCCCATCACTGATGTACTGTGGATCATCACTGATGTACTATAGATCATCACTGATGTACTGTGGATCATCACTGATGTACTATAGATCATCACTGATGTACTATGGATCATCACTGGTGTACTATGGACCATCCATGATGTACTGTGGACCATCCCTGATGTACTGTGGATCATCACTGATGTACTGTGGATCATCACTGATGTACTATAGATCATCACTGATGTACTATGGCCCATCACTGGTGTACTATGGATCATCACTGGTGTACTATGGATCATCACTGGTGTACTATGGATCATCACTGATGTACTATGGACCATCCCTGATGTACTATGGACCATCCCTTATGTACTGTGGATCATCACTGATGTACTATAGATCATCACTGATGTACTATGGGCCATCACTGGTGTACTATGGGCCATCACTGGTGTACTATGGATCATCACTGGTGTACTATGGATCATCACTGGTGTACTATGGACCATCACTGATGTACTGTGTATCATCACTGATGTACTGTGGATCATCCCTGGTGTACTATGGATCATCACTGGTGTACTATGGATCATCACTGATGTACTATGGGCCATCACTCATGTACTATGGATCATCACTGATGTACTGTGGACCATCCCTGAGGTACTGTGGATCATCACTGATGTACTGTGGACCATAACTGATGTACTGTGGATCATCACTGATGTACTGTGGATCATCACTGATGTACTGTGGATCATCACTGATGTACTATGGATCATCACTGATGTACTATGGATCATCACTGATGTACTGGGGATCATCACTGATGTACTATAGATCATCACTGATGTACTATGGATCATCACTGGTGTACTGTGGAACATCACTGATGTACTGTGGATCATCACTGATGTACTATGGACCATCACTGGTGTACTATGGGCCATCACTGGTGTACTATGGGCCATCACTGGTGTACTATGGATCATCACTGGTGTACTATGGATCATCACTGGTGTACTATGGACCATCACTGATGTACCATGGACCATCACTGATGTACTGTGGATCATCCCATATGTACTGTGGATCATCACTGATGTACTGTGGATCATTACTGATGTACTGTGGATCATCACTGATGTACTGTGGATCATCACTGATGTACTATAGATCATCACTGATGTACTGTGGATCATCACTGATGTACTGTGGATCATCACTGATGTACTATTGATCATCACTGATGTACTATGGGCCATCAGTGGTGTACTATGGGCCATCACTTGTGTACTATGGATCATCACTGGTGTACTATGGATCATCACTGGTGTACTGTGGACCATCACTGATGTACTGTAGATCATCACTGATGTACTGTGGATCATCACTGATGTACTGTGGATCATCACTAATGTAATATAGATCATCACTGATGTACTATGGACCATCACTGGTGTACTCTGGGCCATCACTGGTGTACTATGGACCATCCCTGATGTACTGTGGATCATCACTGATGTATTGTGGATCATCACTGATGTACTGTGGATCATCGCTGATGTACTGAGGACCATCCCTGATGTACTGTGGACCATCACTGATGTACTGTGGAGCATCACTGATGTACTGTGGATCATCACTGATGTTCTATGGACCATCACTGATGTACTGTGGATCATCACTGATGTACTATAGAACATCACTGATGTTCTATGGCCCATCACTGATTTACTGTGGATCATCACTGATGTACTATAGATCATCACTGATGTACTGTGGATAATCACTGATGTACTATAGATCATCACTGATGTACTATGGATCATCACTGGTGTACTATGGACCATCCATGATGTACTGTGGACCATCCCTGATGTACTGTGGATCATCACTGATGTACTGTGGATCATCACTGATGTACTGTGGATCATCACTGATGTACTATAGATCATCACTGATGTACTATGGCCCATCACTGGTGTACTATGGATCATCACTGGTGTACTATGGATCATCACTGGTGTACTATGGATCATCACTGATGTACTATGGACCATCCCTGATGTACTATGGACCATCCCTTATGTACTGTGGATCATCACTGATGTACTATAGATCATCACTGATGTACTATGGGCCATCACTGGTGTACTATGGGCCATCACTGGTGTACTATGGATCATCACTGGTGTACTATGGATCATCACTGGTGTACTATGGACCATCACTGATGTACTGTGGATCATCACTGATGTACTGTGGATCATCCCTGGTGTACTATGGATCATCACTGGTGTACTATGGATCATCACTGATGTACTATGGGCCATCACTCATGTACTATGGATCATCACTGATGTACTGTAGACCATCCCTGATGTACTGTGGATCATCACTGATGTACTGTGGACCATCACTGATGTACTGTGGATCATCACTGATGTACTGTGGATCATCACTGATGTACTGTGGATCATCACTGATGTACTATGGATCATCACTGATGTACTGGGGATCATCACTGATGTACTGTGGATCATCACTGATGTACTATAGATCATCACTGATGTACTATGGATCATCACTGGTGTACTGTGGAACATCACTGATGTACTGTGGATCATCACTGATGTACTATGGACCATCACTGGTGTACTATGGGCCATCACTGGTGTACTATGGGCCATCACTGGTGTACTATGGATCATCACTGGTGTACTATGGATCATCACTGGTGTACTATGGACCATCACTGATGTACCATGGACCATCACTGATGTACTGTGGATCATCCCATATGTACTGTGGATCATCACTGATGTACTGTGGATCATTACTGATGTACTGTGGATCATCACTGATGTACTGTGGATCATCACTGATGTACTATAGATCATCACTGATGTACTGTGGATCATCACTGATGTACTGTGGATCATCACTGATGTACTATTGATCATCACTGATGTACTATGGGCCATCAGTGGTGTACTATGGGCCATCACTGGTGTACTATGGATCATCACTGGTGTACTATGGATCATCACTGGTGTACTGTGGACCATCACTGATGTACTGTGGATTATCCCTGATGTACTATGGATCATCACTGATGTACTATGGATCATCACTGATGTACTATGGATCATCACTGATGTACTATGGATCATCACTGATGTACTGTGGATCATCACTGATGTACTATGGACCATCCTTGATGTACTGTGGATCATCACTGATGTACTATGGACCATCCCTGATGTACTGTGGATCATCACTGATGTACTGTGAATTATCACTGATGTACTGAGGATCATCACTGATGTACTATGGATCATCACTTGTACTGTGGATCATCACTGATGTACTGTGGATCATTACAGATGTACTGTGGATCATCACTGATGTACTGTGGATCATCACTGATGTACTGTGGATCATCACTTGTACTGAGGACCATCCCTGATGTACTGTGGACCATCACTGATGTACTGTGGACCATCACTGATGTACTGTGGATCATCACTGATGTACTATAGAACATCACTGATGTTCTATGGCCCATCACTGATGTACTGTGGATCATCACTGATGTACTATAGATCATCACTGATGTACTGTGGATCATCACTGATGTACTAAAGATCATCACTGATGTACTATGGATCATCACTGGTGTACTATGGACCATCCATGATGTACTGTGGACCATCCCTGATGTACTGTGGATCATCACTGATGTACTGTGGATCATCACTGATGTACTATAGATCATCACTGATGTACTATGGCCCATCACTGGTGTACTATGGATCATCACTGGTGTACTATGGATCATCACTGGTGTACTATGGATCATCCCTGATGTACTATGGACCATCCCTTATGTACTGTGGATCATCACTGATGTACTATAGATCATCACTGATGTACTATGGGCCATCACTGGTGTACTATGGGCCATCACTGGTGTACTATGGATCATCACTGGTGTACTATGGATCATCACTGGTGTACTATGGACCATCACTGATGTACTGTGGATCATCACTGATGTACTGTGGATCATCCCTGGTGTACTATGGATCATCACTGGTGTACTATGGATCATCACTGATGTACTATGGGCCATCACTCATGTACTATGGATCATCACTGATGTACTGTGGACCATCCCTGAGGTACTGTGGATCATCACTGATGTACTGTGGACCATCACTGATGTACTGTGGATCATCACTGATGTACTGTGGATCATCACTGATGTACTGTGGATCATCACTGATGTACTATGGATCATCACTGATGTACTATGGATCATCACTGATGTACTGGGGATCATCACTGATGTACTATAGATCATCACTGATGTACTATAGATCATCACTGGTGTACTGTGGAACATCACTGATGTACTGTGGATCATCACTGATGTACTATGGACCATCACTGGTGTACTATGGGCCATCACTGGTGTACTATGGGCCATCACTGGTGTACTATGGACCATCCCTGATGTACTGTGGATCATCACTGATGTATTGTGGATCATCACTGATGTACTGTGGATCATCGCTGATGTACTGAGGACCATCCCTGATGTACTGTGGACCATCACTGATGTACTGTGGAGCATCACTGATGTACTGTGGATCATCACTGATGTTCTATGGACCATCACTGATGTACTGTGGATCATCACTGATGTACTATAGAACATCACTGATGTTCTATGGCCCATCACTGATTTACTGTGGATCATCACTGATGTACTATAGATCATCACTGATGTACTGTGGATAATCACTGATGTACTATAGATCATCACTGATGTACTATGGATCATCACTGGTGTACTATGGACCATCCATGATGTACTGTGGACCATCCCTGATGTACTGTGGATCATCACTGATGTACTGTGGATCATCACTGATGTACTGTGGATCATCACTGATGTACTATAGATCATCACTGATGTACTATGGCCCATCACTGGTGTACTATGGATCATCACTGGTGTACTATGGATCATCACTGGTGTACTATGGATCATCACTGATGTACTATGGACCATCCCTGATGTACTATGGACCATCCCTTATGTACTGTGGATCATCACTGATGTACTATAGATCATCACTGATGTACTATGGGCCATCACTGGTGTACTATGGGCCATCACTGGTGTACTATGGATCATCACTGGTGTACTATGGATCATCACTGGTGTACCATGGACCATCACTGATGTACTGTGGATCATCACTGATGTACTGTGGATCATCCCTGGTGTACTATGGATCATCACTGGTGTACTATGGATCATCACTGATGTACTATGGGCCATCACTCATGTACTATGGATCATCACTGATGTACTGTAGACCATCCCTGATGTACTGTGGATCATCACTGATGTACTGTGGATCATCACTGATGTACTGTGGATCATCACTGATGTACTGTGGATCATCACTGATGTACTATGGATCATCACTGATGTACTGGGGATCATCACTGATGTACTGTGGATCATCACTGATGTACTATAGATCATCACTGATGTACTATGGATCATCACTGGTGTACTGTGGAACATCACTGATGTACTGTGGATCATCACTGATGTACTATGGGCCATCACTGGTGTACTATGGGCCATCACTGGTGTACTATGGATCATCACTGGTGTACTATGGATCATCACTGGTGTACTATGGACCATCACTGATGTACCATGGACCATCACTGATGTACTGTGGATCATCCCATATGTACTGTGGATCATCACTGATGTACTGTGGATCATTACTGATGTACTGTGGATCATCACTGATGCACTGTGGATCATCACTGATGTACTATAGATCATCACTGATGTACTGTGGATCATCACTGATGTACTGTGGATCATCACTGATGTACTATTGATCATCACTGATGTACTATGGGCCATCAGTGGTGTACTATGGGCCATCACTGGTGTACTATGGATCATCACTGGTGTACTATGGATCATCACTGGTGTACTGTGGACCATCACTGATGTACTGTGGATTATCCCTGATGTACTATGGATCATCACTGATGTACTATGGATCATCACTGATGTACTATGGATCATCACTGATGTACTATGGATCATCACTGATGTACTGTGGATCATCACTGATGTACTATGGACCATCCTTGATGTACTGTGGATCATCACTGATGTACTATGGACCATCCCTGATGTACTGTGGATCATCACTGATGTACTGTGAATTATCACTGATGTACTGAGGATCATCACTGATGTACTATGGATCATCACTTGTACTGTGGATCATCACTGATGTACTGTGGATCATTACAGATGTACTGTGGATCATCACTGATGTACTGTGGATCATCACTGATGTACTGTGGATCATCACTTGTACTGAGGACCATCCCTGATGTACTGTGGACCATCACTGATGTACTGTGGACCATCACTGATGTACTGTGGATCATCACTGATGTTCTATGGACCATCACTGATGTACTGTGGATCATCACTGATGTACTATAGAACATCACTGATGTTCTATGGCCCATCACTGATGTACTGTGGATCATCACTGATGTACTATAGATCATCACTGATGTACTGTGGATCATCACTGATGTACTAAAGATCATCACTGATGTACTATGGATCATCACTGGTGTACTATGGACCATCCATGATGTACTGTGGACCATCCCTGATGTACTGTGGATCATCACTGATGTACTGTGGATCATCACTGATGTACTATAGATCATCACTGATGTACTATGGCCCATCACTGGTGTACTATGGATCATCACTGGTGTACTATGGATCATCACTGGTGTACTATGGATCATCACTGATGTACTATGGACCATCCCTGATGTACTATGGACCATCCCTTATGTACTGTGGATCATCACTGATGTACTATAGATCATCACTGATGTACTATGGGCCATCACTGGTGTACTATGGGCCATCACTGGTGTACTATGGATCATCACTGGTGTACTATGGACCATCACTGATGTACTGTGGATCATCACTGATGTACTGTGGATCATCCCTGGTGTACTATGGATCATCACTGGTGTACTATGGATCATCACTGATGTACTATGGGCCATCACTCATGTACTATGGATCATCACTGATGTACTGTGGACCATCCCTGAGGTACTGTGGATCATCACTGATGTACTGTGGACCATCACTGATGTACTGTGGATCATCACTGATGTACTGTGGATCATCACTGATGTACTGTGGATCATCACTGATGTACTATGGATCATCACTGATGTACTATGGATCATCACTGATGTACTGGGGATCATCACTGATGTACTATAGATCATCACTGATGTACTATGGATCATCACTGGTGTACTGTGGAACATCACTGATGTACTGTGGATCATCACTGATGTACTATGGACCATCACTGGTGTACTATGGGCCATCACTGGTGTACTATGGGCCATCACTGGTGTACTATGGATCATCACTGGTGTACTATGGATCATCACTGGTGTACTGTGGACCATCACTGATGTACTGTGGATCATCACTGATGTTCTATGGACCATCACTGATGTACTGTGGATCATCACTGATGTACTATAGAACATCACTGATGTTCTATGGCCCATCACTGATTTACTGTGGATCATCACTGATGTACTATAGATCATCACTGATGTACTGTGGATAATCACTGATGTACTATAGATCATCACTGATGTACTATGGATCATCACTGGTGTACTATGGACCATCCATGATGTACTGTGGACCATCCCTGATGTACTGTGGATCATCACTGATGTACTGTGGATCATCACTGATGTACTGTGGATCATCACTGATGTACTATAGATCATCACTGATGTACTATGGCCCATCACTGGTGTACTATGGATCATCACTGGTGTACTATGGATCATCACTGGTGTACTATGGATCATCACTGATGTACTATGGACCATCCCTGATGTACTATGGACCATCCCTTATGTACTGTGGATCATCACTGATGTACTATAGATCATCACTGATGTACTATGGGCCATCACTGGTGTACTATGGGCCATCACTGGTGTACTATGGATCATCACTGGTGTACTATGGATCATCACTGGTGTACTATGGACCATCACTGATGTACTGTGGATCATCACTGATGTACTGTGGATCATCCCTGGTGTACTATGGATCATCACTGGTGTACTATGGATCATCACTGATGTACTATGGGCCATCACTCATGTACTATGGATCATCACTGATGTACTGTAGACCATCCCTGATGTACTGTGGATCATCACTGATGTACTGTGGACCATCACTGATGTACTGTGGATCATCACTGATGTACTGTGGATCATCACTGATGTACTGTGGATCATCACTGATGTACTATGGATCATCACTGATGTACTGGGGATCATCACTGATGTACTGTGGATCATCACTGATGTACTATAGATCATCACTGATGTACTATGGATCATCACTGGTGTACTGTGGAACATCACTGATGTACTGTGGATCATCACTGATGTACTATGGACCATCACTGGTGTACTATGGGCCATCACTGGTGTACTATGGGCCATCACTGGTGTACTATGGATCATCACTGGTGTACTATGGATCATCACTGGTGTACTATGGACCATCACTGATGTACCATGGACCATCACTGATGTACTGTGGATCATCCCATATGTACTGTGGATCATCACTGATGTACTGTGGATCATTACTGATGTACTGTGGATCATCACTGATGTACTGTGGATCATCACTGATGTACTATAGATCATCACTGATGTACTGTGGATCATCACTGATGTACTGTGGATCATCACTGATGTACTATTGATCATCACTGATGTACTATGGGCCATCAGTGGTGTACTATGGGCCATCACTGGTGTACTATGGATCATCACTGGTGTACTATGGATCATCACTGGTGTACTGTGGACCATCACTGATGTACTGTGGATTATCCCTGATGTACTATGGATCATCACTGATGTACTATGGATCATCACTGATGTACTATGGATCATCACTGATGTACTATGGATCATCACTGATGTACTGTGGATCATCACTGATGTACTATGGACCATCCTTGATGTACTGTGGATCATCACTGATGTACTATGGACCATCCCTGATGTACTGTGGATCATCACTGATGTACTGTGAATTATCACTGATGTACTGAGGATCATCACTGATGTACTATGGATCATCACTTGTACTGTGGATCATCACTGATGTACTGTGGATCATTACAGATGTACTGTGGATCATCACTGATGTACTATGGACCATCACTGATGTACTGTGGATCATCACTGATGTACTATAGATCATCACTGATGTACTATGGACCATCACTGATGTACTGTGGATCATCACTGATGTACTATGGATCATCACTGATGTACTATGGATCATCACTGATGTACTGTGGATCATCACTGATGTACTATGGACCATCCTTGATGTACTGTGGATCATCACTGATGTACTATGGACCATCCCTGATGTACTGTGGATCATCACTGATGTACTGTGAATTATCACTGATGTACTGAGGATCATCACTGATGTACTATGGATCATCACTTGTACTGTGGATCATCACTGATGTACTGTGGATCATCACTGATGCACTGTGGATCGTACCTGATTTACTGTGGATCATTACTGATGTACTATAGATCATCACTGATGTACTATGAGCCATCACTGATGTACTATGGATCATCACTGGTGTACTATGGATCATCACTGTTGTACTGTGGATCATCACTGATGTACTATAGATCATCACTGATGTACTATAGACCAACACTGGTGTACTGAGGATCATCACTGTTGTACTATAGATCATCACTGATGTACTGTGGATCATCACTGATGTACTATGGATCATCACTGATGTACTATGGATCATCACTGATATACTATGGGCCATCACTGATGTACTATGGGCCATCACTGATGTACTGTGGATCATCACTGATGTACTATGAGCCATCACTGATGTACTATGGATCATCACTGATGTACTGTGGATCATCCTTGATGTACTATGGACCATCCTTGATGTACTGTGGATCATCACTGATGTACTATGGACCATCCCTGATGTACTGTGGATCATCACTGATGTACTGTGAATTATCACTGATGTACTGAGGATCATCACTGATGTACTATGGATCATCACTTGTACTGTGGATCATCACTGATGTACTGTGGATCATCACTGATGCACTGTGGATCGTACCTGATTTACTGTGGATCATTACTGATGTACTATAGATCATCACTGATGTACTATGAGCCATCACTGATGTACTATGGATCATCACTGGTGTACTATGGATCATCACTGATGTACTGTGGATCATCACTGATGTACTATAGATCATCTCTGATGTACTATGGGCCAACACTGGTGTACTGAGGATCATCACTGTTGTACAATAGATCATCACTGATGTACTGTGGATCATCACTGATGTACTATGGATCATCACTGATGTACTATGGATCATCACTGATGTACTATGAGCCATCACTGATGTACTATGGGCCATCACTAATGTACTGTGGATCATCACTGATGTACTATGAGCCATCACTGATGTACTATGGATCATCACTGGTGTACTATGGATCATCACGGATGTACTGTGGATCATCACTGATGTACTATAGATCATCACTGATGTACTATGAGCCATCACTGATGTACTATGGATCATCACTGGTGTACTATGGATCATCACTGGTGTACTGTGGATCATCACTGATGTACTATAGATCATCACTGATGTACTATGGGCCATCACTGATGTACTATGGATCATCACTGATGTACTATGGATCATCACTTGTACTGTGGATCATCACTGATATACTGTGGACCATCCCTTATGTACTGTGGATCATCACTGATGTACTGTGGATCATCACTGATGTACTGAGGATCATCACTGATATACTGAGGATCATCACTGATGTACTGTGGATCATCACTGATGTACTGTGGATCATCACTGATGTACTATGAGCCATCACGGGTGTACTATGGATCATCACTGGTGTACTATGGATCATCTCTGATGTACTATGGACCATCCCTGATGTACTATGGACCATCCCTGATGTACTGAGGATCATCACTGATGTACTATAGATCATCACTGATGTACTATGGGCCATCACTGGTGTACTATGGATCATCACTGATGTACTGTGGATCATCACTGATGGACTATGGATCATCACTGATGTACTATGGGCCATCACTGATGTACTGTGGATCATCAATGATGTACTGTGGATCATCACTGGTGTACTATGGATCATCACTGATGTACTATGGATCATCACTGATGTACTATGGATCATCACTGGTGTACTATGGATCATCACTGATGTACTGTGGACCATCCCTGATGTACTGTGGATCATCACTGATGTACTGAGGATCATCACTGATGTACTGTGGATCATCACTGATGTACTATGGGCCATCACAGGTGTACTATGGATCATCACTGATGTACTATGGACCATCCCTGATGTACTATGGACCATCCCTGATGTACTATGGACCATCGCTGATGTACTGTGGACCATCACTGATGTACTGTGGACAATCACTGATGTACTGTGGACCATCACTGATGTACTGTGGATCATCACTGATGTTCTATGGACCATCACTGATGTACTGTGAATCATCACTGATGTACTCTAGACCATCACTGATGTACTGTGGATCATCACTGATGTACTGTGGATCATCACTGATGTACTGTGGATCATCACTGATGTACTGTGGATCATCACTGATGTACTATGGACCATCACTGGTGTACTATGGATCATCACTGGTGTACTGTGGATCATCACTGATGTACTATGGACCATCACTGATGTACTATGGACCATCACTGATGTACTGTGGACCATCACTGATGTACTGTGGACCAT
The DNA here is from genome assembly GCA_029206835.1 of Rana muscosa. NCBI lineage: Eukaryota > Metazoa > Chordata > Amphibia > Anura > Ranidae > Rana > Rana muscosa. The sequence goes on from JARGYO010005562.1 coordinate 16,464,611, forward strand.
CCCCGATGTACTGTGGATCATCACTGATATACTGTGGATCATCACTGATGTACTATGGGCCATCACTGATGTACTATGGGCCATCCCTGATGTACTGTGGACCATCCCTGATGTACTGTGGATCATCACTGATGTTCTATGGACCATCACTGATGTACTGTGGATCATCACTGATGTACTATAGAACATCACTGATGTTCTATGGCCCATCACTGATGTACTGTGGATCATCACTGATGTACTATAGATCATCACTGATGTACTGTGGATCATCACTGATGTACTAAAGATCATCACTGATGTACTATGGATCATCACTGGTGTACTATGGACCATCCATGATGTACTGTGGACCATCCCTGATGTACTGTGGATCATCACTGATGTACTGTGGATCATCACTGATGTACTATAGATCATCACTGATGTACTATGGCCCATCACTGGTGTACTATGGATCATCACTGGTGTACTATGGATCATCACTGGTGTACTATGGATCATCACTGATGTACTATGGACCATCCCTGATGTACTATGGACCATCCCTTATGTACTGTGGATCATCACTGATGTACTATAGATCATCACTGATGTACTATGGGCCATCACTGGTGTACTATGGGCCATCACTGGTGTACTATGGATCATCACTGGTGTACTATGGACCATCACTGATGTACTGTGGATCATCACTGATGTACTGTGGATCATCCCTGGTGTACTATGGATCATCACTGGTGTACTATGGATCATCACTGATGTACTATGGGCCATCACTCATGTACTATGGATCATCACTGATGTACTGTGGACCATCCCTGAGGTACTGTGGATCATCACTGATGTACTGTGGACCATCACTGATGTACTGTGGATCATCACTGATGTACTGTGGATCATCACTGATGTACTGTGGATCATCACTGATGTACTATGGATCATCACTGATGTACTATGGATCATCACTGATGTACTGGGGATCATCACTGATGTACTATAGATCATCACTGATGTACTATGGATCATCACTGGTGTATTGTGGAACATCACTGATGTACTGTGGATCATCACTGATGTACTATGGACCATCACTGGTGTACTATGGGCCATCACTGGTGTACTATGGGCCATCACTGGTGTACTATGGATCATCACTGGTGTACTATGGATCATCACTGGTGTACTGTGGACCATCACTGATGTACTGTGGATCATCACTGATGTTCTATGGACCATCACTGATGTACTGTGGATCATCACTGATGTACTATAGAACATCACTGATGTTCTATGGCCCATCACTGATTTACTGTGGATCATCACTGATGTACTATAGATCATCACTGATGTACTGTGGATAATCACTGATGTACTATAGATCATCACTGATGTACTATGGATCATCACTGGTGTACTATGGACCATCCATGATGTACTGTGGACCATCCCTGATGTACTGTGGATCATCACTGATGTACTGTGGATCATCACTGATGTACTGTGGATCATCACTGATGTACTATAGATCATCACTGATGTACTATGGCCCATCACTGGTGTACTATGGATCATCACTGGTGTACTATGGATCATCACTGGTGTACTATGGATCATCACTGATGTACTATGGACCATCCCTGATGTACTATGGACCATCCCTTATGTACTGTGGATCATCACTGATGTACTATAGATCATCACTGATGTACTATGGGCCATCACTGGTGTACTATGGGCCATCACTGGTGTACTATGGATCATCACTGGTGTACTATGGATCATCACTGGTGTACTATGGACCATCACTGATGTACTGTGGATCATCACTGATGTACTGTGGATCATCCCTGGTGTACTATGGATCATCACTGGTGTACTATGGATCATCACTGATGTACTATGGGCCATCACTCATGTACTATGGATCATCACTGATGTACTGTAGACCATCCCTGATGTACTGTGGATCATCACTGATGTACTGTGGACCATCACTGATGTACTGTGGATCATCACTGATGTACTGTGGATCATCACTGATGTACTGTGGATCATCACTGATGTACTATGGATCATCACTGATGTACTGGGGATCATCACTGATGTACTGTGGATCATCACTGATGTACTATAGATCATCACTGATGTACTATGGATCATCACTGGTGTACTGTGGAACATCACTGATGTACTGTGGATCATCACTGATGTACTATGGACCATCACTGGTGTACTATGGGCCATCACTGGTGTACTATGGGCCATCACTGGTGTACTATGGATCATCACTGGTGTACTATGGATCATCACTGGTGTACTATGGACCATCACTGATGTACCATGGACCATCACTGATGTACTGTGGATCATCCCATATGTACTGTGGATCATCACTGATGTACTGTGGATCATTACTGATGTACTGTGGATCATCACTGATGTACTGTGGATCATCACTGATGTACTATAGATCATCACTGATGTACTGTGGATCATCACTGATGTACTGTGGATCATCACTGATGTACTATTGATCATCACTGATGTACTATGGGCCATCAGTGGTGTACTATGGGCCATCACTGGTGTACTATGGATCATCACTGGTGTACTATGGATCATCACTGGTGTACTGTGGACCATCACTGATGTACTGTGGATTATCCCTGATGTACTATGGATCATCACTGATGTACTATGGATCATCACTGATGTACTATGGATCATCACTGATGTACTATGGATCATCACTGATGTACTGTGGATCATCACTGATGTACTATGGACCATCCTTGATGTACTGTGGATCATCACTGATGTACTATGGACCATCCCTGATGTACTGTGGATCATCACTGATGTACTGTGAATTATCACTGATGTACTGAGGATCATCACTGATGTACTATGGATCATCACTTGTACTGTGGATCATCACTGATGTACTGTGGATCATTACAGATGTACTGTGGATCATCACTGATGTACTATGGACCATCACTGATGTACTGTGGATCATCACTGATGTACTATAGATCATCACTGATGTACTATGGACCATCACTGATGTACTGTGGATCATCACTGATGTACTATGGATCATCACTGATGTACTATGGATCATCACTGATGTACTGTGGATCATCACTGATGTACTATGGACCATCCTTGATGTACTGTGGATCATCACTGATGTACTATGGACCATCCCTGATGTACTGTGGATCATCACTGATGTACTGTGAATTATCACTGATGTACTGAGGATCATCACTGATGTACTATGGATCATCACTTGTACTGTGGATCATCACTGATGTACTGTGGATCATCACTGATGCACTGTGGATCGTACCTGATTTACTGTGGATCATTACTGATGTACTATAGATCATCACTGATGTACTATGAGCCATCACTGATGTACTATGGATCATCACTGGTGTACTATGGATCATCACTGTTGTACTGTGGATCATCACTGATGTACTATAGATCATCACTGATGTACTATAGACCAACACTGGTGTACTGAGGATCATCACTGTTGTACTATAGATCATCACTGATGTACTGTGGATCATCACTGATGTACTATGGATCATCACTGATGTACTATGGATCATCACTGATATACTATGGGCCATCACTGATGTACTATGGGCCATCACTGATGTACTGTGGATCATCACTGATGTACTATGAGCCATCACTGATGTACTATGGATCATCACTGATGTACTGTGGATCATCCTTGATGTACTATGGACCATCCTTGATGTACTGTGGATCATCACTGATGTACTATGGACCATCCCTGATGTACTGTGGATCATCACTGATGTACTGTGAATTATCACTGATGTACTGAGGATCATCACTGATGTACTATGGATCATCACTTGTACTGTGGATCATCACTGATGTACTGTGGATCATCACTGATGCACTGTGGATCGTACCTGATTTACTGTGGATCATTACTGATGTACTATAGATCATCACTGATGTACTATGAGCCATCACTGATGTACTATGGATCATCACTGGTGTACTATGGATCATCACTGATGTACTGTGGATCATCACTGATGTACTATAGATCATCTCTGATGTACTATGGGCCAACACTGGTGTACTGAGGATCATCACTGTTGTACAATAGATCATCACTGATGTACTGTGGATCATCACTGATGTACTATGGATCATCACTGATGTACTATGGATCATCACTGATGTACTATGAGCCATCACTGATGTACTATGGGCCATCACTAATGTACTGTGGATCATCACTGATGTACTATGAGCCATCACTGATGTACTATGGATCATCACTGGTGTACTATGGATCATCACGGATGTACTGTGGATCATCACTGATGTACTATAGATCATCACTGATGTACTATGAGCCATCACTGATGTACTATGGATCATCACTGGTGTACTATGGATCATCACTGATGTACTGTGGATCATCACTGATGTACTATAGATCATCACTGATGTACTATGGGCCATCACTGATGTACTATGGATCATCACTGATGTACTATGGATCATCACTTGTACTGTGGATCATCACTGATATACTGTGGACCATCCCTTATGTACTGTGGATCATCACTGATGTACTGTGGATCATCACTGATGTACTGAGGATCATCACTGATATACTGAGGATCATCACTGATGTACTGTGGATCATCACTGATGTACTGTGGATCATCACTGATGTACTATGAGCCATCACGGGTGTACTATGGATCATCACTGGTGTACTATGGATCATCTCTGATGTACTATGGACCATCCCTGATGTACTATGGACCATCCCTGATGTACTGAGGATCATCACTGATGTACTATAGATCATCACTGATGTACTATGGGCCATCACTGGTGTACTATGGATCATCACTGATGTACTGTGGATCATCACTGATGGACTATGGATCATCACTGATGTACTATGGGCCATCACTGATGTACTGTGGATCATCAATGATGTACTGTGGATCATCACTGGTGTACTATGGATCATCACTGATGTACTATGGATCATCACTGATGTACTATGGATCATCACTGGTGTACTATGGATCATCACTGATGTACTGTGGACCATCCCTGATGTACTGTGGATCATCACTGATGTACTGAGGATCATCACTGATGTACTGTGGATCATCACTGATGTACTATGGGCCATCACAGGTGTACTATGGATCATCACTGATGTACTATGGACCATCCCTGATGTACTATGGACCATCCCTGATGTACTATGGACCATCGCTGATGTACTGTGGACCATCACTGATGTACTGTGGACAATCACTGATGTACTGTGGACCATCACTGATGTACTGTGGATCATCACTGATGTTCTATGGACCATCACTGATGTACTGTGAATCATCACTGATGTACTCTAGACCATCACTGATGTACTGTGGATCATCACTGATGTACTGTGGATCATCACTGATGTACTGTGGATCATCACTGATGTACTGTGGATCATCACTGATGTACTATGGACCATCACTGGTGTACTATGGATCATCACTGGTGTACTGTGGATCATCACTGATGTACTATGGACCATCACTGATGTACTATGGACCATCACTGATGTACTGTGGACCATCACCGATGTACTGTGGACCATCCCCGATGTACTGTGGATCATCACTGATGTACTGTGGATCATCACTGATGTACTATGGGCCATCACTGATGTACTATGGGCCATCCCTGATGTACTGTGGACCATCCCTGATGTACTGTGGATCATCACTGATGTACTGTGGATCATCACTGATGTACTGAGGATCATCACTGATGTACTGTGGATCATCACTGATGTACTGTGGATCATCACTGGTGTACTATGGATCATCACTGGTGTACTATGGATCATCACTGATGTACTATGGATCATCACTGATGTACTATGGATCATCACTGATGTACTATGGATCATCACTGATGTACTATGGATCATCACTGGTGATGTACTATAGATCATCACTGATGTACTTTGAGCCATCACTGGTGTATTATGGATCATCACTGATGTACTGTGGACCATCCCTGATGTACTGTGGATCATCACTGATGTATTGTGGATCATCACTGATGTACTGTGGATCATCACTGATGTACTGTGGATCATCACTGATGTACTGAGGACCATCCCTGATGTACTGTGGACCATCACTGATGTACTGTGGATCATCACTGATGTTCTATGGACCATCACTGATGTACTGTGGATCATCACTGATGTACTATAGATCATCACTGATGTACTATGGACCATCACTGGTGTACTATGGACCATCACTGGTGTACTATGGATCATCACTGGTGTACTGTGGATCATCACTGGTGTACTATGGATCATCACTGATGTACTGTGGATCATCACTGATGTACTGTGGATCATCACTGATGTACTATAGATCATCACTGATGTACTATGGGCCATCACTGGTGTACTATGGATCATCTCTGGTGTACTATGGATCATCACTGATGTACTATGGACCATCCCTGATGTACTATGGACCATCCCTGATGTACTGTGGATCATCACTGATGTACTATAGATCATCACTGATGTACTATGGGCCATCACTGGTGTACTATGGATCATCACTGGTGTACTATGGACCATCACTGATGTACTATGGACCATCACTGATGTACTGTGGATCATCACTGATGTACTGTGGATCATCCCTGGTGTACTACGGATCATCACTGGTGTACTATGGATCATCACTGATGTACTATGGATCATCACTGATGTACTATGGATCATCACTGATGTACTGTGGATCATCACTGATGTACTGTGGACCATCCCTGATGTACTGTGGATCATCACTGATGTACTGTGGATCATCCCTGATGTACTGTGGACCATCCCTGATGTACTGTGGATCATCACTGATGTACTATAGATCATCACTGATGTACTATGGGCCATCACTGGTGTACTATGGATCATCACTGGTTTACTATGGACCATCACTGATGTACTATGGACCATCACTGATGTACTGTGGATCATCACTGATGTACTGTGGATCATCCCTGGTGTACTATGGATCATCACTGATGTACTATGGATCATCACTGATGTACTATGGATCATCACTGATGTACTGTGGATCATCACTGATGTACTGTGGACCATCCCTGATGTACTGTGGATCATCACTGATGTACTGTGGATCATCACTGATGTACTGTGGATCATCACTGATGTACTGAGGATCATCACTGATGTACTATAGATCATCACTGATGTACTATGGGCCATCACTGGTGTACTATGGGCCATCACTGGTGTACTGTGGATAATCACTGATGTACTATGAGCCATCACTGATGTACTATGAGCCATCACTAATGTACTATGGATCATCACTGGTGTACTATGGATCATCACTGATGTACTGTGGATCATCACTGATGTACTATGGATCATCACTGATGTACTGAGGATCATCACTGATGTACTATGGATCATCACTGATGTACTATGGATCATCACTTGTACTGTGGATCATCACTGATGTACTGTGGACCATCCCTGATGTACTGTGGATCATCACTGATGTACTGTGGATCATCACTGATGTACTGAGGATCATCACTGATGTATTGTGGATCATCACTGATGTACTGTGGATCATCACTGATGTACTATGAGCCATCACGGGTGTACTATGGATCATCATTGGTGTACTGTGGATCATCACTGATGTACTATGGGCCATCACAGGTGTACTATGGATCATCACTGATGTACTATGGACCATCCCTGATGTACTATGGACCATCGCTGATGTACTGTGGACCATCACTGATGTACTGTGGACCATCACTGATGTACTGTGGATCATCACTGATGTTCTATGGACCATCACTGATGTACTGTGGATCATCACTGATGTACTGTGGACCATCCGCGATGTACTGTGGATCATCACTGATGTACTGTGGATCATCACTGATGTACTGAGGATCATCACTGATGTACTGAGGATCATCACTGGTGTACTATGGATCATCACTGGTGTACTATGGATCATCACTGGTGTACTATGGATCATCACTGATGTACTGTGGATCATCACTGATGTTCTATGGACCATCACTGATGTACTGTGGATCATCACTGGTGTACTATGGATCATCACTGGTGTACTATGGATCATCACTGGTGTACTATGGATCATCACTGGTGTACTATGGATCATCGTTGATGTACTGTGGATCATCACTGATGTACTGTGGATCATCACTGATGTACTATAGATCATCACTGATAGTTACATAGTTAGTCAGGTTGAAAAAAGACAAAGTCCATCCAGTTCAACCATAAAAAAATAACTAAAATAAAAGAAAAAAATATCGTGCAATCCCATATACCCAATTCTATACCCACAGTTGATCCAGAGGAAGGCAGAAAACCCCAGCAGAGCATGATCCAATTTGCTACAGCAGGGGAAAAAATTCCTTCCTGATCCCCCGAGAGGCAATCGGATTTACCCTGGATCAACTTTACCTAGAACTGTTAGTACTCAGTTATATTATGTACATTTAGGAAAGTATCCAGTCCTTTCTTAAAGCAATCTACTGAGCTGGCCAGAACCACCTCTGCAGGGAGTCTGTTCTACATTTTCACAGCTCTTACTGTGAAGAAACCTTTCCGCATTTGGAGATGAAATCTTTTTTCTTCTAGACGTAAAGAGTGCCCCCTTGTTCTCTGTGTTGACCGTAAAGTGAATAACTCATCACCAAGTTCACTATATGGACCCCTTATATATTTGTACATGTTAATCATATCCCCCCTTATTCTCCTCTTCTCAAGAGTGAATAAATTCAGTTCCTCTAATCTTTCTTCATAGCTGAGCTCCTCCATGCCTCTTATCAGTTTGGTTGCCCTTCTCTGCACTTCCTCCAGTTCCCCGATATGCTTTTTGAGAACTGGTGCCCAAAACTGAACTGCGTATTCCAGATGAGGCCTTACTAATGATTTGTACAGGGGCAAAATGATGTCTCTCTCTCTGGAGTCCATACCTCTCTTAATACAAGAAAGGACTTTGCTCGCTTTGGAAACCACAGCTTGGCATTGCATGCCATTATTGAGCTTATGATCTACCAAAACCCCCAGATCCTTCTCCACTACGGATCCCCCCAGTTGTATTCCCCCTAGTATGTATGATGCATTCATATTCTTAGCCCCCAAGTGCATAACTTTACATTTATCAACATTAAACCTCATCTGCCACATAGTCGCCCAATTAGACAGGGCATCGAGGTCGGCTTGTAAATGGGAGACATCTTGTAAGGACGTTATTCCACTGCATAGCTTGGTGTCATCTGCAAAGACAGAAATGTTACTTTTGATCTCAGACCCAATATCATTTATAAAGATATTAAAAAGTAAGGGTCCCAGCACTGAACCTTGGGGTACACCACTGATAACCTTAGACCATTCAGAGTAAGAATCATTAACTACTACTCTCTGAATTCTGTCTTTTAGCCAGTTTTCTATCCATTTACAAACTGATATTTCCAATCCTGTAGACTTTACCTTACACATGAGCCGTGTGTGGGGAACTGTATCAAACGCTTTTGCAAAATCCAAGTATACCACGTCCACAGCCACGCCTCTGTCCAAGGTTTTACTTACCTCTTCATAAAAAGAAATCAGGTTTGTCTGACAACTTCTGTCTTTCATGAATCCATGCTGCCTGTTGCTTAAATAGTTTTTTTCCAGCAAGAACTCATCTATGTGGTCTTTTATTAATCTCTCCAGAATCTTCCCAACTATGGAAGTTAAACTAACAGGTCTATAGTTACTTGGTAAAGACTTTGTTCCCTTTTTAAATATAGGCACCACATTGGCCCTGCGCCAATCCAGTGGTACTATTCCTGTCATTAATGAGTCCCTAAAAATTAGATACAATGGCTTTGAAATTACAGAGCTCAATTCTTTTAGGATCCGTGGGTGTATGCCATCTGGTCCAGGTGCTTTATCCACCTTTATTCTGTCTAAATATTTCTGGACCATATCACTTTTGATCCATTGTGGATTTGGGGCTGTGTCACTACCATCCCCATTATGGACATGAACTCCCCCATGCTCCATTGTATACACAGAGCTGAAGAAAGTATTTAATAAATTAGCCTTCTCTTTGTCCCCAGTCACCCACTCTAGATTATTTTGTAAAGGGCCTACATGCTCAGACTTGACCTTTTTACTATTAATATATTTGAAGAATTTTTGGGGGTTTGTCCTACTATCTTTTGCAATCTGTCGTTCGTTTTGAATTTTTGCATCCTTGATTTCCTTTTTACATATCCTGTTATATTCTTTGTAACATTTAAACGACACTAGTGTTCCTTCATTTTTATAGTTTTTAAAAGCGCTTTTCTTATTGTTTATAGCTTTTTTAACTTTAACTGTGAGCCACATAGGTTTTATTTTTAGCCTTTTAAACTTATTGCCCATGGGAATATACTTTGCAGTGAGTTCACAAACAGTCTTTTTGAAGAATTCCCATTTCTGTTCTGTGCCCATTGATGCCAATATTCTCTCCCAGTCTAAGTCCTGGAGAGCAGCCCTCATCCTTGGAAAATTTGCTTTATTGAAATTAAGTGTTTTTATCCTTCCTGCATGTATTTCTTGCTTACAGCTAACATCAAATGAAATCATGTTATGGTCACTGCTACCCAGGTGTTCCTTTATCTGAACATTAGTAATATGCTCTGCATGGTTTGAGATTACCAGGTCCAACAGAGCATCATTCCTAGTTGGGGCCTCAATAAACTGGACCATAAAATTGTCCTGCAATAGGCTTATAAATTTTTGCCCTTTAACTGTCCCAGCAGTGCCATTACTCCAGTCAATTTCTGGGTAGTTAAAATCCCCCATTATTATCACCGTCCCAGCCCTTGCAGCCCTTTCCATCTGTGCAAGGAGCTGAGTCTCCACCTCCTCATTAACATTGGGTGGTCTATAACAAACTCCAATGATTAACTTTGAACTACGCACATCTGTATGCAGTTCCACCCATAATGCTTCAGCCTCATCACACTCTCCATCAACCAGGTTTCACACTCGCTTTGAGATCACTTCTCACATAGAGACAGACCCCGCCACCTTTCCTTTTTGCCCTGTCTCTCCGAAAGAGTGCATAGCCAGGAATATTAATAATCCAGTCATGTGAGGATTGAAGCCACGTTTCAGCAATACCGATTACGTCATAGCTCTCCTCATGCACCAGAGCTTCCAACTCACCTATTTTGCTTGGCAGACTTCTGGCATTGGGGAACAAACACTTTAATGTATTACATTTTTCTCTGGTGTTTTTCATATAATTTTTAGTAGTACAAATGGCACTATAGTTTATAATGGCTGTTTGCAACATGGGAACTTTCTTGTCACCTGCCATAACCCTCTGTCACGTACCTGGTGATGAGCCTGGGATGCAGGGAGCCGCCTCTTTTGCACCTCCTACTCTGGAGAACCCCTGATGGTGGGAACAGGGAGCTCGGGAGTGCGGAGTCGCACAAGTGCCTGTCAGGAACACTGGTGCAGAGGTGGAGCTGGACCTTAGGAAGCTCTGTGCAGGTTTCAGCGGCAGCAGGGAAGCTGGACGGCAGGCAGGCTTGGCACACAGGGAACCGAGGAGACAAACGGCAGACAGCGGGGAGGTGTCTTGTAGTACCGGGCACTGGCAGGTTCAAACAGGCCGGGTAATCCACTGGCTGGCGGATCAGGTGCAGTGCAAGAGGCAGAGGCAGAGTCGTTAAACAGTCCGGGTTGGCAACGGGCAGGCAGCAGGTAGCAGAAGGAGCAGGCGGAAGCAAGGTCAACAAGCCGGGGGTCAGCGGGCAGGCAGAAGGCAAGAAGCGTCAGGAACAAGCCGGGTCACAGGAACAGATCGGTAGGGTAATAGCAGATAGCAGATGGGTCTAGGAAACGCTGTAGACCAGACAGCAAGGAGCCCCAGCACAAGCCCCTTTAAATAGCCCCAGATTGGCGCCAGGAAGTGTCACTGCGTGCTCCCGCGCGCACTGACGCGCGCCGTTACCGCGCATGCGCGCACGCGCTAACACCGACTCGCCGCTATTGCGCCGGCGCGAACGCGCAAACGACGATTCGACACTATTGCGCAGGCGCGTACCCGCGCGCACCGCCGCGTCGCCAGCTTGCAGGTGAGATTGCCCATCATGACATTGCCCCCCTCCAATGGGCAGCCTCCGGATGCCCAACTGGGCCATCTTAACTGGATGGGAGTCTTTGAAGGACTGAACCAATCTTTTGGCATGGATGTTGCACTCAGGTTCCCATGAGTTCTCCTCAGGGCCATATCCCTTCCATTTTACAAGAAATTGGACTTGGTTGCGCCTTTTTCTACAATCCATGATGGATTCCACCTCAAACTCCTCTTCACCGTCAACCAAGATTGGTTCAGGAGGGCCGGTGTCACGTCCCGAGAAGGGATCAGGAACAGTAGGCTTGAGTAAGGCAACATGGAAAACCGGGTGGATCCGGAATGATTCTGGTAGCTCCAGTTCATAGGCCACACTGTTAATCCGTCTCCTGACGGGAAAAGGACCCACAAACTTGGGACCCAATTTCTTTGAGGGACAGGCAAGTCTAAGGTTCAGTGTAGATAACCACACCTGATCCCCGGGTTCCAGATTGAGTTCTCCTCTTCTCTTTTTGTCGAACACTTCTTTATTATATTCTTGTGTCCTAGTCATCGTGTCTCGTAATAACTCATTGTTTGCTCTGAAAAAATCCAATGTCTCCTGGACAGCAGGTACAGCAGACTCCGGGATACAGTTGGACAAGAATGAGGGATGAAAGCCGTAGTTAGCATAGAACGGGGATTGCTTCGTGGCGGAGTGGACCGAATTATTGTATGCAAATTCGGCCAGCGGCAGCAGAGGTACCCAATCTTCCTGCGAGAACGAAGAAAAGCAGCGTAGGTATTGCTCAAGTGTCTGATTCGTCCGTTCAGTCTGGCCATTTGATTGTGGATGATAGGCAGACGAGAAGGACAAGTTAATCCCAAGAGCTTCACACAGGGCCTTCCAGAACCTGGAGGTGAATTGCACCCCTCGATCCGACACGATGTTTGCAGGGATGCCATGGAGCCTCTTGATTTCCTTGACAAAATTTTTAGCTGTCTCAGGAGCGGAAGGCGTACCCCTCATGGGCAAGAAGTGCGCCATCTTTGATAGTCTATCCACGACCACGAAGATAGTGGTGAAAAGCTCCGAGGGGGGAAGTTCTACGATGAAGTCCATGGAGATCATCTTCCATGGCCTCTCGGGTACGGGCAATGGTTTCAACAGACCCCAGGCTCTGGACTTACTTCCCTTGTTTCTGATACATGTGCTGCAAGACTCCACGTAGCTCCTACAGTCCTTTGATAGTTGCGGCCACCAGAACATGCGTTGTAGCAGTTCGGAGGTCTTGAGTACCCCGAAGTGCCCAGCCAGTTTGTTATCGTGACAGGAACTAAGGACCGCGACTCGCACGCCCTCTGGTACAAAGATTTTGTCCTTGTACCATAAAAGTCCATCCTTGAGCAGTACCTCTGTCCCAGGTGAGGGAGAGATCCCCCTGGATGCTTGCTTGATCCGAGATAGCAGGTCCTCTTGAAGCAAGAGGAAGTTTCCAGGTGACAGGATGGTATCCGGAGGGGCAGGTGTTTCAGGGTCACAGAACATTCGTGAGAGAGCATCAGGTTTAGTATTCTTCGATCCTGGTCTATACGTTATATGAAAAGAGAAACGTGTGAAGAAAAGTGCCCACCTGGCCTGCCGGGGTTTCAGTCTCTTTGCCACTCTCAGATACTCCAGATTCTTGTGGTCCGTATAGACCAGGATCGGATGCGCTGCTCCTTCCAGGAGATACCGCCATTCCTCCAGGGCGGCTTTGATTGCCAGTAATTCCCGGTCTCCCACATCATAGTTCTTCTCCGAATCTGACAGCTTACGGGAGAAAAAGGCAACCGGATGTAAGAGAGCCTTGGGCCCCTGTCTTTGGGAGAGAACCGCCCCAACTGCGGTTTCCGAGGCGTCCACCTCCAGTATGTATGGAAGAGCCGCATCAGGGTGCCTCAGAACGGATGCAGAGGTAAATAATTCCTTAAGGGTCTCAAAGGCCGTTTGGGCTTCTGAAGACCACTGGAACCGGACAGTCTGTTTGGTTAGGTTGGTTAATGGGGTGATAATAGACGAAAACCCCCTGATGAACTTCCTATAAAAGTTTGCGAATCCGATGAAGCGCTGTATGCCTTTCCTATCTACGGGCACCGGCCAGTCAAGAATTGCAGCCACTTTCTGGGAGTCCATCGTGATACCCTCCACCGAGATGACAAGTCCAAGAAATTGGATGCTTTGGCGTTCGAATTCGCATTTTTCTGGTTTTGCGTATAACCTGTGCATTCGAAGCCGTGCGAGCACATTCCGAACGTGTTCCCGGTGTTTCTCCAAGGAGGGGGAAAAGATGAGGATGTCGTCCAGGTAAACAATAACAAAAAGGTCAAGGTAGTCTCTGAAAATATCGTTCACAAAATGCTGGAACGTAGCCGGGGCATTGCAGAGTCCGAAGGGCATGACTAAGTATTCAAAGTGCCCGAAGCGAGTGCGAAAGGCAGTTTTCCACTCATCCCCGCACCAGGTTATAGGCCCCACGGAGGTCCAGTTTTGTGAAAATGACTGCAGATCCCAGTCTTTGAAACAATTCAGGCACTAAAGGAAGGGGGTATCTGTTCTTTATCGTCACTTTGTTGAGCTCTCTGTAATCCACACAAGGCCGGAGGGAATGGTCCTTTTTCTCAACAAAGAAAATCCCTGCCCCTGCCGGTGACGTAGAAGGACGGATGAATCCTTTCATGAGATTGTCATCAACATAGGTCTTGAGGGTCTTGAGTTCAAGTTCCGTCAGGGGAAAAATCCTGCCAAAGGGGATTTCAGCCCCGGGGAGAAGCTCAATCGGACAGTCATAACGCCTGTGTGGAGGAAGAGTCTCAGCCCCTTTCTTGCTAAAAACATCCAGGAAGCTGTGGTATGCTTCAGGAACTGACTGGCGGGCCTCAGCATCAGAGTCCATGCAAAGCAAGGGAGAAGGGGTACTCAAAACTTCCTGCAGACAATGTTGACGGCAGTAGGGGGAACAGAAACTGACTTCTCCTGATGTCCAATTAATTTGCGGGTTATGGGCCTGTAACCAGGGCATGCCCAGGATGATGGGGAACAGAGGAGACTTGATGACATCTAGGCATAGTAACTCCTGATGAGTACTGGCAATGGTTGTGGCCAGCGGTAGGGTCTCCTGTGTGACTGGTCTGGATTTAAGGGTCGACCCATCAGCGAGGTATACAGAAAGCCCTTTAGCTCTAGGGCGCAAAGGAATGTGATGTGTGGTGGCAAAAGCTAAGTCCAGAAAGCAACTGCAGGCCCCGGAGTCAATGATAGCGCTGACTTGAATATTCCCTCCTGGGAGCTGCAAAAGAATGGGAATCGCCAGGTGAGCAGAATTACTGGGTATAACGGGTAAATGCACAGACGACATGGAGAGGCACTTACGGGTCTTCACCGGGCAGGTGCGTACATAATGTCCGGGTTCTCCGCAGTACAGACACAGGTTAAGGGTTCACCTGCGTTGACGTTCCTCAGGGGTGAGAGAGGGACGGAGAAGTCCCAGCTGCATGGGTTCTGGGTTGCCAGAGGAGGCTATAGCTGGGAATGGAGGAGCTGAGTTGGCAGAGCTGGGTACCCGGGGCAACATCCAGACCGGGTGAGATTGCCCGGTGGCTCGTTCAGTCCTACGTTCTCGTAGGCGGCGGTCAATCTGGATGGTCAGGTTGATTAGAGCATCCAAAGTTCCGGGCACACCCACACGTGCCAGTTCATCTTTGAGTGGTTCAGAGAGTCCTAAACAGAATTGATAACAAAGAGCAGCATCATTCCAATTAGTGTCTGAGCTCCATCTCCTGAATTCAGAAACATAATCCTCGGCGGGTCTGCGGCCTTGCTGAAGGGCATGCAGGGTTGCTTCGGCAGTGGCGGTCTGGTGCGGATCCTCGTAAAGTTGTGACATGGTTTGAAAGAAAGTGTCCAAGGTATTAAGTGAAACGTCTTTATGCTCCAAGAGGCGGTGAGCCCAGGCTTGAGGCTCACCAGACAGGAGGGAAATAACGAACCCCACTTTGGTGGATTCCAGTGAAAAGGTCCTTGGTTGCAAGGCAAAGAAGAGCTCGCAGGCATTCCGAAAGGCTCTGTATTTGCTCCGCTCCCCTGAGAATCGGTCAGGCGTGGGTACCTTTGGTTCAGGCGGCATCATGACCACCGAGGGAGAAGTGGAAGTCCCAGTGGAGGAGGAAGCTGAGGAGGATAGGGCCTGGACTCGGCCCTCTAGTCGGGTATAACCCTCTTGCAGGCTTCTGACGGCCTGGGTTAGCCCATCCAGGTGTCGGCAAAGTTCCTCCATTGGGTTCGCTCCCTGCGCAGGCTCGGACATGGCTGTCTGGTACTGTCACGTACCTGGTGATGAGCCTGGGATGCAGGGAGCGGCCTCTTTTGCACCTCCTACTCCGGAACCCCTGATGGTGGGAACAGGGAGCTCGGGAGTGCGGAGTCGCACAAGTGCCTGTCAGGAACACTGGTGCAGAGGTGGAGCTGGACCTTAGGAAGCTCTGTGCAGGTTTCAGCGGCAGCAGGGAAGCTGGACGGCAGGCAGGCTTGGCACACAGGGAACCGAGGAGACAAACGGCAGACAGCGGGGAGGTGTCTTGTAGTACCGGGCACTGGCAGGTTCAAACAGGCCGGGTAATCCACTGGCTGGCGGATCAGGTGCAGTGCAAGAGGCAGAGTCGTTAAACAGTCCGGGTTGGCAACGGGCAGGCAGCAGGTAGCAGAAGGAGCAGGCGGAAGCAAGGTCAACAAGCCGGGGGTCAGCGGGCAGGCAGAAGGCAAGAAGCGTCAGGAACAAGCCGGGTCACAGGAACAGATCGGTAGGGTAATAGCAGATAGCAGATGGGTCTAGGAAACACTGTAGACCAGACAGCAAGGAGCCCCAGCACAAGCCCCTTTAAATAGCCCCAGATTGGCGCCAGGAAGTGTCACTGCGTGCTCCCGTGCGCACTGACACGCGCCGCTACCGCGCATGCGCGCACGCGCTAACACCGACTCGCCGCTATTGCGCCGGCGCGAACGCGCTAACGACGATTCGACACTATTGCGCAGGCGCGTACCCGCGCGCGCCGCCAGCTTGCAGGTGAGATTGCCCATCATAACACCCTCCCCCCATCTATCCCCATTCCACTCTCCATTAATGTCTGACCACTAACTGACCTGTGTGCCCGATGTAATTCTAGTTCACCCTAGTTCACCCTGATGTACTATGGGCCATCACTGGTGTACTATGGATCATCACTGGTGTACTATGGATCATCACTGATGTACTATGGACCATCCCTGATGTATTATGGGCCATCCCTGATGTACTGTTGATCATCACTGATGTACTATAGATCATCACTGATGTACTATGGGCCATTACTGGTGTACTATGGGCCATCACTGGTGTACTATGGATCATCACTGGTGTACTATGGACCATCACTGATGTACTATGGACCATCACTGATGTACTGTGGATCATCACTGATGTACTGTGGATCATCCCTGGTGTACTATGGATCATCACTGGTGTACTATGGATCATCACTGATGTACTATGGGCCATCACTGATGTACTATGGGCCATCCCTGATGTACTGTGGACCATCCCTGATGTACTGTGGATCATCACTGATGTACTGTGGATCATCACTGATGTACTGAGGATCATCACTGATGTACTGTGGATCATCACTGATGTACTGTAGATCATCACTGATGTACTATAGATCATCACTGATGTACTATGGGCCATCACTGGTGTACTATGGATCATCACTGGTGTACTATGGACCATCCCTGATGTACTATGGACCATCCCTGATGTACTGTGGATCATCACTGATGTACTGAGGATCATCACTGATGTACTGAGGATCATCACTGCTGTACTATGGATCATCACTGGTGTACTATGGATCATCACTGATGTACTATGGATCATCACTGATGTACTATGGATCATCACTGATGTACTTTGGGCCATCACTGGTGTACTATGGATCATCACTGATGTACTGTGGACCATCCCTGATGTACTGTGGATCATCACTGATGTATTGTGGATCATCACTGATGTACTGTGGATCATCACTGATGTACTGTGGATCATCACTGATGTACTGAGGACCATCCCTGATGTACTGTGGACCATCACTGATGTACTGTGGATCATCACTGATGTTCTATGGACCATCACTGATGTACTGTGGATCATCACTGATGTACTATGGACCATCACTGGTGTACCATGGACCATCACTGGTGTACTATGGACCATCACTGGTGTACTATGGATCATCACTGGTGTACTATGGATCATCACTGATGTACTATGGACCATCACTGATGTACTGTGGATCATCACTGATGTACTGTGGATCATCCCTGGTGTACTATGGATCATCACTGGTGTACTATGGATCATCACTGATGTACTATGGATCATCACTGATGTACTATGGATCATCACTGATGTACTGTGGATCATCACTGATGTACTGTGGATCATCACTGATGTACTGTGGATCATCACTGATGTACTATGGATCATCACTGATGTACTGTGGATCATCACTGATGTACTGTGGACCATCCCTGATGTACTGTGGATCATCACTGATGTGCTGTGGATCATCACTAATGTACTATAGATCATCACTGATGTACTGTGGACCATCACTGGTGTACTATGGATCATCACTGGTGTACTATGGATCATCACAGGTGTACTGTGGATCATCACTGATGTACTATGGACCATCACTGGTGTACTATGGGTCATCACTGGTGTACTATGGATCATCACTGGTGTACTATGGATCATCACTGATGTACTGAGGATGATCACTGGTGTACTATGGATCATCACTGGTGTACTATGGATCATCACTGATGTACTATGTATCATCACTGATGTACTATGGATCATCACTGATGTACTGTGGATCATCACTGATGTACTGTGGATCATCACTGATGTACTATGGGCCATCACAGGTGTACTATGGGCCATCACAGGTGTACTATGGATCATCACTAATGTACTATGGACCATCCCTGATGTACTATGGACCATCCCTGATGTACTGTGGACCATTACTGATGTACTGTGGACCATCACTGATGTACTGTGGATCATCACTGATGTTATATGGACCATCACTGATGTACTGTGGATCATCACTGATGTACTATAGATCATCACTGATGTTCTATGGCCCATCACTGATGTACTGTAGATCATCACTGATGTACTGTGGATCATCACTAATGTAATATAGATCATCACTGATGTACTATGGACCATCACTGGTGTACTCTGGGCCATCACTGGTGTACTATGGACCATCCCTGATGTACTGTGGATCATCACTGATGTATTGTGGATCATCACTGATGTACTGTGGATCATCGCTGATGTACTGAGGACCATCCCTGATGTACTGTGGACCATCACTGATGTACTGTGGATCATCACTGATGTTCTATGGACCATCACTGATGTACTGTGGATCATCACTGATGTACTATAGAACATCACTGATGTTCTATGGCCCATCACTGATGTACTGTGGATCATCACTGATGTACTATAGATCATCACTGATGTACTGTGGATCATCACTGATGTACTATAGATCATCACTGATGTACTATGGATCATCACTGGTGTACTATGGACCATCCATGATGTACTGTGGACCATCCCTGATGTACTGTGGATCATCACTGATGTACTGTGGATCATCACTGATGTACTATAGATCATCACTGATGTACTATGGCCCATCACTGGTGTACTATGGATCATCACTGGTGTACTATGGATCATCACTGGTGTACTATGGATCATCACTGATGTACTATGGACCACCCCTGATGTACTATGGACCATCCCTTATGTACTGTGGATCATCACTGATGTACTATAGATCATCACTGATGTACTATGGGCCATCACTGGTGTACTATGGGCCATCACTGGTGTACTATGGATCATCACTGGTGTACTATGGATCATCACTGGTGTACTATGGACCATCACTGATGTACTGTGGATCATCACCGATGTACTGTGGATCATCCCTGGTGTACTATGGATCATCACTGGTGTACTATGGATCATCACTGATGTACTATGGGCCATCACTCATGTACTATGGATCATCACTGATGTACTGTGGACCATCCCTGATGTACTGTGGATCATCACTGATGTACTGTGGACCATCACTGATGTACTGTGGATCATCACTGATGTACTGTGGAACATCACTGATGTACTGTGGATCATCACTGATGTACTATGGACCATCACTGGTGTACTATGGGCCATCACTGGTGTACTATGGGCCATCACTGGTGTACTATGGATCATCACTGGTGTACTATGGATCATCACTGGTGTACTATGGACCATCACTGATGTACCATGGACCATCACTGATGTACTGTGGATCATCCCATATGTACTGTGGATCATCACTGATGTACTGTGGATCATTACTGATGTACTGTGGATCATCACTGATGTACTGTGGATCATCACTGATGTACTATAGATCATCACTGATGTACTGTGGATCATCACTGATGTACTGTGGATCATCACTGATGTACTGTGGATCATCACTGATGTACTATTGATCATCACTGATGTACTATGGGCCATCAGTGGTGTACTATGGGCCATCACTTGTGTACTATGGATCATCACTGGTGTACTATGGATCATCACTGGTGTACTGTGGACCATCACTGATGTACTGTAGATCATCACTGATGTACTGTGGATCATCACTGATGTACTGTGGATCATCACTAATGTAATATAGATCATCACTGATGTACTATGGACCATCACTGGTGTACTCTGGGCCATCACTGGTGTACTATGGACCATCCCTGATGTACTGTGGATCATCACTGATGTATTGTGGATCATCACTGATGTACTGTGGATCATCGCTGATGTACTGAGGACCATCCCTGATGTACTGTGGATCATCACTGATGTTCTATGGACCATCACTGATGTACTGTGGATCATCACTGATGTACTATAGAACATCACTGATGTTCTATGGCCCATCACTGATTTACTGTGGATCATCACTGATGTACTATAGATCATCACTGATGTACTGTGGATAATCACTGATGTACTATAGATCATCACTGATGTACTATGGATCATCACTGGTGTACTATGGACCATCCATGATGTACTGTGGACCATCCCTGATGTACTGTGGATCATCACTGATGTACTGTGGATCATCACTGATGTACTGTGGATCATCACTGATGTACTATAGATCATCACTGATGTACTATGGCCCATCACTGGTGTACTATGGATCATCACTGGTGTTCTATGGATCATCACTGGTGTACTATGGATCATCACTGATGTACTATGGACCATCCCTGATGTACTATGGACCATCCCTTATGTACTGTGGATCATCACTGATGTACTATAGATCATCACTGATGTACTATGGGCCATCACTGGTGTACTATGGGCCATCACTGGTGTACTATGGATCATCACTGGTGTACTATGGATCATCACTGGTGTACTATGGACCATCACTGATGTACTGTGGATCATCACTCATGTATTGTGGATCATCCCTGGTGTACTATGGATCATCACTGGTGTACTATGGATCATCACTGATGTACTATGGGCCATCACTCATGTACTATGGATCATCACTGATGTACTGTAGACCATCCCTGATGTACTGTGGATCATCACTGATGTACTGTGGACCATCACTGATGTACTGTGGATCATCACTGATGTACTGTGGATCATCACTGATGTACTGTGGATCATCACTGATGTACTATGGATCATCACTGATGTACTGGGGATCATCACTGATGTACTGTGGATCATCACTGATGTACTATAGATCATCACTGATGTACTATGGATCATCACTGGTGTACTGTGGAACATCACTGATGTACTGTGGATCATCACTGATGTACTATGGACCATCACTGGTGTACTATGGGCCATCACTGGTGTACTATGGATCATCACTGGTGTACTATGGATCATCACTGGTGTACTATGGACCATCACTGATGTACCATGGACCATCACTGATGTACTGTGGATCATCCCATATGTACTGTGGATCATCACTGATGTACTGTGGATCATTACTGATGTACTGTGGATCATCACTGATGTACTGTGGATCATCACTGATGTACTATAGATCATCACTGATGTACTGTGGATCATCACTGATGTACTGTGGATCATCACTGATGTACTATTGATCATCACTGATGTACTATGGGCCATCAGTGGTGTACTATGGGCCATCACTGGTGTACTATGGATCATCACTGGTGTACTATGGATCATCACTGGTGTACTGTGGACCATCACTGATGTACTGTGGATCATCCCTGATGTACTATGGATCATCACTGATGTACTATGGATCATCACTGATGTACTATGGATCATCACTGATGTACTATGGATCATCACTGATGTACTATGGATCATCACTGATGTACTATGGATCATCACTGATGTACTGTGGATCATCACTGATGTACTATGGACCATCCTTGATGTACTGTGGATCATCAGTGATGTACTATGGACCATCCCTGATGTACTGTGGATCATCACTGATGTACTGTGAATTATCACTGATGTACTGAGGATCATCACTGATGTACTATGGATCATCACTTCTACTGTGGATCATCACTGATGTACTGTGGATCATTACTGATGTACTGTGGATCATCACTGATGTACTGTGGATCATCACTGATGTACTATAGATCATCACTGATGTACTGTGGATCATCACTGATGTACTGTGGATCATCACTGATGTACTATGGATCATCCCTGGTGTACTATGGACCATCACTGATGTACTATGGACCATCAATGATGTACTGTGGATCATCACTGATGTACTATAGATCATCACTGATGTACTATGGACCATCACTGATGTACTGTGGATCATCACTGATGTACTATGGATCATCACTGATGTACTATGGATCATCACTGATGTACTGTGGATCATCACTGATGTACTATGGACCATCCTTGATGTACTGTGGATCATCACTGATGTACTATGGACCATCCCTGATGTACTGTGGATCATCACTGATGTACTGTGAATTATCACTGATGTACTGAGGATCATCACTGATGTACTATGGATCATCACTTGTACTGTGGATCATCACTGATGTACTGTGGATCATCACTGATGCACTGTGGATCGTACCTGATTTACTGTGGATCATTACTGATGTACTATATATAATCACTGATGTACTATGAGCCATCACTGATGTACTATGGATCATCACTGGTGTACTATGGATCATCACTGTTGTACTGTGGATCATCACTGATGTACTATAGATCATCACTGATGTACTATAGGCCAACACTGGTGTACTGAGGATCATCACTGTTGTACTATAGATCATCACTGATGTACTGTGGATCATCACTGATGTACTATGGATCATCACTGATGTACTATGGATCATCACTGATATACTATGAGCCATCACTGATGTACTATGGGCCATCACTGATGTACTGTGGATCATCACTGATGTACTATGAGCCATCACTGATGTACTATGGATCATCACTGATGTACTGTGGATCATCCTTGATGTACTATGGACCATCCTTGATGTACTATGGATCATCACTGATGTACTATGGACCATCCCTGATGTACTGTGGATCATCACTGATGTACTGTGAATTATCACTGATGTACTGAGGATCATCACTGATGTACTATGGATCATCACTTGTACTGTGGATCATCACTGATGTACTGTGGATCATCACTGATGCACTGTGGATCGTACCTGATTTACTGTGGATCATTACTGATGTACTATAGATCATCACTGATGTACTATGAGCCATCACTGATGTACTATGGATCATCACTGGTGTACTATGGATCATCACTGATGTACTGTGGATCATCACTGATGTACTATAGATCATCTCTGATGTACTATGGGCCAACACTGGTGTACTGAGGATCATCACTGTTGTACAATAGATCATCACTGATGTACTGTGGATCATCACTGATGTACTATGGATCATCACTGATGTACTATGGATCATCACTGATGTACTATGAGCCATCACTGATGTACTATGGGCCATCACTAATGTACTGTGGATCATCACTGATGTACTATGAGCCATCACTGATGTACTATGGATCATCACTGGTGTACTATGGATCATCACGGATGTACTGTGGATCATCACTGATGTACTATAGATCATGACTGATGTACTATGAGCCATCACTGATGTACTATGAGCCATCACTGATGTACTATGGATCATCACTGGTGTACTATGGATCATCACTGATGTACTGTGGATCATCACTGATGTACTGTGGATCATCACTGATGTACTATGGGCCATCACTGATGTACTATGGATCATCACTGATGTACTATGGATCATCACTTGTACTGTGGATCATCACTGATATACTGTGGACCATCCCTTATGTACTGTGGATCATCACTGATGTACTGTGGATCATCACTGATGTACTGAGGATCATCACTGATATACTGAGGATCATCACTGATGTACTGTGGATCATCACTGATGTACTGTGGATCATCACTGATGTACTATGAGCCATCACGGGTGTACTATGGATCATCACTGGTGTACTATGGATCATCTCTGATGTACTATGGACCATCCCTGATGTACTATGGACCATCCCTGATGTACTGAGGATCATCACTGATGTACTATAGATCATCACTGATGTACTATGGGCCATCACTGGTGTACTATGGATCATCACTGATGTACTGTGGATCATCACTGATGGACTATGGATCATCACTGATGTACTATGGGCCATCACTGATGTACTGTGGATCATCAATGATGTACTGTGGATCATCACTGGTGTACTATGGATCATCACTGATGTACTATGGATCATCACTGATGTACTATGGATCATCACTGGTGTACTATGGATCATCACTGGTGTACTATGGATCATCACTGATGTACTGTGGACCATCCCTGATGTACTGTAGATCATCACTGATGTACTGAGGATCATCACTGATGTACGGTAGATCATCACTGATGTACTGTGGATCATCACTGATGTACTATGGGCCATCACAGGTGTACTGTGGATCATCACTGATGTACTATGGACCATCCCTGATGTACTATGGACCATCCCTGATGTACTATGGACCATCGCTGATGTACTGTGGACCATCACTGATGTACTGTGGACAATCACTGATGTACTGTGGACCATCACTGATGTACTGTGGATCATCACTAATGTTCTATTGACCATCACTGATGTACTGTGAATCATCACTGATGTACTCTAGACCATCACTGATGTACTGTGGATCATCACTGATGTACTGTGGATCATCACTGATGTACTGTGGATCATCACTGATGTACTATGGACCATCACTGGTGTACTATGGATCATCACTGGTGTACTGTGGATCATCACTGATGTACTATGGACCATCACTGATGTACTATGGACCATCACTGATGTACTATGGACCATCACTGATGTACTGTGGACCATCACTGATGTACTGTGGACCATCCCCGATGTACTGTGGATCATCACTGATGTACTGTGGATCATCAGTGATGTACTATGGGCCATCACTGATGTACTGTGGACCATCCCTGATGTACTGTGGATCATCACTGATGTACTGTGGATCATCACTGATGTACTGAGGATCATCACTGATGTACTGTGGATCATCACTGATGTACTGTGGATCATCACTGGTGTACTATGGATCATCACTGATGTACTATGGATCATCACTGATGTACTATGGATCATCACTGATGTACTATGGATCATCACTGATGTACTATAGATCATCACTGATGTACTTTGAGCCATCACTGGTGTATTATGGATCATCACTGATGTACTGTGGACCATCCCTGATGTACTGTGGATCATCACTGATGTATTGTGGATCATCACTGATGTACTGTGGATCATCACTGATGTACTGTGGATCATCACTGATGTACTGAGGACCATCCCTGATGTACTGTGGACCATCACTGATGTACTGTGGATCATCACTGATGTTCTATGGACCATCACTGATGTACTGTGGATCATCACTGATGTACTATAGATCATCACTGATGTACTATGGACCATCACTGGTGTACTATGGACCATCACTGGTGTACTATGGATCATCACTGGTGTACTGTGGATCATCACTGGTGTACTATGGATCATCACTGATGTACTGTGGATCATCACTGATGTACTGTGGATCATCACTGATGTACTATAGATCATCACTGGTGTACTATGGATCATCACTGGTGTACTATGGACCATCACTGATGTACTATGGACCATCACTGATGTACTGTGGATCATCACTGATGTACTGTGGCTCATCCCTGGTGTACTACGGATCATCACTGGTGTACTATGGATCATCACTGATGTACTATGGACCATCCCTGATGTACTATGGACCATCCATGATGTACTGTGGATCATCACTGATGTACTATAGATCATCACTGATGTACTATGGGCCATCACTGGTGTACTATGGATCATCACTGGTGTACTATGGACCATCACTGATGTACTATGGACCATCACTGATGTACTGTGGATCATCACTGATGTACTGTGGATCATCCCTGGTGTACTACGGATCATCACTGGTGTACTATGGATCATCACTGATGTACTATGGATCATCACTGATGTACTATGGATCATCACTGATGTACTGTGGATCATCACTGATGTACTGTGGACCATCCCTGATGTACTGTGGATCATCACTGATGTACTGTGGATCATCCCTGATGTACTGTGGACCATCCCTGATGTACTGTGGATCATCACTGATGTACTATA
The DNA here is from genome assembly GCA_029206835.1 of Rana muscosa. NCBI lineage: Eukaryota > Metazoa > Chordata > Amphibia > Anura > Ranidae > Rana > Rana muscosa. Next base: position 16,491,856 of record JARGYO010005562.1, read on the forward strand.
GATCATCACTGATGTACTATGGGCCATCACTGGTGTACTATGGATCATCACTGGTTTACTATGGACCATCACTGATGTACTATGGACCATCACTGATGTACTGTGGATCATCACTGATGTACTGTGGATCATCCCTGGTGTACTATGGATCATCACTGGTGTACTATAGATCATCACTGATGTACTTTGAGCCATCACTGGTGTATTATGGATCATCACTGATGTACTGTGGACCATCCCTGATGTACTGTGGATCATCACTGATGTATTGTGGATCATCACTGATGTACTGTGGATCATCACTGATGTACTGTGGATCATCACTGATGTACTGAGGACCATCCCTGATGTACTGTGGACCATCACTGATGTACTGTGGATCATCACTGATGTCCTATGGACCATCACTGATGTACTGTGGATCATCACTGATGTACTATAGATCATCACTGATGTACTATGGACCATCACTGGTGTACTATGGACCATCACTGGTGTACTATGGATCATCACTGGTGTACTGTGGATCATCACTGGTGTACTATGGATCATCACTGATGTACTGTGGATCATCACTGATGTACTGTGGATCATCACTGATGTACTATAGATCATCACTGGTGTACTATGGATCATCACTGGTGTACTATGGACCATCACTGATGTACTATGGACCATCACTGATGTACTGTGGATCATCACTGATGTACTGTGGATCATCCCTGGTGTACTACGGATCATCACTGGTGTACTATGGATCATCACTGATGTACTATGGACCATCCCTGATGTACTATGGACCATCCCTGATGTACTGTGGATCATCACTGATGTACTATAGATCATCACTGATGTACTATGGGCCATCACTGGTGTACTATGGATCATCACTGGTGTACTATGGACCATCACTGATGTACTATGGACCATCACTGATGTACTGTGGATCATCACTGATGTACTGTGGATCATCCCTGGTGTACTACGGATCATCACTGGTGTACTATGGATCATCACTGATGTACTATGGATCATCACTGATGTACTATGGATCATCACTGATGTACTGTGGATCATCACTGATGTACTGTGGACCATCCCTGATGTACTGTGGATCATCACTGATGTACTGTGGATCATCCCTGATGTACTGTGGACCATCCCTGATGTACTGTGGATCATCACTGATGTACTATAGATCATCACTGATGTACTATGGGCCATCACTGGTGTACTATGGATCATCACTGGTTTACTATGGACCATCACTGATGTACTATGGACCATCACTGATGTACTGTGGATCATCACTGATGTACTGTGGATCATCTCTGGTGTACTATGGATCATCACTGGTGTACTATGGATCATCACTGATGTACTATGGATCATCACTGATGTACTATGGATCATCACTGATGTACTGTGGATCATCACTGATGTACTGTGGACCATCCCTGATGTACTGTGGATCATCACTGATGTACTGTGGATCATCACTGATGTACTGTGGATCATCACTGATGTACTGAGGATCATCACTGATGTACTATAGATCATCACTGATGTACTATGGACCATCACTGGTGTACTATGGGCCATCACTGGTGTACTGTGGATAATCACTGATGTACTATGAGCCATCACTGATGTACTATGAGCCATCACTAATGTACTATGGATCATCACTGGTGTACTATGGATCATCACTGATGTACTGTGGATCATCACTGATGTACTATAGATCATCACTGATGTACTGTGGGCCATCACTGATGTACTATGGATCATCACTGATGTACTGAGGATCATCACTGATGTACTATGGATCATCACTTGTACTGTGGATCATCACTGATGTACTGTGGACCATCCCTGATGTACTGTGGATCATCACTGATGTACTGTGGATCATCACTGATGTACTGAGGATCATCACTGATGTATTGTGGATCATCACTGATGTACTGTGGATCATCACTGATGTACTATGAGCCATCACGGGTGTACTATGGATCATCATTGGTGTACTGTGGATCATCACTGATGTACTATGGGCCATCACAGGTGTACTATGGATCATCACTGATGTACTATGGACCATCCCTGATGTACTATGGACCATCCCTGATGTACTATGGACCATCGCTGATGTACTGTGGACCATCACTGATGTACTGTGGACAATCACTGATGTACTGTGGACCATCACTGATGTACTGTGGATCATCATTGATGTTCTATGGACCATCACTGATGTACTGTGAATCATCACTGATGTACTCTAGACCATCACTGATGTACTGTGGATCATCACTGATGTACTGTGGATCATCACTGATGTACTGTGGATCATCACTGATGTACTATGGACCATCACTGGTGTACTATGGATCATCACTGGTGTACTGTGGATCATCACTGATGTACTATGGACCATCACTGATGTACTATGGACCATCACTGATGTACTGTGGACCATCACTGATGTACTGTGGACCATCCCCGATGTACTGTGGATCATCACTGATGTACTGTGGATCATCACTGATGTACTATGGGCCATCACTGATGTACTGTGGGCCATCCCTGATGTACTGTGGACCATCCCTGATGTACTGTGGATCATCACTGATGTACTGTGGATCATCACTGATGTACTGAGGATCATCACTGATGTACTGTGGATCATCACTGATGTACTGTGGATCATCACTGGTGTACTATGGATCATCACTGGTGTACTATGGATCATCACTGATGTACTATGGATCATCACTGATGTACTATGGATCATCACTGATGTACTATGGATCATCACTGATGTACTATGGATCATCACTGATGTACTATAGATCATCACTGATGTACTTTGAGCCATCACTGGTGTATTATGGATCATCACTGATGTACTGTGGACCATCCCTGATGTACTGTGGATCATCACTGATGTATTGTGGATCATCACTGATGTACTGTGGATCATCACTGATGTACTGTGGATCATCACTGATGTACTGAGGACCATCCCTGATGTACTGTGGACCATCACTGATGTACTGTGGATCATCACTGATGTTCTATGGACCATCACTGATGTACTGTGGATCATCACTGATGTACTATAGATCATCACTGATGTACTATGGACCATCACTGGTGTACTATGGACCATCACTGGTGTACTATGGATCATCACTGGTGTACTGTGGATCATCACTGGTGTACTATGGATCATCACTGATGTACTGTGGATCATCACTGATGTACTGTGGATCATCACTGATGTACTATAGATCATCACTGATGTACTATGGGCCATCACTGGTGTACTATGGATCATCACTGGTGTACTATGGATCATCACTGATGTACTATGGACCATCCCTGATGTACTATGGACCATCCCTGATGTACTGTGGATCATCACTGATGTACTATAGATCATCACTGATGTACTATGGGCCATCACTGGTGTACTATGGATCATCACTGGTGTACTATGGACCATCACTGATGTACTATGGACCATCACTGATGTACTGTGGATCATCACTGATGTACTGTGGATCATCCCTGGTGTACTACGGATCATCACTGGTGTACTATGGATCATCACTGATGTACTATGGATCATCACTGATGTACTATGGATCATCACTGATGTACTGTGGATCATCACTGATGTACTGTGGACCATCCCTGATGTACTGTGGATCATCACTGATGTACTGTGGATCATCCCTGATGTACTGTGGACCATCCCTGATGTACTGTGGATCATCACTGATGTACTATAGATCATCACTGATGTACTATGGGCCATCACTGGTGTACTATGGATCATCACTGGTTTACTATGGACCATCACTGATGTACTATGGACCATCACTGATGTACTGTGGATCATCACTGATGTACTGTGGATCATCCCTGGTGTACTATGGATCATCACTGGTGTACTATGGATCATCACTGATGTACTATGGATCATCACTGATGTACTATGGATCATCACTGATGTACTGTGGATCATCACTGATGTACTGTGGACCATCCCTGATGTACTGTGGATCATCACTGATGTACTGTGGATCATCACTGATGTACTGTGGATCATCACTGATGTACTGAGGATCATCACTGATGTACTATAGATCATCACTGATGTACTATGGGCCATCACTGGTGTACTATGGGCCATCACTGGTGTACTGTGGATAATCACTGATGTACTATGAGCCATCACTGATGTACTATGAGCCATCACTAATGTACTATGGATCATCACTGGTGTACTATGGATCATCACTGATGTACTGTGGATCATCACTGATGTACTATAGATCATCACTGATGTACTGTGGGCCATCACTGATGTACTATGGATCATCACTGATGTACTGAGGATCATCACTGATGTACTATGGATCATCACTTGTACTGTGGATCATCACTGATGTACTGTGGACCATCCCTGATGTACTGTGGATCATCACTGATGTACTGTGGATCATCACTGATGTACTGAGGATCATCACTGATGTATTGTGGATCATCACTGATGTACTGTGGATCATCACTGATGTACTATGAGCCATCACGGGTGTACTATGGATCATCATTGGTGTACTGTGGATCATCACTGATGTACTATGGGCCATCACAGGTGTACTATGGATCATCACTGATGTACTATGGACCATCCCTGATGTACTATGGACCATCGCTGATGTACTGTGGACCATCACTGATGTACTGTGGACCATCACTGATGTACTGTGGATCATCACTGATGTTCTATGGACCATCACTGATGTACTGTGGATCATCACTGATGTACTGTGGACCATCCGCGATGTACTGTGGATCATCACTGATGTACTGTGGATCATCACTGATGTACTGTGGATCATCACTGATGTACTGAGGATCATCACTGATGTACTGAGGATCATCACTGGTGTACTATGGATCATCACTGGTGTACTATGGATCATCACTGGTGTACTATGGATCATCACTGATGTACTGTGGATCATCACTGATGTTCTATGGACCATCACTGATGTACTGTGGATCATCACTGATGTACTATGGACCATCACTGGTGTACTATGGATCATCACTGGTGTACTATGGATCATCACTGGTGTACTATGGATCATCGTTGATGTACTGTGGATCATCACTGATGTACTGTGGATCATCACTGATGTACTATAGATCATCACTGATAGTTACACAGTTACATAGTTAGTCAGGTTGAAAAAAGACAAAGTCCATCCAGTTCAACCATAAAAAAATAACTAAAATAAAAGAAAAAAATATCGTGCAATCCCATATACCCAATTCTATACCCACAGTTGATCCAGAGGAAGGCAAAAAACCCCAGCAGAGCATGATCCAATTTGCTACAGCAGGGGAAAAAATTCCTTCCTGATCCCCCGAGAGGCAATCGGATTTACCCTGGATCAACTTTACCTAGAACTTTTAGTACTCAGTTATATTATGTACATTTAGGAAAGTATCCAGTCCTTTCTTAAAGCAATCTACTGAGCTGGCCAGAACCACCTCTGCAGGAAGTCTGTTCCACATTTTCACAGCTCTTACTGTGAAGAAACCTTTCCGCATTTGGAGATGAAATCTTTTTTCTTCTAGACGTAAAGAGTGCCCCCTTGTTCTCTGTGTTAACCGTAAAGTGAATAACTCATCACCAAGTTCACTATATGGACCCCTTATATATTTGTACATGTTAATCATATCCCCCTTATTCTCCTCTTCTCAAGAGTGAATAAATTCAGTTCCTCTAATCTTTCTTCATAGCTGAGCTCCTCCATGCCTCTTATCAGTTTGGTTGCCCTTCTCTGCACTTCCTCCAGTTCCCCGATATGCTTTTTGAGAACTGGTGCCCAAAACTGAACTGCGTATTCCAGATGAGGCCTTACTAATGATTTGTACAGGGGCAAAATGATGTCTCTCTCTCTGGAGTCCATACCTCTCTTAATACAAGAAAGGACTTTGCTCGCTTTGGAAACCACAGCTTGGCATTGCATGCCATTATTGAGCTTATGATCTACCAAAACCCCCAGATCCTTCTCCACTACGGATCCCCCCAGTTGTATTCCCCCTAGTATGTATGATGCATTCATATTCTTAGACCCCAAGTGCATAACTTTACATTTATCAACATTAAACCTCATCTGCCACATAGTCGCCCAATTAGACAGGGCATCGAGGTCGGCTTGTAAATTGGAGACATCTTGTAAGGACGTTATTCCACTGCATAGCTTGGTGTCATCTGCAAAGACAGAAATGTTACTTTTGATCTCAGACCCAATATCATTTATAAAGATATTAAAAAGTAAGGGTCCCAGCACTGAACCTTGGGGTACACCACTGATAACCTTAGACCATTCAGAGTAAGAATCATTAACTACTACTCTCTGAATTCTGTCTTTTAGCCAGTTTTCTATCCATTTACAAACTGATATTTCCAATCCTGTAGACTTTACCTTACACATGAGCCGTGTGTGGGGAACTGTATCAAACGCTTTTGCAAAATCCAAGTATACCACGTCCACAGCCACACCTCTGTCCAAGGTTTTACTTACCTCTTCATAAAAAGAAATCAGGTTTGTCTGACAACTTCTGTCTTTCATGAATCCATGCTGTCTGTTGCTTAAATAGTTTTTTTCCAGCAAGAACTCATCTATGTGGTCTTTTATTAATCTCTCCAGTATCTTCCCAACTATGGAAGTTAAACTAACAGGTCTATAGTTACTTGGTAAAGACTTTGTTCCCTTTTTAAATATAGGCACCACATTGGCCCTGCGCCAATCCAGTGGTACTATTCCTGTCATTAATGAGTCCCTAAAAATTAGATACAATGGCTTTGAAATTACAGAGCTCAATTCTTTTAGGATCCGTGGGTGTATGCCATCTGGTCCAGGTGCTTTATCCACCTTTATTCTGTCTAAATATTTCTGGACCATATCACTTTTGAGCCATTGTGGATTTGGGGCTGTGTCACTACCACCCCCATTATGGACATGAACTCCCCCATGCTCCATTGTATACACAGAGCTGAAGAAAGTATTTAATAAATTAGCCTTCTCTTTGTCCCCAGTCACCCACTCTAGATTATTTTGTAAAGGGCCTACATGCTCAGACTTGACCTTTTTACTATTAATATATTTGAAGAATTTTTTGGGGTTTGTCCTACTATCTTTTGCAATCTGTCGTTCGTTTTGAATTTTTGCATCCTTGATTTCCTTTTTACATATCCTGTTATATTCTTTGTAACATTTAAACGACACTAGTGTTCCTTCATTTTTATAGTTTTTAAAAGCGCTTTTCTTATTGTTTATAGCTTTTTTAACTTTAACTGTGAGCCACATAGGTTTTATTTTTAGCCTTTTAAACGTATTGCCCATGGGAATATACTTTGCAGTGAGTTCACAAACAGTCTTTTTGAAGAATTCCCATTTCTGTTCTGTGCCCATTGATGCCAATATTCTCTCCCAGTCTAAGTCCTGGAGAGCAGCCCTCATCCTTGGAAAATTTGCTTTATTGAAATTAAGTGTTTTTATCCTTCCTGCATGTATTTCTTGCTTACAGCTAACATCAAATGAAATCATGTTATGGTCACTGCTACCCAGGTGTTCCTTTATCTGAACATTAGTAATATGCTCTGCATGGTTTGAGATTACCAGGTCCAACAGAGCATCATTCCTAGTTGGGGCCTCAATAAACTGGACCATAAAATTGTCCTGCAATAGGCTTATAAATTTTTGCCCTTTAACTGTCCCAGCAGTGCCATTACTCCAGTCAATTTCTGGGTAGTTAAAATCCCCCATTATTATCACCGTCCCAGCCCTTGCAGCCCTTTCCATCTGTGCAAGGAGCTGAGTCTCCACCTCCTCATTAACATTGGGTGGTCTATAACAAACTCCAATGATTAACTTTGAACTACGCACATCTGTATGCAGTTCCACCCATAATGCTTCAGCCTCATCACACTCTCCATCAACCAGGTCCTCTTTCACACTCGCTTTGAGATCACTTCTCACATAGAGACAGACCCTGCCACCTTTCTTTTTTTCCCTGTCTCTCCGAAAGAGTGCATAGCCAGGAATATTAATAATCCAGTCATGTGAGGATTGAAGCCACGTTTCAGCAATACCGATTACGTCATAGCTCTCCTCATGCACCAGACCTTCCAACTCACCTATTTTGCTTGGCAGACTTCTGGCATTGGTGAACAAACACTTTAATGTATTACATTTTTCTCTGGTGTTTTTCATATAATTTTTAGTAGTACAAATGGCACTATAGTTTCCAATGGCTGTTTGCAACATGGGAACTTTCTTGTCACCTGCCATAACCCTCCCCCCATCTATCCCCATTCCACTCTCCATTAATGTCTGACCACTAACTGACCTGTGTGCCCGATGTAATTCTAGTTCACCCTAGTTCACCCTGATGTACTATGGGCCATCACTGGTGTACTATGGATCATCACTGGTGTACTATGGATCATCACTGATGTACTATGGACCATCCCTTATGTACTATGGACCATCCCTGATGTACTGTTGATCATCACTGATGTATTATAGATCATCACTTATGTACTATGGGCCATTACTGGTGTACTATGGGCCATCACTGGTGTACTATGGATCATCACTGGTGTACTATGGACCATCACTGATGTACTATGGACCATCCCTGATGTACTGTGGATCATCACTGATGTACTGTGGATCATCACTGATGTACTGTGGATCATCACTGATGTACTGAGGATCATCACTGATGTACTGAGGATCATCACTGGTGTACTATGGATCATCACTTGTGTACTATGGATCATCACTGATGTACTATAGATCATCACTGATGTACTATAGATCATCACTGATGTACTTTGGGCCATCACTGGTGTACTATGGATCATCACTGATGTACTGTGGACCATCCCTGATGTACTGTGGATCATCACTGATGTATTGTGGATCATCACTGATGTACTGTGGATCATCACTGATGTACTGAGGACCATCCCTGATAAACTGTGGACCATCACTGATGTACTGTGGATCATCACTGATGTTCTATGGACCATCACTGATGTACTGTGGATCATCACTGATGTACTATGGACCATCACTGGTGTACTATGGACCATCACTGGTGTACTATGGATCATCACTTGTGTACTATGGATCATCACTGATGTACTATGGATCATCACTGATGTACTATGGACCATCACTGGTGTACTATGGACCATCACTGGTGTACTGTGGATCATCACTAATGTACTATGGATCATCACTGGTGTACTATGGATCATCACTGATGTACTATGGACCATCACTGATGTACTGTGGATCATCACTGATGTACTGTGGATCATCCCTGGTGTACTATGGATCATCACTGGTGTACTATGGATCATCACTGATGTACTATGGATCATCACTGATGTACTGTGGATCATCACTGATGTACTGTGGACCATCCCTGATGTACTGTGGATCATCACTGATGTACTGTGGATCATCACTGATGTACTATGGATCATCACTGATGTACTGTGGATCATCACTGATGTACTGTGGACCATCCCTGATGTACTGTGGATCATCACTGATGTACTGTGGATCATCACTAATGTACTATAGATCATCACTGATGTACTGTGGACCATCACTTGTGTACTATGGATCATCACTGGTGTACTGTGGATCATCACAGGTGTACTGTGGATCATCACTGATGTACTGTGGATCATCACTGATGTACTCTGGACCATCACTGGTGTACTATGGGTCATCACTGGTGTACTATGGATCATCACTGGTGTACTATGGACCATCACTGATGTACTATGGACCATCACTGATGTACTATGGACCATCACTGATGTACTGTGGACCATCCCGATGTACTGTGGATCATCACTGATGTACTGTGGATCATCACTGATGTACTGTGGACCATCACTGATGTACTGTGGACCATCACTGATGTACTGTGGACCATCAATTGTGTACTATGGATCATCACTGATGTACTAGGGATGATCACTGGTGTACTATGGATCATCACTGATGTACTATGGATCATCACTGATGTACTATGGATCATCACTGATGTACTGTGGATCATCACTGATGTACTGTGGATCATCACTAATGTACTATGGGCCATCACAGGTGTACTATGGGCCATCACAGGTGTACTATGGATCATCACTGATGTACTATGGACCATCCCTGATGTACTATGGACCATCCCTGATGTACTGTGGACCATTACTGATGTACTGTGGACCATCACTGATGTACTGTGGATCATCACTGATGTTATATGGACCATCACTGATGTACTGTGGATCATCACTGATGTACTATAGATCATCACTGATGTTCTATGGCCCATCACTGATGTACTGTAGATCATCACTGATGTACTGTGGATCATCACTAATGTAATATAGATCATCACTGATGTACTATGGACCATCACTGGTGTACTCTGGGCCATCACTGGTGTACTATGGACCATCCCTGATGTACTGTGGATCATCACTGATGTATTGTGGATCATCACTGATGTACTGTGGATCATCACTGGTGTACTATGGATCATCACTGGTGTACTATGGATCATCACTGATGTACTATGGACCATCCCTGATGTACTATGGACCATCCCTGATGTACTGTGGATCATCACTGATGTACTATAGATCATCACTGATGTACTATGGGCCATCACTGGTGTACTATGGGCCATCACTGGTGTACTATGGGCCATCACTGGTGTACTATGGATCATCACTGGTGTACTATGGACCATCACTGATGTACTGTGGATCATCACTGATGTACTGTGGATCATCCCTGGTGTACTATGGATCATCACTGGTGTACTATGGATCATCACTGATGTACTATGGGCCATCACTGATGTACTATGGATCATCACTGATGGACTGTGGACCATCCCTGATGTACTGTGGATCATCACTGATGTACTGTGGACCATCACTGATGTACTGTGGACCATCACTGATGTACTGTGGATCATCACTGATGTACTGTGGATCATCACTGATGTACTGTGGATCATCACTGATGTACTATAGATCATCACTGATGTACTATGGATCATCACTGGTGTACTGTGGAACATCACTGATGTACTGTGGATCATCACTGATGTACTATGGACCATCACTGGTGTACTATGGGCCATCACTGGTGTACTATGGATCATCACTGATGTACTATGGACCATCTCTGATGTACCATGGACCATCACTGATGTACTGTGGATCATCCCATATGTACTGTTGATCATCACTGATGTACTGTGGATCATTACTGATGTACTGTGGATCATCACTGATGTACTGTGGATCATCACTGATGTACTATAGATCATCACTGATGTACTGTGGATCATCACTGATGTAATGTGGATCATCACTGATGTACTATTGATCATCACTGATGTACTATGGGCCATCAGTGGTGTACTACGGGCCATCACTGGTGTACTATGGATCATCACTGGTGTACTATGGATCATCACTGGTGTACTGTGGACCATCACTGATGTACTGTGGATCATCCCTGATGTACTGTGGATCATCACTGATGTACTGTGGATCATCACTGATGTACTGTGGATCATCACTGATGTACTGAGGATCATCACTGATGTACTATAGATCATCACTGATGTACTATGGGCCATCACTGGTGTACTATGGGCCATCACTTATGTACTATGGATCATCACTGATGTACTATGGATCATCACTGATGTACTATAGATCATCACTGATGTACTTTGGGCCATCACTGATGTACTATGGATCATCACTGATGTACTGTGGACCATCCCTGATGTACTGTGGATCATCACTGATGTACTGTGGACCATCCCTGATGTACTGTGGATCATCACTGATGTACTGAGGACCATCCCTGATGTACTGTGGACCATCACTGATGTACTGTGGACCATCACTGATGTACTGTTGATCATCACTGATGTTCTATGGACCATCACTGATGTACTGTGGATCATCACTGATGTACTATAGATCATCACTGATGTACTGTGGTCATCACTGATGTACTATGGATCATCACTGATGTACTATGGATCATCCCTGGTGTACTATGGACCATCACTGATGTACTATGGACTATCACTGATGTACTGTGGATCATCACTGATGTACTATAGATCATCACTGATGTACTATAGATCATCACTGATGTACTATGGACCATCACTGATGTACTGTGGATCATCACGGGTGTACTGAGAATCATCACTGGTGTACTGAGGATCATCACTGGTGTACTATGGATCATCACTGATGTACTATGGATCATCACTGATGTACTATGGATCATCACTGATGTACTATGGATCATCACTGATGTACTATGGATCATCACTGATGTACTATAGATCATCACTGATGTACTTTTGGCCATCACTGGTGTACTGTGGATCATCACTGATGTACTGTGGATCATCACTGATGTACTGTGGATGATCACTGATGTACTATGGACCATCCCTGATGTACTGTGGATCATCACTGATGTACTGTGGATTATCACTGATGTACTGAGGATCATTACTGATGTACAATGGATCATCACTTGTACTGTGGATCATCACTGATGTACTGTGGATCATCACTGATTTACTGTGGATCATTACTGATGTACTATGGATCATCACTGATGTACTATGGATCATCACTGATGTACTATGAGCCATCACTGATGTACTATGGATCATCACTGGTGTACTATGGATCATCACTGATGTACTATGGATCATCACTGATGTACTGTGGATCATCACTGATGTACTGAGGATCATTACTGATGTACTATGGATCATCACTTGTACTGTGGATCATCACTGATGTACTGTGGATCATCACTGATTTACTGTGGATCATTACTGATGTACTATGGATCATCACTGATGTACTATGGATCATCACTGATGTACTATGAGCCATCACTGATGTACTATGGATCATCACTGGTGTACTATGGATCATCACTGATGTACTATGGATCATCACTGATGTACTGTGGATCATCACTGATGTACTATGTGTAAGGTTATCCCTAGTGTATTTCACTTTTAGAGTTATTCTTTAAGACTTGTTATTTCACCTTTAGAGTTATTCTTTAAGACTTGTTATTTCACCTTTAGAGTTATTCTTTAATACTTGTTATTGTAGAAATGTATAGAATGTTTTTCTTGCTATATGTCACTTACACAGTTGAGTCAGAATGACAGGATATGTATGACGTGTGGTTAGGCTACTTCCTTAAAGAAGTGTCCCATGTTTCAGGATCTGGCTCAACGGCCAGATTTTGCGGTGAGTTCTATTTAGATAAACTTGCCTTCTGCCATCTCTGGGCAGTTTAGCTTGTGTAACCTGTTAATATGCAATTTGTATAATAAAGGAACTGTTCCTTGGTGGGTTTAACCAGGGGCGGTTCCTCTTGTCTTGGATTGTACAAAATAAGCTTGTATGCAATAAACCAGTGTAATTGGGATTCACCATATTCTGTGTGTGTCTTAAATTACCCGATCGATCAGAGAGACTCCATACACCCAGGTCCAGCCTAGGCTCTAGAGGTTAGAAGCAGTTTACAGCGGATTACAACAGATGGTATCAGGAGTGGGGTCAATCGTTTGACAGGTAGGTGGAACTTTGTGGAGCACATTTCTGCAGAGTTTAAATCACTTATCCTGTCTCGATTGACTACCACAGTTTTTTTTTTTTTCTCTCCTGGTTGCTTAAGTTAAGAACTTTCTCGAGGGATGCTAGGTTGGCCTCCCTGTGAATAATTGTAAAGCGTGTATGTTTAAATTAAAGTGGATTATAGGTTAAAGAAGTCCCGCTAGGTTGGCCGGACAGGTTTATAGGAAATTTTGGAGTAGCGCAATTGCGCTCCTCATTTTAGAAAGGACGGGTGTGTGGACCTCTAAAGATTTAAATTGGTAACTGCAAGCTTGCTTAAATTAACAATTGAATTTTATGAAATAATTTGTATTTTCTTTGCTTGTTTATACTTTTATGTGGTTCATACAATTTTAAGTCTGATTGTTATTTTATTTTCTTTGCTTGTTTATATTTTCATGTGGTTGATACAATTTAAAAACTGATTGTTATTTTAGGATAAGATTTTTGTTTATATATTATTGTGTGTATATATATATCCATTTGTGCCAAATAGATGCCTCGAAATTGCCCAGACTGCTTAACCACTTAAGCCCCGGACCATTTGGTAGCTAAAGGACCAGAGGTGAATTCAGAATTTTGCACTGCGCTGCTTTAACTGTAAATTGTGCGGACATGCAATGTTGTACCCAAACGAAATTTGCGTCCTTTTCTTCCCACAAATAGAGCTTTCTTTTAATGGTATTTGATTGCCTCTGCGATTTTTATTTTTTGCGATATAAACGGAAAAAGACCGAAAATTTTGAAAAAAAATGATATTTTCTACTTTTTGTTATAAGAAAAATCGAATAAACTCAATTTTAGTCATACATTTAGGCCAAAATGTATTCAGCCACATGTCTTTAGTAAAAAAAATGTCAATAAGCGTATATTTATCAGTTTGCGCAAAAGTTATAGCGTTTACAAACTAGGGTACATTTTCTGGAATTTACACAGCTTTTAATTTATGACTGCCTATCTCATTTCTTGAGGTGCTAAAATGACAGGGCAGTACAAAACCCCCCCAAATGACCCCATTTTAGAAAGTAGACACCCCAAGGAAATTGCTGAGAGGCATGTTGAGCCCATTGAATATTTTTTTTTGTCCCAAGTGATTGAATAATGACAAAAAAAAAAAAATTACAAAAAGTTGTCACTAAATGATATATTGCTCACACATGCCATGGTTATATGTGGAATTGCACCCCAAAATACATTCTGCTGCTTCTCCTGAGTACGGGGATACCACATGTGTGGGACTTTTTAGGAGCCTAGCCACATACGGGACCCCGGAAACCAAGCACCGCCTTCAGGATTTCTAAGGGCGCACATTTTTGATTTCACTCCTCACTACCTATCACAGTTTTGAAGGCCATAAAATGCCAAAATAGCACAAAACCCCCCCAAATGACCCCATTTTAGAAAGTAGACACCCCAAGGAAATTGCTGAGAGGCCTGTTGAGCCCATTGAATATTTTTTTTTTGTCCCAAGTGATTGAATAATGACAAAAAAAAATAAAAATTACAAAAAGTTGTCACTAAATGATATATTGCTCACACATGCCATGGTTATATGTGGAATTGCACCCCAAAATACATTCTGCTGCTTCTCCTGAGTACGGGGATACCACATGTGTGGGACTTTTTAGGAGCCTAGCCACGTACGGGACCCCGGAAACCAAGCACCGCCTCCAGGATTTCTAAGGGCGCAAATTTTTGATTTCACTCCTCACTACCTATCACAGTTTTGAAGGCCATAAAATGCCAAAATAGCACAAAACCCCCCCAAATGACCCCATTTTGGAAAGTAGACACCCCAAGCTGTTTGCTGAGAGGCATGGTGAGTATTTTACAGCTCTCATTTGTTTTTGAAAATGAAGAAAGAACATTTTTTTTTTTTTCTTTTTTTTTTCAATTTTCAAAACTTTGTGACAAAAAGCGAGATCTGCAAAATACTCACAATACCTCTCAGCAAATAGCTTGGGGTGTCTACTTTCCAAAATGGGGTCATTTGGGGGGGGGGTTTGTGCCATCTGGGCATTCCATGGCCTCCGAAACTGTGATAGGCAGTGAGAAGTGAAATCAAAAATTGACACCCTTAGAAAGCCTGAAGGCGGTGCTTGGTTTTTGGGGTCCCGTACGCGGCTAGGCTCCCAAAAAGTCTCACACATGTGGTATCCCCGTACTCAGGAGAAGCAACAGAATGTATTTTGGGGTGTAATTCCACATATGCCCATGGCATGTTTGAGCAATATATCATTTAGTGACAACTTTGTGCAAAAAAAATAAAAAAATTATTTTTTCCGCAACTTGTGTCAACATATAAAATATTCCATGGACTCGACATGCCTCTCAGTATATAGCTTGGGGTGTCTACTTTCCAAAATGGGGTCATTTGGGGGGGTTTTGAACTGTTCTGGCATTTTATACACAACATTAGGAAGCTTACATCCACTCTTCTAACCACTTGAAGACAAAGCCCTTTTTGACACTTTTTGTTTACATGAAAACATTTTTTTTTTTTGCAAGAAAATTATGTTGAACCCCCAAACATTATATATATTTTTAAAGCAAAGGCCCTACAGAATAAAATGGTGGGTGTTGCATTTTTTTTTTCTACACAGTATTTGCGCAGCGATTTTTCAAACGCATTTTTTTGGGAAAAAATACACTTTTTTTTATTTTAATGCACTAAAACACACTATATTGCCCAAATGTTTGATGAAATAAAAAAGATGATCTTAGGCCGAGTACATAGATACCAAACACGACATGCTTTAAAATTTCGCACAAACGCGCATTGGCGACAAACTACATACATTTTTAAAAGCCTTTAAAAGCATTTACAGGTTACCCCGTTAGATTTACAGAGGAGGTCTACTGCTAAAATTACTGCCCTCGATCTGACCTTCACGGTGATACCTCACATGCATGGTGCAATTGCTGTTTACATATGACGCCAGACCGACGCTTGCGTTCGCCATTGGGCAAGAGCAGGGCAGGACAGGGGTGCTTTTTTTTTTTTATTATTAATTTTGCTTTTTTATTTTATTTTTAAACTGTTGCTTCCATATTTATTTATTTTTATCACTTTTATTGTTATCTCAGGGAATGTAAATATCCCCTATGATAGCAATAGGTAATGACAGGTACTCTTTTTTGAAAAAACTGGGGTCTATTGGACCCTAGATCTTTCCTCTGCCCTCAAAGCATCTGACCACACCAAGATCGGTGTGATAAAATGCTTTCCCAATTTCCCAATGGCGCTTTTTATATCCGGGGGGGGACATTCCCTCCCACTGCTTGTAAAAGCAGTCCAGAGGCTAATTAGCCACTAGGATTGCTTTTACATGAAAGCCGGCCGCTGGCTGAAAAGAATGATACCAAGATGATACCTAAACCCGCAGGCATCATTCTGGTATAAACATTCAAAGTCCAGCAACATACCAGTACGTTGCTGGTCCTTGTTGGACATGTATTGTAATCTTTTTTTTCATGCAGCCTGTTGGCTGAACGAAAAAAAAAGATTGATCGGTGGGTATGCCCACCATTAGAATACCGCCCTTTATCCACCCACTTCTAATGATGGGCATACATGCACCATTTATATATGCCGAAGCATGGGGGCATCTTCTCGCAAAAGTTATGCCGCGTACACATGGTCAGACTTTTCCATGGGCAAGCCTCCGTCGGAATTTCGACCGTATATACGCGGCATTAGGAGCAAAATCGCTCCTCCGCTCCTGCTGCCCCAATGCTTCGGCATATATGCTTTTTTTTTTTAACTGTGGTGGTGAAATCACCTCCTACAGCACTGGAGTCGCAGGGATCAGGCCTGTCTCTGCGAACGCTGCAGTTATGTGTGTTGTGTTTTGCAAGTGACAGTGATCGATCGATACTGCACTTCGGTGGCCTGGGCTGGACGGAGGGGCAAAACGCAGGTGCTAGCAGGTATCTGGGCTGATCCCGCTAACACTGCGTTTTTGGGAACCCTAAACTGCTGGGGACGCTAGTATAGATCTGATCAGATCAGATATTGAGCTGATCAGATACTATACCACTAAGGGGGGTGTATGCTTCACGTGTGGGTGTTAGCGCTACTGGCACTAACCTGACGCTGCCTGGGGTGTGACGCAGACCCTCTCTGACGCTAAAACCTAACTGATATCACCCGCCGGGCGATCAGGGGGTTAAACCTTTATTGGGTTATATACGGCGGGTGCCCTGACACTATAAAAAGCAAACTAACTAACCAGCGTCACCCGTAACACTTATATGATGATCACTGGTGAAAGGGTTAACTAGGGGCAATTAGGGGGTTAAAACCTTTATTAGGTAATATATGGGGGTACCTGACGCTATATAAAAACCTGACGGCGAACCTAAAAACAAAATACTGGCTACCTATCGGCATCACCGACACTAAGACAACGATCATAAAAACGATTGCTTAGCAACAGTGGTGATAGGGGGTGAAAGGGTTACCTGGGGGGCGATCAGGGGGTTAAACCTTTATTAGATAATATATGGGGGTACCTGACGCTATAAAAACCTGCGGCAAACCTAAAAAAAATTACTGGCTACCGATCAGCATCGCCGACGCTAAGACATCGATCAGAAAAATTATCGCTTAGTGACAGTGGTGATAGGGGGTGAAAGGGTTACCTGGGGGGCGATCAAGGGGGTTAAACCTTTATTAGGTAATATATGGGGGTACCCGACGCTATAAAAACCTGCGGCGAACCTAAAAAAAATTACTGGCTACCGATCAGCATCACCGACGCTAAGACATCGATCAGAAAAATGATCGCATAGCCACGGCGGTGCTAGGGGGTGAAAGGGTTACCTGGGGGGTGATCAAGGGGGTTAAACCTTTATTAGGTAATATATGGGGGTACCCGACGCTATAAAAACCTAAGGCGAACCTAAAAAAAATTACTGGCTACCGATCAGCATCGCCGACGCTAAGCCATCGATCAGAAAAATTATAACTTAGTGACAGTGGTGATAGGGGGTGAAAGGGTTATCTGGGGGGTGATCAGGGGGTTAAACCTTTATTAGGGGGAGGTTAGGGGGCTACACTGGACCTAAAACTAAATGTAGTGACACTTTTACAGTCACAAATGTCACTGATTGCAGTGATCACTAAATAAATGGTCACTGCAATCAGTGACACTGTGACTGGGGGCTGGGGGGGGCTGGGGGTGATCTGGGGGTGTCTGGGGCGGCCTGGGGGGGCGATTTATGTGCCTATGTGTCCTGGTGTCAGTGTGCTGTTTTGTGTACTAACCTGCATCTTCTCCTGTACGGCGCTCGGTATATGTGAGCGCCCCAGGAGAGATGACATCACTTCCTCCTTCCTGGCAGGCAGGGGAAGCTCTCTCATTCGCCGGGAGCGATCGAGAGGGGGTGGCCGGAATCGAACGGCCGTCCCCTCATGTCGGATCGCTCCAGAAGGTAAAATGACCGCTCACTGTAAAGAAGGGGGGTCCGATCGGACCCCCCAACTATACAAAGGCAATCACGTACATATACGTGATTCTGCCTGTCGGTGCCATTCTGCTGACGTATATTTACAGTGGGCGGTCGTTAAGTGGTTAACAGGTCTTCTGTTTATTTTTTTGTGGGCTACGGTCCCCGGAGGATATAAGGAAAGAATTGGCAAAGGTCCTTATTTTACAATCCAATCTCCAGGCACCCCTAAGTTCTGGGTCCTGAGATTTAATATACATAACCACAACCAAAACGGTAGATTCTTTGAAGGGCTAACTCTGCGGGGACTCGCCTCAGTCTGTAGAAGAGGTAGGGAAGGTTATACAGTGTGCCCTAAATCAGTAGCCATTTGTGGTTATAAAGCCCTCTATTTGGCATAATGGGGAATACATTAGGGAAGAATGACCCTGAAGGTGAGCAGTGTCAGCCTTCCCCTGTTGATTTTGTAAAAGGTACCCGAGGGCCGAGTTATACTGATCCATTTTGGCAAAATGTGTGCTGCAGAGCCCAACAGCTACAGATTAGTGGTCTAAGTCCTGCAGGTCCCTGTTCAGAAGAAGACTGGGTAGAAATACCGAAAATCTGTGGCACACATAATCAGTATAACTATCCGCCGGGTGATTGGGATGAAAATTATATGAAAAAAATGTATGAAGATATGGGAAAAAGCGATGAAAGAATATAAAGAAATTTAAACCAAGGGAAGCAGATAAGCCACTCCCGCTACCTCCATTTACTCCTCTGCCCAGTGCACTTCCACCATATGTATTTTTAAAAGAAGATAAAACCCCTATGCCAACCACCCCCGCAAAATTGTACCCCTCCCTAGACACCGCTAATACAGCTGTTCTAGTCCATACCCTACACAGACAAAGGGCTCAGGCAGAAAAGGAAGCTAGAATAAGAAGGGAACGTGATGCAGCATGGTATGAGAAACAAAGGCAAAGGGCAAAGGAAGAGGAGGAAGAGAAAGACGGGTTGCTACAGGAAATAGCATGGCTGGAGAAAATAGAAAGTGACAGACAGAAGAAAAAAAAAACAGCTGGGCAAGGTACTGAACAGGATAGTGATACAGAAGGGACAGAGCAGGTAGACTGGAAGGCGAGTACTAGACCCTCAGGAACCCCAACAACTTGGGATGAGCTTGAGTCCCTTAGAAAGTATGTAGAAGAGCTAAGACAGAGAGAGGAGACACAAAAAGCCAAATCCACCTTAGATATTGCCGTACTGAAACAACAAGATAAAAAGGCTAAGCATATTTTAGCAGATCAAGAATTAGCAGAAGCCCTTGATGCTTCGGGGGGGGGGGGGTAAGGTCGCTCTGCTTGGGGGCCAAACTTGGAGACAAGCTTTTAAAATTCCCACTCATTACTGTAGGGGGTGAGGATATACAGCTACCGTTGCCCATAGGCACAGTCCAGGACATTAGAACTAACTGTCCAAAACCAAGGAAAAGCCCAACCGAAGCTGTTACATTTCTCCGGAGATATTGCAGCGGGCGTAGAATGAGTGTAGATGAGATTTTGGCACGCATGAGTTTTGCTGTTTTAACCAGCTGTCCCCTTCCCCTGATGGGACGGGATCTGATGTCAGTATTACACATCTGTATCAAATTCAATGCAGATGGCAGTCTAACAGCGCAGTCCCCAAAATGTGATCTAGCTAACCCCAAAAGGAGGGATCGCCAAGGTTTTTTTTTTGCTCATACCTGCACATTTGGAAAATCACCCAATCTGGGCAAAAAGCAAGTCCTCTGTGGGCTTGTTAAATTGCACACCGTATGTCCCCTCACTTAAACCTGACACCTTACCACATTTCCAAAAACAATAGCCTATTGCACAAGACAAAAGAGATGGTATACAGGGTCAGATAGATGAATATCTGCAGGGAGGCATTTTAGTCCCCACAATCAGTCCTTGGAACACCCCCATCAATCCGGTACGGAAGGCCGATGGAACTTGGAGACTGGTCCAGGATTTGAGAATGGTAAATAAAGCTATTATCCCTCTGCCACCATTGGTGTCGGATATAAGCTAAATTTTTACCTCAATACCCCCAGATTCCAACTGGTATACTGTAGTTGACCTTTCAAACGCCTTTTTTTTTTTTCAGCGTTCCCAGAACATGTTTGCTTTCACCTGGGGTACTTCCCAGGAGACGGGCCAGCTTACCTGGACTCGTCTTCCACAAGGCTTTGTGGACAGTCCTGCGGCATATTCCATGGTCCTGAATCAAACACTGACCGATTGGGTGCCTCCACGCGGGTCCACTTTGCTCCAATATGTAGCTGACCTATTGTTATGCAGTAAAGAGAAGGGCCAATGCGAGGCAGACTCAGGGAACCTTTTGACCCACTTAGCTGCTAAGGGCCACTTGGCATCCTGGAGAAAGATCCAGTGGTCCAGGCAAGAAGTGGAGTACTTGGGGTGTATAATCCAAAGTAACAAGCACTTGGTGTCACCGTCCCGAGTCACAGCCCTCACTAGCCTAAGCCCACCCAAGGACAAAGCAGCACTACTGTCATTTCTAGGGTCTATAGTCTACATAAGGCAATGGATTCCCGATTGTTCCCATTATGATTCGGTCCTGCGGAAGGCCACATTGATCACTGCCCCAAAGCTAGTGGAATGGTCAGAGGACATGCTCAATGCTTTCAGGGGTTTGATTAAGTCTCTACAGCAGGCACCTGCACTAGGTCTCATAGATCACAGAAAGGATTTTTCCCTGTACTGTGTAGTAATGGGTAGAACATATGCAGCGGTTCTGGCCCAAGAACATGGCACAAGCCAGGGGCCAGTCTCCTACTTCTCAAATGTCCTTCCAGTACAGGTACAGGGCATGCCAGGCTACCTGCAGTCTCTGGCAGCCTCGGCTATGGCAGTAAAAGATGCATCTAAACTGGTGTTAGGACACCCTATGACTCTGTATACCACTCACTCTGTCATACATCTGCTTCAAAACATGACAACTCAACACATGTCAGCACAGAGATCTAGCGGCTATGAGGTTATACTTTTCAATACACAGAATTTAACTATTAAAATTTGCTCTGATACATCACCACAGGTCCGCTACTTACATTCTCTGTTGCGGCTTACTGATGACAGTATACAAACAGCACATAATTTTGGTGAACTCCTTTTGGAAACCACACTTCCTTGCCCTGATCTCGGTGATCTCCCTAACAAGGATTATGACCATGTTTTTGTGGATGGCAGCTGTTCACGACCTGAACGACCTGTTCCTCTGCACAGGCAGCTGACCTAGTTGCTTTAATTCGTGCGTGCCAACTTTTCAAGGACAAGTCAGTTAATATTTACACAGATAGTAGATATGCTTTTGGGGTGGCACACGCACAAGCCACCCCAACAGACATAACGTCATGGGCACAAGCAGGGTTGACCAAAGACCACACGGGCCTTTGGACAACCAAGGAGGGAATTATAGGGATACCTGCAGCAGCGGCACCCTTGCTTTTGTCATACCTACATGGTCCAGCCCATATCGGATCAAGGCCCCGCTTTTACCTCAGCTTTGACAAAAGAAGTTGCAAAATTACTGGGAATACAGTGGAAACTCCACATTCCCTACCATCCGCAGAGTGCAGGAATAGTAGAAAGAATGAATAGGACTATTAAAGACAAACTTAAAAAGGCAACAGAAGGTACTCTAACTAATTGGCTGGACTTCTTGCCAGCTGTCCTATTCCAAATAAGGAGCACCCCCCATTCTAGAACAGGTTATTCCCCTTATGAGGTATTAATGGGGCGACCAATGGCTAAGGTGAAATGGGGAACAGGTGAACCTGATATTTATTCTTTACAGGAAGAGTACGTGCAACATCTGGTAAGTAGCCTTAGCGAAATCTATGACAATGTGGCTGTCACGTTTTCTCCTCTTCCAACAGATCCGACACACGGATTCATCCTGGGAGATCAGGTGCTGATCAAACAGCTGGCTGTCCGGAAGCACATAGGACCGGTTAACATAGGACCATATGAAGTAGAGAAGTCTTCAAGAACTGCAATCCTCACTTCCTACAGCCATCAATGGATTCATGCATCAAGAATAAAGAAGGCCCCAACGAAGCCCCAGACTCCGGATCCACCCCCTTCGGCGACCTAGGAGCCAACATTGAACCCCCAGGACTCAGGCCCACTGCCCCAATAGAGACTGATTCTTTGAAAGAAGGAGTTTCCTCAGGCAAACTTTTCTTATACTTATTTTTGGTGTCAATATTGGTTTTTTTCCTTAATCATTATAGGATATTATTGGTTAGAGTCATGCCAAGTAAGCAGGGATCCAACACGGTTATTTCGTCATATTAGACCAAAAGGAGAAACTGATGATCCCAGGGATGGTGTTATCTAGCGGCCCTAGTCCCTGTTATGGGAATACTGGGAGACAAGGGGGGAGGACACATTCTAGAAGCTAGCCTTCACCCTAGGTATCCCCTTAAACATCGTACCAAAAGAGAGTTATTCCTTGAAAAGGATATGGTCTGGGCCTGGTTCCCTTCCAGTACAGGTTGGGGAATAGATTTAATGAAAAGGCTCAATAATTACACGGGTATTATTGATGAGGTAATGGAAAAGAATTCTGATGATATTACCAAATTAAATATAGAAACTAGAGCAATCAGGAAACAATTAGAACTCCATGACCTTGCCATTGAAAGTATGAGTGCTGCACTCACAGGCCTATGTGAGGTTACAGAGGACTATGAGTGCTGCACTTGGGTCCACAACACATCTATTAAGGTGCCCGATTAATATGATGTAATTTCCCAACATAGGAAAGAGGTAAATAAGTTACAACAAGAAGCAAGGGATATTGCTAAGACATGGAGCCCTTTTGGAGAAGGAGGTTTTGGCCTCAATGGAATTTCTTCCTGGTTGAAAGATATCGTAATGACCATCGTAATGATACTGGTTTTTATCCTTGTTTTGTATTTAGTTTTTAAATTAGTGGTTTGTGCACTTGGGAAAATAACTAGCTTAAGAGCAAAAAGAAGAGACCCTGCACTTGGAATGTCAATGATTGCCCTAAAGCAAAAATGGTATATTAGTGATTGATCAATACTAGTGATGAGCCGAACACCCCCGGGTTCGGTTCGCACCAGAACCCGCGAACGGACCGAAAGTTCGAACGAACATTAGAACCCTATTAAATACAATGGATGCGAACGTTCGAATTCTAAAGTGCTAATTATAACAACTATTATGCATGTTATTGTCCTAAAAAGGGTTTGGGAACCCGGGTTCTGCACCAGGGGACATGTATCAATGCAAAAAGAAGTTTTAAAAACGGTCGTTTTTCGGGAGCAGTCATTTTAATGATGCATAAAGTGAAAAAAAAAAGTCAAATATTCCTTTAAATATCGTACCTGGGGGGTGTCTAAAGTATGCCTGTGAAGTGCCACGTGTTTCCCGTGTTTAGAACTGTCCCTGCACAAAATGACACTTCTAAAGGAAAAAAAAGCCATTTAAAACTGCTTGCGGCTTTAATGTAATGTCTGGTCCCGGTAATATGGATGAAATTCTTTAAGAAAAATGGCATAGCTACCCCATGACCCCCCCCTACCCCAGCCCATTACCAGCCCCTTTGGGTCTTGTATGGATATTAAGGGGAACCCCGCACATAAAATAAAAAAGGCCCTATATACTCTGAACAGCCCTATACAGGCGGTGCATACAAGACAGGGACTGTAGGTTTGTTCTTATGTAGAGTCTGTTTGTAATTTTGAACAGGTACATTGTTGAAGTGTAGCTCCAGACCAAAAATCTATTTTTAAACTTTTTGGAAAACATAGGTAAGGGTTATCACCCCTGTAACATTTGTTTTGCTGTCTGTGCCCCTGTTCAGAACATTTCACCTCACTTTCCGTCCCAATGACAACTCTTTTTGAAATGTGGTCTTTTTCTTGAAACAAGGATTGCTGATAAAGCATCAGTACAGAGGAGACAGCTTTCTCCCATATTTATTCTTACAGGAGAGAATTTTCCTTCCTAGTGGTAGATTTCCTCTCACTTCCTGTTGTCTTCTTGCGTTTGCAAGTAGGAGTCGTTTGTAAGTTGGATGTTTGAAAGTAGGGACCTGCCGTATATACTCTGCAGAAATAGGCCCCTTAGTTGTTGGTGTTGGCACAACACTGTAAGCACTCACAGTTACTCTTGGTTGGTGCTGGAACGCCCTGCTGTCAACTATTATATCATGAATTTTAATTACATATAATTGTTGAACAGTGGTAGTAAAAATTGGGCCTTTGATGGTGGTGCTGGTGCCACAACACTGTAAGCCCTGACAGTTACTCTTGGTGGGTGCAGCAATGGGCCCTGCTGTGAATTATTAGATCAAGAATTGTAATTACATGCCCCTGTTGAACAGGGGCTGAAAAATTGGGCCTTAGGCACTGGTGGCACAACACTGCAACCCCTCACAGATACTGTACTTGGAGCACAGCAATGAGCCCTGTTGCAAAGTATTGCTTCAAAAATTGTAATGACACGCCCCTGTTAAACAGGGGCTGAAAAATTGGGCCTTAGGCACTGGTGGCACAACACTGCAACTCCTCACAGATACTGTACTTGGAGCACAGCAATGAGCCCTGTTGCAAAGTATTGCTTCAAAAATTGTAATGACACGCCCCTGTTAAACAGGGGCTGAAAAATTGGGCCTTAGGCACTGGTGGCACAACACTGCAACTCCTCACAGATACTGTACTTGGAGCACAGCAATGAGCCCTGTTGCAAAGTATTGCTTCAAAAATTGTAATTACACGCCCCTGTTAAACAGGGGCTGAAAAATTGGGCGTTAGGCACTGGTGGCGGCACCCATAAACAAAAATGATCTTACAAGCTATCATCATCAATCGTATCATTGAGGACTCGGAGGAGGAGGATAGCCAGTCAACATAACAGCACAGGCACTCAGCATCAGCATCAGTCTTGAAGGGATGTGACATGTTAAAATCAATTAGTCTGTTATATCAGCATCAGGTGTGTGGTAGCTGGTGGTGATCCAAGACTGGTTCATCTTGATGAAAGTCAGTCGATCAACCGAGTCGGTGGACAGGCGCACCCTGTGATCCGTGACAAATCCTCCAGCAGCACTGAATGTGCGTTCCGAAAGAACGCTGGATGCAGGACAGGCCAGTAGCTCAATTGCATACTGTGCAAGCTCTGGCCAGTGATCCATCCTCAAGACCCAGTAAGCCAGAGGATTTTCGGTGGGGAAGGTGTCCAAGTCTGACCTTGCCCCTAGATATTCCTGCACCATGTTTATCAGACGCTGGCGATGGTTGCTGGAACCGATCATACTTTGGGGCTGCGGACTAAAGAATTGTCTGAACGCATCGGTCAGACGGCCACCTTCCCCACCGCTCCTTCTTTGACTGGCCGAAGCCTCAGCAACTCGTTGTCCAGGACCAGGAGTTTGCAACCTCCCAGTCTCTGGGAACGCGTTGCACAGACCTTTCTGCAAGGCCTCCCGGAGTTGTCTCATCCTCTGCTCCCTCTGCGACGGTAACATAAGGTCCGCAACCTTACCCTTGTACCGTGGATCAAGGAGAGTGGCCAGCCAGTAATGGTCCCTCTCCTTGATCCGAAGAATACGAGGATCCTTCCGCAGACTTTGCAGGATCAGGGAGGCCATGCAGCGTAGGTTTGCTGAGGCATTCGCTCCGGAGTCCTCTGGGTCACTAAGGACGACATGATCCGCAGCCACCTCCTCCCAGCCACGTACAAGTCCACTGGTTTCTTGGGACTGTAAATCATCCCTAAAAGACTGCTGCTGATGATGCTGAGTGCCAGCCTCCACCTCCATGCTGACACAATCCTCCTCCTCCTCCTCCTCCTCCTCCTCCTCTTCCTGTGCGATGGGTGGGACAGAAGGAACACTGTCTGGGTAAAGGGGGCCTTGAGAGGCAAGGAAGTCCTCCTCTTCCTGCCTCTGTTCTGCCTCAAGTGCCCTGTCCATTATTCCACGCAGCGTGTGCTCCAACAGGTGGACAAGAGGTACAGTGTCACTGATGCATGCACTGTCACTGCTCACCATCCTCGTGGCCTCCTCAAATGGTGCCAGGACAGTGCATGCATCCCTGATCATGCCCCACTGGCGTGGAGAAAAAAAACCAAGCTCCCCTGACCCTGTCCTGGTGCCGTAGTCGCACAGGTACTCATTGATGGCCCTCTGCTGCGTGTGCAGCCGCTGCAGCATGGCCAACGTTGAGTTCCACCTGGTGGGCATGTCACATATAAGGCGGTTCTTGGGCAGGTTCAACTCCTTTTGCAGCTCAGCCAGGCGAGCACTGGCATTATAAGATCTGCGGAAATGCACACAGACTTTCCTGGCCTGCCTCAGGACATCCTGTAAGCCCGGGTACCTGCCCAAGAAGCGCTGCACCACCAGGTTAAGGACGTGAGCCACACAGGGCACATGGGTCAGTTGTCCCTGTCGGAGGGCGGAGAGGAGGTTGGTGCCATTGTCGCAAACCACCATTCCTGGCTTAAGCTGGCGTGGCGTCAACCACCTCTCGGCCTGGCCCTGCAGAGCAGACAGGACCTCTGCCCCAGTGTGGCTTCTGTCCCCCAAACACACCAGCGCAAGCACGGCATGGCATCTTTTTGCCTGCGTACTTGCGTAGCCCCGTGAACGGCTACGGAGCACCGCTGGTTCATAGGACAAACCACAGGAAGAGGCCATGGAGGAAGAAGAAGAGGAGGGGGTGGAGGAGAGAGGTGTGTCACAACCAGTAGTAGCATTTTGGAGGCGTGGCGGTGGGACAACCTCCAACACTACTGCACCTTGTCCTGAATCCTTCCCAGCTGCCAAAAGAGTGACCCAATGGGCCGTGAAAGAAAGGTAACGTCCCTGTCCATGCCTGCTGGACCATGAGTCAGCGGTAATATGCACCTTACCGCTGACCGCCCTGTCCAGCGAGGCCAAGACATTGCCTTCCACATGCCGGTAGAGAGCCGGAATAGCCTTCCGTGAGAAAAAGTGGCGTTTGGGAACCTGCCACTGAGGAACCGCACATTGCACAAACTCACGGAAGGGGGCCGAGTCTACCAACTGAAAAGGCAGCAGTTGAAGCGCTAGCAATTTAGCCAAGCTAGCATTCAACCGCTGGGCATGTGGATGGCTGGGAGTGAACTTCTTTCGACGGTCCAGCAGCTGGGGCAGGGAAATTTGCCTGCTAGAATCGGACGTCGGTGTACTGCTAGCAGAGTGGGCGCAAGTACTTGGCTGTGACACACCTAATTCTACACCTTCATTCCTCTCAGTGCATGTTTCAGAGAGGACTGAAGTTATAGTGGGGTTGGAGATCCCAGCTGATGCGGTGCAAGGAGAGGTCCGCTTTGTTCTTTGGTGTGGGTCTTTGAGGTAGGCTTGCCAACGAGCTGCATGGCAGGTCAACATATGTCTGGTCAGGCATGTGGTACCCAAGCGGCTGATGTTTTGGCCACGCGATATACGCTTGAAACATATGTTGCAAACAGCAGCTGTGCGATCTGATGCACTAGCCTCAAAAAAGGCCCACACCAAAGAACTTTTTGAATGACGGGCAGAGGCAGCGCCCTGCACAGGCGGAGCTCTGCGGTGTGATTCCGTCGGTGTACTGCCCTTACGCTGGCCACCAAAGGGCATCCTGCCTCGTTGGAGATGTGCCTCCTCCTCATCCTCCTCCTCCTCCTCTCTCCTATTAGGCACCCACGTGGAGTCAGTGACCTCATCATCCCCTCCCTCCTCATCACTGGAGCCAATCTGGCAGTATGCTGCAGCTGCTGGAACATGACTGCCAGATTGGTGTCCTTCTTGAGCATCCCCTCTGTCTGCTCTCACGCTACTGCCTTCCTCTAGCTGGGTTTCATCATCAGACCCTTCGAAACGCTGGGCATCCTCCTGGAGCATGTACCCAACACTGTGCTGAAACAGTTCGGGGGACTCCTCAGGAGGAGGACATGGTGGGTCTAGGGAAGGAGTGACTGATGATTTGTCTGACATTGATACCAGGGAAGACGACGCTTTGGCAGCTGCTTTTCCAGTACCCTGAGCCTGGGTGAGAGAGGATGAGGAGGAGGAGGAGGGCTTGGTCATCCACTCTACCAAGTCTTCGGCATGATGTGGCTCAACATGTCCAGCTGCCGAAAAGAAGGACAAGCGTGTCCCATGGCCATGTGCTGATGACAATGCACCGCGTCCACGACCAGCACTGTTGCCCCCAGACACAGAGCCTGCTTGCCCTCTTTTATTGCCTCCTGACTGTCTGCCTCTCCTTGTTTGCCTTCCAGACATTCTAATAGATGGCCTGCAGGGAGATGGGAAAAAAGCAATAAGGGCTACCTTCAGGTGTCCTTCTCTGTCCCTTGAAACAAGGACTTTCACAGTGAAAGAAACTGACACTCTCCCTACCTACAGTTTTCTGTCCCTAGAAAAAATATTTTTTTTAAGCACAATATAGCACAAGGACAATTCACTCACTGTCCTTACAGGTCCCTGGAAACAAGGACTTGCAGAGTGAAAGAAAAAAAACACTCTCCCTACCTACAGTTTTCTGTCCCTAGAAAAAATGTTTTTTTTTAATCACAATATAGCACAAGGACAATTCACTCACTGTCCTTACAGGTCCCTGGAAACAAGGACTTGCAGAGTGAAAGAAAAAAAACAAACACTCTCCCTACCTACAGTTTTCTGTCCCTAGAAAAAATGTTTTTTTAATCACAAT
Organism: Rana muscosa; assembly: GCA_029206835.1. Lineage (NCBI taxonomy): Eukaryota > Metazoa > Chordata > Amphibia > Anura > Ranidae > Rana > Rana muscosa. The sequence goes on from JARGYO010005562.1 coordinate 16,521,864, forward strand.
ATAGCACAAGGACAATTCACTCACTGTCCTTACAGGTCCCTGGAAACAAGGACTTGCAGAGTGAAATAAACTGACACTCTCCCTACCTACAGTTTTCTGTCCCTAGAATAAATGTTTTTTTTAAGCACAATATAGCACAAGGAGAATTCACTCACTGTCCTTCCAGGTCCCTGGAAACAAGGACTTGCAGAGTGAAAGAAAAAAAACACTCTCCCTACCTACAGTTTTCTGTCCCTAGAAAAAATGTTTTTTTTAATCACAATATAGCACAAGGACAATTCACTCACTGTCCTTCCAGGTCCCTGGAAACAAGGACTTGCAGAGTGAAATAAACTGACACTCTCCCTACCTACAGTTTTCTGTCCCTAGAATAAATGTTTTTTTTAAGCACAATATAGCACAAGGACAATTCACTCACTGTCCTTACAGGTCCCTGGAAACAAGGACTTGCAGAGTGAAAGAAAAAAAACACTCTCCCTACCTACAGTTTTCTGTCCCTAGAAAAAATGTTTTTTTTAATCACAATATAGCACAAGGACAATTCACTCACTGTCCTTCCAGGTCCCTGGAAACAAGGACTTGCAGAGTGAAAGAAACTGACACTGTCCCTACCTACAGTTTTCTGTCCCTAGAATAAATGTTTTTTTTAAGCACACTATAGCACAAGGACAATTCACTCACTGTCCTTACAGGTCCCTGGAAACAAGGACTTGCAGAGTGAAAGAAAAAAAACACTCTCCCTACCTACAGTTTTCTGTCCCTAGAAAAAATGTTTTTTTTAATCACAATATAGCACAAGGACAATTCACTCACTGTCCTTACAGGTCCCTGGAAACAAGGACTTGCAGAGTGAAAGAAAAAAAACACTCTCCCTACCTACAGTTTTCTGTCCCTAGAAAAAATGTTTTTTTTAATCACAATATAGCACAAGGACAATTCACTCACTGTCCTTACAGGTCCCTGGAAACAAGGACTTGCAGAGTGAAATAAACTGACACTCTCCCTACCTACAGTTTTCTGTCCCTAGAATAAATGTTTTTTTTAAGCACAATATAGCACAAGGAGAATTCACTCACTGTCCTTCCAGGTCCCTGGAAACAAGGACTTGCAGAGTGAAAGAAAAAAAACACTCTCCCTACCTACAGTTTTCTGTCCCTAGAAAAAATGTTTTTTTTAATCACAATATAGCACAAGGACAATTCACTCACTGTCCTTCCAGGTCCCTGGAAACAAGGACTTGCAGAGTGAAATAAACTGACACTCTCCCTACCTACAGTTTTCTGTCCCTAGAATAAATGTTTTTTTTAAGCACAATATAGCACAAGGAGAATTCACTCACTGTCCTTCCAGGTCCCTGGAAACAAGGACTTGCAGAGTGAAATAAACTGACACTCTCCCTACCTACAGTTTTCTGTCCCTAGAATAAATGTTTTTTTTAAGCACAATATAGCACAAGGACAATTCACTCACTGTCCTTACAGGTCCCTGGAAACAAGGACTTGCAGAGTGAAAGAAAAAAAACACTCTCCCTACCTACAGTTTTCTGTCCCTAGAAAAAATGTTTTTTTTAATCACAATATAGCACAAGGACAATTCACTCACTGTCCTTCCAGGTCCCTGGAAACAAGGACTTGCAGAGTGAAAGAAACTGACACTGTCCCTACCTACAGTTTTCTGTCCCTAGAATAAATGTTTTTTTTAAGCACACTATAGCACAAGGACAATTCACTCACTGTCCTTACAGGTCCCTGGAAACAAGGACTTGCAGAGTGAAAGAAAAAAAACACTCTCCCTACCTACAGTTTTCTGTCCCTAGAAAAAATGTTTTTTTTAATCACAATATAGCACAAGGACAATTCACTCACTGTCCTTACAGGTCCCTGGAAACAAGGACTTGCAGAGTGAAAGAAAAAAAACACTCTCCCTACCTACAGTTTTCTGTCCCTAGAAAAAATGTTTTTTTTAATCACAATATAGCACAAGGACAATTCACTCACTGTCCTTACAGGTCCCTGGAAACAAGGACTTGCAGAGTGAAATAAACTGACACTCTCCCTACCTACAGTTTTCTGTCCCTAGAATAAATGTTTTTTTTAAGCACAATATAGCACAAGGAGAATTCACTCACTGTCCTTCCAGGTCCCTGGAAACAAGGACTTGCAGAGTGAAAGAAAAAAAACACTCTCCCTACCTACAGTTTTCTGTCCCTAGAAAAAATGTTTTTTTTAATCACAATATAGCACAAGGACAATTCACTCACTGTCCTTCCAGGTCCCTGGAAACAAGGACTTGCAGAGTGAAATAAACTGACACTCTCCCTACCTACAGTTTTCTGTCCCTAGAATAAATGTTTTTTTTAAGCACAATATAGCACAAGGACAATTCACTCACTGTCCTTACAGGTCCCTGGAAACAAGGACTTGCAGAGTGAAAGAAAAAAAACACTCTCCCTACCTACAGTTTTCTGTCCCTAGAAAAAATGTTTTTTTTAATCACAATATAGCACAAGGACAATTCACTCACTGTCCTTACAGGTCCCTGGAAACAAGGACTTGCAGAGTGAAATAAACTGACACTCTCCCTACCTACAGTTTTCTGTCCCTAGAATAAATGTTTTTTTTAAGCACAATATAGCACAAGGAGAATTCACTCACTGTCCTTCCAGGTCCCTGGAAACAAGGACTTGCAGAGTGAAATAAACTGACACTCTCCCTACCTACAGTTTTCTGTCCCTAGAATAAATGTTTTTTTTAAGCACAATATAGCACAAGGACAATTCACTCACTGTCCTTACAGGTCCCTGGAAACAAGGACTTGCAGAGTGAAAGAAAAAAAACACTCTCCCTACCTACAGTTTTCTGTCCCTAGAAAAAATGTTTTTTTTAATCACAATATAGCACAAGGACAATTCACTCACTGTCCTTACAGGTCCCTGGAAACAAGGACTTGCAGAGTGAAATAAACTGACACTCTCCCTACCTACAGTTTTCTGTCCCTAGAATAAATGTTTTTTTTTAAGCACAATATAGCACAAGGACAATTCACTCACTGTCCTTACAGGTCCCTGGAAACAAGGACTTGCAGAGTGAAAGAAAAAAAACACTCTCCCTACCTACAGTTTTCTGTCCCTAGAAAAAATGTTTTTTTTAATCACAATATAGCACAAGGACAATTCACTCACTGTCCTTCCAGGTCCCTGGAAACAAGGACTTGCAGAGTGAAATAAACTGACACTCTCCCTACCTACAGTTTTCTGTCCCTAGAATAAATGTTTTTTTTAAGCACAATATAGCACAAGGACAATTCACTCACTGTCCTTAGAGGTCCCTGGAAACAAGGACTTGCAGAGTGAAAGAAAATAAACACTCTCCCTACCTACAGTTTTCTGTCCCTAGAAAAAATGTTTTTTTTTAAGCACAATATAGCACAAGGACAATTCACTCACTGTCCTTCCAGGTCCCTGGAAACAAGGACTTGCAGAGTGAAAGAAAAAAAACACTCTCCCTACCTACAGTTTTCTGTCCCTAGAAAAAATGTTTTTTTTAATCACAATATAGCACAAGGACAATTCACTCACTGTCCTTCCAGGTCCCTGGAAACAAGGACTTGCAGAGTGAAATAAACTGACACTCTCCCTACCTACAGTTTTCTGTCCCTAGAATAAATGTTTTTTTTAAGCACAATATAGCACAAGGACAATTCACTCACTGTCCTTAGAGGTCCCTGGAAACAAGGACTTGCAGAGTGAAAGAAAATAAACACTCTCCCTACCTACAGTTTTCTGTCCCTAGAAAAAATGTTTTTTTTGAAGCACAATATAGCACAAGGACAATTCACTCACTGTCCTTCCAGGTCCCTGGAAACAAGGACTTGCAGAGTGAAAGAAAAAAAACACTCTCCCTACCTACAGTTTTCTGTCCCTAGAAAAAATGTTTTTTTTAATCACAATATAGCACAAGGACAATTCACTCACTGTCCTTACAGGTCCCTGGAAACAAGGACTTGCAGAGTGAAAGAAACTGACACTCTCCCTACCTACAGTTTTCTGTCCCTAGAATAAATGTTTTTTTAAGCACAATATAGCACAAGGACAATTCACTCACTGTCCTTCCAGGTCCCTGGAAACAAGGACTTGCAGAGTGAAAGAAACTGACACTGTCCCTACCTACAGTTTTCTGTCCCTAGAATAAATGTTTTTTTTAAGCACACTATAGCACAAGCACAAAACACACTGACACTCTCCCTACCTATCCTTCTCTTTCCCTAAACTAAAGGAATCCAGGTTAAGCAAGAAAGAAATAACAGTCACTGTCCCTGCCTATGCTGCTCTATCCCTGCTCCGGAACACACTACACTAGGCCGCCGTGCTGGCGGCCTTTTATAGTGTGGGGCGTGTACTAAACACCCTCAGCAATAATTGGCCACAGGCATCCTGCCTGTGGCCAATCATTGCTCTCCTCGCTGCCGGCGCTGTGATTGGCCAAGCATGCGGGGTCACAGTGCATGCTTGGCCAATCACAGCGCCTGGATGACACTGCGATGGCGTAGTGCATTGTGGGCCGTTCGCGTCACTCGAATTTGGCGCGAACGGCCCAAATCGTTCGATCTTCGTCGAACGATCGAACAGCCGATGTTCGAGTCGAACGTATGTTCGACTCGAACACGAAGCTCATCCCTAATCAATACATACATTCTGTATGCATGATCAAAGGAGGGATTGTAAGGTTATCCCTAGTGTATTTCACCTTTAGAGTTATTCTTTAAGACTTGTTATTTCACCTTTAGAGTTATTCTTTAAGACTTGTTATTTCACCTTTAGAGTTATTCTTTAAGACTTGTTATTTCACCTTTAGAGTTATTCTTTAATACTTGTTATTGTAGAAATGTATAGAATGTTTTTCTTGCTATATGTCACTTACACAGTTGAGTCAGAATGACAGGATATGAATGACGTGTGGTTAGGCTACTTCCTTAAAGAAGTGTCCCATGTTTCAGGATCTGGCTCAATGGCCGGATTTTGCTGTGAGTTCTATTTAGATAAACTTGCCTTCTGCCATCTCTGGGCAGTTTAGCTTGTGTAACCTGTTAATATGCAATTTGTATAATAAAGGAACTGTTCCTTGGTGGGTTTAACCAGGGGTGGTTCCTCTCGTCTTGGATTGTACAAAATAAGCTTGTATGCAATAAACCAGTGTAATTGGGATTCACCATATTCTGTGTGTGTCTTAAATTACCCGATCGATCAGAGAGACTCCATACACCCAGGTCCAGCCTAGGCTCTAGAGGTTAGAAGCAGTTTACAGCGGATTACAACACTATGGACCATCCCTGATGTACTGTGGATCATCACTGATGTACTGTGGATTATCACTGATGTACTGAGGATCATCACTGATGTACTATGGATCATCACTTGTACTGTGGATCATCACTGATGTACTGTGGATCATCACTGATGTACTGTGGATCATCACTGATGTACTGAGGATCATCACTGATGTACTATGGATCATCACTGGTGTACTCTGGGCCATCACTGGTGTACTATGGACCATCCCTGATGTACTGTGGATCATCACTGATGTATTGTGGATCATCACTGATGTACTGTGGATCATCGCTGATGTACTGAGGACCATCCCTGATGTACTGTGGACCATCACTGATGTACTGTGGACCATCACTGATGTACTGTGGATCATCACTGATGTTCTATGGCCCATCACTGATGTACTGTGGATCATCACTGAAGTACTATAGATCATCACTGATGTACTGTGGATCATCACTGATGTACTATAGATCATCACTGATGTACTATGGATCATCACTGGTGTACTATGGACCATCCCTGATGTACTGTGGATCATCACTGATGTACTGTGGATCATCACTGATGTACTATAGATCATCACTGATGTACTATGGCCCATCACTGGTGTACTATGGATCATCACTGGTGTACTATGGATCATCACTGATGTACTATGGACCATCCCTGATGTACTATGGACCATCCCTGATGTACTGTGGATCATCACTGATGTACTATAGATCATCACTGATGTACTATGGGCCATCACTGGTGTACTATGGGCCATCACTGGTGTACTATGGATCATCACTGGTGTACTATGGATCATCACTGGTGTACTATGGACCATCACTGATGTACTGTGGATCATCACTGATGTACTGTGGATCATCCCTGGTGTACTATGGATCATCACTGGTGTACTATGGATCATCACTGATGTACTATGGGCCATCACTGATGTACTATGGATCATCACTGGTGTACTATGGATCATCACTGATGTACTATGGATCATCACTGATGTACTGTGGATCATCACTGATGTACTATGTGTAAGGTTATCCCTAGTGTATTTCACCTTTAGAGTTATTCTTTAAGACTTGTTATTTCACCATTAGAGTTATTCTTTAAGACTTGTTATTTCACCTTTAGAGTTATTCTTTAATACTTGTTATTGTAGAAATGTATAGAATGTTTTTCTTGCTATATGTCACTTACATAGTTGAGTCAGAATGACAGGATATGTATGACGTGTGGTTAGGCTACTTCCTTAAAGAAGTGTCCCATGTTTCAGGATCTGGCTCAACAGCCGGATTTTGCGGTGTGTTCTATTTAGATAAACTTGCCTTCTGCCATCTCTGGGCAGTTTAGCTTGTGTAACCTGTTAATATGCAATTTGTATAATAAAGGAACTGTTCCTTGGTGGGTTTAACCAGGGGCGGTTCCTCTCGTCTTGGATTGTACAAAATAAGCTTGTATGCAATAAACCAGTGTAATTGGGATTCACCATATTCTGTGTGTGTCTTAAATTACCCGATCGATCAGAGAGACTCCATACACCCAGGTCCAGCCTAGGCTCTAGAGGTTAGAAGCAGTTTACAGCGGATTACAACAGATGGTATCAGGAGTGGGGTCAATCGTTTGACAGGTAGGTGGAACTTTGTGGAGCACATTTCTGCAGAGTTTAAATCACTTATCCTGTCTCGATTGACTACCACAGTTTTTTTTTTTTCTCTCCTGGTTGCTTAAGTTAAGAACTTTCTCGAGGGATGCTAGGTTGGCCTCCCTGGGAATAATTGTAAAGCGTGTATGTTTAAATTAAAGTGGATTATAGGTTAAAGAAGTCCCGCTAGGTTGGCCGGACAGGTTTATAGGAAATTTTGGAGTAGCGCAATTGCGCTCCTCATTTTAGAAAGGACGGGTGTGTGGACCTCTAAAGATTTAAATTGGTAACTGCAAGCTTGCTTAAATTAACAATTGAATTTTATGAAATAATTTGTATTTTCTTTGCTTGTTTATACTTTTATGTGGTTCATACAATTTTAAGTCTGATTGTTATTTTATTTTCTTTGCTTGTTTATATTTTCATGTGGTTGATACAATTTAAAAACTGATTGTTATTTTAGGATAAGATTTTTGTTTATATATTATTGTGTGTATATATATATATCCATTTGTGCCAAATAGATGTTCCGAAATTGCCCAGACTGCTTAACAGGTCTTCTGTTTATTTTTTTGTGGGCAAGTGCCAACATTGGTGGCTACGGTCCCCGGAGGATATAAGGAAAGAATTGGCAAAGGTCCTTATTTTACAATCCAATCTCCAGGCACCCCTAAGTTCTGGGTCCTGAGATTTAATATACATAACCACAACCAAAACGGTAGATTCTTTGAAGGGCTAACTCTGCGGGGACTCGCCTCAGTCTGTAGAAGAGGTAGGGAAGGTTATACAGTGTGCCCTAAATCAGTAGCCATTTGTGGTTATAAAGCCCTCTATTTGGCATAATGGGGAATAAATTAGGGAAGAATGACCCTGAAGGTGAGCAGTGTCAGCCTTCCCCTGTTGATTTTGTAAAAGGTACCCGAGGGCCGAGTTATACTGATCCATTTTGGCAAAATGTGTGCTGCAGAGCCCAACAGCTACAGATTAGTGGTCTAAGTCCTGCAGGTCCCTGTTCAGAAGAAGACTGGGTAGAAATACCGAAAATCTGTGGCACACATAATCAGTATAACTATCCGCCGGGTGATTGGGATGAAAATTATATGAAAAAAATGTATGAAGATATGGGAAAAAGCGATGAAAGAATATAAAGAAATTTAAACCAAGGGAAGCAGATAAGCCACTCCCGCTACCTCCATTTACTCCTATGCCCAGTGCACTTCCACCATATGTATTTTTAAAAGAAGATAAAACCCCTATGCCAACCACCCCCGCAAAATTGTACCCCTCCCTAGACACCGCTAATACAGCTGTTCTAGTCCATACCCTACACAGACAAAGGGCTCAGGCAGAAAAGGAAGCTAGAATAAGAAGGGAACGTGATGCAGCATGGTATGAGAAACAAAGGCAAAGGGCAAAGGAAGAGGAGGAAGAGAAAGACGGGTTGCTACAGGAAATAGCATGGCTGGAGAAAATAGAAAGTGACAGACAGAAGAAAAAAAAAAAACAGCTGGGCAAGGTACTGAACAGGATAGTGATACAGAAGGGACAGAGCAGGTAGACTGGAAGGCGAGTACTAGACCCTCAGGAACCCCAACAACTTGGGATGAGCTTGAGTCCCTTAGAAAGTATGTAGAAGAGCTAAGACAGAGAGAGGAGACACAAAAAGCCAAATCCACCTTAGATATTGCCGTACTGAAACAACAAGATAAAAAGGCTAAGCATATTTTAGCAGATCAAGAATTAGCAGAAGCCCTTGATGCTTCGGGGGGGGGGGTAAGGTCGCTCTGCTTGGGGGCCAAACTTGGAGACAAGCTTTTAAAATTCCCACTCATTACTGTAGAGGGTGAGGATATACAGCTACCGTTGCTCATAGGCACAGTCCAGGACATTAGAACTAACTGTCCAAAACCAAGGAAAAGCCCAACCGAAGCTGTTACATTTCTACGGAGATATTGCAGCGGGCGTAGAATGAGTGTAGATGAGATTTTGGCACGCATGAGTTTTGCTGTTTTAACCAGCTGTCCCCTTCCCCTGATGGGACGGGATCTGATGTCAGTATTACACATCTGTATAAAATTCAATGCAGATGGCAGTCTAACAGCGCAGTCCCCAAAATGTGATCTAGCTAACCCCAAAAGGAGGGATCTCCAAGGTTTTTTTTTGCTCATACCTGTACATTTGGAAAATCACCCAATCTGGGCAAAAAGCAAGTCCTCTGTGGGCTTGTTAAATTGCACACCGTATGTCCCCTCACTTAAACCTGACACCTTACCACGTTTCCAAAAACAATAGCCTATTGCACAAGACAAAAGAGATGGTATACAGGGTCAGATAGATGAATATCTGCAGGGAGGCATTTTAGTCCCCACAATCAGTCCTTGGAACACCCCCATCAATCCGGTACGGAAGGCCGATGGAACTTGGAGACTGGTCCAGGATTTGAGAATGGTAAATAAAGCTATTATCCCTCTGCCACCATTGGTGTCGGATATAAGCTAAATTTTTACCTCAATACCCCCAGATTCCAACTGGTATACTGTAGTTGACCTTTCAAACGCCTTTTTTTTTTTTTTTTTTCAGCGTTCCCAGAACATGTTTGCTTTCACCTGGGGTACTTCCCAGGAGACGGGCCAGCTTACCTGGACTCGTCTTCCACAAGGCTTTGTGGACAGTCCTGCGGCATATTCCATGGTCCTGAATCAAACACTGACCGATTGGGTGCCTCCACGCGGGTCCACTTTGCTCCAATATGTAGCTGACCTATTGTTATGCAGTAAAGAGAAGGGCCAATGCGAGGCAGACTCAGGGAACCTTTTGACCCACTTAGCTGCTAAGGGCCACTTGGCATCCAGGAGAAAGATCCAGTGGTCCAGGCAAGAAGTGGAGTACTTGGGGTGTATAATCCAAAGTAACAAGCGCTTGATGTCACCGTCCCGAGTCACAGCCCTCACTAGCCTAAGCCCACCCAAGGACAAAGCAGCACTACTGTCATTTCTAGGGTCTATAGTCTACATAAGGCAATGGATTCCCGATTGTTCCCATTATGATACGGTCCTGCGGAAGGCCACATTGATCACTGCCCCAAAGCTAGTGGAATGGTCAGAGGACATGCTCAACGCTTTCAGGGGTTTGATTAAGTTTCTACAGCAAGCACCTGCACTGGGTCTCATAGATCACAGAAAGGATTTTTCCCTGTACTGTGTAGTAATGGGTAGAACATATGCAGCGGTTCTGGCCCAAGAACATGGCACAAGCCAGAGGCCAGTCTCCTACTTCTCAAAAGTCCTTCCAGTACAGGTACAGGGTATGCCGGGCTGCCTGCAGTCTCTGGCAGCCTCGGCTATGGCAGTAAAAGATGCATCTAAACTGGTGTTAGGACACCCTATGACTCTGTATACCACTCACTCTGTCATACATCTGCTTCAAAACATGACAACTCAACACATGTCAGCACAGAGATCTAGCGGCTATGAGGTTATACTTTTCAATACACAGAATTTAACTATTAAAAGTTGCTCTGATACATCACCACAGGTCCGCTACTTACATTCTCTGTTGCGGCTTACTGATGACAGTATACAAACAGCACATAATTTTGGTGAACTCCTTTTGGAAACCACACTTCCTTGCCCTGATCTCGGTGATCTCCCTAACAAGGATTATGACCATGTTTTTGTGGATGGCAGCTGTTCACGACCTGAACGACCTGTTCCTCTGCACAGGCAGCTGACCTAGTTGCTTTAATTCGTGCGTGCCAACTTTTCAAGGACAAGTCAGTTAATATTTACACAGATAGTAGATATGCTTTTGGGGTGGCACACGCACAAGCCACCCCAACAGACATAACGTCATGGGCACAAGCAGGGTTGACCAAAGACCACACGGGCCTTTGGACAACCAAGGAGGGAATTGTAGGGATACCTGCAGCAGCGGCACCCTTGCTTTTGTCATACCTACATGGTCCAGCCCATATCGGATCAAGGCCCCGCTTTTACCTCAGCTTTGACAAAAGAAGTTGCAAAATTACTGGGAATACAGTGGAAACTCCACATTCCCTACCATCCGCAGAGTGCAGGAATAGTAGAAAGAATGAATAGGACTATTAAAGACAAACTTAAAAAGGCAACAGAAGGTACTCTAACTAATTGGCTGGACTTCTTGCCAGCTGTCCTATTCCAAATAAGGAGCACCCCCCATTCTAGAACAGGTTATTCCCCTTATGAGGTATTAATGGGGCGACCAATGGCTAAGGTGAAATGGGGAACAGGTGAACCTGATATTTATTCTTTACAGGAAGAGTACGTGCAACATCTGGTAAGTAGCCTTAGAGAATTCTATGACAATGTGGCTGTCACGTTTTCTCCTCTTCCAACAGATCCGACACACGGATTCATCCTGGGAGATCAGGTGCTGATCAAACAGCTGGCTGTCCGGAAGCACATAGGACCGGTTAACATAGGACCATATGAAGTAGAGAAGTCTTCAAGAACTGCAATCCTCACTTCCTACAGCCATCAATGGATTCATGCATCAAGAATAAAGAAGGCCCCAACGAAGCCCCAGACTCCGGATCCACCCCCTTCGGCGACCTAGGAGCCAACATTGAACCCCCAGGACTCAGGCCCACTGCCCCAAAAGAGACTGATAATTTGAAAGAAGGAGTTTCCTCAGGCAAACTTTTCTTATACTTATTTTTGGTGTCAATATTGATTTTTTTCCTTAATCATTATAGGATATTATTGGTTAGAGTCATGCCAAGTAAGCAGGGATCCAACACGGTTATTTCGTCATATTAGACCAAAATGAGAAACTGATGATCCCAGGGATGGTGTTATCTAGCGGCCCTAGTCCCTGTTATGGGAATACTGGGAGACAAGGGGGGAGGACACATTCTAGGAGCTAGCCTTCACCCTAGGTATCCCCTTAAACATCGTACCAAAAGAGAGTTATTCCTTGAAAAGGATATGGTCTGGGCCTGGTTCCCTTCCAGTACAGGTTGGGGAATAGATTTAATGAAAAGGCTCAATAATTACACGGGTATTATTGATGAGGTAATGGAAAAGAATTCTGATGATATTACCAAATTAAATATAGAAACTAGAGCAATCAGGAAACAATTAGAACTCCATGACCTTGCCATTGAAAGTATGAGTGCTGCACTCACAGGCCTATGTGAGGTTACAGAGGACTATGAGTGCTGCACTTGGGTCCACAACACATCTATTGAGGTGCCCGATTACTATGATGTAATTTCCCAACATAGGAAAGAGGTAAATAAGTTACAACAAGAAGCAAGGGATATTGCTAAGACATGGAGCCCTTTTGGAGAAGGAGGTTTTGGCCTCAATGGAATTTCTTCCTGGTTGAAAGATATCGTAATGACCTTCGTAATGATACTGGTTTTTATCCTTGTTTTGTATTTAGTTTTTAAATTAGTGGTTTGTGCACTTGGGAAAATAACTAGCTTAAGAGCAAAAAGAAGAGACCCTGCACTTGGAATGTCAATGATTGCCCTAAAGCAAAGATGGTATATTAGTGATTGATCAATACATACATACTGTATGCATGATCAAAGGAGGGATTGTAAGGTTATCCCTAGTGTATTTCACCTTTAGAGTTATTCTTTAAGACTTGTTATTTCACCTTTAGAGTTATTCTTTAAGACTTGTTATTTCACCTTTAGAGTTATTCTTTAATACTTGTTATTGTAGAAATGTATAGAATGTTTTTCTTGCTATATGTCACTTACACAGTTGAGTCAGAATGACAGGATATGAATGACGTGTGGTTAGGCAACTTCCTTAAAGAAGTGTCCCATGTTTCAGGATCTGGCTCAACGGCCGGATTTTGCGGTGAGTTCTATTTAGATAAACTTGCCTTCTGCCATCTCTGGGCAGTTTAGCTTGTGTAACCTGTTAATATGCAATTTGTATAATAAAGGAACTGTTCCTTGGTGGGTTTAACCAGGGGCGGTTCCTCTCGTCTTGGATTGTACAAAATAAGCTTGTATGCAATAAACCAGTGTAATTGGGATTCACCATATTCTGTGTGTGTCTTAAATTACCCGATCGATCAGAGAGACTCCATACACCCAGGTCCAGCCTAGGCTCTAGAGGTTAGAAGCAGTTTACAGCGGATTACAACACTATGGACCATCCCTGATGTACTGTGGATCATCACTGATGTACTGTGGATCATCACTGATATACTGAGGATCATCACTGATGTACTATGGATCATCACTTGTACTGTGGATCATCACTGATGTACTGTGGATCATCACTAATGTACTGTGGATCATCACTGATGTACTGAGGATCATCACTGATGTACTATGGATCATCACTGATGTACTATGGATCATCCCTGGTGTACTATGGACCATCACTGATGTACTATGGACTAGGCTTGTGCAATTCGTTTCGTAACTAATCAAAATTCGTCCGAATTTAGCAACTTTCGGACATTCGGAAGCATTCGAATTTCCGAACAAAGCAATTACGAATAAAACTGAATCCGAAATAAATTATATCGCAAAATAGCGAATGCCCGAATGTCTTCGGCATAATTCGTTTTGAAAAAAGTTACGAATGTACGAATCCATTCGAAGCACAATAACACTCACTCTGCTCTCTGCTTCTCCCTCACCATGCTGAACTCCCTCTCAAAATGGTGTACAGGGGCGGAGGCTATAGCCGCATGAAAAAATGAAAGTAAAATACGAGATTTTGAATCCATTCGAAGCACAATAACACTCTGCTCTGCTCTCTGCTTCTCCCTCACCGTGCTGAACCCTCTCAAAATGGTGTACAGGGGCGGAGCCTATAGCCGCATGTAAAAAACGAAAGTAAAATACGAGATTTCGAATCGTTACAAATAACCGCTATGTATTTAGAAAAGTACAAATCCATTCGAAGCACATTAGGCATAATAGGCAGCGTCGTTGTGAGAGAGACACGGAAAATTACGAATCAACGAACCCAAAAAAAGTTACGAAAGTAGGAGTTGTGTCCAGAATCAACGAAAAACAACGTACTCTACCGAAAGTACGAATTATAAAGCAACAAAAAATTCAACGAAAAATGTCGCTTGCGAAAATACGAATTAGTCCGAACACGAAAAATCCCGTCTAGCAAAATTACGAATGATTACGAATCAACAGGACCGGAAAGAAACGAACCTAAACGGAACAAATTTTTCCGTTGTGCACAAGAAGCGAACCGAAACGGAACGAATTTTGCCGTTGTGCACAAGTCTACTATGGACCATCACTGATGTACTGTGGATCATCACTGATGTACTATAGATCATCACTGGTGTACTATGGATCATCACGGATGTACTGTGGATCATCACTGATGTACTATAGATCATCACTGATGTACTGTGGATCATCACTGATGTACTGTGGATCATCACTGATGTACTATGGATCATCACTGATGTACTATGGATCATCACTGATGTACTATGGACCATCCTTGATGTACTGTGGATCATCACTGATGTACTATGAACCATCCCTGATGTACTGTGGATCATCACTGATGTACTGTGAATTATCACTGATGTACTGAGGATCATCACTGATGTACTATGGATCATCACTTGTACTGTGGATCATCACTGATGTACTGTGGACCATCACTGATGTACTGTGGATCATCATTGGTGTACTATAGATCATCCCTGATGTACTATGGGCCATCACTGATGTACCATGGATCATCACTGATGTACTATGGACCATCCCTGATGTACTGTGGATCATCACTGATGTACTGTGGATTATCACTGATGTACTGTGGACCATCACTGATGTACTGTGGACCATCACTGATGTACTGTGGATCATCACTGATGTTCTATGGATCATCACTGATGTACTATAGATCATCACTGATGTACTATGGATCATCACTGATGTACTATGGATCATCACTGATGTACTATAGATCATCACTGAAGTACTATGGACCATCACTGGTGTACTATGAATCATCACTGGTGTACTATGGACCATCCCTGATGTACTGTGGATCATCACTGATGTACTGTGGATCATCACTGATGTACTATAGTTCATCACTGATGTACTATGGGCCATCACTGGTGTACTATGGATCATCACTGGTGTACTATGGATCATCACTGGTGTACTACGGATCATCACTGATGTACTATGGACCATCCCTGATGTACTATGGACCATCCCTGATGTACTGTGGATCATCACTGATGTACTGTGGATCATCACTGATGTACTATGGGCCATCACTGGTGTACTATGGATCGTCACTGGTGTACTATGGATCATCACTGGTGTACTATGGACCATCACTGGTGTACTATGGATCATCACTGGTGTACTATGGATCATCACTGATGTACTGTGGATCATCACTGATGTACTGTGGATCATCACTGATGTACTGTGGATCATCACTGATGCACTGTGGACAGTGTCATCTTAAGAGCATTATAGGCCCCCGGGCAATACATTGCACTGGGGCCCTGTCTACACAATCACGCACGAGAATTTTTTACTGACAAAAATCATGACATTTTCTGGCAGAACCACACTTTTTACTGGCACTGCAAAAAGGTACCTAAAATTACAGTTTTCAGTGCCGAACAGTGCAAATGTCAGTGTAACGGCACCCCAAATATAAATGTGGTTAACGCCGTTTCCTCTGTCCCCTCTCCTGGACACACATCCACTCGCTACCAATCTTCCACAGCCAAACGACCCCTTCCCATAGGAATTAATCCTTCTGAAGAAACGAGACGCACTCTGTATCCTTCTGGGGTAGAATGACTTTATTGAGAAACATTGTAACTTTTATATATATCCAATACTGCATTAGTTTAACATGAACAATGGCCCAGCTCCACCCACACATCACAAGACTCAACACATCATCCTGACGTCTGCTAGGCTTCAAAAGATCCCACACAATAGAATATAACGATCCCCAATACACATCTTATCACAAAGTGTTGGCAGCCAGTCTGTCTGCCGGATACCATACACACAGGCATAGTGTTAATTATCTCTATTCACATAAGACCTTCCCAAGCCATAATGAACAATAGAATGCAAATCACCTTAATTCCTCCCAGCAATGATTACACAAAGGCAGGGGCTGGGGGTGATGACATTAGCATCTAACAGTATGTGTCCCAACATCATGAAGGCGTCACTTTTCAATTACCCTGTTGAGGTCATAATCAAACAGTAAATAGTTCTTTGCAGTTATCCTGAGGAATATGGTGGCTCAATATTACAGACCCAATCTAGATAAAATGTATGTACAGCATTGAATATGGCTATCATAGACCATATTGGGTTTTTTCCATTCACCCTGTGTCCAAAGTGACCCCCTTGTCACACATCTCCCCTTTCGGCAGGAGACTAACAGAGGAGGCGACCCCAGACGGGTTGACTCCGAAGTTAGTCCATAGGTCCATTCCTCTAATGCCGGTATCCACACAGTACCCCAAATGAATTGCTCCAAACAGAGCACTACTCACCCAGCCAACCTCTGCCTCTCTCAGAGAACATACCCACCGCCGGGGGAGGCCTGGACTGGCCCTTCTCCCTGGAGTCCCTTCAGCCGCTGGAGAGAAGACAGGGTGACTGGGCTCAGTCCGTCATGCTGTTTGGGATCTGGGCCAACTGCCCAGCATTCCTGGGGTATACAAGTGGAGACTGAATTCCCATCCCCTTGTGGTAGGTGAAAATCCCCAAGTGCTTGCAAAGCAAGGTTGACATCCTCCTGTCTCAGTGTCACACCATTTTCTGGGGTTGTGTCAGTGAAGACCGAAATCCCATCCACTACCACAGGAACTCCCTCTTCTGTTAGTTGGGAGCAGAGGCCCGCGGCGCTCTGCTCTGTTGCTGGCTCTTGTACTGGGTTGCTGTGAGTGGAGACCGCAGTCCCATCCACCGATATCCGCTCAAGTGGAAGTTGTGTGCAGCGGCCAGTAGCATTCTGCCCTGCTGCCAGTGATTCAGCTGGGGGTAAAAGCTTTACCACCCCAGCTTGTTGCTGGAGAGAGGGGCCAACTGCCCCGGCTCCCTGAAACTCCACAGTTGTTTCCGGTGCTGGGCAGAGGTTGCCATCACTCTGCCCTGTTGCCAGCGCTTCTGCTGGGGACTCCACACCATCTGCTCTGGTTAACTGTTGGGGGGGGGGTGGCCTGCTTCTCCTCCCTGCATCTCTGAAATCCACTCGGAAAGAGGAACCATCATCTTCTCAACTCGGGCCTCCAAAACTGCCACGGGTGTAGAGCAAGGGTCTGCAGTACTTTGTCCTGCTGTCAGTACTTGAGCGGGCGATGCATAATCCATAACATCCTCTGAACAGTCCCTTAAGTCCATACCTTCTGTAATCTGTGGCTGGGGAGATGAGCCAACTGCCCTAGCTCCCTGGAACTCCATATCATCCACTTCGGCTTTAGGGAGGGCAATCTTCAGCTTTTCCACTGCCGATTCTTCAGCCAGGATTTCAGAGTTGTCAACTGGTATTTCCTGATAGTCCCAGGCAAAAGGTAGCACCACCCTGCTGCTGAGCAGATTCTAGCAACTGTCTGTAGGCGATCTCCAGCTCCCATTCCTGAATGGCCAGAAACTCCAAATCTTCCTCTGCCCAGTGCCCTTCCGAGACATTCAGTTTTCGCTCTCTGTGCTCCATTATTTCCTCCAAACACCACTCCTGATCACTCCCAAAGTCAGGGTCACTGGACAGCCTCCAATACAACAATCCCAGGCCATCATAGTCAAAGCCTTCTGTGGGGCTGTCATCCGCTGACCATGGGCACTCTTGTGCTACATACCACCGGAGGGCTCTGTAGCTCTCGTCCAACCGCATCTCTGCCCGGATCAGCCTGCTTAACTCAGCTGTCCACTCCTGCTTCGGTTGTTCCCCCAATAACAGCACTCGTACTTCATACTGCGACCAGTACCTTACATGGATGGAGGGGAGAACTTTTCCCTGGTGTTGCTGCTCGAGAGCTAGCGCTTTCTTCCAGAGTTCGCAGCGGATTGAATCAGACCATCCCAGCAGGACCTCCTCTGATACTGGTCCTCTATGCTGTATCTGCATCTCTCGCAACCTCCTTCCGAATTCCTCTTCCATGGCGGCTGGTTCTTTAGGCGTTGTCTCCGATTGCCGTATTTCCGCCATTCTCCGCTCATGTTGCCGCTCTAGTTCTCTCTTTTGTCGCTCTAGTTCTTTCTCTTGTCGCTCTCGTTCTCTCTCTTGACGCTCTCGTTCTCTCTTTTGTCGCGCTAGTTCTCTCTCTTGTCGCTCTCGTTCTCTCTCTTGTCGGGCATCCTGCAGCTGGATGCCTTTAATGGCTTCCTGTATGGCGGTCTCTGATGGGTTAGCACCATATAATGCCAACCTCTGTTGAACACGTTGCTGAAACAGGTCTTCAACTGACCGGGGTCCTGCATCACCAACCCTCTTCTGGTCCATCTCGGCTCTCAAGGAGGTCTTTCAGCGTGACTTTCCTGCAGGCTGCATAGCTGGTCATTCACTGTGGTGGTTTGGAGTGTCCCAGGAACTGGAGGGAAAATCCCGCTGCTGCCAAATAATGTAACGGCACCCCAAATATAAAAGGGGTTAACGCCGTTTCCTCTGTCCCCTCTCCTGGACACACATCCACTCGCTACCAATCTTCCACAGCCAAACGACCCCTTCCCATAGGAATTAATCCTTCTGAAGAAACGAGACGCACTCTGTATCCTTTTGGGGTAGAATGACTTTATTGAGAAACATTGTAACTTTTATATATATCCAATACTGCATTAGTTTAACATGAACAATGGCCCAGCTCCACCCACACATCACAAGACTCAACACTTCATCTTGACGTCTGCTAGGCTTCAAAAGATCCCACACAATAGAATATAACGATCCCCAATACACATCTTATCACAAAGTGTTGGCAGCCAATCTGTCTGCCGGATACCATACACACAGGCATAGTGTTAATTATCTCTATTCACACCAGACCTTCCCAAGTCATAATGAACAATAGAATGCAAATCACCTTAATTCCTCCCAGCAATGATTACACAAAGGCAGGGGCTGGGGGTGATGACATTAGCATCTAACAGTATGTGTCCCAACATCATGAAGGCGTCACTTTTCAATTACCCTGTTGAGGTCATAATCAAACAGTAAATAGTTCTTTGCAGTTATCCTGAGGAATATGGTGGCTCAATATTACAGACCCAATCTAGATAAAATGTAGGTACAGCATTGAATATGGCTATCATAGACCATATTGGGGTTTTTCCATTCACCCTGTGTCCAAAGTGACCCCCTTGTCACAGTCAGTATTTAAACTTTACACATATAGATCGTGCTAATAGCAATGTGTTTAAGTTAAACAAAAGTAAAAAAAAAACATTTCTTTATTGACATGAAGGTTAGGTTACTATAACCCAGCCAGCACAGAGTTTCCTCTTACATCAGAGTCTGCAGGATTCCCCCTTACAGTGAAAGGGAACTCTTATGTAAAGGGGAACGCTGCAGATCATGATGTAAGGGGAAACGCTGATGTAAGGGGGGCTCTGGTGACCAGAGACCACCTTATATCAGAGTCCACTGCTTTCTCTTTACATCAGAGTTCCCACTTACATCAGAGCAAAAGAACACCCCCCGATCTCTTTGTGCAAGCTGCACAGTCAGCCAGATAGCCACTCACCGTACGACACTGACCAGGGCACTATGTGTCTATACTGGCTGGTGGCTGGGCAGGTTACAGGTTCACGAAAACCGGCACTGCCGACAGGGGTCCGACTCTGCCACACTCTGCTTCAAGCCTGCTGTGCTGTCTGCTCTGACAACTCTACTCTGTCCATTCACCTTCAGCTTCTCCTGCTTTTTTTTTTTAAGTCTGGCGGGTGTGGCTAACATCATCATCGGCGGACAGACAGAGGCAGCACTCGTGGAGGATCGGATCTTCTCTGCGATTTCCGCAAACTGCGCTTGCACAGTTCTGACCCGCCGCTTCCCACCATTTTTTACTGGGGTCGCTGGGCAGCCGGTGGGGCCCCCCAGGCAAGTGTGGCCCCCGGGCAACTGCCCAGCGTGCCCAATGGAAAAGATGGCCCTGACTGTGGATCATCACTGATGTACTATAGATCATCACTGGTGTACTATGGGCCATCACTGGTGTACTATGGATCATCACCGATGTACTATGGATCATCACCGATGTACTATGGATCATCACTGATGTACTATGGATCATCACTGATGTACTATAGATCATCACTGATGTACTATAGATCATCACTGATGTACTATGGGCCATCACTGGTGTACTATGGATCATCACTGGTGTACTGTGGACCATCACTGGTGTACTATGGGCCATCACAGGTGTACTATGGATCATCACCGATGTACTATGGATCATCACTGATGTACTGTGGATCATCACTGATTTACTGTGGATCATTACTGATGTACTGTGGATCATCACTGATGTACTGAGGATCATCACTGATGTACTGTGGATCATCATTGGTGTACTATAGATCATCACTGATGTACTATGGGCCATCACTGATGTACTATGGATCATCACTGATGTACTATGGACCATCCCTGATGTACTGTGGATCATCACTGATGTACTGTGGATTATCACTGATGTACTGTGGACCATCACTGATGTAAAGTGGTTCATCACTGATGTTCTATGGATCATCACTGATGTACTATAGATCATCACTGATGTACTATGGATCATCACTGATGTACTATAGATCATCACTGATGTACTATAGATCATCACTGATGTACTATGGACCATCACTGGTGTACTATGGATCATCACTGGTGTACTATGGACCATCCCTGATGTACTGTGGATCATCACTGATGTACTGTGGATCATCACTGATGTACTATAGTTCATCACTGATGTACTATGGGCCATCACTGGTGTACTATGGATCATCACTGGTGTACTATGGATCATCACTGATGTACTATGGACCATCCCTGATGTACTATGGACCATCCCTGATGTACTGTGGATCATCACTGATGTACTGTGGATCATCACTGATGTACTATGGGCCATCACTGGTGTACTATGGATTGTCACTGGTGTACTATGGATCGTCACTGGTGTACTATGGATCATCACTGGTGTTCTATGGACCATCACTGATGTACTATGGACCATCACTGATGTACTGTGGATCATCCCTGGTGTACTATGGCTCATCACTGGTGTACTATGGATCATCACTGGTGTACTATGGATCATCACTGATGTACTGTGGATCATCACTGATGTACTGTGGATCATCACTGATGTACTGTGGATCATCACTGATGTACTGTGGACAGTGTCATCTTAAGAGCATTATAGGCCCCCGAGCAATACATTGCACTGGGGCCCTGTCTACACAATCACGCACGAGAATTTTTTTCTGACAAAAATCATGACATTTTCTGGCAGAACCACATTTTTTACTGGCACTGCAAAAAGGTACCTAAAATTACAGTTTTCAGTGCCGAACAGTGCAAATGTCAGTGTAACGGCACCCCAAATATAAATGGGGTTAACGCCGTTTCCTCTGTCCCCTCTCCTGGACACACATCCACTCGCTACCAATCTTCCACAGCCAAACGACCCCTTCCCATAGGAATTAATCCTTCTTAAGAAACGAGACGCACTCTGTATCCTTCTGGGGTAGAATGACTTTATTGAGAAACATTGTAACTTTTATATATATCCAATACTGCATTAGTTTAACATGAACAATGGCCCAGCTCCACCCACACATCACAAGACTCAACACATCATCCTGACGTCTGCTAGGCTTCAAAAGATCCCACACAATAGAATATAACGATCCCCAATACACATCTTATCACAAAGTGTTGGTAGGCCAGTCTGTCTGCCGGATACCATACACACAGGCATAGTGTTAATTATCTCTATTCACACCAGACCTTCCCAAGTCATAATGAACAATAGAATGCAAATCACCTTAATTCCTCCCAGCAATGATTACACAAAGGCAGGGGCTGGGGGTGATGACATTAGCATCTAACTGTATGTGTCCCAACATCATGAAGGCGTCACTTTTCAATTACCCTGTTGAGGTCATAATCAAACAGTAAATAGTTCTTTGCAGTTATCCTGAGGAATATGGTGGATCAATATTACAGACCCAATCTAGATAAAATGTATGTACAGCATTGAATATGGCTATCATAGACCATATTGGGTTTTTTCCATTCACCCTGTGTCCAAAGTGACCCCCTTGTCACACATCTCCCCTTTCGGCAGGAGACTAACAGAGGAGGCGACCCCAGACGGGTTGACTCCGAAGTTAGTCCATAGGTCCATTCCTCTAATGCCGGTATCCACACAGTACCCCAAATGAATTGCTCCAAACAGAGCACTACTCACCCAGCCAACCTCTGCCTCTCTCAGAGAACATACCCGCCGCCGGGGGAGGCCTGGACTGGCCCTTCTCCCTGGAGTTCCTTCAGCCGCTGGAGAGAAGACAGGGTGACTGGGCTCAGTCCGTCATGCTGTTTGGGATCTGGGCCAACTGCCCAGCATTCCTGGGGTATACAAGTGGAGACTGAATTCCCATCCCCTTGTGGTAGGTGAAAATCCCCTAGTGCTTGCAAAGCAAGGTTGACATCCTCCTGTCTCAGTGTCACACCATTTTCTGGGGTTGTGTCAGTGAAGACCGAAGTCCCATCCACTACCACAGGAACTCCCTCTTCTGTTAGTTGGGAGCAGAGGCCCGCGGCGCTCTGCTCTGTTGCTGGCTCTTGTACTGGGTTGCTGTGAGTGGAGACCGCAGTCCCATCCACCGATATCCGCTCAAGTGGCAGTTGTGTGCAGCGGCCAGTAGCATTCTGCCCTGCTGCCAGTGATTCAGCTGGGGGTAAAAGCTTTACCACCCCAGCTTGTTGCTGGAGAGAGGGGCCAACTGCCCCGGCTCCCTGAAACTCCACAGTTGTTTCCGGTGCTGGGCAGAGGTTGCCATCACTCTGCCCTGTTGCCAGCGCTTCTGCTGGGGACTCCACACCATCTGCTCTGGTTAACTGTTGGGGGGGGGAATGGCCTGCTTCTCCTCCCTGCATCTCTGAAATCCACTCGGAAAGAGGAACCATCACCTTCTCAACTCGGGCCTCCAAAACTGCCACGGGTGTAGAGCAAGGGTCTGCAGTACTTTGTCCTGCTGTCAGTACTTGAGCGGGCGATGCATAATCCATAACATCCTCTGAACAGTCCCTTAAGTCCATACCTTCTGTAATCTGTGGCTGGGGAGATGAGCCAACTGCCCTAGCTCCCTGGAACTCCATATCATCCACTTCGGCTTTAGGGAGGGCAATCTTCAGCTTTTCCACTGCCGATTCTTCAGCCAGGATTTCAGAGTTGTCAACTGGTATTTCCTGATAGTCCCAGGCAAAAGGTAGCACCACCCTGCTGCTGAGCAGATTCTAGCAACTGTCTGTAGGCGATCTCCAGCTCCCATTCCTGAATGGCCAGAAACTCCAAATCTTCCTCTACCCAGTGCCCTTCCGAGACATTCAGTTTTCGCTCTCTGTGCTCCATTATTTCCTCCAAACACCACTCCTGATCACTCCCAAAGTCAGGGTCACTGGACAGCCTCCAATACAACAATCCCAGGCCATCATAGTCAAAGCCTTCTGTGGGGCTGTCATCCGCTGACCATGGGCACTCTTGGGCTACATACCACCGGAGGGCTCTGTAGCTCTCGTCCAACCGCATCTCTGCCCGGATCAGCCTGCTTAACTCAGCTGTCCCCTCCTGCTTCGGTTGTTCCCCCAATAACAGCACTCATACTGCATACTGCGACCAGTACCTTACATGGATGGAGGGGAGAACTTTTCCCTGGTGTTGCTGCTCGAGAGCTAGCGCTTTCTTCCAGAGTTCGCAGCGGATTGAATCAGACCATCCCAGCAGGACCTCCTCTGATACTGGTCCTCTATGCTGTATCTGCATCTCTCGCAACCTCCTTCCAAATTCCTCTTCCATGGCGGCTGGTTCTTTAGGCGTTGTCTCCGATTGCCGTATTTCCGCCATTCTCCGCTCATGTTGCCGCTCTGGTTCTCTCTTTTGTCGCTCTAGTTCTTTCTCTTGTCGCTCTCGTTCTCTCTCTTGACGCTCTCGTTCTCTCTTTTGTCGCGCTAGTTCTCTCTCTTGTCGCTCTCGTTCTCTCTCTTGTCGGGCATCCTGCAGCTGGATGCCTTTAATGGCTTCCTGTATGGCGGTCTCTGATGAGTTAGCACCATATAATGCCAACCTCTGTTGAACACGTTGCTGAAACAGGTCTTCAACTGACCGGGGTCCTGCATCACCAACCCTCTTCTGGTCCATCTCGGCTCTCAAGTAGGTCTTTCAGCGTGACTTTCCTGCAGGCTGCATAGCTGGTCATTCACTGTGGTGGTTTGGAGTGTCCCAGGAACTGGAGGGAAAATCCCGCTGCTGCCAACCAATGTAACGGCACCCCAAATATAAAAGGGGTTAACGCCGTTTCCTCTGTCCCCTCTCCTGGACACACATCCACTCGCTACCAATCTTCCACAGCCAAACGACCCCCTCCCATAGGAATTAATCCTTCTGAAGAAACGAGACGCACTCTGTATCCTTCTGGGGTAGAATGACTTTATTGAGAAACATTGTAACTTTTATATATATCCAATACTGTATTAGTTTAACATGAACAATGGCCCAGCTCCACCCACACATCACAAGACTAAACACATCATCCTGACGTCTGCTAGGCTTCAAAAGATCCCACACAATAGAATATAACGATCCCCAATACACATCTTATCACAAAGTGTTGGCAGCCAGTCTGTCTGCCGGATACCATACACACAGGCATAGTGTTAATTATCTCTATTCACACCAGACCTTCCCAAGTCATAATGAACAATAGAATGCAAATCACCTTAATTCCTCCCAGCAATGATTACACAAAGGCAGGGGCTGGGGGTGATGACATTAGCATCTAACAGTATGTGTCCCAACATCATGAAGGCGTCACTTTTCAATTACCCTGTTGAGGTCATAATCAAACAGTAAATAGTTCTTTGCAGTTATCCTGAGGAATATGGTGGCTCAATATTACAGACCCAATCTAGATAAAATGTAGGTACAGCATTGAATATGGCTATCATAGACCATATTGGGGTTTTTCCATTCACCCTGTGTCCAAAGTGACCCCCTTGTCACAGTCAGTATTTAAACTTTACACATATAGATCGTGCTAATAGCAATGTGTTTAAGTTAAACAAAAGTAAAAAAAAACATTTCTTTATTGACATGAAGGTTAGGTTACTATAACCCAGCCAGCACAGAGTTTCCTCTTACATCAGAGTCTGCAGGATTCCCCCTTACAGTGAAAGGGAACTCTTATGTAAAGGGGAACGCTGCAGATCATGATGTAAGGGGAAACGCTGATGTAAGGGGGGCTCTGGTGACCAGAGACCACCTTATATCAGAGTCCACTGCTTTCTCTTTACATCAGAGTTCCCACTTACATCCGAGCAAAAGAACACCCCCCGATCTCTTTGTGCAAGCTGCACAGTCAGCCAGATAGCCACTCACCGTACGACACTGACCAGGGCACTACGTGTCTATACTGGCTGGTGGCTGGGCAGGTTACAGGTTCATGAAAACCGGCACTGCCGACAGGGATCCGACTCCGCCACACTCTGCTTCAAGCCTCCTGTGCTGTCTGCTCTGACAACTCTACTCTGTCCATTCACCTTCAGCTTCTCCTGCTTTTTTTTAAAGTCTGGCGGGTGTGGCTAACGTCATCATCGGCGGACAGACAGAGGCAGCACTGCGCATGCACAGTTCTGACCCGCCGCTTCCCACCATTTGTTACTGGGGTCGCTGGGCAGCCGGTGGGGCCCCCCAGGCAAGTGTGGCCCCCGGGCAACTGCCCAGCGTGCCCAATGGAAAAGATGGCCCTGACTGTGGATCATTACTAATGTACTACAGATCATCACTGATGTACTATGGGCCATCACTGGTGTACTATGGGCCATCACTGGTGTACTATGGATCATCACCGATGTACTATGGATCATCACTGATGTACTATGGATCATCACTGATGTACTATGGATCATCACTGATGTACTATAGATCATCACTGATGTACTATGGGCCATCACTGGTGTACTATGGATCATCACTGGTGTACTATGGGCCATCACAGGTGTACTATGGGCCATCACAGGTGTACTATGGATCATCACTGATGTACTATGGATCATCACTGATGTACTATGGATCATCACTGATGTACTGTGGATCATCACTGGTGTACTATGGATCATCACTGATGTACTGTGGATCATCACTGTCGTACTGTGGATCATCACTGGTGTACTATAGATCATCACTGATGTACTATGGGCCATCACTGGTGTACTATGGATCATCACTGATGTACTGTGGATCATCACTGATGTACTATGGACCATCCCTGATGTACTATGGACCATCCCTGATGTACTATGGATCATCACTGGTGTACTATGGATCATCACTGATGTACTGTGGATAGAGTTGAGCGGACACCTGGATGTTCGGGTTCGACGGGTTCGGCCGAACTTCGGAAAAAAGTTCGGGTTCGGGACCGAACTTTAACCCGAACCAGAACCCCATTGAAGTCAATGGGGACCCGGACTTCTAAGGACTAAAAAGGCTCTAAAAAAGTAATGGAAAGGGCTAGAGGGCTGCAAATGGCAGCAAAATGTTGTTAAGAGCATGGCAAGTGCTCTGCAAACAAATGTGGATAGGGAAATAACTTAAAATAACATTAAAAAAATAAAAAAATTAAAAAATATGCTGGAGGCCCCCTTTTCAGCAGAAGAGGTACGGGAAGTCATTAAGAACCTCAGAAACTCAACGGCACGATGCCACACATATGGTGGGAATGCCCCAGAATACGCCCTGTCTGGAATAAATTATTCAATTTAATGGATAAGCTAGTGGGAAAATAAAATACTTTGAAATAAAAATGTAGCGGGGTGCTAAATTTAAGGGAAGTGTTTGAGTGGTAAATAGGCTCAAACACCCTAATTCTGTAGGATTCATGGACCATTTTGTCCTCGGGGGACAGTATTGGTGTGCAGTTCCCTGCGGCCTACAGGTGGCGCTGCCATGGTAGGCTAGGGTTGAACCGCCGATACAGTGCTGTGCCTTTTGTGTCCCCTCTTGGCAGTAGTACAGCGGGGCGGGGAACCTGCTGTGCATGCCGGGAGAGCATATAAAAGGGGCAGACCTTTGGCCTGGGGGCTGATGTCCAGTGGGGTCCACGCCCAGGTGCCTTCGGCCTGGGTGCATGTGTTCCTGTTCCATCTCGGGTACCTTTAGCCTGGGGTGAGGTACTATCCTGGAGTTCCTGCTGCCCTGGGTATGGAGGCCTAGGTGCGGGAGTAAAGCCTGGAGTCCAGAGCCTTCGTCTGGAGTCCGCTAATGGTCGAGGAGTCTTAGGGTGCTGCCTCGTGTAGGGGACCATGTTCCAGGGAAGGGAGGATCATTCTGATGGACCGATGCGGGAGTCACGGTGAAGGAAGGGTCTGTTGACTCCCTGGAGAGATGTCTTCCCCTTGATATGGGCTAGGTTCGTAGAAGGAGAAGCTCAAGGTCATCTTGACTGTATCAGAGGCCTTATTCACCCGGCCCGTGGCAGGGGCCTTATACACCCTGGTCTGTGGCAGAGACCAAAGTTCTCCAGGTCCGTGGCAGGGGCCTTGTACACCCGGTCTGTGGCAGAGACCAACCTCAAGGTCTGTGGCAGAGACCGTGCACCTAAAACTGTTTGAGAAACCTAAGCAGTGAAGTGAATGTGCTATGTTTGTGCCTGGACCTCCTCCACACCTTAAGCTGTCCTGTTTCTTTGCTCTAATCTTTTCTATCCGAGTAGAGTTTATTTTGGCATTAGAGAATAAGAGTTGTAATTTCAGCTGGTGTGGACATTGACTTTACTGGGAATTAAAGGACTTGCCTCTACCTACAGTAGAGGTGAGAATCATCCTCTGGAGGAGTTTTGACTCCGGCTGTGGACACGGCCCGTCAAGTACACCTCTCAACCTCTTTATATAGGAGGGTACGGGCTGGTAGTGCGGTGTGCCTTTCTCCCTCCTGCGAGGAGCCAACAACATAAAGGCAGGTAAGGGGGAAAGGATCTGTGCGCTACAAAAAAATAAAATAAAAATTATAATCTTGACCTAGGAGGACGAGGTCCATATGGAGTAGGAGGTTGAGGTGGCGGTGGATGTGGCTGTGTAGGTGGAAGCGGCGGTGGAGGAGGAGGAGGTAGCCAACACTGGTTCAAAAATACAACAATGGCTGGGTAAGGCCAGTGATGTGTCGAATTCTGTCCCCTGTCGAATAGTGTCCACCCTGTACTGCGCTTGCTCAGTATGTAGGACAAGAGGATTTCGAAAATCTCCCAAGATGAACGGCGCCTGCGTGGTGAGTTCAGGTGAAGGCCACACCATCCGTGGTTCAAGCCGAGCCAAGTGAGGCCGTGCCCGAAGCGTGGCGATCGAAGCGAGCCCGTGAGGGGCCCTGTTACTATGTGCTACCGTATGTCCACTTGGATGTTGGGGCTTGAACCTGCACTCACGGCGCAGGCGCCGTTCATCTTCGGAGTTTTGTGAATCTCCTTGTCCTCTGTACTGCGCAAGCGCTGCGCCTGCGCAGTACGGGCCGGACACAATCCGATGGCCGGACAGTTTTTGTCACAACACCGGTATACATGTCTATTCTGCAGAAGGTACAGACAAGTCCTGTGGGATCCATGCCTGGTTCATTTTAATGAACGTGAGCTTGTCCACATTGGCTCTGGACAGGCGGCTGCGCTTGTCTGTGATAACGCCCCCTGCCGTGCTAAATACACGTTCAGATAATACACTGGCTGCAGGGCAGGCCAGCACCTCCAAGGCATAAAGGGCAAGCTCAGGCCATGTGCCCAATTTGGAGACTCAGAAGTTAAAGGGGGCAGACCCGTCATCCAGTACGTGTAGGCCTGTGGACACATACTGCTCAACCATGTTGGTGAAATGCTGCCTCCTGCTAAGACGTTCCATCTCAGCTGGTGGTGCTGGTTGTTGTGGCGTGCTGACAAAGCTTTTCCACATTTCAGCCATGCTAACCCTGCCTTCTGAGGTGCTGCCGGTGGCCCGGCTGCGTTGGCGACCTCTTCCTCCTCCTCTGCCTTCGCCTTGTGCTTCCACCGTACGCCCGCTGTCAGGTGGGAATGCCACCAGCAGCGCGTCTACCAGCGTGCGCTTGTACTCGCGCATCTTACGATCCTGCTCCAGTGAGGGAATCAAGGACGGTACGTTGTCCTTGTAACGGGGATCCAGCAGGGTGGCCACCCAGTAATCAGCACCAGTTAAAATGTGGGCAACTCGGCGGTCATTGCGGAAACACTGCAGCATGTAATTGCTCATGTGTGCCAGGCTGCCCAGAGGCAAAGAAAAGCTGTCCTCTGTGGGAGGTGTATTGTCTGTGTCCTCTGTATCCCCCCAGCCACGCACCAGTGATGGCCACGAGCTGGTCTGGGTGCCACCCTGCTGTGAAAATGGCTCCTCCTCCTCCTCCTCCTCCTCCATCTCCTCCTCCACCTCGTTATCCTCCAGAACTGTGCCCTTTCTGCCGGACAATTGTGTACCTGGCGTTTGTTGGTGCAGGAACCCACCCTCGTAGCCACTTGTGAAAGACTGCCCTGAAAGCCTTTGAAATGATCCTGCTTCCTCCTCCTCCTCCTCATCCTCCTGTGCCACATCCTCTTCCATCATCGCCCGAAGCGTTTTTTCAAGGAGGCATAGAACTGGGATAGTAACGCTGAGAACGGCGTCATTGGCACTGGACATGTTGGTGGAGTACTCAAAACAGCGCAACAAGGCACACAGGTCTCGCATGGAGGCCCAGTTATTGGTGGTGAAGTGGTGCTGTTCCGCAGAGCGACTCACGCGTGATTGCTGCAGCTGAAACTCCACTATCGCCTGCTGCTGCTCGCACAGTCTGGCCAGCATGTGCAAGGTGGAGTTCCACCTTGTGGGCACGTCACATATGAGGCAGTGAGCGGGAAGGCTGAAGTTACGCTGCAGCGCTGACAGGCGAGCAGCAGCAGGGTGAGAACGCCGAAAGTGCGCACACACAGCCCGCACTTTCTGCAGCAGCTCTGGCATATTGGGGTAATTTTTAAGGAACCTCTGGACCACCAAGTTCAGCACATGCGCCAGGCAAGGGATGTGCGTCAAACCGGCTAGGCCCAGAGCTGCTACGAGATTTCGCCCATTATCGCACACCACCAGGCCGGGCTTGAGGCTCACTGACAGCAACCACTCATTGGTCTGTTGTTCCATGTCCCTCCACAACTCCTGCGCGGTGTGGGGTTTTTCCCCCAAACAGGAACGTTTTAAAACTGCCTGCTGTCGTTTACCCCTGGCTGTGCTGAAGTTGGTGGTGAAAGTGTTACGCTGACCGGATGAGGAGGCGGTAGAGGATGAGGAAGCGGAGTAGGAGGAGTTAGCAACAGGAGGCAAACTGAAGCGCCCTGCAATCCTCGGTGGTGGAAGGACATGCGCCAAACTGCTATCTGCCTCAGGCCCAGCTGCCACTGCATTTACCCAGTGTGCTGTTAGGGAGATATAACGTCCCTGACCGTGCTTACTGGTCCACGCATCCGTAGTTAGGTGGACCTTGCCACAGATGGCGTTGCGCAGTGCACACCTGATTTTGTCCCCCACTTGGTTGTGCAGGGAAGGGATGGCTCGCCTGGAAAAGCAGTGGCGGCTGGGCACGACGTACTGTGGGACGGCCAATGCCATCAGGCTTTTAAAACTCTACATCTCCACCAGACGGAATGACAGCATTTCAAAGGCCAGGAGTTTTGAAATGCTGGCATTCAGGGCCAGGGATCGCAGGTGGCTAGGGGGGTACTTCCTCTTCCGCTCCAATGTTTGGGAGATAGAGAGCTGAACGCTTCCATGGGACATTGTGGAGATGGTTGGTGACCCAGGTGGTAGTGTTGCTGGCAGATCCTCTGTTTGCGGGGTGGCAGGTGCCACTGTCACTACAGAGGTGGATGAAGAGGCCGAGACTGCAGCAGAAGAGGAAGCAGGAGGAGCCAGAGACCTTTCTTGGTTTTTGAGGTGTCTACTCCACTGCAGCTCGTGCTTTGCACTTAGATGCCTGGTCATGCAGGTTGTGCTCAGGTTGAGAACGTTTATGCCTCGCTTCAGGCTCTGATTGCACAGCGTGCAAACCACTCGTGTCTTGTCATCAGTACATTGTGTGAAGAACTGCCACGCTAGGGAACTCCTTGGACCTGGCTTTGGTGTGCTCGGTCCCTTGGGCAGTAGCAGACATACTGTCTAGGGGATGGACGCTCCGCTTTTGCACCCTGCTCCCTCTTCTGCTGTGCTGGTTAGGCTTGTGCAATTCGTTTCGTAACGAATTGAAATTCGTCCGAATTTAGCAACTTTCGGACATTCGGAAGCATTCGAATTTCCGAACAAAGCAATTACGAATAAGACCGAATCCGAAATAAATTATACCGCAAATAGCGAATGCCCGAATGTCTTCGGCATAATTCGTTATGAAAAAGTTACGAATGTACGAATCCATACGAAGCACAATAACACTCACTCTGCTCTGCTCTCTGCTTCTCCCACACCGTGCTGAACTCCCTTTCAAAATGGTGTACAGGGGCGGAGGCTATAGCCGCATGTAAAAAACGAAAGTAAAATACGAGATTTCGAATCCATTCGAAGCACAATAACACTCTGCTCTGCTCTCTGCTTCTCCCTCACCGTGCTGAACCCTCTCAAAATGGTGTACAGGGGCGGAGGCTATAGCCGCATGTAAAAAACGAAAGTAAAATACGAGATTTCGAATCGTTACAAATAAACGCTATGTATTTAGAAAAGTACAAATCCATTCGAAGCACATTAGGCATAATAGGCAGCGTCGTCGTGAGAGAGACACAGAAAATTACGAATCAACGAACCCAAAAAAAGTTACGAAAGTAGGAGTTGTGTCCAGAATCAACGAAAAACAATGTACTCTACCGAAAGTACGAATTATAAATCAACTAAAAATTCAACGAAAAATGTCGCTTGCGAAAATACGAATTAGTCCGAACACGAAAAATCCCGTCTAGCAAAATTACGAATGATTACGAATCAACAGGACCGAAAAGAAACGAACCGAAACGAACCAAATTTTTCCGTTGTGCACAAGCCTAGTGCTGGTGGCTCTGTGCGACCACCGCCTCTTCCTCCAAACTACACTGGTCACCTGCATAACGTTGATTCCATGTGGGGTCGAGGACCTCCTCGTCCTCGACATCATCTTCCACCCAGTCTTCACCCCTGCCCTCCTTGTCTGTCTGCACAATTGCGAAAGCAGCAGCAGTTGGCACCTGTGTTTCGTCATCATCCGAGATGTGCTACGATGGTCCTCCCATGTACTCATCATGAAACATAAGTGGTTGGGCATCGGTGCACTCAATCTCTTCCACTTCTGGGGCAGGGCTAGGTGGATGGCCCTGGGAAACCCTGCTAACAGAGTCGTCGAAAATCAGAAGAGACTGCTGCATGATTTGGGGCTCAGACTGTTTGGCTGATTTGCAAGGGGGTGAGGTGAAAGACTGATGGACATGGGTTTCAGGTCCAACTCTGATCTTTCATCAGAAGAATGGGTGGGAGACAATGTGAAGGAACCCGAGGCACTGTCAGCAACCCAATCTACTATCGCCTGTACTTGTCCTGGCCTAAACATTCGTACAGCCTCATTAGGCGCGACAAAATACCGCCGCAGGCTCGGTCGCCTACTCGCACCTGAGGAAGGTGTTTCACTTGTGCGTGTATCTGGCACAGATCCACCACGTCCTCTCCCTGCAACAGGAGCTCCACCAGCAGCACCACGACCGGGGCCACCACGTCCCTTTGACCTTCTCCTCATATTTTTCCAAATTTAGGATCTTGCCCTAAATGGGTGTTTTTGGAAGAGCAGAACACACCCACAGTACGTAACCGCTGAATCGCACAGCTACAGAACTGCAGAAAATGCTATTCAAAAAAAAATTTGTTTTTTTAGTATAGCACAGTAGGAGAAAACTATATAGAAATTGTTTATTTCACACACCTCCACATATGTATAACACGCTGCAAACTATTTTTTGTGCCCCTAAATGGTGTTTTTTGGAAGAGCAGAACACACCCACAGTACGTAACCGCTGAATCGCACAGCTACAGAACTGCAGAAAATGCTATTCAAAAAATTTTTTGTTTTTTTAGTATAGCACAGTAGGAGAAAACTATATAGAAATTGTTTATTTCACACACCTCCACATATGTATAACACACTGCAAACTATTTTTTGTGCCCCTAAATGGCGTTTTTTGGAAGAGCAGAACACACCCACAGTACGTAACCGCTGAATCGCACAGCTACAGAACTGCAGAAAATGCTATTCAAAAAAAATGTTGTTTTTTAGTATAGCACAGTAGGAGAAAACTATATAGAAATTGTTTATTTCACACACCTCCACATATGTATAACACACTACAAACTATTTTTTGTGGCCCTGAATGGCTCTTTTTGCAAGCGTACATTAAAGTGCACATTTTTTTTTTTGCCCTATGGGTCTTTTGGAAAAGAGCACAATAAAGTGCCTTCTTTTTCCCCTAAATGGATCTTTTTCAAAGAGCAGAATACACCCACAGTATGGAAACGGTGTATCTCTCAACGTAATATATGCAGTGCTGGTGCACTGAGCTTGCAGATAAAAGGTAGATTTTCTCTGACACTGGGCTCATGGCAGTGTAAAAAGACTGTGCACTGCAACACAAACATGTAAACCTATGCAGATCGCTGATTTTAATCTCTGAATCTGGACTCCTATATAATATATCTCTCTCCCTGAAAGCACCAACAGGAACCTGGCCCTACACTACACTATCTCTCTATCTTTTCCCTCAGATTGCAGAATCAGGACTACCTCATGTATTTTACAATCTCTCCCTATTAGCAACAGCAGCAGCCAAGATCCTCTCCCTATCTATTCTGAAGCAGAGTGACGTGTGTGCTGTGTGCCTCTAGCTTATATAGAAGCTGGGTCACATGTTGCACTGACCAATCACAGCCATGCCATTAGTAGGCATGGCTATGATGGCTTCTAAGGGCACACCAGCTAATCAAAAGGTGATTGGCTGGCCCCTGAAGCATTTCTAACTGCGTAATTAGATTGCCGACCCCGAACCCGGACTTTTGCGCAAAGTCCGGGTTCGGGTTCGGGTTCGAGAAAAAGCTGAAGTTCGGTACGGACCCGAACTTTACAGTTCGGGTTCGCTCAACACTAACTGTGGACCATCCCTGATGTACTGTGGATCATCACTGATGTACCGTGGATCATCACTGATGTACCGTGGATCATCACTGATGTACCGAGGATCATCACTGATGTACCGTGGATCATCACTGATGTACCGTGGATCATCACTGATGTACTGAGGATCATCACTGATGTACTGTGGATCATCACTGATGTACTATGGGCCATCACGGGTGTACTATGGACCATCCCTGATGTACTATGGACCATCCCTGATGTACTATGGACCATCCCTGATGTACTATGCACCATCCCTGATGTACTGAGGATCATCACTGATGTACTATAGATCATCACTGATGTACTATGGGCCATCACTGGTGTACTATGGATCATCACTGATGTACTGTGGATCATCACTGATGTACTATGGATCATCACTGATGTACTATGGATCATCACTGATATACTATGAGCCATCACTGATGTACTATGGGCCATCACTGATGTACTATGGATCATCACTGATGTACTATGGATCATCACTGATGTACTATGGATCATCACTGGTGTACTATGAATCATCACTGGTGTACTATGGATCATCACTGATGTACTGTGAACAATCCCTGATGTACTGTGGATCATCACTGATGTACTGTGGACAATCCCTGATGTACTGTGGATCATCACTGATGTACTGTGGATCATCACTGATGTACTGTGGATCATCACTGATGTACTGTGGATCATCACTGATGTACTGAGGATCATCACTGATGTACTGAGGATCATCACTGATGTACTGTGGATCATCACTGATGTACTATAGATCATCACTGATGTACTGTGGATCATCACTGATGTACTGTGGATCATCACTGATGTACTGTGGATCATCACTGATGTACTATAAATCATCACTGATGTACTATGGACCATCACTGGTGTACTATGGATCATCACTGGTGTACTGAGGATCATCACTGATGTACTATGGATCATCACTGATGTACTGTGGATCATCACTGATGTACTATAGATCATCACTGATGTACTGTGGATCATCACTGATGTACTGTGAACTAAGTATAGGTATGGAGAGTATGGGACTTTTAAGGTGCAACAACTACACAATGTTCTATTTAAAATATGATTTTATTACAAAGACATTTTCATAGAAAGATATATTTTCTCATATGTACATTAAATACATGAGCCATCGAATAAACATATTTAAAATTTCCAACATGCATATAGACAGATTAACTCAACATGTTTCGCCAGTTTTTGGCTTCTTCAGGAGTAGTGTCATGCAATTGCTGAGAATAAAAAAGGAAAATAAATACAACATAATTTGTTCAATCTATTATCAAAGTTAAAGACACAAAAAACACAAAAAATATAGTTGTATTTAGAGATGACTGAAAACCAAATCCACCCAGAAGGATATTTCCAATCTCAGTTCAGTTTTACCCCATATTATATATATATATGCTTTACCTGTAAATTTGTTGGTATGATCATAAAGAAAGGGTAAAAGACGGATAACCAGTAAGTTGAGCCACGTAGGGAGACCTCAAAAGGAAAGATTATTGGTGTATCATAGAAGGGAGAATATACTGGCACGAGTAGCCACCCGAAGCACACCAACAAAAGAACAGAGGATCATCTGGGGGAAACTATGAAAAGGAGTATTGGTCAGAACTTATAATATCTTTTATATTGAATTACTTCGTCTTATATCTTATATTTCCCATCCATATTTACCTTTCTATATATCAAACTGATTTCAAAACAAGCAACCGAAGAGATGGATGAGGGGGAGAAAAAGGAGTGGTAGAGAAGAAAAAGGGAAATTATCCCAATCTCTCCAAATCACCCCTTGTCGCCCCACTTCTATCCGCTCTATGGAGACACAAAGAAAGGGAGAAGAAAAAATTATTAATTATAAGGATGTTAAATAACCTTATTTTATTATGTTTTAATTTTTATTTTTTATTTCTATATATAGTCAAAAATTGCCATATATTTATGACTATTGATTACCTATTGTTTTCCCACATCTGGGTTAGATCCACCTTAAGATATTTTTACCGGTATAAGCAACCAGTTCCTAAGAAAATTAAAAAATATATATGTATGTATAAAGATTGCTACTTTGAATTAACAGCCTATTAGACCAAAAAGATAGGATAAGAACAATAATTCAGTATCAAGTCATTAATTACCTTAGCCTAGTAACGCAAGACGTCTTTTCCCCAGGGTGTTGGTCATGTTACTGAATTAAACCAGACTGTGCTCTGGACTATATATCTCCCCTCCTCCTTCCCATTGGACGCCTATTTCGCGCCAAATCAATGGGAGGAGCGGGCGCGTCATTTCCTGCATCCACCCCCTTTGCTATGCTGACCCGGATGTGACGATCGTGCTGGAGAATGCCGCACCGATGTTTGCAGGCCACTGCAAACCAGTCTAGTGGACGAGCCCCCGACAGGCTGGAAGCGCCGCAAACCTGATACAGGAAGCGGAAGTAGCCTAAAGTATAGAAAAAGGCCAACTTCCCTTTAACTACAGCACTGTCGACACATGTTGATGTTAAGTATGGGGCCAGGATATCATCGCGGGTTTTGTCAGATGGCGCTCCCCTTGTTCCCAGTTTGAGGACAAAGGAAAGCGCCCTGGGCGCCCATATGATCACCTAATCTGCCCCCTTCTATGGAGGTGAATATTTTTGGCTCAATTGTGTTCCGTTTTATATAAACATATATCCAATATATTTTACTGGGATTGAAACATTTCCCTCTGAATAGATAGGGATATATATTCAGCCATCTACATTTTACACTATAGGCAACAAAAATCGTTAAACACAATATAATAGATAAACAACATTCGAGTTGTTTAGAACAAAGTTTACATAACCAGCATTACTATTGAGATCCTATAGAAAGGGTTTGAAGCTGATGGACTCATTTAACCCCGGGTACATAGTTGCTCTTAAACTATGTATCCATCTGGTTTCCCGTT
This sequence comes from Rana muscosa, assembly GCA_029206835.1. NCBI lineage: Eukaryota > Metazoa > Chordata > Amphibia > Anura > Ranidae > Rana > Rana muscosa. The sequence continues at coordinate 16,559,273 of JARGYO010005562.1, forward strand.
GTAGGAGATTTTTATCCACATCACCACCTCTTTCGTTTATAGATATATATTCTAGGGCAAAAAATTTGATCTTATGTAGATCGAAGGAGTGAAAAAGGCCACTGTGTCGGCTAATAGGAGTCTCCATTTTTTTCTTCTTAATAAGAGACACATGGTCTCTTATTCTATGAAAAAATGGCCTTTTCGTCTTTCCAACATAAAAGGCCTTACAATCACAGATCATCAAATAAATGACGCCAATTGACTGGCAGTTACAGAAAAAATTGGGTCTGTAGGTGATTCCATTAGGCAAAACTAATTCAGTTACATCTAAGATGAACCTACAATACTCACAGTGACCACATGGTGCAGAACCCTTTCTACTTTCAATCCTTTTAGTTTCAAAGTGACTATGTACTAGTTGGTCTTTTAAAGATCTGGATTTCCTGTATGTAATTTGAGGGAACGGCTTAACATATTTTGAAATAGTCTGATCAGTTGCTAGCAGTGGCCAGAATTTTTCAATGATCCTTCTTACTTTATAGTGTTCACCTGAGAACCTGGTAATTAGGCGTACCGTTTGGTCTTTGGTTTGAGATTTTTTAGGATGTATTAGATCTTTCCTATTTTTGTTTTTTGCTCGTTTATAGGCTTTTTTAAGGGTTGACCTGCTATATCCCCTAGCAATCAGCCGAGATTGGAGGGCTGATGCCTCCTTCTCAAAGTCTGCTTCCTTGCTACAATTTCTTCGAATTCGTAGATATTGACCATACGGTATGTTTTGTACCAGAGTTCTAGGATGAGAGCTTTTGGCATGTAAGATGGTATTGCCTGATGAAGGCTTTCTATATAGGGAGGATCCCAAAGTATTATCAGGATTCAGATAAATCGTAATGTCAAGAAAGTTTATCAAATTTTGATCACACATCATTGTAAACTTCAGATTGAAAGAGTTTACAGCCAATATAGACATAAAGGAGGTTAATTCTTCTAAAGAGCCAGTCCACACCATAAAAATGTCATCGATAAAGCGTCGCCAAATCAAGACCTTATCAAAAAACATTTCCATTGATTGAGACGAAAAAATCTCCCGTTCCCACCCCCCCAGGTACAGGTTGGCGTACGATGGGGCACACTTGGTCCCCATCGCCACACCCTGCACCTGGAGGTAGTGGGAACGGTCGAATATAAAAATATTGTTGGTAAGTATAAAGAATAACAGTTCCCTAATGAAATTGTTATAGGGCTTGGCTCCTGGTCCTCTCTCTAAAAGGAAGCCCTCTATCACTTGGACACCCTTGACATGGGGAATAGAGTTATAGAGGGCCTCGACGTCTATAGCTACTAGCCATGATCCCAATGGCACACACAGGCCATCCAATGATCTAAGTAGGTCAGCAGTATCTTGAATATAAGAACTTAAGGAACCTACATGAGGCCTCAAGTAATCATCTACCAACTGGCTAGCTGGTTCTGTGAGACACCCAATCCCTGACACAATAGGACGGCCAGGGGGGTTTTTTAGATCTTTGTGCACCTTTGGTAGTGCATAAAACGTGGGAAGTCTCGGCTTTTCAATAATCAGAAATTCACACGTTTTTTTATCTATCAAATTATCACAGAATGCTCGATTTATAAGTATGCGATATTTGGTCTCTGCATATTTCACCTGTGCAAAAGGAATGGAGCGATACCAACTTTTATTTAAAAGAAGGTTCATAACCATCTGCTTGTAGTTTTTTACATCCATTATCACTATGTTTCCTCCTTTATCCGAGGATTTTATCACTAATTGTTCATTCTTTTTTAATTCTGTCAAGGCTTTTTGTTGTGATGGTTTAAGATTGGTATTTCTTTTTAACTTTTTCCAGTTGGTACTTTGTATTTCCTTTGTCACTTGTTGGGTGAAAGCCCAGATGTTGGGATTGCCCTGAAGGGTGGGGAAGGTTCTGGATTTTGGCTTATATAAGTTTGGTGGGGGGAAAATTATTTCCGTGGAAATCTCATCCACGGGGCCCAATTGGGGTTCCTCAAGGGGCTCGTCTAATGGGTTACCCTCTTCCCATAATTCCATTAAATCATTAATTGCCTGAATTTCTCTAATTGTTTTATTCTGCCAGAGATCATCCCCCATGGATACCATGGGAGAGCATCTTTGGTCCTTGTCAAACATAATTTTAAAGGTAAGTTTTCTCGCAAAGAGATTGACGTCCTTTATAATTTCAAAGGCGTCAGCTTCCTGATCTGGACAAAAAGTCAGACCGAGGCCCAAGACCTCCATTTGGTTCGGTGTAAGTGAATATGAAGATAAATTAATTACTTGGAAATTACTTTGGGAACTATTTTGAGTGCTTGTGAGAGAACTGGTGTCTTTTTGATATCTACTATTTGGGAGGGTGAAAAGATTGGTGCAGTGCGAAGATCCCCTGTTAAGGGGGTTTGGGAGTCCCCCGACGGGGTATTTGTTAGTTGATTTAACTTAGGTGCATTGAAACTATTCGAGGAACTTGATGGAAACATATTAGAGTGACCGTCAACTGTGGAGTTAGTGAGAGGAGAAATATGTTTAGATTGTGAACGTAAACCCTGACGGTTACTCTCCCGTTGGGCACGTTTAGAAAGTGCAGACGATGAGGGTGCTCGATCTGTTTTTCTTTTTTGGGAACTTACTGAGGTATTGAAGGTATTGCCCGATACAGATGAAGAAGATAAAGACGTTTCATCAGAATCGGTAGCTTCCTGGTTTGTATTTGTTTGTTTTCGAACTGAGGATTTAGATTTCCTCCATTGATTTTCTGAAGTCCAACGATAGGCTGTGTTTGATTCATATGCCAAACGATCCCTATAGTATTTCTTATCTTTAGTTTTGAGGATATTGGAGACAAAGAGCTCCAAGTGTTTTTCTAAAAGAGCCTCTCTATTTGAGAAGGTTTCTTCAGTAATCAAATTGGAGTTATCAGCATATAGTTTTTCTATGTCATTATTTACTATTTCCAGATCTTTCGAATAGTTTAGGCATAAAGCCTCCATCATTTTAAATGAACATGACTGTAGATTAGACTCCCAGTTTAGTTTAAATTCTGTCTCTATTTTAAACACATTAGGAAATATCTGTATACGTAGTCCCCATGGTACGATTTTATCCTCTAAATATTTCAAAAAATACCTGTGATTCCAGAAAATACGAGCTCTCTTTTCCAACAGTCGTTGAAGGCTATTGAAAAAACGTTCAAGGGTCATTCCACCAAATGTAGACCCTTGGGCAAGATGAATTTTTGTCATAAGACCATCAAATGCCGACCCCCTATAGGTAGCCATGCTGGTTGAAAAACTCTGTTATACAAATAAGAAACTATAAAGAAATTAATCTTTAAACACAATTCAAAAAAAATAAATAAAAAAAAAAAATAATCTATTTAAACAAGATGATATAGAGGTGACAGGTATAAGAAAGATTTTGGGCGTTTTCCACCCGGTATAATCACACGGAAAATTTGAAGATAATACCTATCACCTGTATCTCATAGGCACCACATCCCTTAATTTGTAAACTAAGTATAGGTATGGAGAGTATGGGACTTTTAAGGTGCAACAACTACACAATGTTCTATTTAAAATATGATTTTATTACAAAGACATTTTCATAGAAAGATATATTTTCTCATATGTACATTAAATACATGAGCCATCGAATAAACATATTTAAAATTTCCAACATGCATATAGACAGATTAACTCAACATGTTTCGCCAGTTTTTGGCTTCTTCAGGAGTAGTGTCATGCAATTGCTGAGAATAAAAAAGGAAAATAAATACAACATAATTTGTTCAATCTATTATCAAAGTTAAAGACACAAAAAACACAAAAAATATAGTTGTATTTAGAGATGACTGAAAACCAAATCCACCCAGAAGGATATTTCCAATCTCAGTTCAGTTTTACCCCATATTATATATATATGCTTTACCTGTAAATTTGTTGGTATGATCATAAAGAAAGGGTAAAAGACGGATAACCAGTAAGTTGAGCCACGTAGGGAGACCTCAAAAGGAAAGATTATTGGTGTATCATAGAAGGGAGAATATACTGGCACGAGTAGCCACCCGAAGCACACCAACAAAAGAACAGAGGATCATCTGGGGGAAACTATGAAAAGGAGTATTGGTCAGAACTTATATCTTTTATATTGACTTACTTCGTCTTATATCTTATATTTCCCATCCATATTTACCTTTCTATATATCAAACTGATTTCAAAACAAGCAACCGAAGAGATGGATGAGGGGGAGAAAAAGGAGTGGTAGAGAAGAAAAAGGGAAATTATCCCAATCTCTCCAAATCACCCCTTGTCGCCCCACTTCTATCCGCTCTATGGAGACACAAAGAAAGGGAGAAGAAAAAATTATTAATTATAAGGATGTTAAATAACCTTATTTTATTATGTTTTAATTTTTATTTATTTCTATATATAGTCAAAAATTGCCATATATTTATGACTATTGATTACCTATTGTTTTCCCACATCTGGGTTAGATCCACCTTAAGATATTTTTACCGGTATAAGCAACCAGTTCCTAAGAAAATTAAAAAATATATATATGTATGTATAAAGATTGCTACTTTGAATTAACAGCCTATTAGACCAAAAAGATAGGATAAGAACAATAATTCAGTATCAAGTCATTAATTACCTTAGCCTAGTAACGCAAGACGTCTTTTCCCCAGGGTGTTGGTCATGTTACTGAATTAAACCAGACTGTGCTCTGGACTATATATCTCCCCTCCTCCTTCCCATTGGACGCCTATTTCGCGCCAAATCAATGGGAGGAGCGGGCGCGTCATTTCCTGCATCCACCCCCTTTGCTATGCTGACCCGGATGTGACGATCGTGCTGGAGAATGCCGCACCGATGTTTGCAGGCCACTGCAAACCAGTCTAGTGGACGAGCCCCCGACAGGCTGGAAGCGCCGCAAACCTGATACAGGAAGCGGAAGTAGCCTAAAGTATAGAAAAAGGCCAACTTCCCTTTAACTACAGCACTGTCGACACATGTTGATGTTAAGTATGGGGCCAGGATATCATCGCGGGTTTTGTCAGATGGCGCTCCCCTTGTTCCCAGTTTGAGGACAAAGGAAAGCGCCCTGGGCGCCCATATGATCACCTAATCTGCCCCCTTCTATGGAGGTGAATATTTTTGGCTCAATTGTGTTCCGTTTTATATAAACATATATCCAATATATGTCGGGGGACTCCCAAACCCCCTTAACAGGGGATCTTCGCACTGCACCAATCTTTTCACCCTCCCAAATAGTAGATATCAAAAAGACACCAGTTCTCTCACAAGCACTCAAAATAGTTCCCAAAGTAATTTCCAAGTAATTAATTTATCTTCATATTCACTTACACCGAACCAAATGGAGGTCTTGGGCCTCGGTCTGACTTTTTGTCCAGATCAGGAAGCTGACGCCTTTGAAATTATAAAGGACGTCAATCTCTTTGCGAGAAAACTTACCTTTAAAATTATGTTTGACAAGGACCAAAGATGCTCTCCCATGGTATCCATGGGGGATGATCTCTGGCAGAATAAAACAATTAGAGAAATTCAGGCAATTAATGATTTAATGGAATTATGGGAAGAGGGTAACCCATTAGACGAGCCCCTTGAGGAACCCCAATTGGGCCCCGTGGATGAGATTTCCACGGAAATAATTTTCCCCCCACCAAACTTATATAAGCCAAAATCCAGAACCTTCCCCACCCTTCAGGGCAATCCCAACATCTGGGCTTTCACCCAACAAGTGACAAAGGAAATACAAAGTACCAACTGGAAAAAGTTAAAAAGAAATACCAATCTTAAACCATCACAACAAAAAGCCTTGACAGAATTAAAAAAGAATGAACAATTAGTGATAAAATCCTCGGATAAAGGAGGAAACATAGTGATAATGGATGTAAAAAACTACAAGCAGATGGTTATGAACCTTCTTTTAAATAAAAGTTGGTATCGCTCCATTCCTTTTGCACAGGTGAAATATGCAGAGACCAAATATTGCATACTTATAAATCGAGCATTCTGTGATAATTTGATAGATAAAAAAACGTGTGAATTTCTGATTATTGAAAAGCCGAGACTTCCCACGTTTTATGCACTACCAAAGGTGCACAAAGATCTAAAAAACCCCCCTGGCCGTCCTATTGTGTCAGGGATTGGGTGTCTCACAGAACCAGCTAGCCAGTTGGTAGATGATTACTTGAGGCCTCATGTAGGTTCCTTAAGTTCTTATATTCAAGATACTGCTGACCTACTTAGATCATTGGATGGCCTGTGTGTGCCATTGGGATCATGGCTAGTAGCTATAGACGTCGAGGCCCTCTATAACTCTATTCCCCATGTCAAGGGTGTCCAAGTGATAGAGGGCTTCCTTTTAGAGAGAGGACCAGGAGCCAAGCCCTATAACAATTTCATTAGGGAACTGTTATTCTTTATACTTACCAACAATATTTTTATATTCGACCGTTCCCACTACCTCCAGGTGCAGGGTGTGGCGATGGGGACCAAGTGTGCCCCATCGTACGCCAACCTGTACCTGGGGGGGTGGGAACGGGAGATTTTTTCGTCTCAATCAATGGAAATGTTTTTTGATAAGGTCTTGATTTGGCGACGCTTTATCGATGACATTTTTATGGTGTGGACTGGCTCTTTAGAAGAATTAACCTCCTTTATGTCTATATTGGCTGTAAACTCTTTCAATCTGAAGTTTACAATGATGTGTGATCAAAATTTGATAAACTTTCTTGACATTACGATTTATCTGAATCCTGATAATACTTTGGGATCCTCCCTATATAGAAAGCCTTCATCAGGCAATACCATCTTACATGCCAAAAGCTCTCATCCTAGAACTCTGGTACAAAACATACCGTATGGTCAATATCTACGAATTCGAAGAAATTGTAGCAAGGAAGCAGACTTTGAGAAGGAGGCATCAGCCCTCCAATCTCGGCTGATTGCTAGGGGATATAGCAGGTCAACCCTTAAAAAAGCCTATAAACGAGCAAAAAACAAAAATAGGAAAGATCTAATACATCCTAAAAAATCTCAAACCAAAGACCAAACGGTATGCCTAATTACCAGGTTCTCAGGTGAACACTATAAAGTAAGAAGGATCATTGAAAAATTCTGGCCACTGCTAGCAACTGACCAGACTATTTCAAAATATGTTAAGCCGTTCCCTCAAATTACATACAGGAAATCCAGATCTTTAAAAGACCAACTAGTACATAGTCACTTTGAAACTAAAAGGATTGAAAGTAGAAAGGGTTCTGCACCATGTGGTCACTGTGAGTATTGTAGGTTCATCTTAGATGTAACTGAATTAGTTTTGCCTAATGGAATCACCTACAGACCCAATTTTTTCTGTAACTGCCAGTCAATTGGCGTCATTTATTTGATGATCTGTGATTGTAAGGCCTTTTATGTTGGAAAGACGAAAAGGCCATTTTTTCATAGAATAAGAGACCATGTGTCTCTTATTAAGAAGAAAAAAATGGAGACTCCTATTAGCCGACACAGTGGCCTTTTTCACTCCTTCGATCTACATAAGATCAAATTTTTTGCCCTAGAATATATATCTATAAACGAAAGAGGTGGTGATGTGGATAAAAATCTCCTACAACGGGAAACCAGATGGATACATAGTTTAAGAGCAACTATGTACCCGGGGTTAAATGAGTCCATCAGCTTCAAACCCTTTCTATAGGATCTCAATAGTAATGCTGGTTATGTAAACTTTGTTCTAAACAACTCGAATGTTGTTTATCTATTATATTGTGTTTAACGATTTTTGTTGCCTATAGTGTAAAATGTAGATGGCTGAATATATATCCCTATCTATTCAGAGGGAAATGTTTCAATCCCAGTAAAATATATTGGATATATGTTTATATAAAACGGAACACAATTGAGCCAAAAATATTCACCTCCATAGAAGGGGGCAGATTAGGTGATCATATGGGCGCCCAGGGCGCTTTCCTTTGTCCTCAAACTGGGAACAAGGGGAGCGCCATCTGACAAAACCCGCGATGATATCCTGGCCCCATACTTAACATCAACATGTGTCGACAGTGCTGTAGTTAAAGGGAAGTTGGCCTTTTTCTATACTTTAGGCTACTTCCGCTTCCTGTATCAGGTTTGCGGCGCTTCCAGCCTGTCGGGGGCTCGTCCACTAGACTGGTTTGCAGTGGCCTGCAAACATCGGTGCGGCATTCTCCAGCATGATCGTCACATCCGGGTCAGCATAGCAAAGGGGGTGGATGCAGGAAATGACGCGCCCGCTCCTCCCATTGATTTGGCGCGAAATAGGCGTCCAATGGGAAGGAGGAGGGGAGATATATAGTCCAGAGCACAGTCTGGTTTAATTCAGTAACATGACCAACACCCTGGGGAAAAGACGTCTTGCGTTACTAGGCTAAGGTAATTAATGACTTGATACTGAATTATTGTTCTTATCCTATCTTTTTGGTCTAATAGGCTGTTAATTCAAAGTAGCAATCTTTATACATACATATATATTTTTTAATTTTCTTAGGAACTGGTTGCTTATACCGGTAAAAATATCTTAAGGTGGATCTAACCCAGATGTGGGAAAACAATAGGTAATCAATAGTCATAAATATATGGCAATTTTTGACTATATATAGAAATAAAAAATAAAAATTAAAACATAATAAAATAAGGTTATTTAACATCCTTATAATTAATAATTTTTTCTTCTCCCTTTCTTTGTGTCTCCATAGAGCGGATAGAAGTGGGGCGACAAGGGGTGATTTGGAGAGATTGGGATAATTTCCCTTTTTCTTCTCTACCACTCCTTTTTCTCCCCCTCATCCATCTCTTCGGTTGCTTGTTTTGAAATCAGTTTGATATATAGAAAGGTAAATATGGATGGGAAATATAAGATATAAGACGAAGTAAGTCAATATAAAAGATATTATAAGTTCTGACCAATACTCCTTTTCATAGTTTCCCCCAGATGATCCTCTGTTCTTTTGTTGGTGTGCTTCGGGTGGCTACTCGTGCCAGTATATTCTCCCTTCTATGATACACCAATAATCTTTCCTTTTGAGGTCTCCCTATGTGGCTCAACTTACTGGTTATCCGTCTTTTACCCTTTCTTTATGATCATACCAACAAATTTACAGGTAAAGCATATATATATAATATGGGGTAAAACTGAACTGAGATTGGAAATATCCTTCTGGGTGGATTTGGTTTTCAGTCATCTCTAAATACAACTATATTTTTTGTGTTTTTTGTGTCTTTAACTTTGATAATAGATTGAACAAATTATGTTGTATTTATTTTCCTTTTTTATTCTCAGCAATTGCATGACACTACTCCTGAAGAAGCCAAAAACTGGCGAAACATGTTGAGTTAATCTGTCTATATGCATGTTGGAAATTTTAAATATGTTTATTCGATGGCTCATGTATTTAATGTACATATGAGAAAATATATCTTTCTATGAAAATGTCTTTGTAATAAAATCATATTTTAAATAGAACATTGTGTAGTTGTTGCACCTTAAAAGTCCCATACTCTCCATACCTATACTTAGTTTACAAATTAAGGGATGTGGTGCCTATGAGATACAGGTGATAGGTATTATCTTCAAATTTTCCGACTGATGTACTGTGGATCATCACTGATGTTCTATGGATCATCCCTGATGTACTATAGATCATCACTGATGTACTATGGACCATCACTGGTGTACTATGGATCATCACTGGTGTACTATGGATCATCACTGGTGTACTATGGACCATCCCTGATGTACTGTGGATCATCACTGATGTACTGTGGATCATCACTGATGTACTGTGGATCATCACTGATGTACTATAGTTCATCACTGATGTACTATGGGCCATCACTGGTGTACTATGGATCATCACTGGTGTACTATGGATAATCACTGATGTACTATGGATAATCACGGATGTACTATGGACCATCCCTGATGTAATATGGACCATCCCTGATGTACCGTGGATCATCATTGATGTACTGTGGATCATCACTGATGTACTATAGATCATCACTGATGTTCTATGGGCCATCACTGGTGTACTATGGGCCATCACTGGTGTACTATGGATCATCACTGGTGTACTATGGACCATCACTGATGTACTATGGACCATCACTGATGTACTGTGGATCATCACTGATGTACTGTGGATCATCACTGGTGTACTATGGATCATCACTGGTGTACTATGGATCATCACTGGTGTACTATGGATCATCACTGATGTACTATGGATCATCACTGATATACTGTGGACCATCCCTGATGTACTGTGGATCATCACTGATGTACTGTGGATCATCACTGATGTACTGTGGATCATCACTGATATACTGTGGACAGTGTCATCTTAAGAGCATTATAGGCCCCCGGGCAATACATTGCAATGGGGCCTTGTCTACACAATCACGCACAAGAATTTTTTACTGACAAAAATCATGACATTTTCTGGCAGAACCACATTTTTTATTGGCACTGCAAAAATGTACCTAAAATTACAGTTTTCAGTGCCAAACAGTGCAAATGTCAGTATTTAAACTTTACACATATAGATCGTGCTATTAGCAATGTGTTTAAGTTAAACAAAAGTAAAAAAAAAACATTTCTTTATTGACATGAAGGTTAGGTTACTATAACCCAGCCAGCACAGAGTTTCCTCTTACATCAGAGTCTACAGGATTCCCCCTTACAGTGAAAGGGAACTCTTATGTAAAGGGGAACGCTGCAGATCATGATGTAAGGGGAAACGCTGATGTAAGGGGGGCTCTGGTGACCAGAGACCACCTTATATCAGAGTCCACTGCTTTCTCTTTACATCAGAGTTCCCACTTACATCAGAGCAACAGAACACCCCCGATCTCTTTGTGCAAGCTGCACAGTCAGCCAGACAGCTACTCACAGTACGACACTGACCAGGGCACTCCGTGTCTATACTGGCTGGTGGCTGGGCAGGTTACAGGCTCACGAAAACCGGCACTGCCGACAGGGGTCCGACTCCGCCACACTCTGCTTCACGCTTGCTGTGCTGTCTGCTCTGACAACTCTACTCTGTCCATTCACCTTCAGCGCCTCCTGCTTTTTTTTTAAGTCTGGCGGGTGTGGCTAACGTCATCATCGGCGGACAGACAGAGGCAGCACTCGTGGAGGATCGGATCTTCTCGGCGATTTCCGCAAACTGCGCATGCACAGTTCTGACCTGCCACTTCCCACCATTTTTTACTGGGGTCGCTGGGCAGCCGGTGGGGCCCCCCAGGCAAATGTGGCGCCCGGGCAACTGCCCAGTGTGCCCAATGGAAAAGATGGCCCTGACTGTGGATCATCACTGATGTACTATAGATCATCAATGATGTACTATGGGCCATCACTGGTGTACTATGGGCCATCACCGGTGTACTATGGATCATCACCGATGTACTATGGATCATCACCGATGTACTATGGATCATCACCGATGTACTATGGATCATCACTGATGTACTATAGATCATCACTGATGTACTATGGGCCATCACTGGTGTACTATGGGCCATCACTGGTGTACTATGGGCCATCACCGGTGTACTATGGATCATCACCGATCTACTATGGATCATCACTGATGTACTGTGGATCATCACTGATGTACTGTGGATCATCACTGATTTACTGTGGATCATCACTGATGTACTGAGGATCATCACTGATGTACTGAAGATCATCACTGATTTACTATGGATCATCACTGATGTACTGTGGATCATCACTGATGTACTATAGATCATCACTGAAGTACTATGGATCATCACTGATGTACTATGGATCATCACTGATGTATTATGGATCATCACTGATGTACTATGAGCCATCACTGATGTACTATGGATCATCACTGATGTACTATGGATCATCACTGATGTACTATGAGCCATCACTGATGTACTATGGATCATCACTGATGTACTGTGGATCATCACTGATGTACTGTGGACCATCCCTGATGTACTGTGGATCATCACTGATGTACTGAGGATCATCACAGATGTACTGAGGATCATCACTGATGTACTGTGGATCATCACTGATGTACTATGGGCCATCACAGGTGTACTATGGATCATCACTGATGTACTATGGACCATCCCTGATGTACTGTGGATCATCACTGATGTACTGTGGATCATCACTGATGTACTGTGGATCATCACTGGTGTACTATAGATCATCACTGATGTACTATGGGCCATCACTAGTGTACTATGGATCATCACTGATGTAATGTGGATCATCACTGATGTACTATGGACCATCCCTGATGTACTATGGACCATCCCTGATGTACTGTGGATTATCACTGATGTACCGTGGATCATCACTGATGTACTGAGTATCATCACTGATGTACTGTGGATCATTACTGATGTACTGTGGATCACTGATGTACTGAGGATCATCACTGATGTACTATGGATCATCACTGATGTACTGTGGATCATCACTGATGTACTATGAGCCATCACTGATGTACTATGAGCCATCACTGATGCACTATGAGCCATCACTGATGTACTATGGATCATCACTGGTGTACTATGGATCATCACTGATGTTCTGTGGATCATCACTGATGTACTATAGATCATCACTGATGTACTATGGGCCATCACTGGTGTACTATGGATCATCACTGATGTACTATGGATCATCACTGATGTACTATGGATCATCACTGATGTACTATGAGCCATCACTGATGTACTATGGATCATCACTGGTGTACTATGGATCATCACTGATGTACTGTGGACCATCCCTGATGTACTGTGGATCATCACTGATGTACTGTGGATCATCACTGATGTACTGTGGATCATCACTGATGTACCGTGGATCATCACTGATGTACTGAGGATCATCACTGATGTACTATGGGCCATCACGGGTGTACTATGGATCATCACTGGTGTACTATGGATCATCACTGGTGTACTATGGACCATCCCTGATGTACTATGGACCATCCCTGATGTACTATGGACCATCCCTGATGTACTGTGGATCATCACTGATGTACTGTGGATCATCACTGATGTACTGTGGATCATCACTGGTGTACTATGGATCATCACTGATGTACTGTGGACAATCCCTGATGTACTGTGGATCATCACTGATGTACTGTGGATCATCACTGATGTACTGAGAATCATCACTGATGTACTGAGGATCATCACTGATGTACTATGGATCATCACTGATGTACTGTGGATCATCACTGATGTACTGTAGATCATCACTGATGTACTGTGGATCATCACTGATGTACTGTGGATCATCACTGATGTACTGTGGATCATCACTGATGTTCTATGGATCATCACTGATGTACTATAGATCATCACTGATGTACTATGGGCCATCACTGGTGTACTATGGATCATCACTGATGTACTGTGGACCATCCCTGATGTACTGTGGATCATCACTGATGTACTGTGGATCATCACTGATGTACTGAGGATCATCACTGATGTACTATGGATCATCACTGATGTACTATGAGCCATCACTGATGTACTATTGATCATCACTGATGTACTATGGATCATCACTGATGTACTATGGATCATTACTGATGTACTATGAGCCATCACTGATGTACTATGGATCATCACTGATGTACTGTGGACAATCACTGATGTACTGTGGACCATTCCTGATGTACTGTGGACCATTACTGATGTACCGTGGATCATCACTGATGTACCGTGGATCATCACTGATGTACCGAGGATCATCACTGATGTACCGAGGATCATCACTGATGTACTATGGGCCATCACGGGTGTACTATGGATCATCACTGGTGTACTATGGATCATCACTGATGTACTATGGACCATCCCTGATGTACTATGGACCATCCCTGATGTACTATGGACCATCCCTGATGTACTATGGACCATCCCTGTTGTACTGAGGATCATCACTGATGTACTATAGATCATCACTGATGTACTATGGGCCATCACTGGTGTACTATGGATCATCACTGATGTACTGTGGATCATCACTGGTGTACTATGGACCATCACTGATGTACTATAGATCATCACTGATGTTCTGTGGATCATCACTGATGTACTGAGGATCATCACTGATGTACTGAGGATCATCACTGATGTACTGAGGATCATCACTGATGTACTATGGATCATCACTGATGTACTATGAGCCATCACTATGTACTATGGATCATCACTGATGTACTATGGATCATCACTGATGTACTATGGATCATCACTGATGTACTGATGGTTGCTGGAACCGATCAAACCTTGGGGCTGCGGACTAAAAAAATTGTCATGTGTAACAATCTACAAAAAAACAATACAAACCAAATCACGGCAATGCTGACATTGTGCTCTATTTCGCGTTTTGTCTTAAAGTGGAGCTCCACCCTAAATAGCAACTTTTGCTATTTGGAACCCTCCCCCCCTCCGGTGTCACAATTGGCACCTTTCAGGGGGGAGGGGGGTGAAGATACCTGTCTAAGACAGGTATTTTCACCCACATCCGGGAGTCCTGTCTCCGGGAATCTGCGGGAGTTACGTCACTTCCCGCAGACTTCCCTTGGTGTTCTGGGAGACACTCGGCTCCCAGAACACAGGAGCACCAATCAGAACGGCGCAGCGCGACTCGCGCATGCGCCGTAGGGAACCGGGCATGAAGCCGCAGGGCTTCACTTCCTGGTTCCCTCAGCGAGGATGGCGGAGGGAGCAGCAGAGCGACGAGCGGTCGCTCGTCCTCTGCTGCGGACGTCGCTGGACTCCAGGACAGGTAAGTGTCCAAATATTAAAAGCCAGCAGCTGCTGTAGCTGTAGCTGCTGGCTTGAATTTTTTTTTTCCGGTGGAGCAACCCCTTTAATTAGGGTATTGCAAGTGTCTTGAACAATACTGTTTGAATTTTATCCAGAAGTATGGCTATATTTTATAATCTCTCGCAGGTTAAGTCAGCCATCTTATTTTCCTGCATCTAAACATCTAATGTAAGCCTTTCACTGTTTAAAGTTTATTGCTTGTTTAAACGGTATGTAACGATCTACAACAAACGAATACAAATCATCATCATCACCATCACCATTCATCCTCCAGGTCAAGACGCGACATTCCGTCTAGGACCCATCATCACAGGGTACGTTCACATCCCCCCTCTAAGTATAGGAGATGTTCCCATTCCTCCTCAAGTCACCGCTACAACACTGCCACAACACTGTAAGCCCTCACAGTTACTCTTGGTGGGCGCTGGAACGCCCTGCTGTGAACTATTATATCAGGAATTGTAATTACATGCCATTGTTGAACAGTGGTAGGAAAAATTGGGCCTTTGGTGGTGGTGCTGGTGCTACAACACTGTAAGCCCTCACAGTTACTCTTGGTGGGCGCATGAATGGGCCCTGCTGTGAATTATTATATCAAGAATTGTAATTGCATGCCCCTGTTGAACAGGGGCGGAAAAATTGGGCCTTTGGTGGTGGTGTTGCCACAACACTGTAAGCCCTCACAGTTACTCTTGGTGGGCGCAGGAATGGGCCCTGCAGTGAATTATTAGCTCAAGAATTGTAATTGCATGCTCCTGTTGAACAGGGGCAGAAAAATTGGGCCTTTGGTGGTGGTGGTGGTGGACGGTGTTGCCACAACACTGTAAGCCCTCACAGTTACTCTTGGTGGGCACAGGAATGGGCCCTGCTGTGAATTATTAGACCAAGAATTTTAATTACACGCCCCTGTTAAACATGGGCTGAAAAATTGGGCCTTAGGCACTGGTGCTGGTGCCACAACACTGCAACCCCTCACAGATACTGTACTTGGAGCACAGCAATGATCCCTGTTGCAAAGTATTGCATCAAAAATTTTAATTACACGCCCCTGTTAAACAGGGGCTCAAAAATTGGGCCTTAGGCACTGGTGCTGGTGCCACAACACTGCAACCTCTCCCAAATACTCTAGTTGGAGTGCAGGAATGAGCCCTGCTGCAAAGCATTGCAAAAAAAATTGTAATTTCATGCCCATGTTAAACAGGGGCTGAAAAATTGGGCCTTAGCCACTGGTGGCGGCACCCAGAAACAAAAATGTTCTTCCAAGCTATCATCAGGTTTATTGAGGAGGAAGAGGATAGTCAGTCAACATAACAGGACAGTCACTCAGCATCAGCATAGGCAGTCTTGAAGGGATGTGACATTTCAAAATTAATTATTCTGTTACATCAGCTTCAGGTGCCTGGTAGCTGGTGGTGATCCAAGACTGATTTATCTTTATGAAGGTCAGTCGATCAACCGAGTCGGTGGACAGGCGCACCCTGTGATCGGTGACAAAGCCTCCAGCAGCACTGAATGTGCGTTCCGAAAGAACGCTGGATGCAGGACAGGCCAGTAGCTCAATTGCATACTGTGCAAGCTCTGGCCAGTGATCCATCCTCAAGACCCAGTAAGCCAGAGGATTTTCAGTGGGAAAGTCTGACCTTGCCCCTAGGTATTCCTGCACCATGTATATCAGACGCTGGCGATGGTTGCTGGAACCAATCATACCTTGGGGCTGCGGACTAAAAAATTGTCTGAACGCATCGGTCAGACGGCCACCTTCTCCACCGCTCCTTCTGCTACTGACCAAAGCCTCAGCAACTCGTTGTCCAGGACCAGGAGTTTGTATCCTCCCAGTCTCTGGGAACGCGTTGCACAGACCTTTCTGCAAGGCCTCCCGGAGATGTCTCATCCTCTGCTCCCTCTGCGACGGCAAGATAAGGTCCGAACCTTACCCTTGTACCGTGGAACCTTGATCCGAAGAATAGGAGGATCCTTCCGCAGACTTTGCAGGATCAGGGAGGCCATGCAGCGTAGGTTAGCTGAGGCATTCAGTCCGGAGTCCTCTGGGTCACTAAGGATGACATGATCCGCAGCCACCTCCTCCCAGCCACGTACAAGTTCACGGGTTTCTTGGGACTGTAAATCATCCCTAAAAGACTGCTGCTGTTGATGCTGAGTGCCAGGCTCCACCTCCATGCTGACACAATCCTCCTCCTCCTCCTCCTCCTCGTCCTCTTCCTGTGTGATGGGTGGGACAGAAGTAACACTGTCTGGGTAAAGGGGGCCTTGAGAGGCAAGGAAGTCCTCCTCTTCCTGCCTCTGTTCTGCCTCAAGTGCCCTGTCCATTATTCCACGCAGCGTATGCTCCAACAGGTGGACAAGAGGTACAGTGTCACTGATGCATGCACTGTCACTGCTCACCATCCTCGTGGCCTCCTCAAATGGTGCCAGGACAGTGCATGCATCCCTGATCATGCCCCACTGGCATGGTGAAAAAAAACCGAGCTCCCCTGACCCTGTCCTGGTGCCGTAGTCGCACAGGTACTCATTGATGGGCCAAAATCCAAAAGGTATTGCTCTCAGTCCTTTCTTTTCATTTGGCTGCCACAGACTCCAAGATATGGTACCATTCTGCTCCACTACATCCAGCTGAAATGGTACTCCTTGTCTCACAGGTCCCAATCCCTGATGCTGCAAAATAGCTTCTTTAGCAGCCAGGAATGCAGTCCGCTGCTCTGAACCCCATGAGAACTCAGTCTTTTTTCTGGTGACATTGTATATAGGCCTCAGAATCAGTCCAAGATGTGGGATGAACGATCTCCAGAAACCCACAACTCCAATGAACTTCTGTGCCTCCTTTTTTTGGTAGTAGGGGGCAACAGCGCCTGGATAGTTTGCACAACTGTCTCTGGAATCTTCCTCTGTGGCCCAGTCAACATCATTCCTAGGAATTTCACCTCTGTGGCAGGTCCTTGGACTTTGTCTCTGTTGATAGCCCATCCTCTCTTCTCCGAGTGCTGTATCAGCAGGTGCAGTGCTTCAGTTACATCTTCTTTTGTCCCAGAGATCATGATGTCATCAATGTAGTGAAACACAGCGACTTTCAAATTCAGGGTACTTAAATCTCGGGCAATCAGTCCATGACAAATCGTTGGAGAATGAAGATAGCCTTGCGGAAGGACAGTGAAAGTGTACTGGCGGCCGTTACACACCATAGCAAACTGGTCTTGACAATCTGGGTCTATCAAAATTGAAAAGAAAGCATTAGCCAGGTCTATCACAGCATGATATTCTCCTGCACCTTTAGCAATTTTCTCAACAATTGAGATCATATCTGGTACAGCTGACTTCAATGGAGGTGCCACTTTGTTTAGACCTCTGTAATCCACAGTCATTCTATATGTCCCATCAGGTTTCTTTACTGGGAACACCGGAGACGAGAAAGGACTTACAGCAGGTCTAAGGATCCCTACTCTCAACAGTTCTTGAATAGTCTCCCCAATTTCTTTGTGGCCTCCAGGAAGTCTGTACTGCTTGAGACAGACTGGAGGAATGTAGACAGGGGTCCATTTCACATGACCTCTGACCACAGCCTTCACCGCCCTTACCAGATACGCTTTATCAGGATACCCAAATGTGAATGTACCTCTTTCAGTCTGAATTGACTGACCTTGAAGTACATCCATCCCAAGAATATTTTCGGGTAACTCTGATATTAAAACATTTGTCATAAATCCTGATCCCTTACCAATAGCCAATTTCACCCGTATCCTAACTGCTGGTGTAGTTTGCCCTCCCAAACTTTCTACATAAATCAATTCTCCTTTGTGATGGGAAGGATTTCCTTGCAAAAGTGTAACTTCGGCTCCACTATCAACTAAAGCCATTACATGTGTAGAAGATGACTGCCCCAACCATACAGTGACAGGTGCATATGGGCGTCGGTCTCCTGCTGTCACTGCCCTCACTGCTATTACAGGAGACTCACCTTCCCTTCATAAAGGATAAGGAACCTCCCAATCCCCTTTTCTGATTCTCTCTAACTCCACCCCAGGATAAAGGGATTTGGGTTTGGGTTCATGTTCAGTTTTGGGAATTGGTTTGGGGCTAACAGGAGGGGTCTGTTCTGTTTCCTCTAAGTCTAGGCTGATGTTATCTTCACTAGGAGTAGTGTTTCTAACCCTGAGTTTTCCCTACTAAATGTTTCCACCTCTTCAGCATTTCTGCAGTAGAAATGCCATCTATCTCATCTTTGGGTACTCCTGCCTTTAATAGATCCACCCACATTTCTTTCCTAGAAACAACTAGCCTGGTTTTCTCTCCACCTTCTGTCTTCTCTACCCCATTCCGTTTCTTCTCTGTTCTTTTCTGCTTGTATTCTTCCTGTCTGGCCTTGACCTTATCTACTGCCCTGACAGGTTTTGTTTTAGTCTCCTCTATCTCCCCCAACTGGCTTAAAAGGGTTGTGGCTTCATGAATCTTGCTGTTAAATCCCAGGCCTCCCAACAAGGACAATAATGGAGCCCTGAGATTAAATGGCGCAGACTTCATCAGCTTAGAGCGCAGAGCAGACGTAAAGGGTTCCATATCTGGACCTATCCATTCTGGAAATGTATTTAATCCGGTTATACAGCCCATCTCACGTAACCTGGAAATACCCTCTCCTATTGATCTCCAGGAGTAGGTATTTTCCAGGTCAGTAGGACTAGCGTATACTCGGACTATTCCATCTCTCACAAGGTCTAACAGTGAAAAATTCACACTAAACTCTCTGGCTTTTCACATTGCCTGACGCAATTGTGGATCATGGGTTAACACTCCCATAGCCACTGCTTCCTTACCTGACAAAACAACACTGTCCGCCCCTTCATCCCATAAGTGTAGGAGCCAACTCAATAGGGGCTCCCCAGACCTTTGTTTGTATTGTTTTGCCAGCTCATGGAGTTCAGTTTGTGAAAACTCCCATACTTCTTCAAATTCAACATCTCTGGGGTTGCGATAATGCACCTCCCCATCTGCCATATCCTCTCTATCATGTTGCCGTTTCCTATGCTTAGTAATGAGAGGTCTGGCATACTTTTTCTTTCCCAATAGCAGATCATCCTCTGAAATATCAAACTCTATCTCCTCATCCTCACTATCATTTGAGGAGAACACATCCTCACAATCCCAATTTTGGGATGTGACAATGGCACGTACCCTGGCTTTACTAACAGGTTTACGCCCCTTCCTTTTCCCTAAGACATTAATTGATTTGGTCATGAGGGCTGCACACCGCTCTTGCAAATCATCAGCCCGACTAGCGGTTGAACGTACACACTCTGAAGCAACTGCTAGCTGGTCTTTTAATACCTTAACTTCTGCCTCTGACTTCTCCCTTCTATGTGATTCAGTATAGAGAGCATGGAGGAAGTACCAACCCACTGTGGACACTGTCCTCTTCTCTTTCTTACTTAAATCCAACCCCTTAAGGCTCAAATCTACAAAATGATCTGAGACTTTATCACCCCAAGTCAGCTTCAAGGGAGAAGCATACTTCACAAATTCATTAGCAAGAGGCTCCCACTCATTATTTCTGGCCCAGATAGGTAAGCTGCACACTTTCTTCTGGTCACCAGAACCCTCTGCAGCCTTGCTTTTCCTAAACAGCTTATGCAGCATTTTACCTAGCACAAGCTACACAACACACTACAGAAAAACAAGTCTGCTTCAATTGAATTATAGCACAGATCCCGGACGAGCCCCCAAATGTTTCGCTTGCGTTTATCTAGCAAGGTTACTCTGTGGTATAACAAGGAAGCTGAGACTTCTGCAGTGTGTAAATGTGCTTTTATTATACAAGATGCTGTACATACAAAACTATTACAATATTAGGACTAAAATACAAGACTGACAGATCTCTATAACAAGCAAAATGCCTAGCAAATAGAACAGCCTATGGTCTATAACTACAAATACATTTAAAGGTTACTTATCTTCGATTACTCGTGATCTCCATTGGCAATAATTCTTCTTGGAGACCAGGTTCTGTTCTTCTTCATGAGTGGCTTCTCACTGATCTTACAGCAACATGGTGTGTCCCTGTCCTACTAGCTTATGCCTCCTTTTATGTGTGTCAGGCTGTTTACCATTGTTATCAAAACTGTAGCTGTATTTCAACAATAGCATTGAATACAACAATGCTATCTACCTATTGTCTACTCAAAACAAACCTGTAAGTAATCTAAACAGATATTCTTTCAGTTTGAGAGCTGAAAGAAATCTCTAACAAGTAATGTCTTACTTGTTTACTGTGGCTATAGAGACATTAGCATATTGAATACAACAATGGTATCTAACCTATTGTCTACTCAAACCAAAAACCTGTAATCTAAACTGTCATTCTTTCAGTTTGAGAGCTGAAAGAAATCTCAAACGAGTAAAACATTTGTTTGAGAAATCTACTCAAACCAAAATACTGACAGTAATCTGACCAACCCACTATTGTAAAATTGTCCCATGTATCCTATGTCTGATTAATATAATTAAAAATCATATTTTTAATAAACGCAATACATTCCGCCCTATGATTTTTTATTTTTTCTCTCTCAGACCACACACAGAAAATCTCTTCATTACTAAAATCTCAATATACACATGAATTTTCCTTAAATGCAACCCCTCCCATATTTCTGTCACTGGGAAGGTGTTTCAGTCTTTGGATAAAAGTTCTTTAGAAAGTCCATTCTAAAGTTCTTTAGAAACAAGTCCAGGCTCGAAATACATCAAAGGCCTTGTTCTCCACAGCTCTTGCGATCTTCCGTCATTCTTTCCATCATGTAACCACTTTTATCTGGTCTTCCTATGGATCAAATCGGAGACAGCCTGTGGAGTGGAAAACAAAGCGGATTATCTGTTCCTTCTAATAATACATAAACAGTAGATCCTGGCCCTTCAGCTACAATCTCTCCTCTAAATGGCTTATTGCCTGGATATCTGACCAATACTTTGCCACCTGCCTGTATGCACCCCTGACCCTCCCAAAGAACATCAATAGGGAGGAGAGGAAATATACTGATATTTCCCAGAAAATCACTGCTGTTTATTTTGGAAGGTTTGATGTTATGTAGCCTCACTTTCCACTCTTGCTGAGAAGTATCCACTAACCAGTCAGAGTCCCAGCCACTGTCTTGAAGCTCATCTGCCAATGCAAATATAACTTTAAACCTTCCTGCCAGATTCCCTCTCATTCCTAGATAGGCTTCAGCTTCAGATACGTCACTCTTTGTTTCTATGTCATGGGAAGCAGTAACATGGTATCTGTTAAACCCTGTTCTTTTAGGAACCTTACATAAACACTGAACTCTGTACTCCAGCTGTGGAATCTGTGCCTCAGCCCCTACCATCCTCTCATATGGTGTGCTTTTGGCTATTGGCCTAGAATTTAACAACATGACTGCCTGTGTGAGGACCCGATCCCACCCCCTTATTGTATGTGTGGGTGTAATTTTGCGTATCTGGTCCTTCAATAGCCCGTTGTATCTTTCAATCAAACCAGCTGCCTATGGATGGTATGGGATGTGGCACAACCAGTACACTCCAGAATCTTTGGCCCGCTGCTGTACTGTTAATCCGGTGAAGTGTGAGCCATTATCACTTTGGACTTGTTTGGGACAACCATAAGCAACGACAAGTTTCTGAAGCAGTTGAATCGTTGCGGCTTGATCTGCACGTTTGCAAGGATGAACAAGCATAAGTCCTGAATAGGTGTCCACTGCAGTGCAACAATATCTCAGTCCATTGTTTCCCCGGGGCAGGGGACAGATGAAGTCAATCTGCCAGATCTCTGCAGGCCTCTCACCCCTCTTAATCGACCCAGCGGAGTACTTTTGCAATGGCCATTGTCGCACTTCTCCACACACTGTACAGTTCCCTATTACAGTCTTTATCATGTCCATGGATATAGGCAATCCTCTCTGCTGTGCCCATTTATATGTTGATTTCTGCCCTAAATGTCCAGATTGCTTGTGGGCCCAGTTGGCCAAGTTCATCAAAACAGGATCAATTGGCACAACTGCCTTCACTTTTGCGATTTCATCTGCAACTCTGTTATAGTTCTCAAAGCCTGGTACTAGGGGCACATGTGCATCAACATGCCCCACTTTTATGGTGTGGGAGTGAGCTTCCTTCCAGATGTAGTCCCAGACTTCCTTGCCTCCCCACTCATTCTCATCTGAGAATTTCAAAACGCACGGCAACCCGCACAGAAATCACGTTTTGAAAATAAGCAGCAATGTGTATTGCGCTTCTGTTACCATTTAGGCTGCATTCACATATGCACATTTCTGAACATATGGCAACCTGCAGAGAAAACACTATGCCAAAATTTTTAGGAACACACATCACACTTACCTTGTCATTATGGTGATGCAAGCGTCGTGACGTTTGTCTGCAGCACATTTTTGGAATGTGTGTATTTCTGTGCACATTTTGTCACTTGGGAAATAAAAACGCATCTGCTTACCAGGGCCATCTTTTCCATTGGGCACGCTGGGCAGTTGCCCGGGGGCCACACTTGCCTGCGGGGCCCCACCGGCTGCCCAGCGACCCCAGTAAAAAATGGTGGGAAGCGGCGGGTCAGAACTGTGCATGCGCAGTTTGCGGAAATCGCAGAGAAGATCCGATCCCTCCACGAGTGCTGCCTCTGTTTGTCCGCCGATGATGACGTTAGCCACACCCGCCAGACTTAAAAAAGCAGGAGGAGCTGAGGGTGAATGGACAGAGTACAGTTGTCAGAGCAGACAGCACAGCAGGCTTGAAGCAGAGTGTGGCGGAGTTGGACCCCTGTCGGCAGTGCCGGTTTTCGTGAGCCTGTAACCTGCCCAGCCACCAGCCAGTACAGACACGGAGTGCCCTGGTCGGTGTCGTACGGTGAGTGGCTGTCTGGCTGACTGTGCAGCTTGCACAAAGAGATCGGGGGGTGGTCTGTTGCTCTGATGCAAGTGGGAACTCTGATGTAAAGAGAAAGCAGTGGACTCTGATATACTGTAAGTTGGTCTCTGGTCACCATAGCCCCCCCTTACATCAGCGTTTCCCCTTACATCATGATCTGCAGCGTTCCCCTTTACATAAGAGTTCCCTTTCACTGTAAGGGGGAATCCTGCAGACTCTGATGTAAGAGGAAACTCTGTGCTGGCTGGGTTATAGTAACCTAACCTTCATGTCAATGAATAAATGTTTTTTTTTTTTTACTTTTATTTAACTTAAACACATTGCTAATAGCACGATCTATATGTTTATAGTTTAAATACTGACATTTGCACTGCTTGGCACTGAAAACTGTCATTTTAGGTACCTTTGTGCAGTGCCAGTAAAAAACGTGGTTCTGCCAGTAAATGTCATGATTTTTGTCAGTAAAAAATTCTTGTGCGTGATTGTGTAGACAGGGCCCCAGTGCACCGTATTTCCCGGGGGCCTATAATGCTCTTAAGATGACACTGCTGCTTACTGCGCTTGGGGTGTGAAACAATGAGGCTGCATTCATATCCGTACATTTCCCCATCTCAAGCTGCATGCTCTGGAATGCATATTGGAAACGTCCTGCAAATGTGTATAGCACTTGCATTACCATAATGGCAATGCGAGGACGATATGGGTTTGCAGCACGTTTTCGAAACGCCCGCCAGAGCACACATTTTGCCTGATAAATGAGGTCAGTCACAGGCCAGGAAAGAGAGTGGGGGGCTCCACCCATGGTAACAGGATGTATTACCCCCCCAGCATGAATGACAGTTATTGCAACAATATCCCATAGCACTGAACCCATTCACTTGAAAGGCCTGCCACACAGCAAATAACACAAAGTAACTCTGAAACCTTTCCGGACATTGAGAGTCATGCATTTTGTCAGTGCACTTTTTGTAGAGCGGCAAAGCACGCATCTGCCGCTAACTGTGACTGGGGTGTCATTAGCACTTGGGCTGTATTCACATCTGCGTGTCCCTGAACGCGAAATTTGTGCTTTGGTGCACATTTAAGAAACGTCCTGCCAATACTCATTACACGCTTGCACCATCATCATGGCAACACAAGCACGATGTGCGTTTGCAGAATGTTTCTAAAATGTGCGCCAAAGCGTGCATTTACAGTGAGGGTTTTGGTGCTTTCACGTGCATGCAGTCTAATAAATCACACCACAGTCAAGGTTAGCATGCCATTATGGTGACTTGAGCGATATTACAGTAAACAGATGCATGTTCCATAGGAAACCATGTTAAATGGACTGAAGTGCAAATCTGCAAAAAGCACTAAAACTGCATAGGTGTGAATCCAGCCTAAAATAGTATTAAACCATCACCCTCCTTAACTTATAAAAAATATGAGGCACATTACAAACAACATCTCAGCACAAGCTATGAAGATGTATGCTCCTATCAACTGTACATTCTATCTATCCCATTTATATTCCAAAATCCACTAACAGTTGACTACCTAAAATCATAAAAAAACATCAATTATACATTCCCCATTAAGTTACAGTAATATAAAAAAAGTTCTTACCTAGAAACAGTGCCATTTGCTTAAAATTTTTCTTTAATTGCATAGGGGAGGGGGGAGGGGAGGGAGGAACACTTATTTTCCTTCAAAGCTTTCATTGCGTGACATTTCCAAAGTAACCTGCTGCTGTGCTGCCGAGCAGCCCTTCTCTCCTCTATGCATCTCTGGAGATTGATAAACTCAGCCCGGGATAGTTTTTCAGAGCATGTCATTTCCAAAGTAACCTGCTGCTGCGCTGCTGAGCAGATTTCACAACTGCAGATCACTGGACACTTTGATACATTTTTAATAAGTCACAACACAGGGGGAGGGCAGGAGGTTAGAAAAAGGTCACTGCACATCATCAAGCATTGTGATTTTGCATGCTCTAAATCGAAGCTGGCCATACATCATACAATCTTACTGTACACTTTTCCTTTAGATTGACAATAAAAAAAAAAAAAAAAAAATAGGAGGGGAAAACCTAAACAACACTTTCAATTCAGATCCAATCAGGAAGACCCTTGCACTGCATAGCTGAAACTAAATCTAAAGGAGATTGTACAAGAGGATTGTATAATGTATGGCCAGCTTAAGGTTCAGTTCACAACATTGGAGCATGCGCGTGGTTCTGTGCGTTTCTGGTATGGATGAGCCCGATGTTCGAGTCAAAGGCAATTTGTATCCAATCAGGCCCTTACACTACACAATTGAAGGTAAATCTAGAGATTTGCTAGTAGACTGCAGGAAAACCAGCCAAGAACAAAAACAATACGTAGGGAAATAAATGCTAATAGGCTGCCGGAAATCAGCAGAGAAAAAAAAAAACATGGAGGGGTATAAATGCCAATAGACTGCAGGAAATCAGCTAAAGAAAAATATATGAAGGAAATAGATGCTAATAAATTGCAGGAAATGAGCAGAGGAAAATAAATATGGAGGCAATAGATGCTAACTGCAGGGAAATAGCAGTGCCAAAAAAAAAAAAAAAACGGATTTCTCCATTCACAAAAGCAAGGCGACATGTCAAATCGCATGCCAAATCGGCGGCTATTGCCGGCAATGGCACCCTCCGAAAACCCAAAAGTAGTTCCTGTTCTACCTTTGGGGATGATTTGAAGAGACATCTGTGCATGAACCCGCACAGATGTCTGTCAAATCGGCCCTGAAGTTGGACTGCATTGCCAGCTAGAAATCGTGCAAATCAGTCATCTTTAGTCTTTAGCAATTTTAGCAATTTTCTCAACAATTGAGATCATATCTGGTACAGCTGACTTCAATGGAGGTGCCACTTTGTTTAAACCTCTGTAATCCACAGTCATTCTATATGTCCCATCAGGTTTCTTTACTGGGAACACCGGAGACGAGAAAGGACTTACAGCAGGTCTAAGGATCCCTACTCTCAACATTTCTTGAATAGTCTCCCCAATTTCTTTGTGGCCTCCAGGAAGTCTGTACTGCTTGAGACAGACTGGCTTCTCTGGTGGAGGAATGTAGACAGGGGTCCATTTCGCATGACCTCTGACCACAGCCTTCACCGCCCTTACCAGATACGCTTTATCAGGATACCCAAATGTGAATGTACCTCTTTCAGTCTGAATTGACTGACCTTGAAGTACATCCATCCCAAGAATATTTTCGGGTAACTCTGATATTAAAACATTTGTCATAAATCCTGATCCCTTACCAATAGCCAATTTCACCCGTATCCTAACTGCTGGTGTAGTTTGCCCTCCCAAACCTTCTACATAAATCAATTCTCCTTTGTGATGGGAAGGATTTCCTTGCAAAAGTGTAACTTCGGCTCCACTATCAACTAAAGCCATTACATGTGTAGGAGAAGATGACTTCCCCAACCATACAGTGACAGGTGCATATGGGCGTCGGTCTCCTGCTGTCACTGCCCTCACTGCTATTACAGGAGACTCACCTTCCCTTCATAAAGGATAAGGAACCTCCCAATCCCCTTTTCTGATTCTCTCTAACTCCGCCCCAGGATAAAGGGATTTGGGTTTGGGTTCATGTTCAGTTTTGGGAATTGGTTTGGGGCGAACAGGAGGGGTCTGTTCTGTTTCCTCTAAGTCTAGGCTGATGTTATCTTCACTAGGAGTAGTGTTTCTAACCCTGACAGTTTTCCCTACTAAATGTTTCCACCTCTTCAGCATTTCTGCAGTAGAAATGCCATCTATCTCATCTTTAGGTACTCCTGCCTTTAATAGATCCACCCACATTTCTTTCCTAGAAACAACTAGCCTGGTTTTCTCTCCACCTTCTGTCTTCTCTACCCCATTCCGTTTCTTCTCTGTTCTTTTCTGCTTGTATTCTTCCTGTCTGGCCTTGACCTTATCTACTGCCCTGACAGGTTTTGTTTTAGTCTCCTCTATCTCCCCCAACTGGCTTAAAAGGGTTGTGGCTTCATGAATCTTGCTGTTAAATCCCAGGCCTCCCAACAAGGACAATAATGGAGCCCTGAGATTAAATGGCGCAGACTTCATCAGCTTAGAGCGCAGAGCAGACGTAAAGGGTTCCATATCTGGAAGTATCCATTCTGGAAATGTATTTAATCCGGTTATACAGCCCATCTCACGTAACCTGGAAATACCCTCTCCTATTGATCTCCAGGAGTAGGTATTTTCCAGGTCAGTAGGACTAGCGTATACTCGGACTATTCCATCTCTCACAAGGTCTAACAGTGAAAAATTCACGCTAAACTCTCGGGCTTTTCGCATTGCCTGACGCAATTGTGGATCATGGGTTAACACTCCCATAGCCACTGCTTCCTTACCTGACAAAACAACAATTGGCCCTGAAGTCAGACTGCATTGCCAGCTAAAAATCGTGCAAATTCAGCAGAACCCGCGTCAGTGTGAACCTGGGCTAAAGCTACAGTGCAGTCCATACCCCCCTTTTGTCTAGTCCCTCACCGGCTCTTATGGCCCCTCCCCCCTGGCGAGTGCCCCCACAGCAAGCAGCTTGCGATGGGGCACCCGAGGAGAGCTGCAGCTCTGTGTGTCCATTCAGACATGGAGCTTCAGTTTGGCCCCGTCCCCTCTCTGATTGGCTAACTGACAGTAGTGGGAGCCAATGGCGCCACCGCTGTGTCTAAGCCAATTAGGAGGGAGAGTCCCAGACAGCCGAGGCACTCATGCAGATTACTGGATCAAAATGGGGTTCAAGTATTAGGGGGGCTGCTGCACACTGTAGGTTTTTGATATTAATGCATAGAATCACTTAATGTTGTTGCTAAGCCACTATGTTATGTTTATACCACCCTCTCTGTTAGATAACATGTGTCCTAGTGTCTGCGCTTTATAAAAAAAGACAACTTCTACCCGATTTCAAAACAGCTCCTGGTGCTCACATGACAGTTCTAGCAGGCGGAGTCAAGAACTCCCGTTGTCAGCTGGAAAGGAGAGGAGGAGAGCCGAGGTGTCACGTGAGCGCTGGGAGATGCTCTAAAATCTGCTTTTTTTTTAATAGGAGCACAGACACATGCTATCTAACAGAGGGGGTGGTATACAAATAACAGTTTAATAAAAGCGTGGAGGGGAGCAGAGCTGTGCTGGTACGAGCTGACAGGCAGTGCATTTTGGAAATGCCCTGCAAATGTGTATCGTGCTTGCATCACCATAATGGCAATGCAAGGTTGATATGCGTTTGCAGCGTGTTTTCAAAGCGCACACCAAAGCATGCATTTTGCATGATCAATGATGTCAGTCACAGGCCAGGAAAGAGAGAGGGGGGCTCCACACGAGAGCAGGATGTAATACCCCTCAGCATGGAGGTCAGTTAATGCAACAATATCCCACCTTGTTGATACTATGTTCCACCGTAATAACCTCCATCATTGGTGCAATCCTACACAAGAACAACCCTCGGCAGGGCTTCCAGTATACACAATAGCCCATATCATTGTTTCCAGTATACACACACTAATAACCTACACCAATGTTAAAAGAGGAAGTAAACCCGTTTGTGATTTTCCTGCAAAAAAAAACCCTGCAAGAGAAAGGCATAATGAGCTAGTATGCATAGCATACTAGCTCATTATGTGGCACTTACCTGAGATCCAAGCCCCGAAGCGCTCCTCGTTCCCCTCCACCGCCGCCGCCATGTCCCCTCCGAGTGACTTCCGTGTATCGCCGCTCCGGCGCTGTGACTGTCCGGAGCAGCGATGATGTCACTCCCGCGCGTGGGACCATCAGATCCCCGCGCATGCGTGCTTTCCCGGCATTATCCCATTTCAAAAAACGGCACGCTCAGTGCGCCTGCGCCGTTGTCTATAGTGAAGTGTTTTCTGCAAATATCTCCTTAAGGAGAGATTTCTTGCACCTACAGCTAAGCCTTAATCTAGGCTTACCTGTAGGTGCAAGTTGTCAGAGTGGGTTTACAACCACTTTAACAGTTTACACAACAACAACAACAACAACAACAACAACAACAAGTAGCATTTGCCGTCTGTTTATATAGCAATAACCTCCATTGGTGCCAGGATACACAGCGAAAACCAACAATGTTGGCAACAGTTTCCACAGCGATAACCACCACCATTTATTTCAAAAACTTTGAAGTTCTAATCTATTTTTTTTGAGCGCATGTAAGAAATGCGCTGCAAAGTCTCATGCAGATGAGAACGCAGCCCAATTCTTAATGGCACCCCAAATGCAGTAAGCAGACGCATGTCTTGCCACGTCTTTATTTTTACGCACCAAAACACGCCCTAAAAAAACATGCGACGCTCGGCTACCGCAAAGTTTCTTGATCTATTTCCGGGCGTTTGTCACATGTAGCACAACCCATTTCAGCGAATGACTCATTCTTATCAGAGAATTTCAAAACGCACGGCAACCCGCACAGAAATCACGTTTTGAAAATAAGCAGCAATGTGTATTGCGCTTCTGTTACTATTTAGGCTGCATTCACATATGCACATTTCTGAACATATGGCAACCTGCAGAGAAAACACTATGCCAAAATTTTTAGGAACACACATCACACTTACCTTGTCATTATGGTGATGCAAGCGTCGTGACGTTTGTCTGCAGCACATTTTTGGAATGTGTGTATTTCTGTGCACATTTTGTCACTTGGGAAATAAAAACGCATCTGCTTACCAGGGCCATCTTTTCCATTGGGCACGCTGGGCAGTTGCCCGGGGGCCACACTTGCCTGCGGGGCCCCACCGGCTGCCCAGCGACCCCAGTAAAAAATGGTGGGAAGCGGTGGGTCAGAACTGTGCATGCGCAGTTTGCGGAAATCGCAGAGAAGATCCGATCCCTCCACGAGTGCTGCCTCTGTTTGTCCGCCGATGATGACGTTAGCCACACCCGCCAGACTTAAAAAAAGCAGGAGGAGCTGAGGGTGAATGGACAGAGTAGAGTTGTCAGAGCAGACAGCACAGCAGGCTTGAAGCAGAGTGTGGCGGAGTTGGACCCCTGTCGGCAGTGCCGGTTTTCGTGAGCCTGTAACCTGCCCAGCCACCAGCCAGTACAGACACGGAGTGCCCTGGTCAGTGTCGTACGGTGAGTGGCTGTCTGGCTGACTGTGCAGCTTGCACAAAGAGATCGGGGGGTGGTCTGTTGCTCTGATGCAAGTGGGAACTCTGATGTAAAGAGAAAGCAGTGGACTCTGATATACAGTGCCTTGCGAAAGTATTCGGCCCCCTTGAACTTTTCATCCTTTTGCCACATTTCAGGCTTCAAACATAAAGATATAAAATGTTAATTTTTTGTGAAGAATCACCAACAAGTGGGACACAATTGTGAAGTGGAACGAAATCTATTGGATTTTTTAAACTTTTTTAGCAAATAAAAAACTGAAAAGTGGTGCGTGCAAAATTATTCGGCCCCTTTTACTTTCAGTGCAGCAAACTCACTCCAGAAGTTCAGCGAGGATCTCTTAATGATCCAATGTTGTCCTAAATGACTGATGGTGATAAATAGAATCCACCTGTGTGTAATCAAGTCTCTGTATAAATGCACCTGCTCTGTGATAGTCTCAGGGTTCTGTTGAAAGCGCAGAGAGCATCATGAAGACCAAGGAACACACCAGGCAGGTCCGTAATACTGTTGTGGAGAAGTTTAAAGCCGGATTTGGATACAAAAAGATTTCCCAAGCTTTAAACATCCCAAGGAGCACTGTGCAAGCGATCATTTTGAAATGGAAGGAGTATCAGACCACTGCAAATCTACCAAGACCTGGCTGTCCCTCTAAACTTTCAGCTCAGACAAGGAGAAGACTGATCAGAGATGCAGCCAAGAGGCCCATGATCACTCTGGATGAACTGCAGAGAACTACAGCTGAGGTGGGAGAGTCTGTCCACAGGACAACAATCAGTCGTACACTGCACAAATCTGGCCTTTATGGAAGAGTGGCAAGAAGAAAGCCATTTCTCAAAGATATCCATAAAAAGTCTCGTCTAAAGTTTGCCACAAGCCACCTGGGAGACACACCAAACATGTGGAAGAAGGTGCTCTGGTCCAATGAAACCAAAAT
Source organism: Rana muscosa (assembly GCA_029206835.1). NCBI lineage: Eukaryota > Metazoa > Chordata > Amphibia > Anura > Ranidae > Rana > Rana muscosa. The sequence continues at coordinate 16,591,194 of JARGYO010005562.1, forward strand.
CCAACTTTTTGGCCACAATGCAAAACGATATGTTTGGCGTAAAAGCAACACAGCTCATCACCCTCAACACACCATTCCCACTGTCAAACATGGTGGTGGCAGCATCATGGTTTGGGCCTGCTTTTCTTCAGCAGGGACAGGGAAGATGGTTAAAATTGAGGGGAAGATGGATGCAGCCAAATACAGGACCATTCTGGATGAAAACCTGTTGGAGTCTGCAAAAGACCTGAGACTGGGACGGAGATTTATCTTCCAACAAGACAATGATCCCAAACATACAGCAAAATCTACAAAGGAATGGTTAACAAATAAACGTATCCAGGTGTTAGAATGGCCAAGTCAAAGTCCAGACCCGAATCCAATCGAGAATCTGTGGAAAGAGCTGAAAACTGCTGTTCACAAACGCTCTCCATCCAACCTCACTGAGCTCGAGCTGTTTTGCAAGAAAGAATGGGCAAGAATTTCAGTCTCTCGATGTGCAAAACTGATAGAGACATACCCCAAGCGACTTGCAGCTGTAATCGTAGCAAAAGGTGGCTCTACAAAGTATTAACGCAAGGAGGCCGAATAATTTTGCACGCCCCACTTTTCATTTTTTTTTTTTATAAAAGTTTCAAAAATACAATAGATTTCGTTCCACTTCACAATTGTGTCCCACTTGTTGGTGATTCTTCACAAAAAATTTAAATTTTATATCTTTATGTTTGAAGCCTGAAATGTGGCAAAAGGATGAAAAGTTCAAGGGGGCCGAATACTTTCGCAAGGCACTGTAAGTTGGTCTCTGGTCACCATAGCCCCCCCTTACATCAGCGTTTCCCCTTACATCATGATCTGCAGCGTTCCCCTTTACATAAGAGTTCCCTTTCACTGTAAGGGGGAATCCTGCAGACTCTGATGTAAGAGGAAACTCTGTGCTGGCTGGGTTATAGTAACCTAACCTTCATGTCAATGAATAAATGTTTTTTTTTTTTTACTTTTGTTTAACTTAAACACATTGCTAATAGCACGATCTATATGTTTATAGTTTAAATACTGACATTTGCACTGCTTGGCACTGAAAACTGTCATTTTAGGTACCTTTTTGCAGTGCCAGTAAAAAACGTGGTTCTGCCAGTAAATGTCATGATTTTTGTCAGTAAAAAATTCTTGTGCGTGATTGTGTAGACAGGGCCCCAGTGCACCGTATTTCCCGGGGGCCTATAATGCTCTTAAGATGACACTGCTGCTTACTGCGCTTGGGGTGTGAAACAATGAGGCTGCATTCATATCTGTACATTTCCCCATCTCAAGCTGCATGCTCTGGAATGCATATTGGAAACGTCCTGCAAATGTATATAGCACTTGCATCACCATAATGGCAATGCGAGGACGATATGGGTTTGCAGCACGTTTTCGAAACGCCCGCCAGAGCACACATTTTGCCTGATAAATGAGGTCAGTCACAGGCCAGGAAAGAGAGTGGGGGGCTCCACCCATGGTAACAGGATGTATTACCCCCCCAGCATGAATGACAGTTATTGCAACAATATCCCATAGCACTGAACCCATTCACTTGAAAGGCCTGCCACACAGCAAATAACACAAAGTAACTCTGAAACCTTTCCGGACATTGAGAGTCATGCATTTTGTCAGTGCACTTTTTGTAGAGCGGCAAAGCACGCATCTGCCGCTAACTGTGACTGGGGTGTCATTAGCACTTGGGCTGTATTCACATCTGCGTGTCCCTGAACGCGAAATTTGTGCTTTGGTGCACATTTAAGAAACGTCCTGCCAATACTCATTACACGCTTGCACCATCATCATGGCAACACAAGCACGATGTGCGTTTGCAGAATGTTTCTAAAATGTGCGCCAAAGCGTGCATTTACAGTGAGGGTTTTGGTGCTTTCACGTGCATGCAGTCTAATAAATCACACCACAGTCAAGGTTAGCATGCCATTATGGTGACTTGAGCGATATTACAGTAAACAGATGCATGTTCCATAGGAAACCATGTTAAATGGACTGAAGTGCAAATCTGAAAAAAGCACTAAAACTGCATAGGTGTGAATCCAGCCTAAAATAGTATTAAACCATCACCCTCCTTAACTTATAAAAAATATGAGGCACATTACAAACAACATCTCAGCACAAGCTATGAAGATGTATGCTCCTATCAACTGTACAATCTATCTATCCCATTTATATTCCAAAATCCACTAACAGTTGACTACCTAAAATCATAAAAAATCATCAATTATACATTCCCCATTAAGTTACAGTAATATAAAAAAAGTTCTTACCTAGAAACAGTGCCATGTGCTTAAAATTTTTCTTTAATTGCATAGGGGAGGGTGGAGGGGAGGGAGGAACACTTATTTTCCTTCAATGCTTTCATTGCGTGACATTTCCAAAGTAACCTGCTGCTGTGCTGCCGAGCAGCCCTTCTCTCCTCTATGCATCTCTGGAGATTGATAAACTCAGCCCGGGATAGTTTTTCAGAGCATGTCATTTCCAAAGTAACCTGCTGCTGCGCTGCTGAGCAGATTTCACAACTGCAGATCACTGGACACTTTGATACATTTTTAATAAGTCACAACACAGGGGGAGGGCAGGAGGTTAGAAAAAGGTCACTGCACATCATCAAGCATTGTGATTTTGCATGTTCTAAATCTAAGCTGGCCATACATCATACAATCTTACTGTACACTTTTCCTTTAGATTGACAATAAAAAAAAAAATAGGAGGGGAAAACCTAAACAACACTTTCAATTAAGATCCAATCAGGAAGACCCTTGCACTGCATAGCTGAAAGTAAATCTAAAGGAGATTGTACAAGAGGATTGTATAATGTATGGCCAGCTTAAGGTTCAGTTCACAACATTGGAGCATGCGCGTGGTTCTGTGCGTTTCTGGTACGGGTGAGCCCGATGTTCGAGTCAAAGGCAATTTGTATCCAATCAGGCCCTTGGACTACACAATTGAAGGTAAATCTAGAGATTTGCTAGTAGACTGCAGGAAAATCAGCCAAGAACAAAAACAATACGTAGGGAAATAAATG